>CM029767.1:5981252-6719005 GCA_017562165.1 Ectropis grisescens
AAACGTTGTTTCTAAAATGAAATTTCTAAATTGTGAGGTTTTTGCATATATGATTCGTTGGTTTTAATGTGTTGTCGAAAAAAATGTATGTAAACATTATTAGAGAACTCTTCTGGATAGCGGCTAAAATAGCCGTTGCCGGAGGGCGACAGGGGACGAGCTGCACCGCGCAGGCGCCGCCCGGCCCGATCGAACTAGCCCCGTCCTACTCACTCGTTCCACCATCCTTTGTCCAGTGAATCAGTTTCGTCTCTATCGCTTTTGGAGCGTTGCGTTTCAAGGCCTGTGCAAAAGCTACGTCAAAGCCGCATCCAAATGTTACAGCAAGGTCGGGTTTGTTTGTATCTTTCAGAATCAGCTCGTGTAGAAGCCCAATCAATACCCACCATGGAAACTGATTTTAAAAATAGCGCACAAGTCCAGAGGGGGGAGGGGAAGGGGGTGGGAGGGGTAGGTTATTGTGTCGTGATCCAGCCGCGTCTCCCGCGTGCCGCGCACCTCCCTCTCGCCACGCCCCCGCGCGCCGCGTCGCCCCCGCAAGGCACCTCTTACTCAGGCAGTCTGCGTTGCTCTCTCGCGCTGCATGGTCGTCCTTTCGGCTGTAATATAAAGAGTGCTTAACTAATCGGGGAAGTGCGACGCGCCTCTATCTAGTGCCACAGCGCTACGTGCCTATCGTCAGATTTGTGCTCCGGTATTCTTCTGTGAGTTTGCTTAGTTATTTATAAAAATCTTCCCTCAGCCCTGTCAATTTATACTGCCCTGCACTGAGGCTGAGACACCAAAACGTAGATGTGCGAACGGAAACGAGATGATTTTTTTAACAACCAATAGAATTTATCTCCGCTCAAATCTTGTCTCCGCTCAGCTCCAGTGGAGACGTCTTATCTCGTCTCCGCTACAGACATCTCCGCTTTGGTGGAGTCTCAGCCTAAGAGCCCACCCAGTTCGTCGAGGTTTTTCTTAATTTTGTGAAGGCTTAGGACAAGGTGTGGCGGCATAACGGGCCATAATACTATTTCTACTTGCTCGGTTTTCCGTATTGTCTTGTGCGAATATCACCGGTCGAAGATTTCGTTATCGTGTCGGGAATGCAGTGTCGTCTCCTCATCCTATCAGTGGCGTAGTCCCTCAGGGTTCCGCTGCGGCCCTTATTCCTTTCTCGCTTCTTATGAGCGTCGCTTTCTGCTCTGCACGTCTACTACGAAGTCCGATAAACGATATATCGGCCGAAGTTATAGACGTTTTATACCACGAAACGCAATCGGTAGGTTGATCTGATCGGGCGTTTCGTTCACCCCGACCGACGCTGATTTGATAGTTTTTGTGTCATCAACCGACCGATTGTGTTTCGTGGTATAAAACGTCCATAACTTCGCCCGATATATCGTTTATCGGACTTCGTAGTACCTGCTCATGCAGTAGAGATTGCCTTCGTCGTCGACGACACTGCATTCCTCTGTCGAGAGCACGGGAGGGAGATCGCACTCGTTAGTTTGATCACTTCACATGTTACGCAATTACGTAGTTGCGCTCGGTATTTGCAATATCAATATTTCAATTTTATAGTGCCTTTCTAGCTTTTGTATTAATCTCAGACGTCATATAAACCACTCGTACTTGTATTAAGCGGAAAGTTGTGTGACGATATACTCCAAACATATTCGACAAAATCTAAAAGTTCTACATAACCCTATATTTATATTTATTTCAATTATTTGGCGTCATCGACAGATTTTTTAAAAAATAATTCTATTATGTACCTTGGGCGGCCATCTCGCCTAATCAAGCATCGATGCGGTTCACGACGCAGCGTGAAGACAAAAAA
Source organism: Ectropis grisescens (assembly GCA_017562165.1). Taxonomy (NCBI): domain Eukaryota; kingdom Metazoa; phylum Arthropoda; class Insecta; order Lepidoptera; family Geometridae; genus Ectropis; species Ectropis grisescens. Next base: position 5,983,081 of record CM029767.1, read on the forward strand.
TTTACCGATTCACTCTCGTTTTAAAAACATCACCATTGAATCTATCTGGGAAATTTAACTCATAGTTAACTCAGTAGCGTAACGGACATTTATACAAATTAGATATGCTCGGTTTGCCGGATTGTCTGGTGTGAATATTGAAGAAATTTCTTACCCGTCGAAGATTTTGCTATCGTGTCGGGGATGCTGTGTCGTCAACTCACCCTCAGCGGCGTAGTCCTTCAGGGTTCCGCTGTGGCCCCTATCCTTTTCTCGTTTCTTATGAGTATCGCTTTTTTGCTCTGGTGCATTAGATATTGCCCTTGTCGCTAACTGAACTAAACTCAATAAGATGTTGTTGAAGTTATACGTTTATTACTTCTACGTTTGTTCATACAAATATCAGGATGGCCGGGGGACAAGCTGCACCGCGCAGGCGCCGCCCGGCCCGATCGAACTAGCCCCGTCCTACTCACTCGTACCACCATCCTTTGTCCAGTGAATTAGTTTCGTCTCTATCGCTTTTGGTTGCGTTTCAAGGCCTGTGCAAAAGCTACGTCAGAGCCGCATCCAAATGTTACAGCAAGGTCGGGTTTGTTTGTATCTTTCAGAATCAGCTCGTGTAGAAGCGCCATCAATACTCACCGTGGAAAATGATTTTAAAAATGTCGGTCAAGTACAGTAGATTTTTTGTATCTATTTATGAGATACTAGAGATCCTAGTGAAGGTTATACTGTCCGATAAAGTAGTATTATGTGTGCGTTGGCTAAATTTGTGACATACCGATAGACCGCCACCTATCGGACCCAATAGTTTTTTTAAACATTTAGGAAACTGTTTGTGTGTTTACGTGTCGCGGAAAAATATACCAGTGCTGTGTGGCTGTTATTAGAATCGTGTGCCTTACGCAGTATCGTTGGTGAGTTTGGTTTTGGGTGTAGTTGATTGTTATTTCCTTGCTCTTCCCTAAGCTCTGTTAATTTGTACAGTCGGGCACAACATTCTTATGTTCAACATAAACACCCGGAGTGGCCTCTACTGTCTATTAAACATTGGGCTATCGCAGACGCATAGCCCTACTAACCTAATCTTATTACCTATGTTTACGTACATACCTAAAATGAAAGCTTAACGTACCATAACATTATTTTCCATACTCAACGAGTACCTATTATTACCTTCTGACGACTTTCAGCAGGTAGTAGGTAATTTATGCAAGGTAGGATTAGCTGGGTTCCACCGCAGTGGCAGATATTCTGCCGCCCAATAGTTATGCGTAAGCGTTACACTGTTCCGGTTTGAAGAGCACTGCAGCTAGGGAAATTACTGGGCACATGAGACTCAAGAACTGATGTCTCACAGTGATGAGCGCAGTGCAGTGCAACCAATGACTTTGTAAATCAAAGCAATTGATTGCACTGCAACTGCTATGGGCTGGCATGACGCTTACCATCAGGTGAACATCCAGCTCGCCTCATCACTTGTTTACCTAAAAAAAATATGTTTTTGCATTGATAATATGAAAAACTTACTGGGAAGCATTGTAGTAAAACATAAAAAAACACGTAAACTTTGTTAGGTACTTTGACACCAACACGTTCCATAAGGGCCGGAATACACATGCATTTAGATGATACGCTAGCTCCTTGCATGTGCCAGTTTTTGTCATGTGCGTACATTCACTGGCTTGTCTGGATCTTGCAAGCAAGTTTGTACGTAGCACACAATTTTATTTACTGATGGCCGGAATACACATACGTGCCTTTAGCTGGCACACTTGCATACCAGCTTTTTTTGCAAGTGCCTGCTATCGCTATTATGTTGTGTGTATACATTAAAAGGCGTGCCTGGTTAATAAAAATCAGAAAGTTACTGCATATATGAACAAAAATACTGTTTTATAAAACACTAGATGTCCGCCCCGGCTTCGCCCGTGGAACATAAATAGCACTCATCGAGATCCTGCACATATCCAACGGTGAAAAAATTTAGAAATCGGTTCAGTCATTCCTGAGAATTTCGCTTTCAAATAAAACACCTCTTCCTGCTACGCCACCTGTCGGAAATTGGTCGTACCAACACAGATATTAGCAAAGGTTTTATATTCAAGAGGTATGTAATCTGTGATATTCAATGACGCAATCTTGACACATGCTGTCATGTGGCATGTCAAAGCACGAAACGCACGAAAATTCTCAAACAGGAATATTTTTCCCCGATTTTGTTACATTATTGATTCATGCTCCGCTTCTGTTAATAGTAGCGTTATTTTTTATAGCCTATAGCCTTCCTCGATAAATGGACTATCCAATAGGAAAATAATCTTTCAATTCGGACCAGCACTTCCCGAGATCCTAGCGTTCAAACAAACAAACTCATTCAGCTTTATAATATTAGTATAGATGTAGATAGTTCGGGATATGTGTAGACAAATAAAGCAAAATTAATCAAAGTGGGACACGGTGAGACTAAGAAATAATCGCTTGTTACGCTAATGCTCCAAATTACAGTTTTTGTAAATACGTCATTTTGTAATTAAAGTCATCGACTGCTTCATATCAACTCATTCGGAAACCATACTGTATGTATACTGTGTCGGGAAATAGGTACTGTAGAACCTCTGTATATCGAACTTGGAGGTAGACGCAAAAAAAAATCGAGTTGTAGATGTTTCGCTTTTGACTTCAGCTAATTTCGTAATGATACGTAGTATTCGTCATAGTAGACGGACTCTTTGCAGAGTCCGTCTGTAGCAGTGCTACACCTATACCAGTTATATTACTGCCAAACAGTAATGTGCAAACATTGCTGTGTTTCGGTATGAAGGGATATGTTTTTTGTGAAATAACAGGGCATCTGAGTGACGAGCGCTAGTAGAGAGTACAGTGCTAGATAACGATTTGGACTCTTCATGTTCGAATAGCTGCGTTTCACTGTGCTGTAATCTGGTAGCCATGTTGCTTATTATTATATGGCCCTACCCAGAAAATAGTTTTCAAATTTTGAACATATCAAACAGGTAAAAAACTTAAAACTTACTGTTTATTTCGTCTTACATAGGGTTCAGATTTCGAACAACGAAGGTTTTGGGTCTTGAAGGGACCACATTTATTTTTCGAGTTTGAAAAGTTTTCCATGTCTCCCTCGATCACTGACTTCGACTTAAAGAGGTTCTACTATAGTATGGTATATTCTATAGCTAATAGCTTAGGGAAGCTAACGTCCATACGTTATACGTAGGTAAGCTACAACGCTGCCGGAGTTCTGGCGCATATGGCCTCGGACGGTGAGGCGCATTGGACTGTTGATCGTCCACGTCGCAGCGATGTTCTAGCGCGCATCGCCGCCGCGGTTAACCGTTGGGATCTGCGTGCCGAACGCAACATCAACTACAGGTCGTTCGAACCCATACTGCAACTGCTGCAAGCGCACCACACGCCTCAGTGCCAGCACTGGGCGGTCTGGGCCTTAGCCAATCTCACTACAGTCTACCGTAAGTATCTTATTCTAAAGTTTCTTCGACACGTGTAACACATTTCTGCTCATATTTTAATGATCCAATTAACTTTACATCTACGTTTGCGGGACTGTCGCAGTTGTCCCCAAACTCAGCATTTTTTACAAGTCTCTTATAGAGATACACGTTATGTATCTGTACTGCAAGAAGACCGGTTGGCCTCTAGTAAATATGACTACCATCTGCTGTTAGTATGTGTCAAAGTCGAATCTGTGTCCTTTCTTTGCGTCTTACTGTAGCTGGGCTCTACGGTACTCCGGTCATCATGCTAGGAGCAATAGCCTCGCCTTTCAGTACTGCGCAGGCCGCGCCAAAATTGAGACAATACTGACCAACGTCTCATATGTGTCCCACTGTGGGCTTGTTGACACAGGTTGCAAGTAAATCTTAGAGCGACTCATAAATCCACTGCAGGCCTTGTCATTACTCGCATAGGCCACTGAATTCCAAAACCTGCTTAGTTATTGATTTGGAGGCTTTTTCGGACTCCGCTAAACTATTGTAGTCTTCGCATTAAACATTCTTAACCTTACGATTACTTAACCGAATTTAGAACCCAATTATCCACTAATTCTATTATTTTTTTAAACAAAGTACCAAATATGTACCTACATGGACTCCGCTAGTGTATGTAGGTAATGAATATTTTTTTACCAGAGATAAACCTGATCATAAACGTATCGTACCATTTTTCAGCTGAAAAATATTGCTGCCTTATCGCATCTGAGCGTGGCATTGACCTACTCCAGGAGCTATTGCAGCACCCGTTGCCGTACCAGACTATAAAAGACCTCGCCGAAACAGTCATCAAGAATTGCGACGACTATATTGAAATGTCCACAGCTCTGACACAAAAGCTCGATGACATCTCTGATGCCTAACAACCTAACCGCGCTAAATAACAACGTAATCGTGCTTAAACATAAAATCATATTTAAACAAAGCTTTGTGAACATTGTATCGTAAATTATAATTGTAACAATAATTTAGATGCACTTCGTTGTCACCCGAAATTAAACGAGCTAACCTTACAGTAGTCGCATTTGATGTGTCACATCCGCCTTTTTTTGTAAATGCACATCTTTGTGTTCTCCTTGTGTGTTCCTCTTTATATTTTCCGTCACACACTCGCGTACACTGTTGGCCTACAGTACTACGTGATACCAACCTCACGCAAAATGGTTTGGCACTATCTCACAGCCTATCTCAGCGGTATCGCGCGCTCTCATCGGTCAAACCAAATACAGCGCGCTTCCCAGGTTTCTTGAAATCTCTTTCACAAAAAATATCCAGCAACTAAGAGAGAAAGATGTTACACATCAATAACTTTAAATAGGTTAATAATTTTTCCATTTGTCTCTATCTATATCACGAATAAACCATAGCAAGATGGATCGCTCCACGTTAGGTTTTTTATTTGTTTACTTAGATTTTCCACGATGTGACACGAAATACTCTAATCATATAAATATGTCTCGGGGCTAGACGAATCTTATGAATCTGTTTTTGATTGCGTGCAATATAATTGATTTTCTCTTATGGAACTTATGTAACTTTTTGTTTAAAATAAGTTTATTTTACTCTTGCATTGGTTGGAAGCGGTCATTAAATATTTCAATGTGCTTTAAACTATTTAAAAAAATTAAAAATAATGAGGTGTTAAATTTTAAATGTTGCCATCTCCATACGTCACAGATGTTTGGTTTTGTATGAAATTTAACAAATATATTAAAGTTAATAGTTTAAATAATTTACAACACATACATTTTTTTTTAAACAAAACATGGAATAATAATTTAATGACTATTGTTACATATTTTCTGTATGTTTTGTTCGATGATTTGTAAACGTTTTAAGTGATCACGGAGTTGGTTAGGTTTGAAATTTAACTACTCTATTGATTGTTGTGCTTCATGTGGTTACAGTAAGGATTGCTCTTAGTGAATCAATGTAACCAGCTACCTGATCGTAATGCTAGGCCACACTAACACGCGTTAGCGGGCATTAACCGTTACTGTAAAATACACCTAATGAACGTTTACCGAAGGTGTATTTTACTCTTACGGTTAACGTCCGTTAACGCGATGTTTAATGGCATTTCCCGTTAGTGTGGCCCCAGCGTAAATGAGAACTCAGCGTAGGAAAAGTCGTGAGAATAAACAACGCTAATGTGAAATGTATGCTTAGATTTAGATGTTTATTATTGTTATTATTAATGCTGTTTATGTTTATATTAAATGTTTTTGGGAGATAAATATGTGTAAAACATGCCGAACCTGAATTTAGAAGTGTCCTAATGACATAGAACAATCAGAACGAGAAATGTGTATCTATTCATGATTTTATAATTTCGGCTCTAGTTACGGGAAACATTGAAAAAAAATATATAATCATAGAGATTTGTGGGCCATATTTGTTACAAATATCGATTATTTACAAATTTAAACATACTTAATAGTTCCCTTTATTGGTTGTACGTCGAGCTTAATCCTCCTGACAGCCGATACGGTACTTTATGACGATTAAATAGTTATTTTAAGAAAGAATATACAATGCGAAATTATAGAAAATATTTATAGAGTGGGAATATATTTAGTTTCATTGAAATCTATCGAAAGGTTCACAAGTCCTTGTAACTGTTTTCAGTTATATAGTTGTCTCACTGTATATCGATGAAATAAATACCTTTACTCGTCTCTATTAACACATAACTAAATATGGATTAATATCATTAAAACTAGAGACTTCAAAGTCCGAACGTTTTTTCAAACATCACTATGACTTAGTCCTAATGGTCTTGAAGACCTACCAAATTCTATCTTATAATATAATTATTGATTATGTATAATACTAAGACTCCGTTTATTTTTTTGTGAAAATACTATGCGGTATTATTAATCCAAATAATAATGTAAGCCTATTTGAATTGCTTACAATTTATGTATAGTAGCTATTTGGTGAAGTCGGTTTTAATAGATTATCACATTTATAATAAACTAACGGACTCGACAGCCGTCCTGCATGATAATCAAGCGATTAGGGCTATTAAAAAAACTATGAAATGAAACACAAATAAAATAAATAATCTTGATACAGATACAGATTTTTGATTGATACAGATACTTGATCCAGGGGACCACCCAAACGCATACAAAAAAATCATTAGAATCGGTCCATCCGTTTAGGCGGAATTCATAGACATACCAACACGCGTACAGTAAAATTATATATATAAAGATAAAGCTCTGTCCTCTTCTAAACGGAGACGGCGCGATCAGTTCCTCCAACTAAAGCCTTTACACCAATAACAACAACAACAGTACCAATAACATACACCAATTTACGTAGTGGCATATTCTTATTTACAATTTTTCATTGTTTCTTATAATTAAGTATAAGACATTATATAAAGTCTTTCATCTTATAATCTACTATAGGAAACATTTATATGACATTGTTTCATATATTAATCTTTGTGTTAGAAATTAGAATTTTTACCCTGTGTAATAAAGAAGTTGGTGTAATTCACGCGATAAAGAGAAGTTACGGTGTGTTTATTACAGCACTAGAAAACCGCATTACCGCATTAGAAAACTTTTCTTCAATCGCTTGGATTATATATACTAATTATAAATGTATACAAATATATGTAGGTATAATAATACAAATTTCATGTCAGTTATATGTTTTTTTATCTAATATTAACAATGCCGCTCGACATTTTTTAGTTGCGATCGGTACGTCATTCTTGAACTGGGTTTATGCAAATTTATGAGACAGTAAAAATGTATTTTTAAATCTTCACAGATTTATTCAATAGGTACATGTAAAACACAACACAACACATGTTTCAGACCATATGTATATGTCATAGTAGAAGCCTTCAGATTATAACACGTTATATTAACTAAGCTGGGGAAGTACCACACCTTTGCCAGTTATTCTACCGCCAAGCAGTAATGTGCAAACTTTACTGTGCTCCGGTTTGAAGGGCAATGTTTCCAGGGCTTAGAGATATAACACCTTAGATCTCTGGGTGACGAGCAGTGCAGTGCTAGGTAATGATTTGGACTCTTCATATTCCAATAGCTGCGTGTCACTGCTGTTATGTGGCAGGCATGTTGCTTACCATCACATGTCCTGCTTGTCTCGTCACTCTTTATTTAATTTAAAAAAACTAACCTATCGTGAGCTTAGAATCTCACGCATTATATTGTAATTACTGTGATTGGAATTCCACCGTAACATATAAGTACATGTTATACACTTGGTCACAACATTTACATTAGACATCACAATATAACTTACATTTTAGATCAATATTAAATTCGAGACAATTTTCCATTCAAGTTTAGATTTATGTGGTTTACTTCTTAATTCATATTCAATTGCAATTAATGTGAATTATATGGAAAATAATATGCAATATTTGATCGGTTATTTTTTTGCGCTACTAATATAAATTATGATAAATAATTAATCAATGACGTGACCACGATAAAACAGCTTCTTTGACCCATGATATAAAACGTATTTATGTTGACAACGCTTGACATGATATAAATACGTCAATTAAAGTTATTGATGCCAAATTTTTAACAAATTTTAATAACCTCTGTCGCATTAGCACTTTTTTGCAGTATAACCTACCCCCACAAAGAGACGTAACGAAAGCAAGTAATATAAAATGCCGGTTCTGTACTCACTCGATTGCTCAAATCTGATTCATTTCTAATTTAAAAAAAACCCCGAAATTAATTCACAAATAAATAAATTGACAGTTTTAAACAAAATACGAATGTATATATACTTTTATTTTAATGTCATCTACTTATATTGTTATGACTTATTTAAACGCGTCCATAGTAATTATGATTATTATGCAGAGTAAAAGATGGCGCAGTTTTCATTCTGAAAAATGTCGGTGATCGTACTTTATATACACACCCGCGATTCTATAGGTCTTGAGGTCTGATCTTTACTGAATGTGGCCCAGACTGAAGCGACTATTTATTTGTATATCGTCCAATAAAATATTAAGTAATATATCGATCGAGTGGCTCAGAATCTTGCATTTACGAGCGGCAAAATACAAACTGAAAACAAAAGATCAGGGTTACGCGCGTTTTTTTCGTCCCAAGCCAAAAATTAGATAATCTTCTCTTGGCTGGTTTGTACTCTAAAATCAGGAATCAATTTTAATAATAAATAAATAAAAAAATATAAATTAGACCCGTTTAAGACGATTTATCATGAATTCAACCAAAAAACGAGTCATAAGCGAGAAAGCGTATTACGCGAGATAGTAAACTCAACTAAGTACATATTATTGTGGATTATGTTTTCATTTCAGATGTTGGTATTGCAACACGTTTATGAATCACGTTCAATGCATAGTGTAATAATAAAGTTACATAAAGTAATCACTAATTTTGGCCAGAAATGTATGAAAACGCATGTTTCAAATGGCAGATACTAGCGTATTATGCGAAAAATCGTATTAAACGTGATCGAGTTAAGGTTCTACTGTATAATGATTCCACCATTGCAGTTACAGACTTTATCAAACGTTATTAGTTGATGATTGCAACGCACTTTTCCGCGTAACCCTGTTTAGTTGTACCATATAATAAATTAATGGTATATAGAAACCAGCAACTAGTCATAAAATGATACTATAAACACAAAACAATTACATGTACCTATCATGCTTCTTACTCTGAAGACCTTCCAGTGTAAAAATGCATCCCCTCCGTAATGACAACACCTTTGCCAGTTATTCTACCGCCAGGAAAGTTAGAGTAATGTGAAAACATCACTATGTTCCGGTTTGAGGGCCAAATGTTTACAGAGAAATTATAGGGAATAGAGAAAAATCATGGTATTTCTCGGGAACTGCAGTACAGTGCTAGATAATGACTTGGATTCTTCATGTTCCAATAGCTGCGTGATACTGTGCTGTTGTACTTATGGGCAGGTGTACCTATTGGTTACCGTACTCTCTATTACCTTATTGGTACCGCCACTCTTTACCATAAAAGAAATACATTTGAGGTGCATTCTATGACTGAATTGAAAAAGTCTTGCGCTTTCTACGTTGTCCATTTGAGCCAACTGCTATAAAGGGGTCCCTTAATGATGATGTTTTTAGCAATATTGAATTCAATTGGTGATGGTTAGGTTGTAGACTAATCACTCATACCCAAAATCAAGCCTATTTTTTGGTACAGTCTCCTAAAAATTCAGCATATTAGATATTTTTAGATACTCTCACGAGTATAATACAATTTCATTTTAGAAGCACCGTGATGAAAAATTCTAGACAGACCCTCGTTCCTCAAAAGCTGAGATGAGAAAGTACCTCCATAAGAAGTCCTAATTTGTTTGGCGGTAGAGACGCGAAAATAAATTTAGCTGACTATCGATTACACAACTGTACAATTCCATTTTGTTCCCGGGATATCTCTAAGAGTTTATGCCTACGTTATTGTCATAAATCTGAATCATTTAAAATACTTTTCTATACTATAACGGTGTATTTTCCTAAATCATGGATAGGTTCATAAATATATCGAAAATCAATCGTACCTACCTATATTTAGGCGAAAAAACAGTTATATCTAACCAACATTTTAATTAATTTCCAACATTTCATTTTTGGACTGGATGGTCTAGGTTTCGGTTATCAAGTTTTTTTGTTTTTCTGCGATTACACCGTTCATATTGTTTTGCAACAACTGTGTGCACATAATGACTTATAATATATATTGTATTTATGCTTTTATTTTCTCTAATTGTACCGTTTAGCGGCCTTATATACCAGATATCTTGATTACTCCTTCTGTGTTGTTAAGTAGTAATAGAGATATAAATTCTATTATTATTCCTTTATTTTTATCTACAGTTTATTAGATGCGTGTAGAATAAAAATAAATGTTGTAAAAATAGTATATAAGTTTAAAATTAAAATTGATGTTAAATAAATGCTGTTTTATTTATGGTGCAGCCGTATCCTGACACAATCTGTCAATCGTAGGTACTCTAAGCGCAAAAAAAGCAACATTGTTGCGGCGCGGCATTATAAAAGAATAAAAAAAAATCCAAAACCCCGACTGCATAAAAAGTGAACCAAACTATGTACTTACATACTAAAAGTAGTTTTTTGAGTATATTTTTTTAATTTAAACTTTTTACTCGTAGTTTGAACAATGTTACTATGCTCAACAAAATATGCATCTTTTGAGTTTTGACTATTCTTTTCAGTTTTTTTAGTATGTAAGTATTGTAAACAATCTTCATCAGAAGATTGGGAGAGTGAAGCAAACAATATTTAAATGAACGTTAAAACATTTTATATAACCTTAATGACAACAATCATCAATTAGTCAAACAAAGACACGAAGGCTAACACAGTATGTCCGGCGTGGCCGGCGTCAGGAGCAAAAGTGTCTCCCTTCTCTCTCGACCCACTACTTAAAGCCAGTTTTCGTCGCACGATGTTGGCACGCCATGCTCCTTTTTTTTGCTTTTAAACGGGGTTGCTAACACGGCCCTCCTGCACCGTGCCTGCCCCAGGCACGATAAAGCTGTAATGTACAAACACTTAGCATTACAATCTATTAAAATAATAATTAGGCATTCTTCTATCGTATTTAAGTTGAACAACCAGAGCGAGGGCTGTTGCCTTTATACTTAGACAAACCCTAGTATTACTCAGTCATTACCAACCAACCAGTGCCTAGTACAGCTCATTTTTCCTTTAGGCTTAGGAAATTTCTGTGTTAGCTCACTGTTGGTTTCTACCAATGTACCAATTTTTGACACTCTTGAAAGAAAAGAAAGTCAAGTTGAACAACCAGAGCGAGGGCTGTTGCCTTTATACTTAGACAACCCCTACGATTACTCAGTCATTACCAACCAACCAGTGCCTAGTACAGCTCATTTTTCCTTTAAGCTTAGGAAATTTCTGTATTAGCTCACTGTTGGATTCTACCAAAGTACCAATTCTTGGCACTCTTGAAAGAAAAGAAAGTTAAGTTGAACAATCAGAGCGAGGGCTTTTTGCCTTTATACTTACACAACCCCTTCGATTACTCAGTCATTACCATACCCAACCAGTGCCTAGTACAGCTCCCTTTTCCTTTAGGCTTAGGAATTTTTTACCAATTCAATCTTCTCAAATTGTTCGACTTCTCTCTTTTTATAGGAATTATATGTTTGTATCACAACATTGGGAATTCATTAATTACCTTGCCAACACGTCATATTATTTATTAATTGTATTCAATCCACAGATCAAAATTTAAAAGTAAAGCAACCTAAATACTCAATGCATAAAGTAGGTATATTGTTAATTGCTGTCACATATTAGATGTTCCAACTTTGCGTGTTTTATACTTCCATTCGTAAAAAAGTAATCATTATGGTCAAAAACTTCAATCAAATAGATTCTTTTAAACGTTTGATTTTAATTTATTTTGTCACCTGTGAACGTATCTTCTGCAATTCCATATAAATTACACTTCTATATTCACGTTTATTATGTTGTTTTTTTCTCGAAATTCATAATTGAACATTTTGAAATAAGCGCTTGAAAATTATTTGGTTTAACAAAAGTAAAAGTTTTTTTTTTATCAACTTAAGATTAAATTAAATACGTTTAGGTAGAGCGTGTATTAGCTTATTGCGGGATTTTTTTATCGTTACGTTCAAACGTTGGCTACACTTACTGGATATGGTATCTCTTACCTCTTGCAGCAACGACACGCTGCAGTTGAGATTAAATTTGCCCAAAATTTTGCGATATTTAGGAAAATCGGGCGGTCTAAGTTTCCATTTTATGCCACGAGCCATTAGATCTTTGTACAGCTATATGTGATACTGATAGTTTTCACGTCACACTTTCATTATATTACTTAATCTGTGTCACAACTGTCTCGTCTGTCTTGCGGATCATGGTTAAAAGCGTGCACACACGAGTCCTAAAATCAAAGGAAATAACGTAAAAGTAGTGGGGCGGAACCTACATCGCAACATAAATCACTAATCATATGGTGCGATGAAGGATATGATTGGTGATTAAATTTATGGTTCGATATAGGCTCCGCCTCACTAGTTTTACGTTATTTCCTCTGTCAACATTAAATTTTATAAGCGCCAAATTACAAAACTTTAAAAGTATCCACACACGAGTCCTAAAATCAGGGGAAATAAAATGAAAATGAAAGTATATCGTACAAAACACACTATAAAATTATTTATCAAAATATTAGAACATTTTGAGCATTAAAGTTACAAACATCTTTTATAATATATAGTTTTTCTAGCCAACATTATATCGTTGGTTACGTCCCAACTCTAAATCACGCGGCGGGAGCGCGGTGCGAGGGCGGTCCTGCGCGTGCCCGCCTCCCACGTCTCCTTCACCCCCGCGATTCCCGAGTAGTGTCAGTAGTCCGGTTGTTAGTCCGGTTAACCCAACAACTGCAACTTTTTGGTGTCAGTAGTTCGGTTGCACGTCATCACCGAACTGTTGACACTGTGGAGTGCCAGTAGTCCGGTTGTTAGTTTGGTTAACCCAACTACTGCAACTTTTTTAGTGTCAGTAGTTCGGTTGTTAGTTTGGTTAACCAAACTACTGCAACTTTTTAGTGTCAGTAGTTTGGTTGCACGTCATCACCGAACTATTGACACTGTGGAGTGCCAGTAGTCCGGTTGTTAGTTTTTTAGTGTTAAAAAGATCTAATCGTGCATGATTACTACAAAAAAATATAGTTCGAATATCACCATCAAAATAATCTGCCAGTAGAATAACAGAAAACAACGTGGGAACTTGCATCTCGGAAAGGGATGTTAGGCGTATTTTCTCTACTTCCGCATTTTGGCGAATCTTACGATAAATTGTAGATTTCTTTTGAGAGAATGATGGAATTGGGTTGGGAGCGGCTAAATCTAGTCTCTTATTTTTTAGGCAACTAAACAGTGGCGATATACTCTGGGTGCAGGTTTTCTTCCTTCCGCAGCCTCTATTATGCTTTTATTTATCAAAGCATCAATTTCGTTTTGAGATTGATCCGAATTGCAGGTATTCTCACTGGCTTTCTCGATTTTGTCTGCTTCCTAAAACACAGTTGATATCACTCCACTTGTATTATAGTATAAAGTAAGTCACTACAAACCATAAAAAAAACGAGATATATGCATGAAACGATTACTTTTGATAATGTAACGTAGCCCTTACGTTGCACATTTTCGGTCTTATAAGATTTGCAACGGCAGTAACTGCTTTTTGAGGCATATATGGAGTTCCTATAAAACTGGTATCTAGAAGCACATCCAGGCTGTCGATTAATCTTTCAGGAGAGTGAAAGGAAAGTGATCTATACATTGCAACTAAAACTGTGTCCGGCTCAAATGTTGCAACTAAGCAATTGCTATCCAAAGTATTGGCTTCGGGTACATTGCACTTAAGGCCAGGTATTGTCAAAGTAGGCATTTAATGCTGTCTTGTACTCGCGACGGTTCTGACGCGCGGAATCGGTGCCACAGTGCAGAAATAACATTAAAATATTGGACTATGTAATTTAAACTCATTTTTGTTCAATATTTGTTTATACTAGTGATAAAGTTTTGTTGCTATATAAACGAAGAAATATTAAATTTATCTATACTCGTAGGTATACATAACTGAACCTTTTCTTTTTTGGTCACACTATAAGATGAGACCGGCTTTTCCAATTTCATGCATCTTTTTAAAATGTTTCCTAATATCTCAAGTTCGTCAAAAATTAAACAAAATGTGCTGAAACGTAGCGAAAGGCCAGTAAAATAGACGGTTTTTTGTTCAACTTTGCACTAAATTTCTAATCCAAGTTTTTGTAGGAGGTAAAGATCACTAACTGAGCATAAAATTACAAAATGCTTACAGATCCAGGTAGAGCTTCAAACGCCAATTCAAAAAAAACTGTTATAGCCGATATTTTGGAAACTATAATACGAGTATATTATGACAACAATTGTAGAAAAAAAAAATTGCATCTTTTGTTGCTAGAATACTTTTTTTTTGTAAAACTTACCGTTTACGATTTATAGCTCATTTAATGATACGGTTGCGATGATGCCGATGATAGTGGATGAAAATGATGCGGTCTACGATGGAGCTTGCTTCTCTAATAGAAACATGGTGTACCTCTTAACCCCAAGGTTTGAACCATCGACAAAAACCCACTCTGGCAATGCGTTTCACAGCTTAGTTGTTTTTATTACAAAACTCTTCGTTCAACTCTTCAAACATGATGATGAACGGTGCTGTTTTTTCGAGCAACGAGCAATATGATAGAATAACTTTAATTTAAAAACCCCGACAACAAAAAAATCTATACGTAAAAAAATCTCGTACCTACTATCTAAGGACATTTTGTCGAATGAGACTAGTCTTACAATATCTTAGTTACCAAAATCCATCCAGCCGTTTGGAAGATACGTGGAAATAAAAATTTTACAAACATAAAAGATACGCGCGAAAAACATGACCCTTCTTCCTATTCGGGTAAAAAAGGAAATGTTTATGCTACTGGGAACAGAATTCACATCTTATTTTTTGGCTTCGTAGCCAAATTTCAAAATATGGGACCCTAAATACGTTATGTCTGTCCATCCGTATGTCACAGCCACTTTTCTCCGAAACTATAAGAACTATACTATTAAAACTTGGTAAGTACATGTATTTAATAAACCATATTAACATTTACATACAAAAAAAAAAAAAACAATAAATTTTGGTGGTGTCACAAACTTGGAACTGCAACTCAAAAAAAAATACTATCAAAACCATACGTGTATCTATGGATAGGTGTTCAAAAATTGTATCGACGTTTCTAACAATTTTTTTTTCTAAACTGAATAGTTTGCGCGAGACTCTCTTCCAAAGTGATAAAATGTGTATGTGAGGACTTTTCTTCCAAGTACTAAGTACTTTACTACCTAAGAATTTACCTAACTGGCATAAAATGCAAGTTAGGTATCATTTCAATAAGGGGATTTACGCAGGGGATTTCTCCCCTTTCACATTTTATTTCCATTTCCTTATCCCGATCTCTGATTTGACGGATGAATATTTTACCAATACTTATCTATTTTCCGTTGCATCCGCATTGAATTTTTTACTGATGTGGTATCGACATCAGTTTTTTGAGACTGCCCTATTGGTCTACAACATAAAGTAAACAGCGTACTAATTAGTATTAGTGCCTATTTGCTATTCCAATGAAAACAGTACCAAAAATCAAGATCATCGCGTTCTTCACTAGTAATACCTACTGATATTGTTATGCAGTGGCACTGTAATCGTAATATTTAAGATTTATCGGTTGTCAAAATTGCAAAATCAAGCACAGGTCCATCGTCCGCGAGCGCCGAAACGCGACTGATCGGGCCTGATATTTAAACATAGTGAATAACTGATACTTTTTATAAAGTCAAACTCTGCGAATATCTGCATCTATAACTTTTTAGTGGCTTTCGTTGAATATAAAAATTTAGTTTAAAAATGCATTAGTCGTAATCTTGAAAAAAACTTTTTGAAAAGGGGTAGTTTTGGGATTTTTTTCCGTCAAGAAAAATTCATTGAAGCGTGTTATTGACTGCGAATTGCACTAGATTAGATCCTTAACTAATACATATATTTTTTTTAAGAGTTTAATGCACTATTTTATAGGTCTTAAAGTTGATTAAAACATTCAAAATTACGGCCCACCCGCCCTTAATACTTTTTTTTATATACAGCACTACACCATCATTTTGATTATGAAAATGAGGCTTGTAGCTAACTATAGTTAGTAGCTATAATAGCTTGTAGTTATATAAGGATGAGATATTTGACACTGCTCAGCTAACACTCAGTCAGGACAAAAATATCTACAGGAATTTCAATTCTCGAGAGCAAATCAGTACCTAATCAAAGTTATAATTGACGCTGCGAATGTTACAGTGCAGAACAGTAAGACAATTAATGGATTTGGTTATAAGTAGCCTACACTGTTCCATTGAGCAGATAGCGGACTTCGCAAGGCACAAGGAGGAAGGACGACAACAGAAGAGAGGACACAGCGATACCAGAAGTATTAATTAATGTAAGGGACAAAACACGGTTTTTTAGAAGAGCCAAAAAACGATTTTTTTAATCTGTTTACAACTTTTTACTTTAACAACAACAGTTTACAACTTTGCTCCAATTTTAATTGTGTGTAAAACAAAGTTTTTCCTTTTCTTTCATGATATAAAAGAAAGATTTAGGTATACCAAGCAGTTTACAATATACCATGTCTCTTACATTAAAAAATAAGTTTAGTTGTGTCTTACGTTAGGTACTAATATTTTATGTGTAAACCGTCAATAGTGTAAGCAGCAAGAACAATAGAAAATAATACGTCGGGGGCTTTTAAATGTGAAATTAAATTCTATTGTAAAAAGGACTTTTACGGTGTTGCAGTTTGATGTAACCATAGATTATCTACTAAAATTATGGTATGTTAACACCATGGAAATAGGTTTTTTGTTAGTTTCAGATTAGCTATCACAGATTTAAGTGAAATTTAGGGATACAAAAATAAAACGATTTATGTTAAAATATATTTTTTCACGAAATTCAAAATCCTAGAAAGGAAACTGTTCATGCAGTTGGCAGTCAATTCTACAAGAGCCGACGCCAAAATAGAACCCAAAAGCTTTCCGATCATACTCTAAATCTTATGGTGGGTAGGCGAGATATGCGGTTGCAGTCTTCGATCGACACGACGGTCTGCAGACGGCCCAATAGACAGATTTCTACTTGGGTGCGACGCGACATACGCAACTTCAATACTACGAGTATTGAAGAACCAATCAAGCGGAACAAAGGTTCAAAAGTGTTTGCAAGAAATATGTCTCTTGGTCAAAGTTAACTGACCAAACTGAAGACCGTTAGTGGTAACGTGATCTCTTCAAAGCCCGACATTTTGGAGGACATTGAGAGGTATACTCTTATACGCAAGCACTACCTGTCGCTAGCATGGCTAAAGACACCAGAGCCAAGCTGACCCGACACTTTACCGAAGATATCCCGGAAGTCAGCTTATATGAGATTACGATGGCCCGCCCTCAAACAACTTAAAAACAACAAGGCACCTGGCAACGACGGAATTACGACTGAGCTTCTGAGACCGGGTGGAAAACCGGTACTTAAAGTCCACCAGAAGCTATTCGACTCCGGCATACTTGACGGTAATACGTCAGAAGTATGGAACAGAAGTATGGTGGTGCTCTTCTTCTGAAAGATTGACAACACCTTGTTGAAGAACTACAGACCCACATCATTTCTGAGCCAACATTTTCATTTGCCTTGAACAGCCTTGATCAACATTTTCTTTGCAGACCCAATTACCCAATGGCTGATTAAACTCTGTAGTGAAGGTAGTATTAGCAACAGTAGCGAAAAGTCATCTATCTGTCTATTTGAACTTTTGAACAAAATTGAAATGTCTGTTTGCAATTCCAAGTTTTCTCTAAATGCACAGGAAAGTATATCTAAGGCAGTTTCTTAAAAAAAAGTCTGTCAGTACGTTCCAGCTAATTTCTGAAACTGATTTTAACGGGATTTCCAATAGCAGATAGCTGATAATGAGTTACATAGGGTATAAGTTTGACGTCGATATCTGTCTGTCTATCTGCTGTGTGTGTGCCTGCCTGTGGCAGCAAAGAGCTGAAACAGATGGGCCGATTTCGATGCTGTTTTTTAATTTTAATCTCCATGCGCTGGTTCTTAGGTACGAGTATAATATAATAATAATGACCACTGCAGCCCTAACCACCGGTAGCTTGGGTCCTGCCCCGCTGCTGGCGGCAAACTAGGTTTAGGTTTTTATAATGTTTTTATGTTGTTTTTTATACAAATATTTATATTGTAAAAACCTAAATTTAAGAACCATGAATAAATTACTGAATAATAATAAGATTTTTTTTTATATTGGTGGACAATTCACACACAACACCATCTGACCCCAAACTAAGCAAAGCTTGTAATATGGCGGCCAGATAGCTGATAGAATACTTATATATAGTTCTAAATACATACTTATTATACATAGAGCAATTTACATATTTTTTATTATAATATTATATATAATTTTTACTTATATAGTTCTAAATACATACTTATTATACATTGCACTGGGTGGGAATCGAACCCACGACCGTCGGCGTCGCAGGCAGAGTCACTACCCACTAAGCCACGAGTATGTTTGGTTAATATTGATTCAAGGAGGCCGCCTCCACAAAATGGTGGGCAATATATTTCTTCACAATCTACTTCAATATGGGTACCAAATGAATGGACTTGACTAGCATAATAGGTACTATTCACTTTGACGAATTTCAAATCCAAGATGGCCGCCACCTCAAAATGGCAAATTACATTATTTTTCACTACTACCTCATTATAGGTATCAATTAAAAGGGTTTGACTAGTAGAATACTTTGCACTATGACAAATTTCAAATCCAATATGGCCGCCACCACAAAATGGCGAAATACATTTCGTTATTCACTACTCCCTCAATATAGGTTTTAAATGAAAGGGCTTGACTAGTAGAATGTTCGTTACTACTCGGAGGTTGTACAGGGGTAAATCAAACATTTTAATTTTGTTCTTGTTTTCCACTGGATTCTATTGTATACAATCAATTCATCAATGTTTTGTGATGACGTTGTCACGTTAAACTATTGTCCGTAAACCAACTTTACACGCAACCAATATTTTTTTATTTCAACGTTAATTTTTGTGCGAATCTTCATAGCTATGTTTGGTTAATATCGATACACGAGAGCCACCTCCACAAAATGGTGGGCAAAACGTTTCTTCACAGTCTACCTCACTATGAGTATCAAATTAAAGGGCTTGACTAGTAGAATACTATACACTATAACAAATTTAAAATCCAAAATGGCCGCTACCACAAAATGGCGAAATACAGGGCTTGACTAGCAGAATGTTGTACAGATTACAAATCCGAGGTAGTCGGGGGTAAATTAACATTTTTAACCTTGTTCGTATTGAGAGTGAAATAGCACGCCGTGTTTTTGGTGTGTTTGGTAAATCGCACACTGCACAAGTTTTAAAAGCGCAAACGTGCTTAGTAAATTAGTGTCCGTTGTAAATAACCGATTCCAATTTTTTGAATATACAAAAATACTTTATTTTATTTAAAGGTTCTAGCGCGTTAAGATTAAAATAATTAAATTGGATGTAATTTTTCCGGTCCTGAGCCTCAGAAAGTATGAAGGAAAAGTTAGCAATAATAACTTAAAAATTGAACGGAGTAGGTAGGTATTTCATCTAGCTTGTTAAACATGGACATTGTTTGTATCTATAACTACGAGTATATTATAGAAGTAGATAGTATATTATAGACTCACGTTTACAATTTCGGCGGGAAAACGGGCGTCAGGTTACTTAAGTGCGTTTGTTTACGCTTCGGAATATGAAGTGCCAACAAGTAAGGCTGCTGTACCTGTATAAGTCCATTATTCTCAAGAGCCTTTCAAGACGCTTTTGCCGGCATCGTTTATTCATAATTAATGTGCTTACAATGTAAACTAACAATTTTAACACTTGTGTGTGAGTTTTTTTCTAGATCTCAAGTGTTCCAAGACCAATAACATTAAAAATTATAAGAAAAACACAAAAATAAAAAAAACTGCTCTCGTATGGCATACTCGTAAATGCCATTTTTTGAACTGAACACTTCTTTTGGCGCGCCTCAACAGGTTTTTCGCGGGTTGTAAGTTGAATTCGAGCGTCATGCTCGGGAATGATAATAATTTTCGGGTGAACTCGGGATGCTAGAGCGAGAAAGATAATTAGTGAACAAGTGCGCAGAGCGAGAAAGATAATAATATGGTCAAATGTTCTTCGCTGTTGTGTCCCTGTGTTTAGGTATTTGTCGCAGTGTCAACATTATGGCGCCATCTATTGGAAACGTCAAGCAGCTTCTGGTTGGTTGGGTGTGGTCGATGCCAGTGGTGACATTGGAATATTAGAAATGGAAAAAGGGCATTTTGATAGTGGGAGCGAGAGCGGACGGCCGTTGAGTTCATCGCGTTTCCCAATCTCTATTATTCTGATTAATCCTGGTTCTAATTTAAAATCTGTTAACTGTGTTGATTAAACAAACATTTAGGTACCTACATCGAGTGTTGAAAATTTAACCTTCATGATGAATGGCCACTCTTGTAACGATTTACCCTACCATTATCCGTTATATTTATGTCTTTTTTCATCCAACCGCACTTGGCCAACGTGGTGGATTATGGCCTTGACTTTTTCTGTGCGAGAGAAGTCCCCGAGTCCCAGCAGTGGGAATATTTGATGGGCTGTTTATGCAAAGTGTCCTTGATTCTGACAACGCATCTTACTTCAAAAGGCAATCATTTTGTAATGTTTCGCCAAAGTTACAATAGATACCTACCTACGCATTTACCTATTTACTTTATGTTATTTCATTAGCCTTATTATTTGGTAGGTATTCGATTTATTAGTGATGAATAGGCATAAAGTTGACGGGGAGTCCCCGTTCCAAATTATCGCGCATTTGTAAGTACCTACCCCTCTCGACCGGGGCGGCGTTGCCACGCCGTGCGCCCGCCCGCGCGCCGCTTACAGATAGGTACTTTCTGCAGTGCGATGTTGCCAGCTTGTTTTACGAAAAGCGAACGTAAATCACGCACACATCTGACGTTGGTGAATGAATCTAGTGCACAGGATGCTTTTCGTTCGATCGCTTGATACAATTATTAAGTTTGTTAGAATTTTTTTTTTTTCAAATAAGCGAATATTTATTTTTCTCACCTTTTGTATGATTACTGGTCAGTAACCCTACCCGTGTGTTCATTTAATGTCGGCACCAAAGCGCCACGCTGTATTAATCTGCCACGCTGGAGTAAATCCCGAAATCCCCGCTTGGGCTCACCTACTAAAAAGACGAACAAACTACAAATATTACGGTTTGCTGACGTAAAAACTATTTTTTGCATTGTGTTTTTAATTAAAATTTTCTTTAATAGATTGTTTTTGTTACAGCTCGCAGTTTTACCACTTCGCAATGGAAGAGAGGCCAAAACAACATTTGCCAGTTGCGGAACATTTCGAAGAAACTCCCATTATGCGATCCACAGTAAAAGAAACAATAGTAAATTTTGAAGACGAAATACAAGATTTTTACACTGAATCCAAAAAAAAAGGGTTGTTAAAAGAACCCGCAAACAACGTGATGCAAGTCTTAAAAGATATATGGAAAGAGCACAGATAAATGAAGCTCGGTCGTCTAGGCCTCGCCCTTCCGAAACTTTGCATGCTGCAGGAAGTCGCCGGTCTCGAAGAGAGACAGTTTCTATCGCTGACGATTTCACCAACGTCAGATATAATGTTCGAAATGTCAACGAGCATGTACGAGTGCACAGCTGTGCACGACCAAGAGCTCGTCCGCCTGTCTATGACGTGGGTAGTGATTTCGCTAGGTCTACCTCGGCCGGAAATAACCAGTTGACCCGACGGGTTTCCTGATCCGCGGCTCCCCTGGAGCGCGCTCACCAAGTGAGGCGCCGGGTCGGCTTCTGCTCTGGAATCGCGTTATACTCAGCTATCACTGCATTTATTCTATGTGCAGCGTTCTACATTCACAAACTTTGTGTGGGAGATACGATGACCCCAGAAATACCCCAGATCGTAGAAATTGATCACGAGCACAATCTCTAAAAAATATATGGACAATTTTCTTATGTTATAAATATTCATGCCATAGCGTCATCTATTCGTATAGGATTATAAATATTTTTAATATAAACAATTATCATAAAACTATTTACCACAAAATAGGGTCTAAGGTATAGAATGGGTGCAACATTTTACTAATCTTCTTTTTTTTTAATTACCTAGGTAGAAGTCGGGCTTCACAATTAGGCATTAATAAAATTTAATAATAAATATGTAGGTAGGAGAATAAGATTGTGTGTTCTTTTTAGTTGACACGAAAAATAGTTTATGGAGCGCCGTTAGAAAACCATAACACAAACGAAACCTGATGAGATAACATCTCTGTGCTTAGTCTGTGGATAACATTTCCATTTAAAAGCTACAATGAATAAAGATACCCATACCTTTTCTACAATTACTCGTTTAGTATTTTTTGTGCATTCGAAAAGTTTTGTATTGGGGTTGAAGAATTATGTAGTATTATTAAATATTTATTTAGTATTATGTTGTTATAAAGATTAGAGATAGAATAGATAGATATATTCTTTTCAATCTTGCTTTTCTCACATTAATGTGAAGATAAGACTCCTACCTACGCATTGAACGACGTGTGATAAATGAATGAACCTTGATGAAATTAAACAATTGTGATGAATGAATATTTAGGTAACCAAGTTCCTTGTGTGCTAAGAGCATGTTAGTTAAGTATGTTTGATGCTTACTGTATGTTTGTTTGTTTAATGTCTTACATGTTTTCATCTGTTGTTTTTTTTATGTACACAGAGTTCTTCCTATCAGCGACTCATACAAGTATTAATTCGTATGACTCATATCCTCATATGGCATTAAGCTGAAAGGGTTGTGTTAAATCCAAGGGTTTGAGCTAAAAGTTGAGTCAATAAACAGATATTTCACATAAAATACCCCGTGAAATCGGCAAATTCTATAGAACGGCTTTAAATGTCAGTGTAGATCACATAATTACGGGACATCGTAGGTACATCTTGTTGTGTGTAAATTTGTTACTATTTCAAGTAAAAACTACAAAAGAGATCTGAACCAAATTCAGTACACATAGGCTACTTTTTACCCTAGAAAACAATTAAATTTGATAATTACTAAATTCCGTTATACACCACAACTTTTTTTACATTAGAAATATTTTAATCAGCTATGTAAATAACTTAACGCATTGTAAGTGTGCAAAAGGTGTGTTGCTGTGCTATAAACTTAGTATTAAAAAATCTGTAACTAGTTGATATTTGCAAAAACTCTGCCTAAAAGTATGATCATGTTTTTAACCGTGAAACATTCAATAACGGCATTATAATTGAAACCCCATAGGTATTTTGATATCTTTTTTGTACAGCTATTAGCGTCTCTCAACGAAGTGCGCTGGGGGCTGCATGCTGATCCCAGCATACCTCACCCTGTTCCCCAGCTCCTCTCTCGGTACCCATGCCGTGCCTTACTCGTCTGCCTCAACTACTTTGATTTACCTTATTTTTATTTTTTTCCTTATTTCATTTACCTACTACGAAATTCTATACCTACTTCGTTTAATTGTAAGTTCTTACTTTTCCATCCTACTTTCATGGGCTGTCAAATGACATCGAAATTAGGTATCTGATTAAATCTTTCGTTAGATATGTAGTTGTAGGTACTAGTTAAAACAATATAACATACGAGTAACTTTGGAGTATTTAATAAGTTAGAACCACCCATTTACAACAATATAATTACGTTTCTACTAAACTATATACATAGTTTGCTAGTACTTATTTGACACATAGGTATTTTTTCAAATTGTCATCACTATTATCAGTTTAAAAATACATGTATGTATTTTTTTAACCAGACACGCGTATATTACATTTTGGTTCGCCAAAATAAACAGGACTTTTTATTTAACTCCACAAGAAAATGTCCATTGTCTTTAAATCATAATTGTGTCATTACGAATATTGGACACAGATGTCGGTGAGGGCGTGGCAGGTGCTTGTAGGCATTTGTTAATAAATAGCACGCACATAAATATATACCTACGTGACAACAAAATTCATGCGTAAATAAATATCCGTGGCCATTGCGTAATTGACGATACATTTTTTTTTCACATTTTCAATTGTTTTTCAGCAGGTTGTGTTCAGGAAGGCTAAGAACTCGTAGAAAGGTTGCAGAATCGTGGCGGGCACGGGTTTTATTTCCAAACTGATTGAAAAAACCGTTGATTTTCGCGGTTTCGCAGCCGCCGCGGGCGAGACAAACGTGGCGGGAGCTGCGCGGTAGCCGCGCGCGCCCCGGTCGTAACACGCGTTGTGAGTTGAGCTTTCAATTCTTACCTATATATTTTGCTTACAAATATACTATATAATTCTAACTTCATTCTAAAGAAGCTGCGAACGTGGAACTGCGGCTGGCGCGGCTCGTATACGCTCCATGAGGTCTTAGCCTAATGGCGGTAGATAATGCTGTTAAAATTTTGCTAATATAAAAAGTAGTGGTGTATTCTGTAAGCTGATTCCAAAAAATATAACCCCTAACTTAGGATATTGACAACAAGTAGGTACCTACTGAGAGATCTAATAAGTCAAAGGAAAGATGATTTTGATGACCAGAGATAATTGGGATTGTATCGCTTTTGAAAAAAAAAACCATATTCATCTTCGAATGCCAATATATATTTGATGATAAAAATACACCCACTTAGTTCATTTTATAAAGGTTATTAAAATGTTAAACGTTAAAAGCATATCTATATGTATATTCTATTTTATTTATTTATTTATTTATATTTCTATATATATATATATATATATTCATATATTTTTAGGACTTATATTGTATTACTTTTATATTATCAAAATACATTTTACAATATAACAGTAAAACTAAATGTTAGATTTCATAAAAAAAACATACCTACTTGAAGTGGTATTGTATCACCTTTCGAAAACATTTAATGTAAAAAAAAAGCCAAAATATTTTTGATACTAAAAATACACCCACTTAGTCAATTTTATAGAACCTTTTGTTATTATTTATGCAAGTTTTAAACGTTAATATATTTATAATGTGTTCTTATAAAAATCGTTTTTGAAAGTCTTAAACTGTGAATCAGATTAAGCTGCCTGTAGACCAGAGCTAATATTATGAGATCATATCTCCATTGTACTAATTACTATTTTATGTTTATTAATTTAGCAATAGCCTGACCTGAACGTAATGAATAAGGGTACGTATTATAACATTTGACTTCAGACGTTCGCTAAATAATCTATTACAAACATAAATATAAGAAAGTTTTAAAAGCGCCAAAGTAGAAACCGCAGTTACCCTTAAAATCATTGAATAAAAAATACAGAAATGTGCGAGAAAAAATATATTTATTTATATTATAGGTGCATATTTATTTTGGGAATGCATCTCTTTTGGAAAAACTATAAATTCCTATATCTTCAAAGGCCAATATTTTTGATGATAAAAATACACCCAATTTGTTAATTTTATACCTTTGATTAAAACCTTATGATATTATTTATAGAAGTTCAAAAAAAGATA
Source organism: Ectropis grisescens (assembly GCA_017562165.1). Lineage (NCBI taxonomy): Eukaryota > Metazoa > Arthropoda > Insecta > Lepidoptera > Geometridae > Ectropis > Ectropis grisescens. Next base: position 6,008,923 of record CM029767.1, read on the forward strand.
ACATTAAGTAAAAAGATATAAGAAATATTAAAACTAATCTCCGAATAATCCACTTCGAGCTGCTTCCGGTGGAGTTTACCAGTTTTAAACGTTAAAATATACATAATATATTTAAATATGTTATGTATTATATATACCTACACTTATATTTAAAGATCATACGACATAGTTCATGTATTTTTAAGAATTTAAATGTAACATTAGATTTTATAAAAAAAAAAACATAAAAGTAAAAAAAAAACTGTACTGTGTGTTTGTGTCATAAGAATATAATAAGGCCATAACATACCCTCCAGATTATGGTTTTCGGGATGGTTATATAATATTAGGAATAGAATATAATTATATTATTACTTATAGGTATACAGAACAAAACAGAAACGCTGTAGGTACTAAGTTGGAAGAACGCGTTCTGCTCATCATTCTGGGTAACTGTTACTAAACAATCAGCCTTATGACAACGAAACAAAGTGTAAAATTTGGTTTCGTATGGTTCGGCTGATTTTCCCCGCTATTTGAGCGTAGGACTAAGTGACTATGATGAGTTTGAAGCATCCCATTTGACTTATCTACTCTCAGAGCACTGCGTAGCCCGGTTTCTTAGAGGTAATATTTTTGTTTTTGTAGTGGTAGGACTCCTAGCAGAGTCCGCCTGGGGAAGGACCACACCTTTGCCAGTTATTCTACCGCCAAGCAGTAATGTGAAAACATTACTGTGTTCCGGTTTGAAGGGCAATGGTTCCAGATAAATTACAGGGCTTGGAGACATAACACCTTCGATCTCTGGGTGATGAGCGCAGTGCAGTGCTAAGTAATGATTTGGACTCTTTATGTTCCAAAAGCTGCGTGTCACTGTGCTGTTATATGGCAGACATGTTGCTTACCATCAGGTGCATGTACTGCTCGTCTCGTCACTCTTTATTTAAAAAAAAAATATTGTCGTGTCAATGTCTGTAACCAAACTTCTGCGAAACAGTTTGACCGATTTTGTAGTATCTATATTATTTTTTTGTGTATATTTTGTAGGTCCGAGTAGAGGTCGTAAAGTAGGGTAGACTGGGTACGGTTGAAACATTTTAGCATTTAGCATGCATAGCATCAGGATTTGTTAAGCGAGCGATATCGGAAACATACTAAATAAAATACCTTTTAACTGTATCATCATCGTCATCATCATCATCATCAGCCTGTATTCGTCCACTGCTGGACATAGGCCTCCCCTATGATACGCCACTCAGCCACAAATAATGTTTCAACTGTTCCCATCCCCCACCTTGGTATAAAACGGTTCACAGTAAGAATGACAGTAAATTTAAATAAAATCTAATCATACTACGATAGTGTACAACCTTCAATTTAACTGTAACAAAACTTTCAATACTCTAACTATAAATGAAATCTTAATAATTGCAAAAATGCAGATATCGAAATACTTACTTACCCTTAAAAACACAATGCGGCCTACTACAGACAAGCACAGCGCCGCCCGCTTCGTACCCCCTTGTACCCCTCACCTTATCGCGCACAATTCACAAGATATTTACTTTGTTTCAACCGTTCATCGCTTCAACCGTACCCAGTCTACCCTACTTTTATACTCGTTAGTGTACAGTAAAGAAGCTTAGAAGTGTTTTATAGTGCATGATATATTAATTTTCAGTTGATAAACATTTTTATGTTTTAACTACATTCACAAAGCTGTTGGACATGAAGGGAAAGAAACTCTAATATTTACCCTAAAAACGCTCGACGCTGATATGTTCGTTGTAACCGGGCATATCAAGGTAACGAATAGGTAGGTACATTAAATCCAGGTTGCATTAATGGAGTAGGAAAAAAGAGAGAGGATTAGAAGAGCTTTTCAAAAGCTTTCTTGTTGAGTATAAAGAGTACACCTAGAGAGATTATTTCATTAAGAGAAATAGCCGTTCCGTCAGCTTTGTGTAGTCATTAAGGTATGCACTGTAATTAAGTTCTCATTGTTTTCTAATTTTCTTAACATAGGTTCTACCCTGCTTGGTTTTTTGTGAAAATTACTGATACTAGTAGATCTATAAGCTAGGTTTGTACTCTTAAGGTACAAAGAGCATGCTCTATGGTGGTGCTTGTACCCCTGGGTTACAAACCTTGGTTGCTGCCCAGGCACAAGCACCAACACCCTAGCTGTACAAGCACCACCCTAGAGCATGATGTGTTTTAAATTTTGCTGTTATAGAATTAGGCGACCGTAAGTATACGTTTATAAATATATTGACTATTCTACACGTTCCGTTTCTGTGCTTGTAACCATGTTAATATTATTTAATAATATGCCTGTGTAAGCTTTCTTGGTTAAAAACGTCGAAACCGGTCGCTTAATGTGCCATCAAAAGGTTTCTCAATAACTGAAACATAGGTGAAAGAGTTACTTTGTTATATTAAAAAACTTCCCGTGATGTCACGGTTTTTTAAATCACAATTATAGACTCTCCCAAAAACGTTTCATACAAAAACACTACAGAAACGTGACTTCACTGTGATGTACTTTCTATGCGTCTCGCGTAGAGTTTGTATGTCAGCTATATTAAATATTGCGTTTAGGAAACTGGTTTCATTACAAAATTCACTTTAAATTGAATGGGTTATCCAATAGTAAATACATTTTCTAATAATTTCGTATTTTTTTAAATGGATTTGCCCATCCAACTTTGAGTGATCTTTAAGTAAGTTAAACAAAAAGATATCAAAATTAAAGTTGGTACATATTTTATTCTATTTAAATACTGTCATTATATCAAGTAATTTATTATAATTGCGGGAACTGTCGTCATGCCTATTATTAGTGTTTAGTTAAGAGTTCAGTGTTTGATGTCTATAAATATTAAAAAAAATGAGCGTCGACGAATTGAAATTTGATTGATTGGTTAATTCATTGTGGTGGGGGTTGAGCTCTTCTTCGTGTCTAAGATAGTTGGATAATTATCATGAATCACATGTTTCGCTGAACTCTGTATCACATTATGTGATCGTGTTTAAAAGTATACGTGTGTTCAAGAATATGGCACCCACTTATACATCAACGGAGCCAAAAAAAAACCAGAATAATTTGGCAAACAACTAGCCTGGCGAAAAACAACTTTGTGGCCGAAGATGAAGCGTTTAGACTGTATGAGATTTGGTTACTACCACGGATGTTTAACTGTGATTGTTTACTCGTTTACAAAACCAATCTGGAAATTATTGCTCTTTGTAATTTAATAGCTTTTTGTGCCCACAGTTTGGCCTTTGTTTTTTGTTAATTGTACCTGTTAAATGTATGTTTATGTTATATTGCATATCTCGTCACAATTTCTGAAGTGCTCAAAGACGCTCATTTTTAATATCGTGTATTGTAAGAAGATTTAATGTATACCTTTTACGTGTTATTTCACAATCGTATAGTCTTAGTTTCAAATATTGTCTGCACACGTTTTTAATATATCTTGATGTTATTATAAATTTTAAACATTCACTTTTTAGTCAACCAAAGTCTTCTAGAGGGTAATCTGGCTAAAAAAGAAACGGGAACGGGTTTACACTACCTTACCTAAAACTTCGCTTAAAAAATTTGGGCTGTAATCGTCAGCGACCGCAAACTAAAACACAAAACAAATGCAGCTGGCCAGTCTAACGACGACAACGCAGGATCGCTACGAGTTTTCAGTTCATGTTATACCTATTTCAGAATGAAATAGGTAAGTCGTTAATGCTTTAGGGACCGAGATTTGGAAGCTTTCGTAAATCGAACAACGAAAGCGTGGTACATATTAGACCTTCTCTGTACCTTACTTTACTTGGTCACACATATTACGAGCCCAAATAAGAACTTTTTTACGAGGTCTCACAAAAATAAAATTGTTTCAAACAAATTGGTTACATCAAAAACCTTTCGTAAGTTTTGTAGAATAATGTAATTCAAAGTTCCGAATGATTTACATACAAAGTTTTGCATTACCAAATAAATGTTAAGTTATATAAGGTATTCAACCTTTCACAATAGGATTAATCTTGAAATAACGTAAAAAGAAAAAAAAAACATAACAAATTGTACTTTGGAATCTTAAATAATAGAACAATATCTTTATTGTAGAATCTGTACATCGGTGTTACGATTTGAATTAATTTCTAAAACTCGCGGTAGCGTCCGTTACGAACCAGTTGTAACGGTGGATATTTTCGTTATACTCTTATCTGAGTTGGTTGTCAGAGTATCGCCTAGTAGGTGGCTGGCTGGCTTGTTTTCATATATTATATTCAATATAGATGTTGTTCGTGAGCAAATTGTTTCATTTATTCCTAACTAATTCCAAGAGAGTTTGAATGTGTGTGTTCTAAAAAAATAAGAAAAAAGCCCTAGAATAAATCTTGGAACTGAATTAATAGAAACAATAAGTTAATAATTAATTACCTAACTAAAGTGTCTCTAAAACAACATACCTATATTTTGGCGTGTTAAATAATCGTTATTATTTTATTTATCACTTAAGGCATTTCTGTCGCTTACATAACAATTTCAATTTTCGACGTCAAACTTAACATACACATAAAACACAAGCTAATCAAAAATACATAAAAACTAATCAAGGTTAGGTAATAAGAAATACAAATATCACATACCTGTTTTAACAAAAAACACAGACAAAAGATATAAACAAAATAAAACGAAATAGGCTGGGTCTCAACAATTGTTTTATACTAGGTATATAAATATGAGAAGTACCTACTTCTGTTCTGTTCTGTTGTGGAAAGTACCTACTTTACACAACTGGATCACATTTTTTTTTTCAGATTTATTAAAAAAGTTTCATAGTAAGTTTTAATTATCTAGTGCTTTAGAGATAATATATTTAACCAATTGTTTTTTGAATGCCTGAAGTGAATTAACATTTCTTATGTTAGAATGTAGTTTGTTAAAGAGTTGCGATCCTTCCACGGTGGGCATTGATTTGCCGATAATAAAAAGTTAGTTTTAAATCTTGTACTAGTAGGTAGGTAGGTAAGTTCTTATAGCTCGCACGCCGAGCTCGCCGCTCGATCACATTTTTTATTTTTTTTAACTTTTATAGGTTTACACATGACCGCCATCTTGCCTGATGTTAAACGATGATGCGGTCTACGAAATATATTCGCTTTGTGAACGTAACGTTAGTATGGATATTCCTATCAAGAATTTTTCGAATGAGCACACATATAAGCTATTTAAAAAAATTTAAGGTCATTATTTTAGTTAAAAAATTAAGTTTTGGAAAGCAAATATAGGGCAAATGAATATTAACATATTTTTATTACGTTTTCTACATGGTGTTTCCAATTAAAACAGCAATCCGTGGTCAAAATGTCAATGTTACTCAATTTATTATGTCTATTTTTAGATCTATTTGGGCGGGGGGATGATCAATCAATATGCTTGGTTGATAATTCCCCTACTCCCGGTATCTGTCCGATACTGGGTTTGGCAAATGGTTTGGGGAGTAGCGCAGGTCGCACTGATCCCCTAAACAAGGCCAGTGGACTATCCTTCTCGAGGTTGCCGCCTGTTACTTGGCCAATTACCCTCTGTAATTGGTATAACAAAAACCTCTGGCCGACCCCCATTCCTATCCCAATGCCTCCTCCCTATCACTACCCCAACCTATCCCAGTCCCCTTCCCCCCACCATATTCTAAGTCCTTTTACCCCATTTCAACACCCCCCTAGCCTACCAAACTTCCTATCCTAGTCCAATTTAATCCTTAATTTCTACTTTCAGACTGAATTTATCAGGCCTCATGCAGGAAATACCCAATTCACAAACCACTTTCAAAATTAACAAAATCTTTGGTCTCAATAACATCGGCAGTAATTTCATTGTAGGTACTGCTGTCGAAAACCAAATAACCTGCATTTATAGGCTTGAATCTATAACAACCACTCTAATTAACCAATTCTGTTCTAGAGACCTTACAACAGTGAGATTCACCACAGTAAACCAAACCGTCCTAGTACTAGTATCAGGCTACCTGCCGGGCGAGTGATATTTCCCAAAAGAACTGGCCGACCTGGTGTAACACTGGTGCAACACATGACTGGGACCTGATCGCATCATCCGACTGCAACGCTCATCACTCTCTGTGGGATAGTGAAAACACCAACAAAAGGGTGAGTGTTCAGCCAAATATCTATTCAGACCAATCTAAATAATATGAACAGGGTACGGAACCTACTTTTGTAAGCTTTTGGTACCAAACTATCATAGATATTACACTAGCAACCAACGTGGTGGGTAGGCAAATTGAGGGATGGCATGTATCAAACGAGCCATCATTTGCGGACCAACGCCGCGTTTGTTTCCAATTATAGTATAAGTCAACAGGCCCTGCTCCATATCGTACCCCCCTTAAAAACGATATAACAAGGTACACAACATAATTAAACCATCAGTGATGTGTATCACTTATTCAGGCCCATGAAGAGCCTGTTAGATGTTAAGATCAACTCCCGCAGCTACCACCGCGCGTCATTCGCGAGAAGCGCGCACAAGAGAACACTTGCCATCCAGCCGCCAACGACAACGCGAGTGATATTAATCAACACTGTAAATTATATCAAATATATGTATTGCGTGGAAAAACTAGTTTGATTCGCACCAGTGCGTCATCCAAAGTCGTAAGATGGTGGCCCATGAGGGGAAATAACAGAAAACAACAAGAAAACCGAGAAAATACGATCTACGTCATCATTCAAGAACGAATATTTTACCACGAAAACCCCACTTCTCCCGGGTGTTGGAGCCTTACAGTGGACAGCTAAAGCCACGGGAACCGCACTCCAGACACGAGACTGACTTGGGAAGCCGGGATCGAGCAGTGATTCAGCTAAAGTTCCACATCGAGTCGTGCGTCGAAGCTGCCCGCCGCCCAAAGAGCTTTTCTACATCCAATCTTCCATTACACCTACCAATATCCTTCTAATTATTCAAAATATCACTCTATTTGTGTGAATCAAAGCATTTCCACGCATAATATTGCCAAAATATTCGAATTTTACTAATTTGCAAGATCATTTCATTGTGTTCCCGAGTCTACCCACATAATTTAATGTTACAATAATTTCAATCAATTTTAACTATTTTCGTTATATTCTCTAATAAAACACGTAAATTTCTTGTATTAGCTCACGTATATGCATATGATACTAATCTAAAGTTCATAATCCGTAATTTAAAGAATATATTGACAAATATTTCGAACTTAACGCTGTCAGCTGTTCGATTCCGTCCGTCAATCGTTTTGGCAAATATACTTGGCGCCTTCTGCCGACTGTTTCCAGGCTGTCACCACATCGTCGGGGTCGTGCATCACCCACTGACCCGCGTGACGGCTGAGGTACAACGTACAACCATCACGGTGAGCACCGATTCGCGCGTACGCAGATTCCGGGACGGCAGATTACTCCGAAACGAGAGACGTGAGCCAATTTGATTTATTATTTTTCTACCTACTCAAATTTTTGTTTGAGTAACTTTAACTTTTATTGTTTAAAACAATTTAACTTTTTTATAATGGCTGATATTAAGCAACGCTACAAAGAATTAACAACAAAACGAGCGTCCGCTAAAGGACAAATTACAAAATTTAAATTTTATTTATCGTCCATTTCAGAACAAACTGAATTAAATAGCATTGAATTAACAGAACTTAAACTACGACTAGCGAAATTCGAGGCTTTATCAGTTAGGGTTGATGACTTGCAGAGTGAGATAGAGGTTTTATATCCGGATAATTTGGATGAAGAAATCGACGAGCGTGATGTTATGGAGCACGACATAATTTCATGTATCGCGACGGCCAAAACTTTACTTGAAACTTTGTCTAAACAAAACGAATGCGATCATCGACGACATTCGGCTTATAGCGCCTCTGGTTGTTCGGACGATCTCTGTCATCGGGATGCGGGCTTGAAACTCCCGCAAATACAAATCGCAAAGTTTTCCGGTGAATATTTCCGTTGGTTGGAATTCCGGGATCCATTCGAAAATTTAATTCACAAAAATGAACACATATCTGATATCACATATTGTATATTCGATTTGAGAAAATTAATTGTAATTTGAATTTTTTTGACATTTAATTTCTATGACATCTGGCATTAATAATGATTTTGACATATTTATAATCTGATAATCTGAATCTGACATTGGCTTATTTACATTTTGTGCATTATGATTGTGATGTTATAATCGTGAATTGAATTCTGTGTTAATTACCAATTGTTTTAAAATCGACTATGCAATATTGTTATATATGCGATGTGATTGATGTTTCTAGTTTGCTGTGAGATAATGGAAAAAGGTAACACTTAACTAAATACTTATTGTGCACATACTTATATACTTAATACTTATTATGTTTATCAAAACACAAAACATTACGAAATGTCTGTATACCAAACTGTGGTGGAAACTAGCGAACGTTTCTCTGGTCTCTGACACAACAACACAATTTTGTAAAAACCTAGTTTCACAGACGAATAAAAGTATCATAAGTATCAGTAAATTTCATTATTTAGCTTCGTATTTACAAGGTGACGCAGCCAGAATAATTTCCAATCTGGAAATATCGTCTAAAAATACTCAAACGCTTGGAAATTGCTCTGTAGTCGATACGACAACAAGAGACTTTTGATTAATCATCGTCTCAATTCGCTACTCAACATAAAGCAGCTTCCACGTGAATCTGAGCGGTCATTAAGATTTTTAGTAGGGATGGGCCGAAATTCGTTTTACATTCGGTTTAACCGAACTTCGGCAGCTTGAACCGAACTTCGTCATTCGGCCGAATTTCGGTTAAAATGCCGAACATTCTGCACTAAATATACTTGCACTATCATAATAGAAATTTATGAAAAAACATAATATCTGTAGTAACAGTGAAATAAAATAAGTCTGATATACCTACTTATAGTCATTTATTTGAATTAGAAAAAGTAATCATACGTTACAAACAAAAAACGTAAATTAGTCTTTTAACTACCAACTTTTTAAAACCAACAAAAATCACGTAAAATCAATTAATTTAAATTGCATAATGTAAACAATAGTACGTGACAAGCTGGTGACGTCTTTACAAATGACTAGCTGTCTAACGGCCCCGCGGGGAAGCGCGGAGTGCGGGCGGGGTACATCTAGCAATATTTGCAGCAAGTGCGTAAACAAGTCACAACACAAAAAAGCGCGGCGAAATTAAATCGAAGTTCGGCCGAACTTCGGCCGAATTTTTCATTTTTACCGAATGTTCGGCCGAAGTTCGTATTCGGTTCAAACCACATTCGGCCCATCCCTAATTTTTAGTCGATCACATTACGAAAAATTTGCGTGCATTAGCTAGCCTAGGACAGCCTACCAGTACTTGAGATGTGCTAATCATTTTCATGCTTTCTTCTAAGCTGGACGGTCATACACTTATGAAGTGGGAGGAGTACTATAATACTCTCAGTACTGACGCTCCAACATTAGATCAGTTTTTCAAGTTTCTTACAGACCGTGCCAATGTCTTAGAATCTTTAAACCGAAACAACAAATCAGGCGATGGTACTATTACAAAGTCACAAGGACTGCCTACGCGCACCGGTACAAATTACAATAATTATCATAATAGTCAAGGACAGAATAATACAATGAACTCATTTTCAAGTAGTATTAATGCTAGACATCATAAAAACAAAAAAAAATGTGTCATGTATACTCTGCAATCTCGGGCATAATATTTATGAATGCCCCACATTTAAGAACAAACATGTGGATGAAAGATTGAAGGATGTGGACAAATACAAACTTTGTAAAAAATTGCTTAAGGCAAGGCCACCGGCACAGCGAGTGCCGCATGGGTCCGTGCAGAGTTCCAGGCTGTTCCGAGAAACACAACACTTTACTGCACTATTGTCCACAGTCCTCCAACCATCTCGCGGACGTAGTTGACCCTGATGAGATAGTGGTCAACTTCTCAAATCAAACTAAAATTCAAACTTTACTGTCAACTGCCATGATCGAGGTGTCGAACCCAGCTGGCCAGCAAAAAGGTCACAGTTCGAGCCTTACTAGATTGTGGCAGCACTTCATCATTTATTAGTGAGTCACTAAAGTTGAAATTATCATTAAAACCTAACCCCATTGACTGTCTAAAGGTCATAGGTATAGGGAACACTGCGACGAACAAAGTCACAAAAAGCTGTAACATCAAAATACAGTCACTACATAGCGAGTTCAGCGCGATGTTTTCCTGTCTCGTGCCAAAGGAGTTAACAGGCCGCGTGCCTAAGACTCCCGTCGATATCAGCTCATTAAAGCTACCAGATAACATTAAGCTGGCTGATCCTAAGTTCTACCAGCCAGCTCCTATAGATATCCTTATAGGCGCGGATCTGTTTTGGGATATCTTAGGAAGTAAGCAATACATATTAGGAAAGAATAAGCCTAAATTACGAAGCTCGAAGCTAGGCTGGATAATTTCAGGTACAACATCAAAGCTTAACCAAAATGTACAAAACAATGTTCAGTGTCATCATAGTTTATTAACCACATTCACTGAAATTGTAGATTCAGGCGGAACCGATCCGACCGGAAGGACGGGATCTATAGCCAACCGTGTAAGTCGTGTTTTACGAGTAAAACAACCACTAAGTGGTTCTAAATGATTCTAAATGTGGCCGTTACAACGAGTAGTAAAGAATCTTTGTCTGGCTTTGCAAGTCAACAATAATTTAACTCGAATTTGAGCCAATATTAATTTAAATTTAGTAAATTTATTTATACCTACCAGCTTACGCCACTCTCGTTTCGGAGGAATCTGTAGTAACGTCTATTATATTAAATATTTTTAACTTAAATACTTAAAACGCGTTATTGGCAATAGTCACCTCACGTTTGAGGAAATTTCAACTTTGTTCGCACAAGTGGAGAGAAACATCGCACATTTTGAATAGTCGTCCTTTGTGCCCACTCTCCTCATCTCCTAACGACCTTTTTATCCCTCACTCCTGGACACTTCATCATTGGAAGGCCACTGAATGCGCTGCCGATGTCCGACTTGACAAAGATGAAGGAAAGCCAACTGCGACGTTACGAACGAGTAGAAAATATACGACATCATTTTTGGAATACATTGCAAACGGAATCTCTATCACAAATGTCTAAGCTAAATAATCATTCAAAACATTAGAACGAATACTGCCAAGCTGAATGTTGGAGACATGGTGCTGCACATATAGCACACCTCCCAATGGCTTGGAAACTTGGACGCGTTCTACGCCTTATAGTCGGACCTGACGGCATATCAAGAGTAGCAGATATCCACACTAACAGAGGCTGCGTAAGACGTTCCCTAGTCCAGCTCTGCAAATTGCCTGCGGCGGAAGAACTTCAGGGTTGAAAGTGAGCTTTCAACGGCCGGGAATATGTTCAAGCCCATGAAGAGCCTGTTAGATGTTAAGATCAACTCCCGCAGCTACCACCGCGCGTCATTCGCGAGAAGCGCGCACAAGAGAACACTTGCCATCCAGCCGCCAACGATAACGCGAGTGATATTAATCAACACTGTAAATTATATCAAATATATCTATTGCGTGGAAAAACTAGTTTGATTCGCACCAGTGCGTCATCCAAAGACGTAACACATGGTTGAGTGCTATCTGACTGAAGCAACAGACAGAAAATACAGAAACGAACGTACAACTCCTAACCAAAACTCTATTGAATAGTTATGAACTAGCCCAGTGTTTCCCAATTAGTGGTACGCGTACCCCCAGGGGTACGTGAAGTTGTATCAAGGGGTACGAGCTATCATTAACAATTCAACAATTTCCAAAATATTATTTTATTACGATCATCAGTAAAAACAAGAACAATGTCCATAATATTATTTTATTACGATCGTCATCGTAAAAGCACGGAGCACCGAGCACTGTGGCCGACCGTACGCTATCCCGCGCCTCCCGCATCCCGCGTCAGTCGGCTGCCCCCGCCACCCGTCAACCGTTCCCGCTTCCCGCCAGTTCGGCTTTTATCGTGAACCGTATGACAGTGTTTTGTTTTGATTGTAAGCGTCGCGGCCTCAGCCTAATATATATTACTTTGGAAAAAGGTAAGATAATGTTTTAAAACTACTTTTAAACTTACACTTATATTATAAATTGCAATAGAATATATCGATGTTTAGTTTGTTTTTCTTATAAGTTGAAAAACTTCGAATAATTGTAATGTACGAGTTGAGTTACTTCAGTTTTACACGTGTTTGCGGTTACTGTTTTGTAAGCTTTGTAATTAAAACATATATATGCCGGCTTAGTAAGTCTTGTATTTCAGATGGAAAAGTGGCTGATAAGTCGCCAGAAGGTTGTTGAAGTGTCGAGCAATACTCAACAGTCAACTGATAATGATGTGTCATCCTCTACCAGTACTCCGACACAAGAAAAAAAAAACTTGATAACAAGGAATCGTCTCTCAAAAAAGGAAATATGGTGGTAGTTATATTCAGTTTGGTTTTACAAGCTCTGGAGACCCTGATTTTCCGTTGCCACAGTGTGTCGTTTGTGCAGAAACTGTCAAATCATTCGCTAAAGCCGTCTTTACTTCGTCGACATTTAGAAACTAAACATGCTAATTTGAAAGACCAGTCTGTATCCTTCTTTCAACATAAATTAAAAGATCTCAAACAAAGACAAAAATCTATTGAGGCGCTCTCCCAAAACACGAATGACAACGCTCTGCAAGCCTCTTTTAGAGTGAGTTATTTAATAGCTAAGCAAGCTAAACCTCACACTATTGGGGAGAATCTTATACTGCCTGCAGCAAAAGAGATAGTGAAATGTATGTTTGGAGAAAAAATGGCACGAGAACTTGATGTTATTCCTATGTCAAATAACATGGTCTCTCGTCGTATTTCAAACATGTCAGAGAATCTGAAAACCCACCAACTTAAACGGATTTTAGAAAGCGATTACTTTGCCATACAACTTGATGAATCCACAGACATAACAAACTTGGCTCAACTTTTAACGTACGTTCGCTATGTTCATTCCAAAAAGTTTCATGAAGAATTCCTGTTTTGTCGTACCCTTTCGATTCGCACCACCGGGGAGGATATATTTCATATGGTCGACAGTTTTGTAAAAGAAAACCAATTGGATTGGTCAAAATGTGTGGAATATGTACTGATGGTGCCAGAGCAATGACTGGTCGTTTTTCAGGACTTGTAAAGCGGATACAAGATATAGCCCCAGAAGCAAAATGGACGCATTGTGGGATTCATCGAGAGGCACTGGCTTGTAAAAAAATTCCAGCCAGCTTAGACATTACTCTCAAAAATGCTGTAAAAATTGTTAACTTAATCAAGGCCCGAGCCACAAACTCTAGAATTTTTGCAGCTATTTGCAAAGAGCTTGGCAGTGAACACGAGACCCTGTTGTTACATACTGAAGTGCGTTGGCTGTCCAGAGGAAGAGTTGTTTCGAGAATGTTTGAGTTAAGACATGAAATTGAGTTATTTTTGGTCGAACAGGGACACGATCAGTACAAACAGATGCTGACTGACTCTGTGTGGGTGCAAAAGTTGGCTTACTTGTCAGATATCTTTACAAAATTAAATGAGTTAAATTTGGGACTACAAGGCCGTGATACAACCATATTCACAATGCAAGAGAAAGTTGAGTCCACTATAAAAGAAATATCCTCTGGACATCTTTGATTGACAAATGTAAATATGACCAGTTTCCGAATCTTAAACTTTTTTAGATACAACTTCTTCGACAGTTAATGAAGATTTAAAATCGGACATAAAATGCCACTTGCACAATCTATCGGCGGCTTTACGCAGTTACTTCCCAGAAATATCGCCGCAATGGAACTGGGTAAACAATCCTTCGCGAACCATTCCGTCGACCACCTACCCATCTCTGATCAAGAGGAATTAATAGACATCTCATGCAACAGCAGACTCAAAAGCTGTTTTGTAGAGCAATCACTGGGTGACTTTTGGGCTAATTTAAAAGATATTTATCATATCAGCGAATCAGCAATAAAATATTTACTGCCATTTTGCACGACCTACCTTTGCGAAAGCGGATTTTCGGCTATGACAAACTTAAAACTAAACATCGTCACAGACTTCAACTGGAAGACGATTTAAGACTGAAGCTGACTGAAGGACAACCAGATTTTCAAGAGCTGTGCAAAGAAAAACGTGCACATTTGTCACATTAGCGTCTTCACCAATACATTATATTATTTTGATTTTCACTCTTGTAGGTACTGTAATTTGTAGATAATAAATGTGATTTAAACTGACTTATTTTTTATATATAGCTTAGCTTGGTTTAGCTTTATCTGTGCCTGCGCCGTTACCCGCGATTTAAGTAGCCTATCTGTTAATTCAGGGTGTCAACTATCTGTATACCAAATTTCATCAAAATTTGGTCCAGGCGTTTGAGCGTGAAGAAGTAACAAATATACACACACATTCTCAAACTTTCGCATTTATGATATTTGTGTGATTGCTACAATAAGGGTACGCAGGTTTGAGGTCTTTTTTGAAGTGGTACGCAGCAAAAAGTAATTGGGAACCACTGAACTAGCCTGTCCAGTGATAAAATCAAATAATGTAAGAAAAGGTTCTTGGTGGGGCCCAGATCTTAATAGCCTACGCTATAATCTAAGGACACTTCATAACCGGGCCAAAAACACCAGATCAGTATGAAAAATATACAACAGAAGCGACGAGTAAAAACTGTCCTTGACCAGTGCTGCCAATTTTATTTTTGAGATGCACAAGCATAAGCCGCATCTCACTATTTTGATGCCATATACGTAATACTGCTCATTTTTCAGATGATTGGGCCATAAAAATAATAATTGAATAGAAACATTTTTCGTCATATTTACAACTGTCACCATGCTACGGCGCACTTAGTAAAGTTTTATCCCCTGACTTCCTGACTACAGTTGTAAGCTAGGATGAACCTGGAATTATGAAAATTAATACCATTTTGTATAACTTGTATAATGCGGCCTCTTCTGTTAGTAACGTTAGCGCTGCCTCCTCGGCTAGCAAAGTAATGACGAAGAAAAATCCTACGGCCAAGCGCAAGCGTGCCGAAATAGTTGATCCAAGTCCAGAAAAAACAGATGTGAATATGACACAAGTTATGAACATGTTTACAGTGCTTCAAACAGAACAAAAGATCAAATTTGAGGAAGTTTTAAGCACTATAGGCGGGATTAAAACATCTATCGATTTTGTGTCTGCACAATACGAGGAAGCACTACGTAGGATTGAACTTCTTGAACACGAAAAAAAGATCGATAAAAATTATATTTTGAGGTTGGAAACTAGAGTGGAAATGCTTGATCGCAATGCTCGTTGTACCAGTATAGAGATAAGAAGCATCCCACAGAACCCAAGAGAAACAAAGGATGATCTTAAAAAAATTATATGCAGTACAGCTCAACAACTAGATATTTCGCTCCAATACAACGAAATTAAAGATGTCTACCGCATGAACACTAAAGCAGCTATAAAACCAATAATAGCGGACTTTACAACGGTCTCAAAGGGTGATAGTTTTCTTGCAGCTTTCAAAAAATACAATAAACAGCACCTGCACAACAAGTTTAACACTACGAACATCAATATTACAGGGCCTAATAAGCTGGTATATATGTCAGAAAACCTCACGCTAAGAGACCGTAAGCTATTTTTCCTAGCTAGGCAGTTTTCTAAAAGTCATGGCTATACATACTGCTGGACTTCGTTTGGACGTATATTTTTACGTAAAGCTGATGGTTCACCGCATATCCGTGTTCTTTCTGAAGAAGATCTTAACAAGCTCAAAGATAAATGACTATATTATATTCGAAACACTAACAACCTGCCTATAAATATCACTATTCTACTCTACTTAACTTTGTTAACATTATATAGTATTGTAAGCCGCCTGTTGAACTATAATCACAAGTATATAAACCACGATTATAATTATTGTAGACTAAATTTCATCTCATTTCGCAAAGACATAAATGTAAAAAACATTCTCAAAGAAACAACACATATTACACAGACATACACACTCTCACACACATGCTTCCACTCAGCACTCTATGTCGTTATTTTTAACAATATGAACTACCAAATCTCAATGTATATATTAATAATATTCGCAACTCATTCATCTCGTATCAAAATGTGTGCTTTATGTGCAAGTAGAAATTGTACATCTATAAAAATAAAACTGACTTCTTACTATTGCAAATGCCAATGTATAAAAGCTATGTTGGTAATGCAATCGTACCTATTTAAATATAAACATTCAACATGGTTGATTTGATACACAATGATTTGATCCATGAAATAGATATACCAGACATTGTAAACTGCACGCAAACATACGAACCATCAAACTGCTCTCAATTATTAAACGGACAGAATAATTTTATCATCATTACACAAAATATACGTAGTATTCACCAGAATCTTGACCAGTTTCTGGTATACTTAAGTTCGTTTGATGTACAAATAGATGTAATAGTACTGACTGAATGTTGGACTGAGAGACGCGAACCACCACCTATTTGTAACTATAACCTGTACTTTGCGAAACACAACTTCAACCAAAATGACGGGGTAGTAGCCTACGTTCTAAAAAACATACTGTAGATGCAAAAGAGTTTGTACTGCCGGATGGTAACTTTTTAAGCCTTTATATAAACAACACCTACTCTGTTGTATGCACATATAGACCAAGTGCATTCTCAAATCCTACAAATTATTTTTATTCACTAGATGAAATCTTAAATAACCTTAAAATTAAAACAAATGTAATTCTTACTGGCGACATGAACGTGAATATCTTACCTGGTGCCTGCAATACGGGTTATGCTTCAACGTATCTTAACCTCATGGCTTCACATAATTTAGTCCAAGGTATTACCTTACCTACCAGAGCATCTACTTGCCTTGATCATATAATGATCAAAACCCAATTAATATGGCAGACTCTAGTTTTTGGTAACTTTACAGACCATTCGCCTGTATTAATTAGCATAGATAACACGGACAGTAATGAAAAACGAGTAGGTACATGTAAAGGCAAGCACGATCACAAACTTAAAACCGTAGCGAATATAACAGCTATAAAAGAGAGCTTAAATAACTATTGCTTTGACTCATTTTATAAAATTAATGAAGTTAATGATGCTGCTACAGTACTGATCTCAACCATCACAGATATTATACAGGAAAATACTACGTATAAAAGCATTAAAAACAAATATATACCTCTAAAACCGTGGATTAATGAGAGCATAATGAGATGTATTAGACAAAGAAATAACCTTCAAAAGCAATGGAAAAAATCACCTTCAAATATGAGCTGCACGATAAATTTATAAAACACCGGAACGCTTGTAACAAGCTAATCAAAACAGTAAAACGCAATTACTACAAGAACAAATTTGAAACCACTCGCGGAAGTATAAAAGACACGTGGAAAATTATAAAAGAAGTTTGTAACTTTAATCCTTGTAAAGCTAGTTCTCAAACTTTGTTACAAACTAAAAGTACGCCGATTGACTCACTCAATGAGGTTAACAATTTTTTTACATCCATTGGACAAAACCTTGCGAATGTATCATTAGCAAAGCTGAACAAAACATATACTGAACTAGCCACGGCTGCTTTGAACACTGATACCTCGCCACCTGGTTCACTTTCGTTATTTCTAACAGACGCTTTGGAAGTTAAAAGTACTATTGCAAATTTAAAGTCCAACAGTGCGCCTGGCTGGGATACTATATCTACCTCCCTATTAAAATCTTGTTCCCAATCTTTAGCAGAACCTATTTCTTACTTGTGTAACCTTAGTTTTACTAACGGCATATTTCCCTCAATTTTCAAAAAAGCTATAGTTTGTCCTATTTATAAAGCTGGAGATAGAAATTTACCTTGCAACTATAGACCCATTTCTCTTTTACCTACCCTTGCAAAAGTAATTGAAAAATAGCTAATAAGAGGTTAGTTTCTTTTTAGAAAAGAACAGTGTTTTGGCTGACAATCAGTATGGTTTCCGTGCTCGAATGTCAACTGATGACGCTGTTCTTAGGTTAACTTCTCTGACTACTAAGTATCTAGATATGGGTATGAAGTGTTTGGGTGTGTTTTTGGACCTGCAAAAGGCCTTTGACACGGTCTCAATTCCTATACTTCTGGCGCGTCTACAGGAGCGGGAATAAGGGTAGTGTGCACGATTGGTTTACTGACTATCTTGTAGATCGCCAACAACAGGTTAAAGTTGATCAATTTGTAAGTGACAGCGCCATATGTAGTAGGTACGGTATCCCCAAGGCAGTACATTAGGGTCTACTCTATTTTGTTGTGTACATTAACGAGTTATGCAAAGTAAAAAACGTGAATGCCGATATTATAATGTTTGCAGACGATACCGTCCTCCTATTTCATGAGTCTAGTTGGTCGGGTGTACGTCAGTTGGCAGAGGAAGGTGTGGCACGTGTCACATCGTGCCTAGAAAATAATCTACTTACACTAAACACTGCAAAGACAAAGTATATGTGCTTTCGAAGACAAGTAGAAATAAAATTCCTGCAAACTTTGTGATACATGCCCACACCCATCCATGTAATATTTTCACCACCAACATCAGTTGTGCAAACTGCGAATGTAGTGCACTTGACCGCGAGGAATCCGTGAAATATCTGGGAGTTACTGTTGACGAAAGAATGACGTGGGGACCGCACATCCAAACAGTTTCCAAACGAATAAGAAAACTTATCCACGTTTTCAAACAACTTCGTTCAGTGGCTGACAAAAAGCTATTGATTGACACTTATAAAGCTCTCTGTGAGTGCATAATAGGGTATTGTATTTGTTCTTGGGGCAGTGCGGCAAAAACGCACATACTTCAGGCAGAACGTGCCCAACGCGCTCTTCTTAAAGTTAGTTTATCTCTCCCATTCAGATACCCGACTACTGACTTATACAAGGACTGTAATGTATTATCGGTTAGAAAAATCTTTGTTAGCCAGTGTATCAAAAGGTATCACTCACTTACGGTACCTCACTTACCAGTAAATAAAAAAAGACGAGCTAAATGTCCGGTTCCTAGCTATAAAAGCGCCTTAGCGTGGAGGCACTTCAACCATATAGCACCAGTCCTGTATAATGAAATAAACAAAAATAAAAACTTAAATGAGATGACTAATTATAATATTAAAAAAATATATGGTAGACTGGCTAAACCAGTTGGACTACGATGCGGTGGAACACCTACCTATTGTTAAAAGTAGAGTAATCCTATCTGCAAAACCTGACTCTATAATGGACTTGTACTGCAGAGAGGACAACCACACATTCACAGACACACCCTCTCTCTCACACACACACACACACCCTCGTACATTCATGCACACATATATCCCTACATACATACGAACATATATACACACACACATACACTCATATACATATACTCACATACATACACACGTACATAAATTGGTTAAATATCTTACTCGTTAGTTTGTAATAAATAAGTTAATTAATTGATATAGTGTAAAGCCTCCCATTTGCGTTATTAAGTTTTATCTCTATTGTTATTTTTAGTTAATTCAAGTTTAGGAAGACACTGCCTGCAGCAACACAGCTAGCGCTAAAGCTACAGGCAGGCGCTACTAATGTATTTAATCTAAGTTTTTTATTCAATAAAGATATTTGTATATTTGTATTTATATAATACCATACCCTTCAAAATATTTACCCCAGAAACAAACACAAGTGCTCCAGACAACAAATCGCCAACAAAACATGTTACATATTGCCACATTTAATACCCTTACCTTGAAAAGCATTGAAAGCTTGTCAGAGTTTATTATGGCATTGGAAAGAATAAACTGGTCAATAATTGGATTGAGCGAAGTTCGACGCCTAGGTGAGAGCATTGAAGATCATGGAGATTTTATTTTCTACTATAAAGGATAAAGAAAGACTGGCATACGAGAACAACTTAAAAATACTAAATAGTATGTACAAAAGGCGTGAGAACAACAGATGGACATGGACCAGACCATGCAGGTTGCAGACCATGAGACCTTAGCTTTAAAGCTGAAACACTATGGCATAGCTGGGAAATCATACGAGGTATTGACTGACATGTTACGAGGCCGCTCTCAAGTAGTGGATGCTGGCGATGGCGACAATAAATCAGACCCGTTGCCTTCGTCTATGGGAGTACCGCAGGGTTCGTCAGTCTCTAATATTATGTTTTCTCTCCTACTAAACGATCTACCCGAAGCCGTGAAGGGTGCAGCCATATTCATGTATGCGGATGACGTGGCTGCCGTAGTCACAGCTCTTTCAATAGAGGAATTAGAAGAGAAATTAAATATTGTAATAAACGGCTTAAATTCATGGTTTAGTGCCAACGGTTTTATGCTAAATTCAAAAAAGACACACTATATTCACTTTTGTCTGTCGGGACACCATACAAAACCGCTAAAAGTCTCGCTAAATGGTGTTTTAGGATTGAGCAGGTACAGAACACCGCATTTTTGGGGTTCGAGATTGATCGCAGCATGACGTGGGAACATCACATCGACAAGATGTGTGCTAAAGTTAGCAGTGCGTGCTTTGCGCTAAGACGAGTATCCCAAGTGGTGTCTACGGAAGTGTCACGTGCATGTTACTTCGCCACAGTGCATTCACGGTTACAATACGGCGCCGAGCTATACGCGCGCACTGCCGACTGGAAGCGTGCGTTCCGCGCCCAAAAACGTGCCGTACGTGCCATTGTTGGCGTATCGCAATGTACATCCGTCAGACCATATTTCAAGGAGCTTGGTATACTTACTTTACCTGCTATCTTGATCTATCAAGTGGCTGTGTATGTCAAAAATAATCTAGAATCGTACAACACGCGAGGAGAGAGACATTCTCGCAACATACGCAACGCCGACAAGCTGGATGTTATACCACACTCTCTCACGAGGTCACAGAAGTTAACTCACATTATGGGACCGGAAGTTTATAACACTCTTCCCAAAATAGTTATATCGGCCCCAAGTTTCCGCAGCTTCAAAAACAGATTAAAGTGCTGGCTTATCGATCAAACTTTTTATAGTTACAGCGAATTTTTAGAGAGTGATGGCAAAGTTCCCATAAAAATGTAAATAAATAAATTTGACATAGGTTAGTACAATTGCAATAAAGACATTATACTCGTATAATGCTTGACAGTTTTCTGTACAATAATTATTGTAATACAGTAAAGAAGTAGTTTCAAACTTTGAAAATGTATACAATTTGTATGCTCTTTCTTTTGTTTTTATTTTTTATTAATTGACGTGTAAATTGTACATTTATGAATAAAGTTCTTTGACTTTGACTTTGGATATCCCCAGACGGGCGTTACAAAATGAAATAGACTACATCCTCACCAACAAAAGCAAGCGTTTTCAAGATTGTGGAGTTGTTAACAGTCTCAACTTCAACAGCAACCACAGAATGATTGGAGCCAAATTAATACACGCTGACTCTACAAAGAAAAATAGACCATTTAAGGTAAAACCCCCTAAAACTATAATACCTGAAGCTACTTACAGATTAGAGAAGGAACTAACAAAATTTATAGAAAATACAAAAAAACTAAATATCCAACACAAATATACTATGTTTGAAGAGATAATTAAAATAAATAAAACAACGGAAACAGCAAAGGAAAAAAACAGTTAAATGGCTATCAGACGAAACGAAAGAAATGTTAAGAATCAGGGATGAACTAATATCTACAAGTGGAAAAACAACAATAACAAGAAATAAAATAAGGGAAATTAGCAAAAATATAAAATTAAACATGAGAAAGGACCGACAAAGATACAGGCTTGAAATACTGGACAAATGTATTCAGAAAACTGGAGGCACTAAAAGAGCAAATCAAACAACTAAAAAAAAAACAGACTGGATACCTAATCTATATGACAAAAATATGAAACAGAAAACAAGACGCCCCAATAGCTACGAACTTTTTCCGAGACTTATACCCAAAGAAAAACTATAATAAAACAAACGCATTAGTAGGGGGAGAAGAAGTACCAGACATAATTAATGCAGAGCTGAAAACAGCTATTATATCTCAAAAGAAAGACAAAGCTCCCGGGTCAGACGGTATCAATAACGAATTCCTCATAGCAAACATAGAACACCTTGCACCAACCCTGACGGACATTTTCAACGAAGTTTTGCACAGTGAGACTATACCCGAGCAATGGTCAACATCAACCATAACACTAGTACACAAAAAAGGGGACAAAACCAACATAAACAACTACAGATCTATTAGTCTAATGTCGAATATCTACAAGGTATTCGCTAAGGTACTACTCAGTAGAATAACCCGAACATTAGACGATAACCAACCGAGAGAGCAGGCCGGATTCAGAAGTGGATACTCGACATTGGACCACATCCACGTAGTAAAACAATTATTTGAAAAGGGCAGAGAATTCAACTTAACATTCTACTGCTGCTTTGTGGATTATAGCAAAGCCTTCGACTCATTAGAACACGAAGAGATCTAGCAAGCACTCAAAAACCAAGATGTAGAACTTAAATACATCAGAATTCTCAAACACATTTATGAAAACAGCAAAGCCAAAATCAAGCTACAAAACCAAGGTAAAGAAATAAGAATAGAAAGAGGTGTACGTCAGGGCGACCCAGTATCACCCAAACTATTCACTGCTGTTCTAGAAGAGGTGTTCCGGATCGGATATTGGATTGGGAGGAATGTGGACTGAATATTAATGGCGAATACCTGTCGCATTTGCGATTTGCAGATGATTTGATCATCGTCTCTCAATCAAGTGCACGGTTACAGGCTATGCTGAATGATTTGGACAGACAAAGTCGTAAATTGGGATTAACCATGAATACAGTAAAGACCAAGGTCATGACAAACGGGAACCAAGAGCCAATCCATGTGAACAACAACACAATAGATTATGTAGATGAATACATCTATCTTGGTCAAACAATTTCACCAATGGACCATACTTCTAAGGAAATCAACAGGCGTATAGGAAATGCATGGA
This sequence comes from Ectropis grisescens, assembly GCA_017562165.1. Lineage (NCBI taxonomy): Eukaryota > Metazoa > Arthropoda > Insecta > Lepidoptera > Geometridae > Ectropis > Ectropis grisescens. The sequence continues at coordinate 6,032,066 of CM029767.1, forward strand.
AACAATACTGGAGATTAAAAGAAATTATGAAAAACCCTGATATGAGCATGAGTGTCAAACGTAAACTCTTCGATACTTGCGTATTGCCTGTCCTTACATATGGCTGCCAAGCCCGGGCGCTGAATAAAACTCATATCCATAAACTTGAAACATGCCAAAACGCAATGGAAAGAAGCATGATGGGGAAGAAATTTTCTGATAGAGTAAGAACCACCATCATCAAGAATTGTACAAGAACATAAGATGTGACTGTAACTATCAGCAAGCTGAAATGGAGATGGACGGGACACACAATAAGAGGAAAAGAGAAATGGTCTAAATCAATAATGAACTGGTTCACAAGGCATATAAAGCGAAAACGAGGAAGGCCACCAAGAAGATGGATGGATGAAATAAAGGTTGTAGCTGGAGGTGGATGGACAACAATTGCTAAAAATAAAATGAAATGGAAACAGTTGGAGGAGGCCTTTGCCCATAAAGGCACACAGACATGTATCAAATAGAATAAATTTTTAATAAAAAAAATATTTGTAAAACTTTTGTATAAGATGTCTAAATAAAGGCTATTATCTAGACTAATATTTTAAAGCTGAAGAGTTTGTTTGTTTGTTTGTTTGCTTGAACGCTAGGATCTCGGGAAGTACTGGTCCGAATTGAAAGGTTATTTTTCTATTGGATAGTCCATTTATCGAGGAAGGCTTTAGGCTGTAGAAAATAACTCTACTGTTAATTGAAGCGGAGCATGAAACAAGAATGTAACAAAATCGGGAAAAATATTCCCCATTTGAGAGTTTTCGTACGTTTCGTGCTTTGACATGACACATGACAGCATGTGTCAAAGATTGCGTCATTGAATTTCAGTAATCTGTGCCTTAAATATAAACCTTTGCTAATTTTTTTTTCTAAATCTGAGTTGGTACGACCAATTTCCGACAGGTGGCGTAGCAGGTTGCTGAAGAGGTTTTTTGTTTGAAATCGATATTCTCAGGAATGAGTGAACCGATTTCAGTCATTCTTTCACCGTTGGATATGTACGGGATCCCGATGAGTGCTATATAATATACCACGGCCGAAGCCGGGGCGGGCATCTAGTTATTATTATAAATACCATTTTACCTGAAAAATCAATAATAAATTATTCCTCTTTAAATATTTGTCACTATACCGTTGGTTTGCATTTAACGTAACAATATTAAAAGAAAAGCAACAGGAACGAAGACAGAAGATACAAACAAGAAGAAGAACAAGAAAGAAGATATTACTGTAGTAAGGGTGATTCTTGTATGTGGTGTTATTAAGAATAAGTCAACGATCTAATCTATATCCCATACAAGAATCATCCTGACTCTATCTCCTACCGAGAAAAGAAGAAGATAATGAATTAAATTATCGAGACTAAATATTTAAATGAGAAAAGTTAAAATAAAAAATATAAATCTATCTCGAAAATAGTATAAAAATCCGAGTCATCAGAACAAGAAAGAAAACAGAAGATACAAACAAGACCAATACAAAAGAAGATGCCTGCCTGGAGTAAGTCGATGCCGTTCATTTCGTTTCGTTTCGTAGCTTTAATGATAGTGATAGTTAAATGGGGGAGCGCTCAGATAGATCTGAGCGCTCCACCATTTAATTTTCTCGCTAAAAAGCTTCTTTTCTAAGTTCCAGACTATTACATCCATGCAAATTTTGACAATTAATATATGGGGCGTTCCATGCGAAGCGGACAGGTAAAAAAAGTCGATATTTCCGAGTTTAATAATTTTTGAGTATATTATACCTACTTATGTTTTTGATAAGTGTTTCAAATATTTTTGTAATATAATGACTGGTCAAGGACTTATGGGACTTTGAAATTTTGACCAAGCTGTGGGAATGGAGTACTTCAAAGCTGATTATTTATTGATAAAATTAAGTCATAAATTTATTTTACCACTGAATTTATTACCTCATATTATGAGCTTTTTAACTGTATTTTTTGAAAAATAAATTAAATATATTTTTTTAATAAAAAAATGCGATTTAATTGTTTAACTTTAAATTTCACATAGTTGGACAATTTCGATTTTTTAAATGTTTTCTCTGAAAACAGCTAACATTACGTAGAATACCCTTGTCAAGTTCTATAATGAGCGTAAAAGTAGATTAGGAGCTAGACTAGAAATACTGCCAACGCGTATGGCTTGCCGGCTGCCGCGTCGCCGCGAAACGCCCGCCGCTTTCGCGAGTTTAGTAAAATTGTCAATCCAATAAACGAGAGCGAGTGAGAGGCACGCGTCCCTTCCACTCGGGCATGGTTAGCCCGCCTAAGAGCGAGAGAGACAGACATAAAAAGTGAAAGGCACGCGTCCCTTCCGTAAAATTATTTTACCACTCAAAGTCGTTGTCACGTAAAACTTTCGCCCGTATACCGACTTTACAGGCAACCAATTTTTTTTTTCCCTGCCCGCTTCGCGTGGAACGCCCCATGTTAGTGTGCATGTTTGGGGGGTATGTTGTTTAACGTCGTAGTACAAACACCGTTACTAACATCGTTAACCTTACGTTCGCGCTGTCAAATCTAAATAGATAATTTCAAAATAATTATATCGGACTTCTCGTTCCACTAAAGGGCGACATCGTTTCATTGTTGATGTTCCAGAAACTCGGACAAAGAGATTTCACTCCACGTTTGTGATAAGAACGTCTAGGTTGTGGAATACGTTGCCTGAGTGGGGTTTCCCCGATGTTTACAATCTTGGTGTCTTCTAATCGAGAGTGAATCGGTTTCTTCTAGGTAAGCATGCTCCATCGTAAACCACATCATCGCTAAACATCAGGCGAGATGGTGGTCTAGTGCGAACCTACTACAGTAAAAAAAAAGCAGACGTAACAGGGACAGTTTTTTTTGTTTCGTTACTTACGCTACGCCACAAAAAAAAGTACCTCCGAGGCTAGGTAGCCTTGGCCTGGTCACCCGTGGTGAAGCTAATAGAAACTTGTAGTAGGGCCGCTAGTCTAAGTTTTACCGCCGAGCTAAAGACGATGCAGCCGTGGAGTTTGCACGATGGGTAACTGACTGCGCTACTCTCCCTACTCGCGTTGGCCTAGACGAGGTTACCACCGTTAGATGGCAACGCGGTGGGATTGCAGGATTAGGGGAGTGCCAGTGTTGTGGTGCACCGCTCTCGATGTCGTCGATGTTTCCTCCGCGTACAGAAAATGTGAGTTTGAGAAAACTTTTAGTTAAAATAGATAACACTGTTATTTCATAATCAAAATCTTTATTGCATACATTGTATTTCCATGTCATATATAGGCATTAAAATATTTTAATGATATTAAACTTTATCTAAAACGTTTGAGTAAATCATATTAAACCCGGGCAAATCTAAAATAGCATTAAATGGAATCAAGTGACTAAACAATAATAAAAATTGTGCTGCAATATTCCCGACGCGCAGCTCACCAGCGACGACGAGTTCCAGTGTACACCGGAGCAGCCCTCCCGCGTCCCCCCCTCACCTGCACCCCCGCAACAACAGTTGAGTTTGCGTGAGCGCCGTGCGGCTGCCCGCAGTGCTAAACGAGCTGCGAACATGCGTGCATGCGGCAGTACGACAAAACACACCAATTTACACAAGCTATGAAGACAACATAGCAAGTTAAAACTGTGCAATAAGTTTACCCTTAAACTCAATACTACAGAATCTGTAACTAGGTGAAATTCACAAACATTCTGCGGAAAAGTATTGTTAATTAGTCACGTTATTTTACACGACGACGTTATTAATATTTTATGAACGGTACCTACGACGGCCACTTGCCTTGTAAAACTAAGTACCTACTTTTTTAGAATTCGAATTATGTAGGTACAATAAAATTTGTCCGTATTGATCAAGATATGTAGAAGTGCCTACCTGCTCCCTTTAATTTTTTAGTTATTATTGCTCACTTTTCCTTCATACTTTCTCGGGCTTAGGAATGGAAAATTACGTCCAATGTAATTGTTTCAATTTTTATAAGCTAGAGTCCTAAAAAAAACGTCTTTTTGCAAATTCAAAAAGTTGAAGTATAATTACAACGGCCATTAATTTACTAAACAGTTTGTGTCTTTTTCAGCTTATTGTGTGCAGTAATAGACAGGAGAGGCAGTAGATAATGCTGTAAAAATTTTGCTGATTAAAAAAAAATGGTATATTTTATGAATGTACTGTTGCTATCTGTGCACATTTGCCATGTTTTGCATCCATCTCGGCGACGACAATAAAACTTTAGTTTCTCACACTAGGTTTAATTACAATCAATTAAAACGAAATTGTAGCGAAACATAACGGAATACAGCGGATGTCGAGAGATTGATTCAGAACGCGGCGAAGTCGTATCGGGCTTTGGCCATTGTCACTGCTCGGCTCGATGCTCAAATAAAAAGTGTGTCCTATTCGTTGTTTTTCAGCTCCGTTTAATTCTTGGTTTTCGGTCTTTACGGCTTCTTCGTAATTCCGCTTTTTTTCGAGAATTTTCAATATCCATCACCAACTGACACACTGACGCTTCTACTTTTTTTGTCTTAGTTGCCAACCTCCGCTAACGAATACGCCCAAGTCAAAGGAGGCTTGATGTTCCGCTGCTCGCTTCCCGACATATGTATATCGGAGAAACACTGTTCTCATCGACGACGGCACAAGGCTGCGTTGCCACTGACGCGGAGCGGGCGGAAAGGAGCGGAGAAGAGCGGTGAAAAGTGGTGAGTGTTTCCAATGAAGCGGAGCAGAGTGGAACGGAGCGAAGGTTATTAAGTCGCGTGCCCCATAAACACGGAAATTGCTTAACAATTTCAATGAACTTCTCATTAATTTTGATACGTATTGCACGACGTAACGATGATAACTACTATGATGCAATGCGTGCGAGTATGATGAAAATTTTATACTTAGGGCCTTTTATAAACGCATTTAATTCGTATCTAAATAGGTCTAAGTAAGTCATCACTACGTAATTCGTACCAGCCTAAATATCATTTGAAAAAAACCGAGCAAAGCTTGGTCAATCAGGTACTTTATTCTTATAACATCAAACTTAACCTAACCTAACCTAGGTAGGCATTGACATCGGTATTGTGTACCACTGTCTTTTCGATGTCATGTACGTAATACTGCTAATTTTTCAGATGAATGCACTGTCAATAATAATTGAATTAAGCTAAATTTTTCGTCATATTTACAACTATCATCATGCTACGGTGCATTTAGTGTAATTTTATCCCCTGACTTCCTGACTATAGTTGTAAGCTAAGAAGAACCTGGAATTTTGAAATAGAATACCATTTTTACCTAAAAAGTTAAATAATTAATTATACCTCTAAAAATATTTGTCGCTATACCGCTCGTTTTCATCTAGCTTAACAATATCAAAAGGTGATCAACAAGAACGAAGACAGAAGATACAAACAAGAAGAACAACAAGAAAGAAGATGTTACTGGAGTTTGGGCGATCCTGGTATGTGGTAGTATTTTTAGTAAGCCTTATAATCTAAATACTGTTACATTCTTGGATCTCTTCGACTCTATATCCTACCGAGAAAGGAAGAAGACAAAAGGCTAGTCAAGAGAAAAGAAGAACACAAAGGATTCATTAATTTGAACAAGCTTTGAAGGCAACATAGCACGTTAAAACGGTGCAATAAGTTTACCCTCAAATTCAATACTACATAATCTGTAACTAGGTGAAATTTACAAACATTCTGCTGAAAAATATGATCAATTGGTCACGTTTGTAAAGATAAACACGGCGACGTGAACAGTACCTACGACGGCCGCGGGGCACGCGCACTTGCCTTGCAAAACTAAGTACCTTATGTAATTATGTAAGTACTATAAAATTTGTCCATATTGATCAAGCTAGATAGAAATACCTACATATTATTGCTCTTTGTAATTTAATAGCTTTTTGTGCCCACAGTTTGGCCTTTGTTTTTTGTTAATTGTACCTGTTAAATGTATGTTTATGTTATATTGCATATCTCGTCACAATTTCTGAAGTGCTCGAAGACGCTCATTTTTAATATCGTGTATTGTAAGAAGATTTAATGTATACCTTTTACGTGTTATTTCACAATCGTATAGTCTTAGTTTCAAATATTGTCTGCACACGTTTTTAATATATCTTAATGTTATTATAAAATTTAAACATTCACTTTTTAGTCAAACAAAGTCTTCTAGAGGGTAATCTGGCTAAAAAAGAAACGGGAACGGGTTTACACTACCTTACCTAAAACTTCGCTTAAAAAATTTGGGCTGTAATCGTCAGCGACCGCAAACTAAAACACAAAACAAATGCAGCTGGCCAGTCTAACGACGACAACGCAGAATCTCTACGAGTTTTCAGTTCATGTTACACCTGTTTCAGAATGAAATAGGTAAGTCGTTAATGCTTTAGGGACCGAGATTTGGAAGCTTTCGTAAATCGAACAACGAAAGCGTGGTACATATTAGACCTTCTCTGTACCTTACTTTACTTGGTCACACATATTACGAGCCCAAATAAGAACTTTTTTACGAGGTCTCACAAAAATAAAATTGTTTCAAACAAATTGGTTACATCAAAAACCTTTCGTAAGTTTTGTAGAATAATGTAATTCAAAGTTCCGAATGATTTACATACAAAGTTTTGCATTACCAAATAAATGTTAAGTTATATAAGGTATTCAACCTTTCACAATAGGATTAATCTTGAAATAACGTAAAAAAGAAAAAAAAAACATAACAAATTGTACTTTGGAATCTTAAATAATAGAACAATATCTTTATTGTAGAATCTGTACATCGGTGTTACGATTTGAATTAATTTCTAAAACTCGCGGTAGCGTCCGTTACGAACCAGTTGTAACGGTGGATATTTTCGTTATACTCTTATCTGAGTTGGTTGTCAGAGTATCGCCTAGTAGGTGGCTGGCTGGCTTGTTTTTCATATATTATATTCAATATAGATGTTGTTCGTGAGCAAATTGTTTCATTTATTCCTAACTAATTCCAAGAGAGTTTGAATGTGTGTGTTCTAAAAAAATAAGAAAAAAGCCCTAGAATAAATCTTGGAACTGAATTAATAGAAACAATAAGTTAATAATTAATTACCTAACTAAAGTGTCTCTAAAACAACATACCTATATTTTGGCGTGTTAAATAATCGTTATTATTTTATTTATCACTTAAGACATTTCTGTCGCTTACATAACAATTTCAATTTTCGACGTCAAACTTAACATACACATAAAACACAAGCTAATCAAAAATACATAAAAACTAATCAAGGTTAGGTAATAAGAAAAACAAATATCACATACCTGTTTTAACAAAAAACACAGACAAAAGATATAAACAAAATAAAACGAAATAGGTTGGGTATATATGAGAAGTACCTACTTCTGTTCTGTTCTGTTGTGGAAAGTTTTTTTTCGTTTTTTTCAGATTTATTAAAAAAGTTTCATAGTAAGTTTTAATTATCTAGTGCTTTAGAGATAATATATTTAACCAATTGTTTTTTGAATGACTGAGGTGAATTAACATTTCTTATGTTAGAATGTAGTTTGTTAAAGAGTTGCGACCCTTCCACGGTGGGCATTGATTTGCCGATAATAAAAAGTTAGTGTTAAATCTTGTACTAGTAGGTAGGTAGGTAGGTTCTTATAGCTCGCACGCCGAGCTCGCCGCTCGATCACATTTTTTTTTTTTTTTTACTTTTATAGGTTTACACATGACCGCCATCTCGCCTGATGTTAAACGATGATGCGGTCTACGAAATATATTCGCTTTGTGAACGTAACGTTAGTATGGATATTCCTATCAAGAATTTTTCGAATGAGCACACATATAAGCTATTTAAAAAAAATTAAGGTCATTATTTTAGTTAAAAAATTAAGTTTTGAAAAGCAAATATAGGGCAAATGAATATTAACTTATTTCTATTACGTTTTCTACATGGTGTTTCCAATTAAATCAGCAATCCGTGGTCAAAATGTCAATATTACTCAATTTATTATGTCTATTTTTAGATCTATTTGGGCGGGGGGATGATCAATCAATATGCTTGGTTGATAATTCCCCTACTCCCGGTATCTGTCCGATACTGGGTTTGGCAAATGGTTTGGGGGAGTAGCGCAGGTCGCACTGATCCCTAAACAAGGCCAGTGGACTATCCTTCTCGAGGTTGCCGCCTGTTACTTGGCCAATTACCCTCTGTAATTGCTATAACAAAAACCTCTGGCCGACCCCCATTCCTATCCCAATGCCTCCTCCCACTATCCCACATCCCACATATCTATCACAACCCCAACCTATCCCAGTCCCCTCCCCACCATATTCTAAGTCCTTTACACCATTTCAACACCCCTCTAGCCTACCAAACTTCCCTATCCTAGTCCAATTTAATCCTTAATTTCTACTTTCAGACTGAATTTATCAGGCCTCATGCAGGAAATACCCAATTCACAAACCACTTCCAAAATTAACAAAATCTTTGGTCTCAATAACATCGGCAGTAATTTCATTGTAGGTACTGCTGTCGAAAACCAAATAACCGGCATTTATAGGCTTGAATCTATAACAACCACTCTAATTAACCAATTCTGTTCTAGAGACCTTACAACAGTGAGATTCACCACAGTAAACCAAACCGTCCTAGTACTAGTATCAGGCTACCTGCCGGGCGAGAGTGACATTTCCCCAAAAGAACTGGCCGACCTGGTGCAACACATGACCGGGACCTGATTGCATCATCCGACTGCAACGCTCATCACTCTCTGTGGGATAGTGAAAACACCAACAAAAGGGGTGAGTGTTCAGCCAAATATCTATTCCAGACCAATCTAAATAATATGAACAGGGGTACGGAACCTACTTTTGTAAGCTTTTGGTACCAAACTATCATAGATATTACACTAGCAACCAACGTGGTGGGTAGGCAAATTGAGGGATGGCATGTATCAAACGAGCCATCATTTGCGGACCAACACCGCGTTTGTTTCCAATTATAGTATAAGTCAACAGGCCCTGCTCCATATCGTACCCCCCTTAAAAACGATATAACAAGGTACACAACATCATTAAACCATCAGTGATGTGTATCATATATTCAGGCCCATGAAGAGCCTGTTAGATGTTAAGATCAACTCCCGCAGCTACCACCGCGCGTCATTCGCGAGAAGCGCGCACAAGAGAACACTTGCCATCCAGCCGCCAACGACAACGCGAGTGATATTAATCAACACTGTAAATTATATCAAATATATCTATTGCGTGGAAAAACTAGTTTGATTCGCACCAGTGCGTCATCCAAAGACGTAAGATAATAAAACCGAGAAAATACGATCTACGTCATCATTCAAGAACGAATATTTTACCACAAAAACCCCACTTCTCCCGGGTGTTGGAGCCTTACAGTGGACAGCTAAAGCCACGGGAACCGCACTCCAGACACGAGACTGACTTGGGAAGCCGGGATCGAGCAGTGATTCAGCTAAAGTTCCACATCGAGTCGTGCGTCGAAGCTGCCCGCCGCCCAAAGATCTTTTCTACATCCAATCTTCCATTACACCTACCAGTATCCTTCTAATTATTCAAAATATCACTCTATTAGTGTGAATCAAAGCATTTCCACGCAGAATATTGCCAAAATCTTCGAATTTTACTAATTTGCAAGATCATTTCATTGTGTTCCCGAGTCTACCCACATAATTTAATGTTACAATAATTTCAATCAATTTTAACTATTTTCGTTATATTCTCTAATAAAACACGTAAATTTCTTGTATTAGCTCACGTATATGCATATGATACTAATCTAAAGTTCATAATCCGTAATTTAAAGAATATATTGACAAATATTTCGAACTTAACGCTGTCAGCTGTTCGATTCCGTCCGTCAATCGTTTTGGCAAATATACTTGGCGCCTTCTGCCGACTGTTTCCAGGCTGTCACCACATCGTCGGGGTCGTGCATCACCCACTGACCCGCGTGACGGCTGAGGTACAACGTACAACCATCACGGTGAGCACCGATTCGCGCGTACGCAGATTCCGGGACGGCAGATTACTCCGAAACGAGAGACGTGAGCCAATTTGATTTATTATTTTTCTACCTACTCAAATTTTTTGTTTGAGTAACTTTAACTTTTTATTGTTTAAAACAATTTAACTTTTTTATAATGGCTGATATTAAGCAACGCTACAAAGAATTAACAACAAAACGAGCGTCCGCTAAAGGACAAATTACAAAATTTAAATTTTATTTATCGTCCATTTCAGAACAAACTGAATTAAATAGCATTGAATTAACAGAACTTAAACTACGACTAGCGAAATTCGAGGCTTTATCAGTTAGGGTTGATGACTTGCAGAGTGAGATAGAGGTTTTATATCCGGATAATTTGGATGAAGAAATCGACGAGCGTGATGTTATGGAGCACGACATAATTTCATGTATCGCGACGGCCAAAACTTTACTTGAAACTTTGTCTAAACAAAACGAATGCGATCATCGACGACATTCGGCTTATAGCGCCTCTGGTTGTTCGGACGATCTCTGTCATCGGGATGCGGGCTTGAAACTCCCGCAAATACAAATCGCAAAGTTTTCCGGTGAATATTTCCGTTGGTTGGAATTCCGGGATCCATTCGAAAATTTAATTCACAAAAATGAACACATATCTGATATCACATATTGTATATTCGATTTGAGAAAATTAATTGTAATTTGAATTTTTTTTGACATTTAATTTCTATGACATCTGGCATTAATAATGATTTTGACATATTTATAATCTGATAATCTGAATCTGACATTGGCTTATTTACATTTTGTGCATTATGATTGTGATGTTATAATCGTGAATTGAATTCTGTGTTAATTACCAATTGTTTTTAAAATCGACTATGCAATATTGTTATATATGCGATGTGATTGATGTTTCTAGTTTGCTGTGAGATAATGGAAAAAGGTAACACTTAACTAAATACTTATTGTGCACATACTTATATACTTAATACTTATTATGTTTATCAAAACACAAAACATTACGAAATGTCTGTATACCAAACTGTGGTGGAAACTAGCGAACGTTTCTCTGGTCTCTGACACAACAACACAATTTTGTAAAAACCTAGTTTCACAGACGAATAAAAGTATCATAAGTATCAGTAAATTTCATTATTTAGCTTCGTATTTACAAGGTGACGCAGCCAGAATAATTTCCAATCTGGAAATATCGTCTAAAAATACTCAAATGCTTGGAAATTGCTCTGTAGTCGATACGACAACAAGAGACTTTTGATTAATCATCGTCTCAATTCGCTACTCAACATAAAGCAGCTTCCACGTGAATCTGAGCGGTCATTAAGATTTTTAGTAGGGATGGGCCGAAATTCGTTTTACATTCGGTTTAACCGAACTTCGGCAGCTTGAACCGAACTTCGTCATTCGGCCGAATTTCGGTTAAAATGCCGAACATTCTGCACTAAATATACTTGCACTATCATAATAGAAATTTATGAAAAAACATAATATCTGTAGTAACAGTGAAATAAAATAAGTCTGATATACCTACTTATAGTCATTTATTTGAATTAGAAAAAGTAATCATACGTTACAAACAAAAAACGTAAATTAGTCTTTTTAACTACCAACTTTTTAAAAACCAACAAAAATCACGTAAAATCAATTAATTTAAATTGCATAATGTAAACAATAGTACGTGACAAGCTGGTGACGTCTTTACAAATGACTAGCTGTCTAACGGCCCCGCGGGGAAGCGCGGAGTGCGGGCGGGGTACATCTAGCAATATTTGCAGCAAGTGCGTAAACAAGTCACAACACAAAAAAGCGCGGCGAAATTAAATCGAAGTTCGGCCGAACTTCGGCCGAATTTTTCATTTTTACCGAATGTTCGGCCGAAGTTCGTATTCGGTTCAAACCACATTCGGCCCATCCCTAATTTTTAGTCGATCACATTACGAAAAATTTGCGTGCATTAGCTAGCCTAGGACAGCCTACCAGTACTTGAGATGTGCTAATCATTTTCATGCTTTCTTCTAAGCTGGACGGTCATACACTTATGAAGTGGGAGGAGTACTATAATACTCTCAGTACTGACGCTCCAACATTAGATCAGTTTTCAAGTTTCTTACAGACCGTGCCAATGTCTTAGAATCTTTAAACCGAAACAACAAATCAGGCGATGGTACTATTACAAAGTCACAAGGACTGCCTATGCGCACCGGTACAAATTACAATAATTATCATAATAGGCAAGGGCATAATAATACAATAAACTCATTTTCAAGTAGTAATAGTACTAGACATCATCAAAATAAAAACAAAAAAAAGGTTTCATGTGTAATCTGCAATCTCGGGCATAATATTTATGAATGTCCCACATTTAAGAACAAACATGTGGATGAAAGATTGAAAGATGTGGACAAATACAAACTTTGTAAAAATTGCTTAAGGCAAGGCCACCGGCACAGCGAGTGCCGCATGGGTCCGTGCAGAGTTCCAGGCTGTTTTGAGAAACACAACACTTTACTGCACTATTGTCCACAGTCCTCCAACCATCTCGCGGACGTGGTTGACCCTGATGAGATAGTGGTCAACTTCTCAAATCAAACTAAAATTCAAACTTTACTGTCAACTGCCATGATCGAGGTGTGGAACCCAGCTGGCCAGCAAAAGGTCGCAGTTCGAGCCTTACTAGATTGTGGCAGCACTTCATCATTTATTAGTGAGTCGCTAAAGTTGAAATTATCATTAAAACCTAACCCCATTGACTGTCTAAAGGTCATAGGTATAGGGAACACTGCGACGAACAAAGTCACAAAAGCTGTAACATCAAAATACAGTCACTACATAGCGAGTTCAGCGCGATGTTTTCCTGTCTCGTGCCAAAGGAGTTAACAGGCCGCGTGCCTAAGACTCCCGTCGATATCAGCTCATTAAAGCTACCAGATAACATTAAGCTGGCTGATCCTAAGTTCTACCAGCCAGCTCCTATAGATATCCTTATAGGCGCGGATCTGTTTTGGGATATCTTAGGAAGTAAGCAATACATATTAGGAAAGAATAAGCCTAAATTACGAAGCTCGAAGCTAGGCTGGATAATTTCAGGTACAACATCAAAGCTTAACCAAAATGTACAAAACAATGTTCAGTGTCATCATAGTTTATTAACCACATTCACTGAAATTGTAGATTCAGGCGGAACCGATCCGACCGGAAGGACGGGATCTATAGCCAACCGTGTAAGTCGTGTTTTACGAGTAAAACAACCACTAAGTGGTTCTAAATGATTCTAAATGTGGCCGTTACAACGAGTAGTAAAGAATCTTTGTCTGGCTTTGCAAGTCAACAATAATTTAACTCAATTTGAGCCAATATTAATTTAAATTTAGTAAATTTATTTATACCTACCAGCTTACGCCACTCTCGTTTCGGAGGAATCTGTAGTAACGTCTATTATATTAAATATTTTAACTTAAATACTTAAAACGCGTTATTGGCAATAGTCACCTCACGTTTGAGGAAATTTCAACTTTGTTCGCACAAGTGGAGAGAAACATCGCACATTTTGAATAGTCGTCCTTTGTGCCCACTCTCCTCATCTCCTAACGACCTTTTATCCCTCACTCCTGGACACTTCATCATTGGAAGGCCACTGAATGCGCTGCCGATGTCCGACTTGACAAAGATGAAGGAAAGCCAACTGCGACGTTACGAACGAGTAGAAAATATACGACATCATTTTGGAATACATTGCAAACGGAATCTCTATCACAAATGTCTAAGCTAAATAATCATTCAAAACATTAGAACGAATACTGCCAAGCTGAATGTTGGAGACATGGTGCTGCACATATAGCACACCTCCAATGGCTTGGAAACTTGGACGCGTTCTACGCCTTATAGTCGGACCTGACGGCATATCAAGAGTAGCAGATATCCACACTAACAGAGGCTGCGTAAGACGTTCCCTAGTCCAGCTCTGCAAATTGCCTGCGGCGGAAGAACTTCAGGGTTGAAAGTGAGCTTTCAACGGCCGGGAATATGTTCAAGCCCATGAAGAGCCTGTTAGATGTTAAGATCAACTCCCGCAGCTACCACCGCGCGTCATTCGCGAGAAGCGCGCACAAGAGAACACTTGCCATCCAGCCGCCAACGATAACGCGAGTGATATTAATCAACACTGTAAATTATATCAAATATATCTATTGCGTGGAAAAACTAGTTTGATTCGCACCAGTGCGTCATCCAAAGACGTAACACATGGTTGAGTGCTATCTGACTGAAGCAACAGACAGAAAATACAGAAACGAACGTACAACTCCTAACCAAAACTCTATTGAATAGTTATGAACTAGCCTGTCCAGTGATAAAATCAAATAATGTAAGAAAAGGTTCTTGGTGGGGCCCAGATCTTAATAGCCTACGCTATAATCTAAGGACACTTCATAACCGGGCCAAAAACACCAGATCAGTATGAAAAATATACAACAGAAGCGACGAGTAAAAACTGTCCTTGACCAGTGCTGCCAATTTTATTTTTGAGATGCACAAGCATAAGCCGCATCTCACTATTTTGATGCCATATACGTAATACTGCTCATTTTTCAGATGATTGGGCCATAAAAATAATAATTGAATAGAAACATTTTTCGTCATATTTACAACTGTCACCATGCTACGGCGCACTTAGTAAAGTTTTATCCCTGACTTCCTGACTACAGTTGTAAGCTAGGATGAACCTGGAATTATGAAAATTAATACCATTTTGTATAACTTGTATAATGCGGCCTCTTCTGTTAGTAACGTTAGCGCTGCCTCCTCGGCTAGCAAAGTAATGACGAAAAAATCCTACGGCCAAGCGCAAGCGTGCCGAAATAGTTGATCAAGTCCAGAAAAACAGATGTGAATATGACACAAGTTATGAACATGTTTACAGTGCTTCAAACAGAACAAAGATCAAATTTGAGGAAGTTTTAAGCACTATAGGCGGGATTAAACATCTATCGATTTTGTGTCTGCACAATACGAGGAAGCACTACGTAGGATTGAACTTCTTGAACACGAAAAAAGATCGATAAAATTATATTTTGAGGTTGGAAACTAGAGTGAAATGCTTGATCGCAATGCTCGTTGTACCAGTATAGAGATAAAAGCATCCCACAGAACCCAAGAGAAACAAAGGATGATCTTAAAAATTATATGCAGTACAGCTCAACAACTAGATATTTCGCTCCAATACAACGAAATTAAAGATGTCTACCGCATGAACACTAAAGCAGCTATAAAACCAATAATAGCGGACTTTACAACGGTCTCAAAGGGTGATAGTTTTCTTGCAGCTTTCAAAAAATACAATAAACAGCACCTGCACAACAAGTTTAACACTACGAACATCAATATTGCAGGGCCTAATAAGCTGGTATATATGTCAGAAAACCTCACGCTAAGAGACCGTAAGCTATTTTTCCTAGCTAGGCAGTTTTCTAAAAGTCATGGCTATACATACTGCTGGACTTCGTTTGGACGTATATTTTTACGTAAAGCTGATGGTTCACCGTATATCCGTGTTCTTTCTGAAGAAGATCTTAACAAGCTCAAAGATAAATGACTATATTATATTCGAAACACTAACAACCTGCCTATAAATATCACTATTCTACTCTACTTAACTTTGTTAACATTATATAGTATTGTAAGCCGCCTGTTGAACTATAATCACAAGTATATAAACCACGATTATAACTATTGTAGACTAAATTTCATCTCATTTCGCAAAGACATAAATGTAAAAAACATTCTCAAAGAAACAACACATATTACACAGACATACACACTCTCACACACATGCTTCCACTCAGCACTCTATGTCGTTATTTTTAACAATATGAACTACCAAATCTCAATGTATATATTAATAATATTCGCAACCCATTCATCTCGTATCAAAATGTGTGCTTTATGTGCAAGTAGAAATTGTACATCTATAAAAATAAAACTGACTTCTTACTATTGCAAATGCCAATGTATAAAAGCTATGTTGGTAATGCAATCGTACCTATTTAAATATAAACATTCAACATGGTTGATTTGATACACAATGATTTGATCCATGAAATAGATATACCAGACATTGTAAACTGCACGCAAACATACGAACCATCAAACTGCTCTCAATTATTAAACGGACAGAATAATTTTATCATCATTACACAAAATATACGTAGTATTCACCAGAATCTTGACCAGTTTCTGGTATACTTAAGTTCGTTTGATGTACAAATAGATGTAATAGTACTGACTGAATGTTGGACTGAGAGACGCGAACCACCACCTATTTGTAACTATAACCTGTACTTTACGAAACACAACTTCAACCAAAATGACGGGGTAGTAGCCTACGTTCTAAAAAAACATACTGTAGATGCAAAAGAGTTTGTACTGCCGGATGGTAACTTTTTAAACCTTTATATAAACAACACCTACTCTGTTGTATGCACATATAGACCAAGTGCATTCTCAAATCCTACAAATTATTTTTATTCACTAGATGAAATCTTAAATAACCTTAAAATTAAAACAAATGTAATTCTTACTGGCTACATGAACGTGAATATCTTACCTGGTGCCTGCAATACGGGTTATGCTTCAACGTATCTTAACCTCATGGCTTCACATAATTTAGTCCAAGGTATTGTGTCATATAGTGTCTTGGTATACTTACTTTACCTGCTATCTTGATCTATCAAGTGGCTGTGTATGTCAAAAATAATCTAGAATCGTACAACACGCGAGGAGAGAGACATTCTCGCAACATACGCAACGCCGACAAGCTGGATGTTATACCACACTCTCTCACGAGGTCACAGAAGTTAACTCACATTATGGGACCGGAAGTTTATAACACTCTTCCCAAAATAGTTATATCGGCCCCAAGTTTCCGCAGCTTCAAAAACAGATTAAAGTGCTGGCTTATCGATCAAACTTTTTATAGTTACAGCGAATTTTTAGAGAGTGATGGCAAAGTTCCCATAAAAATGTAAATAAATAAATTTGACATAGGTTAGTACAATTGCAGTAAAGACATTATACTCGTATAATGCTTGACAGTTTTCTGTACAATAATTATTGTAATACAGTAAAGAAGTAGTTTCAAACTTTGAAAATGTATACAATTTGTATGCTCTTTCTTTTGTTTTAATTTTTTATTAATTGACGTGTAAATTGTACATTTATGAATAAAGTTCTTTGACTTTGACTTTGGATATCCCCAGACGGGCGTTACAAAAATGAAATAGACTACATCCTCACCAACAAAAGCAAGCGTTTTCAAGATTGTGGAGTTGTTAACAGTCTCAACTTCAACAGCAACCACAGAATGATTGGAGCCAAATTAATACACGCTGACTCTACAAAGAAAAATAGACCATTTAAGGTAAAACCCCCTAAAACTATAATACCTGAAGCTACTTACAGATTAGAGAAGGAACTAACAAAATTTATAGAAAATACAAAAAAACTAAATATCCAACGCAAATATACTATGCTTGAAGAGATAATTAAAATAAATAAAACAACGGAAACAGCAAAGGAAAAAAACAGTTAAATGGCTATCAGACGAAACGAAAGAAATGTTAAGAATCAGGGATGAACTAATATCTACAAGTGGAAAAACAACAATAACAAGAAATAAAATAAGGGAAACTAGCAAAAATATAAAATTAAACATGAGAAAGGACCGACAAAGATACAGGCTTGAAATACTGGACAAATGTATTCAGAAAACTGGAGGCACTAAAAGAGCAAATCAAACAACTAAAAAAAAAAAAACAGACTGGATACCTAATCTATATGACAAAAATATGAAACAGAAAACAAGACGCCCCAATAGCTACGAACTTTTTCCGAGACTTATACCCAAAGAAAAACTATAATAAAACAAACGCATTAGCAGGGGGAGAAGAAGTACCAGACATAATTAATGCAGATTTGAAAACAGCTTTTATATCTCAAAAGAAAGACAAAGCTCCCGGGTCAGACGGTATCAATAACGAATTCCTCATAGCAAACATAGAACACCTTGCACCAACCCTGACGGACATTTTCAACGAAGTTTTGCACAGTGAGACTATACCGAGCAATGGTCAACATCAACCATAACACTAGTACACAAAAAAGGGGACAAAACCAACATAAACAACTACAGATCTATTAGTCTAATGTCGAATATCTACAAGGTATTCGCTAAGGTACTACTCAGTAGAATAACCCGAACATTAGACGATAACCAACCGAGAGAGCAGGCCGGATTCAGAAGTGGATACTCGACATTGGACCACATCCACGTAGTAAAACAATTATTTGAAAAGGGCAGAGAATTCAACTTAACATTCTACTGCTGCTTTGTGGATTATAGCAAAGCCTTCGACTCATTAGAACACGAAGAGATCTAGCAAGCACTCAAAACCAAGATGTAGAACTTAAATACATCAGAATTCTCAAACACATTTATGAAAACAGCAAAGCCAAAATCAAGCTACAAAACCAAGGTAAAGAAATAAGAATAGAAAGAGGTGTACGTCAGGGCGACCCAGTATCACCCAAACTATTCACTGCTGTTCTGGAAGAGGTGTTCCGGATCGGATATTGGATTGGGAGGAATGTGGACTGAATATTAATGGCGAATACCTGTCGCATTTGCGATTTGCAGATGATTTGATCATCGTCTCTCAATCAAGTGCACGGTTACAGGCTATGCTGAATGATTTGGACAGACAAAGTCGTAAATTGGGATTAACCATGAATACAGTAAAGACCAAGGTCATGACAAACGGGAACCAAGAGCCAATCCATGTGAACAACAACACAATAGATTATGTAGATGAATACATCTATCTTGGTCAAACAATTTCACCAATGGACCATACTTCTAAGGAAATCAACAGGCGTATAGGAAATGCATGGAAACAATACTGGAGATTAAAAGAAATTATGAAAAACCCTGATATGAGCATGAGTGTCAAACGTAAACTCTTCGATACTTGCGTATTGCCTGTCCTTACATATGGCTGCCAAGCCCGGGCGCTGAATAAAACTCATATCCATAAACTTGAAACATGCCAAAACGCAATGGAAAGAAGCATGATGGGAAGAAATTTTCTGATAGAGTAAGAACCACCATCATCAAGAATTGTACAAGAACAAAAGATGTGACTGTAACTATCAGCAAGCTGAAATGGAGATGGACGGGACACACAATAAGAGGAAAAGAGAAATGATCTAAATCAATAATGAACTGGTTCACAAGGCATATAAAGCGAAAACGAGGAAGGCCACCAAGAAGATGGATGGATGAAATAAAGGTTGTAGCTGGAGGTGGATGGACAACAATTGCTAAAAATAAAATGAAATGGAAACAGTTGGAGGAGGCCTTTGCCCATAAAGGCACACAGACATGTATCAAATAGAATAAATTTTTAATAAAAAAAATATTTGTAAAACTTTTGTATAAGATGTCTAAATAAAGGCTATTATCTAGACTAATATTATAAAGCTGAAGAGTTTGTTTGTTTGTTTGTTTGCTTGAACGCTAGGATCTCGGGAAGTACTGGTCCGAATTGAAAGGTTATTTTTCTATTGGATAGTCCATTTATCGAGGAAGGCTTTAGGCTATAGAAAATAACTCTACTGTTAATTGAAGCGGAGCATGAAACAAGAATGTAACAAAATCGGGAAAAAATATTCCCCATTTGAGAGTTTTCGTACGTTTCGTGCTTTGACATGACACATGACAGCATGTGTCAAAGATTGCGTCATTGAATTTCAGTAATCTGTGCCTTAAATATAAACCTTTGCTAATTTTTTTTTCTAAATCTGAGTTGGTACGATCAATTTCCGACAGGTGGCGTAGCAGGTTGCTGAAGAGGTTTTTTGTTTGAAATCGATATTCTCAGGAATGAGTGAACCGATTTCAGTCATTCTTTCACCGTTGGATATGTACGGGATCCCGATGAGTGCTATATAATATACCACGGGCGAAGCCGGGGCGGGCATCTAGTTATTATTATAAATACCATTTTACCTGAAAAATCAATAATAAATTATTCCTCTTTAAATATTTGGCACTATACCGTTGGTTTGCATTTAACGTAACAATATTAAAAGAAAAGCAACAGGAACGAAGACAGAAGATACAAACAAGAAGAAGAACAAGAAAGAAGATATTACTGTAGTAAGGGTGATTCTTGTATGTGCTGTTATTAAGAGTAAGTCAACAATCTAATATATATCCCATAAAAGAATCATCCTGACTCTATCTCCTACCGAGAAAAGAAGAAGATAATGAATTAAATTATCGAGACTAAATATTTAAATGAGAAAAGTTAAAATCAAAAATATAAATCTATCTCGAAAATAGTATAAAAATCCGAGTCATCAGAACAAGAAAGAAAACAGAAGATACAAACAAGACCAATACAAAAGAAGATGCCTGCCTGGAGTAAGTCGATGCCGTTCATTTCGTTTCGTTTCGTAGCTTTAATGATAGTGATAGTTAAATGGGGGAGCGCTCAGATAGATCTGAGCGCTCCACCATTTAATTTTCTCGCTAAAAAGCTTCTTTTCTAAGCGCGCCCGCCGCTTTCGCGAGTTTAGTAAAACTGTCAATCCAATAAACGAGAGCGAGTGAGAGGCACGCGTCCCTTCCACTCGGGCATGGCTAGCCCGCCTAAGAGCGAGAGAGACAGACATAAAAAGTGAAAGGCACGCGTCCCTTCCGTAAAATTATTTTACCACTCAAAGTCGTTGTCACGTAAAACTTTCGCCCGTATACCGACTTTACAGGCAACCAATTTTTTTTTTCCCTGCCCGCTTCGCGTGGAACGCCCCATGTTAGTGTGCATGTTTGGGGGTATGTTGTTTAACGTCGTAGTACAAACACCGTTACTAACATCGTTAACCTTACGTTCGCGCTGTCAAATCTAAATAGATAATTTCAAAATCATTATATCGGACTTCTCGTTCCACTAAAGGGCGACATCGTTTCATTGTTGATGTTCCAGAAACTCGGACAAAGAGATTTCACTCCACGTTTGTGATAAGAACGTCTAGGTTGTGGAATACGTTGCCTGAGTGGGGTTTCCCCGATGTTTACAATATTGGTGTCTTCTAATCGAGAGTGAATCGGTTTCTTCTAGGTAAGCATGCTCCATCGTAAACCACATCGTCGCTAAACATCAGGCGAGATGGTGGTCTAGTGCGAACCTACTACAGTAAAAAAAAAGCAGACGTAACAGGGACAGTTTTTTTTGTTTCGTTACTTACGCTACGCCACAAAAAAAGGTACCTCCGAGGCTAGGTAGCCTTGGCCTGGTCACCCGTGGTGAAACTAATAGAAACTTGTAGTAGGGCCGCTAGTCTAAGTTTTACCGCCGAGCTAAAGACGATGCAGCCGTGGAGTTTGCACGATGGGTAACTAACTGCGCTACTCTCCCTACTCGCGTTGGCCTAGACGAGGTTACCACCGTTAGATGGCAACGCGGTGGGACTGCAGGGTTAGGGGAGTGCCAGTGTTGTGGTGCGCCGCTCTAGATGTCGTCGATGTTTCCTCCGCGTACAGAAAGGTGAGTTTGAGAAAACTTTTAGTTAAAATAGATAACACTGTTATTTCATAATCAAAATCTTTATTGCATACATTGTATTTCCATGTCATATATAGGCATTAAAATATTTTAATGATATTAAACTTTACCTAAAACGTTTGAGTAAATCATATTAAACCCGGGCAAATCTAAAATAGCATTAAATGAAATCAAGTGACTAAACAATAATAAAAATTGTGCTGCAATATTCCCGACGCGCAGCTCACCAGCGACGACGAGTTCCAGTGTACACCGGCGCAGCCCTCCCGCGTCCCCCCCTCACCTGCACCCCCGCAACAACAGTTGAGTTTGCGTGAGCGCCGTGCGGCTGCCCGCAGTGCTAAACGAGCTGCGAACATGCGTGCATGCGGCAGTACGACAAAACACACCAATTTACACAAGCTATGAAGACAACATAGCAAGTTAAAACTGTGCAATAAGTTTACCCTTAAACTCAATACTACAGAATCTGTAACTAGGTGAAATTCACAAACATTCTGCGGAAAAGTATTGTTAATTGGTCACGTTATTTCACACGACGACGTTATTAATATTTAATGAACGGTACCTACGACGGCCACTTGCCTTGTAAAACTAAGTACCTACTTTTTAGAATTCGAATTATGTAGGTACAATAAAATTTGTCCGTATTGATCAAGATAGATAGAAGTGCCTACCTGCTCCCTTTAATTTTTTAGTTATTATTGCTCACTTTTCCTTCATACTTTCTCGGGCTTAGGAATGGAAAATTACGTCCAATGTAATTGTTTCAATTTTTATAAGCTAGAGTCCTAAAAAAAACGTGTTTTTGCAAATTCAAAAAGTTGAAGTATAATTACAACGGCCATTAATTTACTAAACAGTTTGTGTCTTTTTCAGCTTATTGTGTGCAGTAATAGACAGGAGAGGCAGTAGATAATGCTGTAAAAATTTTGCTGATTAAAAAAAATGGTATATTTTATGAATGTACTGTTGCTATCTGTGCACATTTGCCATGTTTTGCATCCATCTCGGCGACGACAATAAAACTTTAGTTTCTCACATTAGGTTTAATTACAATCAATTAAAACGAAATTGTAGCGAAACATAACGGAATACAGCGGATGTCGAGAGATTGATTCAGAACGCGGCGAAGTCGTATCGGGCTTTGGCCATTGCCACTGCTCGGCTCGATGCTCAAATAAAAAGTGTGTCCTATTCGTTGTTTTTCAGCTCCGTTTAATTCTTGGTTTTCGGTCTTTACGGCTTCTTCGTAATTCCGCGTTTTTCGAGAATTTTCAATATCCATCACCAACTGACACACTGACGCTTCTACTTTTTTGTCCTAGTTGCCAACCTCCGCTAACGAATACGCCCAAGTCAAAGGAGGCTTGATGTTCCGCTGCTCGCTTCCCGACATATGTATATCGGAGAAACACTGTTCTCATCGACGACGGCACAAGGCTGCGTTGCCACTGACGCGGAGCGGGCGGAAAGGAGCGGAGAAGAGCGGTGAAAAGTGGTGAGTGTTTCCAATGAAGCGGAGCAGAGTGGAACGGAGCGAAGGTTATTAAGTCGCGTGCCCCATAAACACGGAAATTGCTTAACAATTTCAATGAACTTCTCATTCATTTTGATACGTATTGCACGACGTAACGATGATAACTACTATGATGCAATGCGTGCGAGTCAAGTGGCGTGGCGTCACAAACCCACCCCTGCGCCCCGGCACAGTTAACATATTGTGTATTTACTGTCACCCCGGTGTCTAGCTGTCCTCTGCACAGCACCACCCCGCTGTCCTCCACTCAGCACCGCATCACCCCGCTGTCCTCCGCTCAGCACCGCATCACCCCGCTGTCCTCCGCTCAGCACCGCATCACCCCGCTGTCCACCGCTACGCATCGCCTCGCTGTATTTCTATGAATATCCGTCCATTGAAGCGGAGTGGAGATTTCGAGTCTAGTGATTGGTCTATTCATCCACCGCTAAGCACCGACCCGCCCAGGTCTGCCCTCGGTTTGAATCTTGATGGTTACAAGCTAAATTTTCGTCATATTTACAACTGTCATCATGCTACGGCGCATTTAGTATAGTTTTATCCCCTGACTTCCTGACTATAGTAGTAAGCTAAGATGAATCTGGAATTATGAAATAGAACACCATTTTTACCTAAAAAGTTAAATAATTAATTATACCTCTAAAAATATTTGTCGCTATACCGCTCGTTTTCATCTAGCTTAACAATATCAAAAGGTGACCAACAAGAACGAAGACAGAAGATACAAACAAGAAGAACAACAAGAAAGAAGATGTTACTGGAGTTTGGGCGATCCTGGTATGTGGTAGTATTTTTAGTAAGCCTTATAATCTAAATACTGTTACATTCTTGGATCTCTTCGACTCTATATCCTACCGAGAAAGGAAGAAGACAAAAGGCTAGTCAAGAGAAAAGAAGAACACAAAGGATTCATTAATTTGAAAAAGCTTTGAAGGCAACATAGCACGTTAAAACGGTGCAATAAGTTTACCCTCAAATTCAATACTACATAATCTGTAACTAGGTGAAATTTACAAACATTCTGCTGAAAAATATGATAAATTGGTCACGTTTGTAAAGATAAACACGACGACGTGAACAGTACCTACGACGGCCGCGGAGCACGCGCACTTGCCTTGCAAAACTAAGTACCTTATGTAATTATGTAAGTACTATAAAATTTGTCCATATTGATCAAGCTAGATAGAAATACCTACCTACTCCCTTTAATTTTTAAGTTATTTTTGCTCACTTTTCCTTCATACTTTCCCAAGGAAGTATGAAGGAAGTCCAAGCTTAGGACTGGAAAATTGCATCCGGTTTAATTGTTTCAATTTTTATACGCTAGATCCTAAAAAAAAAACGTGATTTAAACGGTCATTAATTTACTAAATAGCTTGTGTCGTTTTTCAGCTTATTGTGTGCAGTAACAGATAGGAGAAGCCGTAGATAACGCTGTTAAAATTTTCGGTGTTAATGTTTGCTATCTTTACGGGTTCTTCGTAATTCCGCTATTTTCGAGAATTTTCAATATCATTCAATTCAATTCAATCCATTTATTCATACTATAAATTCATAAGAACACTTGGTAACGTCATTTACAAAAAAGGCAAAGAATCTGTGTACATAATATGATAAAATAACAACGTCAAAAAGAATAAAACAGCTGTAAAGGGGCCTAGTCAATTACATGCAGCTGTAAAAAGGCTTTGTCGAAGGCAATATAACAAATAATCAATACACACAGTATACAGATACTACATTAGTACAAACAATGTAACATCAAAAGTCTTAAAAATCTATTATTTTACCTTATTACAAAATTCTAATTTCGACACATTTCTCTTCCATACGTTACTATCTTTAACGAAGTCGTCTATATTATAATATGCCTTGCTCAATAGGTAGCTTTTTATTTCATTTTTAAACTTGGTTTCATTGAGGCCTTCCACTTGTACAGGGATTGCATTATAGAAGCGAATACCATTACATTTGAAAGAGTTATTTGTTTTCTGAAGTCTGCACTTAGGAAATACAATTTTGTGTTTATGGTGCGCTTTTGGATTCAGATCAGTTAATTTCTGCAGACGACTTCGATTTTTTCTTACATACATTATACATTCATAAATATACAATGAAGGGACTGTTAACAGTTTTGAACATCTCCCGTACTGATTATTTAGGTGATAAATTATATAGATTATATTTAATTAGATTATATATTATTATTTTTTTTGTCCTAGTTGCCAACCTCCGCTAACGAATACGCCCAAGTCAAAAGAGGCTTGAAGTTCCGGTGCTCGCTCCCCGGCATATGTATATACATTTCGGAGAAACATTGTTCTCGTCGACACCAGTATAAGGGTGCGTTTCCATTGACGCAGAGCTGGGCGGAAAGGAGCGGAGAAGAGCATTGAAAAGTGGTGAGTGTATCCACTAAATCGGAGTAGTGAAGCGGAGCGGAGTGGAGCGGACCGAAGGTATTCAGTCGCGTATCCTATAAACACGGAAATTGTTTGACATTTTCAGTGAACTTCTCATTTATTTTGATACGTATTACACGACGTAACGATGATAACTACTATGATGCACTGCCCGCGAGTCAAGTGGCGTGGCGTCATATACCCACCCCCGCACCCCGGTATCTAGCTGTCCTCCGCTCCACACCACCCCGCTATCTTTTTTTTGTTTGTTTAAATTAGCCACTCCGCAGACTCCGGGGTCCGTGATCTTTGTCGTTACAATTATATATATATTTTTTACACATTTCTTGGATAAGGAGTAGAAGAAAGAGAAAGAAGAGGAAAATAGGAGGAAGTTAGGTACATTTAAAATCTAATTTTAGTGCTTGTCTGTAGAGCCGATCACTACCGGTTGGGATTCCGCTATTAATAGACTCGACATCGAGTGTTTGCCTAATTGCCTTTTGCCATTTGCCTAAGCTGCCCCGGCCCAGAGCCTCCACAACGGCTGCATTTCTGTCCCTGATGGCCATCTGTAGGTTGTGAAATCTCGGATGGTCTTCGGTGATGCAGTCCGCGCTCGCCGCACGAACCGACGGACGATGCCGTCGGTGTCGTCAGCGTAGTATGTAAAGGTCCCCGTGTGCCGTGAGATTGCAACAACCGCATGGGGTACGCTCTCCTGCAGCTTCATGTTTGCCTTGGTTTTGATTGCGATTACCGACTCGTATGTCAGTCCCTGAGCTTCATGGATGGTAAGGATGCGTGACGCGGTGCCTGACCCATAACCCTGGTTTGTCAGGGTCTCCTTCTCCTCTTGAGTGTGAACTAAGAAGAGGGGGACGCTGAGGAGTACATACCGGAGTATATTTCCCTCAGTGCATATGCGACGTCCATTGAGTTTCGATGTGTGCAAAACAACTCCTGGCTGATCTTTGTTACCAGGTTCGGGCGATGATACCTCATTTCGAAAAGATTTTCCCCTGTCGATATAAGGCAACTGATTCACGTCTCCAATAAGAACAATTTCACCAACACCAGACAGCCTTCGATGGTCTTGGTCATATCTAGAATCTTATCGTCCAGGATAATCTTGGTGCACCGGGCAGTAACTACAATTAGGTCGTTTGGTGGTGTCGCATAAACAGGCACTCCCGCGCGCTCTGTCTCTCTCTCGTACAGTGTCACGAAGCCATTTTCTGCACTGTAAGCTACCATATACTGTCCTGTCATGGTTCTTTTGATGACCCGGGAAGTGACATTATTGTAAATGGCTGCTTCGGCCTCCTCGAGTTTCGCCTTTAAAATACTTTCACTTCCTAGCCTATAGGACTGCATGATGTTTTCGCAGGTCTTGAGGTCTTGTCGCGTCGCGTTCAGGGTGGCTATGAATTCGATGAAGGCGTTACGTGCATGGCTCTACAGCTCCAAAGCCGTGACATAGCGGGGCGGTTCAACCTGTCCCATGTCGGCTCTCGTTCGGCTCATTTGTTGCTGTGCTTTGGGGGCCTTTGACGTCAAGGGGGGTGATGAATGGGATGTGATTCGGAGTACGCTCCTTGCTGCTGCGTTGAAGGCAGTCACGAACGCAGTATTGGTGCCTCGGCTGCCAGTTAGATTGGCTGAGGCTTTTTCCGCGGCTGCCCTCTGCTGTGCTCTTTCGGAGCCGGTTTGGATGGTCGAACGAGGAACAGGATGTCCCCAGTTGTCGGTTGCATTTGTTTGGTCGTGCGAAGGGGCTCTGAGGAAGCTCAGATTTTCTCCCCTGTCTTCGTATACGACAATCTCATGATGTTTAGAGGTCTCAATGCAACTCAGCTGGTTTGCGACTCTTGCTCTTGAATATTCGATTGCCATCGCATCCACGCTTATCACCTTGAGTGTTTCACCTGCATTTTTTCTCAGATGTGCGAGCAGCGCACTTGCCTGTGTGAAAGGCGTCCGACCTTCCCGAGTACTCTATTAGTGCAATCGTTTTGTTTTTCGATCGCACCAACCGAAATCGGTGGCCACCTACCTCGCACACCGACATGGCGTCGTAGGTTTTTTCGCTTCATTGTGACTTTTGCGGTACTCCCATTGAGCAGGCAAGACAATACAGGTGACAAACGGGCTCGTTTCCATTCCCAGGCGAAGCGAAAGCTTATGACGAATCTTTCTTTGTTGCTGTCCATGAAGAGAGCCACTTCGCGGATACGGATCCCTGCTTCTCCTCGGTCTGCGTTCTTCAGTAGTCTCATGGCCGCTATGCGGAATTAGCTCTTCATGAAGGACAGGAGCCGTGTACTGTTGTCTGGATCTACAAAGATGTTGTGGAGATCCGAGACAACCAGCCTTCTGTCGATCTTAGATAGATCTTGCGACCATGAATCGGGGACAATCGACTAGCACGTGCCAGACCGTTTCGGGTTGGTCGGGGTTACACTCGCATGCCTGGACTGGACTGCTCTTGAACTTAAATCTGTACAGGTAATCGGCTATTCCTCCGTGTCCCGTCAACGCTTGTACCTGGAAGGGAGTCAGTTTCATGGTTCTCATCACTCGATATGCGTTTGCTATATCGGGGAGGAACATCTGGGTGACTTTTCCGGTGTCCGAGGTCTCATATCGATCCTGCCTTTTCTTGACCGATTCTTCGCGGATTATCCTTTTGACGTAGGACAAGGGAACCCTCTCGTAGTCCCTGGGTGACTCCGTGAGTGCCGCCGATTTGGTCAGTTCGTCGGCTCTTTCGTTGCCGACGGTGCCAACATGCGTTCTCACCCAGAAAAAGTGGGTTACTTAGCGAGTGAAGATCGGGAGTCACTCAGGACGTTGATTTCCGGGTCCTTGCTCTTTAACGCCATTTGAGTTGCCCGGTAAAGAGCATAAAATTCCGATTGAAAGAGTGGAGCTTGAAGGTCGAGTTCTTGACCTCTCTGCCATTCTCCCACCATGTTAGAGCAGCTCCAACTTTACCTTCAATTTTACTGCCATCAGTATAAATTTGAGGCCCTTGTGGAAGATTGTGGAGTGTCTTCTAGGAGCTCGTACTCTACGGAAAACTGCGTTGACGGATGGGGTAGGTCCAGGCAGTTTACATTCCGTTCGAGTTCCACTTCTGGTGGGAGGTAGTCTTGGGAGAGGTTTTTTTTTACTCTGTACAAATTTGCCGTTTCCTGTATTCTCAGATCCAGGGGGAGCAGGCCGGAAAGGGCAAGTGCTGCTTTCAGAGAAACAGTACGGTACGACTTACAGATTTTCTGGACAAAACCTCTTTGGATAGCGTTCAACTGAGACTTGTTTTCTTCGAAGTCTGCCGCTTGCGCCCATACACTTGAGGCATACATGATGATAGGTTCCACCACAGCGTCGTAGATAGTTCTCGTGATTTCGCCATTTAATCCCCAGGTCACCTTCGCTGCACATTCTAACTGTCTGTAAATGTTCGCCACTTTTTTACATTGGGTGGTCACATGTGGTTTAAAGTTGAGCCGTCGGTCGATCAGTAGGCCTAGCAGTTTGACTTTCCCGACCAGATTGAGCGGGACGCTAGACATGACTATGTTTGGAGGTTCATACTTCAACGTTTTTGTGAAAAGCATCGCGTTGGTTTTATGCGCTGCAAAGTTCAGTTTGTCGATTTTACCCCATTCTACTGTCATGCTCAGCGCCCCACTCGCTTGCTGTTCGATGATGTTCGGATTGCCTTTAAATACGAGAACGACGTCGTCCGCGAATGCTTGACAGTATACTCCCTCGGCTTCTAGCATTCGCAGTAACGAGTCTAGGATCACATTCCAAAAGGTTGGTCTACAGATGGACCCTTGGACGCATCCCTTGGTTGTTTCCTTCTGATAGACTGCTCTTGCATAGTTGACCTTGATTTTACGGCCGCTGAGGTATGAGTTTACCATGTCGTAGAAGTTTGTTGGGCACCTCTTCTGCTCGAAACGCTCGAAAATCTGTTCTTCAGATTTTCGAGCGTTTTGGTAATACCATAGGGGGGTTGGATTTCCCTTCGGCGAGCTTACTTTTCCCAGGAGAGACACGCTGCACGTTGTTACATCTACTACACTTGTGCAGAGTTTGCCTTCCCTGACGATCTCAAAGGTTGGTGTATCGCCGAAGTTGAGAATGTACAAGTCCATTTCGTTGAAGAAAGAGCTTATGGCTTCTCTTTTCTCATTTTGAGATGTGCTTCCCCACCAGTGGGACCATACATACACGTCACCAGTAACAATAAGGTCTTTTGTAGCTAGTTTTTCGCTGAATACTTTGATTCTGCAGAGGTAGGGGTCGACTTTTTGGTCACCTTTTAAGTAGACAGAAATCACTCCCAATTTTAGGCCTTTACCGACCAACAGGACAGCCACTTTCGTTTCGGTAACAATCTGGGGGTCATGGATTACCTCCATCATGTCGCCGAAGACTTTTATGGCTGCCTTAACTGGTTTTTGCCTATTTAAACTGCACTGAGTTCCAGGATATTGTTTCATCACGCCTTTGTTTCCCACATAGGGTTCTTGTACAAGGACAACTGAAACTCCCCTTTCTCTCGCGTCCTTCAGGAGTTCTGTCGTTGCATTCTGGGAGCGCTGCAGGTTTGCTTGGATGAAACGCAAACCTAGTTTGCCAACTCTTTGGGAGATTGAGCCATGTTCCTCATGAGTGCCCTTAGCAATAAGATATTCGGGACCGCGCTATGCCATCCCATTTTACCCTTTCAGGGCACTCGCGACTAAAAGCGTTGTGAGTGAGTTCCCTGTTGGGGCTGTTTGGATGAGCATTCGCACAGTTTTTGCATTTGGGTGGCAGGTCTTCTTTTCTTGCCTTGCATTGGGTCCAGGATTGGGGTATTCCGCAATGACTGCAGCATTCATCTCTTTATCGGCAGATCGCTTTTGTGTGACCGAAACTTAAGCAATTCCTGCACTGCACCAAAGGCGAGTGGTCTGCCACTGGTCTCCTCTGGAGCCCAATGTAGATCTTTTCGGCGTCCGAAAACGCTCTGTGAATGCGAGGTGAGACCTCGATCACTGGATGGCATTCATAGTGGTTACGCGTTTTTTTCCTGCACCGCACTCTCATCGTGCTCTCTTGCAAATCATCCCCCTTAAGCAGATGTTTATTCTGCGCCAAAAGGTTTTCCACAATCTCGTTGTCTGTGTGGTAAGACAGAACGTCTCGGATGATGATTAGTGGATTACCCGCTTTTGCGGTCTCCACCTTCAGAGACTTGTCCTGCTGCACACGATTTCTAACCAGACCAAGGTCTTCCTCTGTGCTGCAACTCAGATAACTTTCCTGTTTTGTCCTTTTCGCACTAGGTCAACCCTTGCTCCAGTCTTTTTCGTGTCTAGTGCTACCGCTATCCTCTCTATTAGATTTTCGGCAGTAGTGGGAGATGTGGTGTTCGCCGTTGTCACGATTAGAGTGTGGTTTGGTTTTGGCACGATTGGCTTAGCCGCTATTTTTGCGTAGTTGGGCTTAGATGGCTTGCCCGTCTCCGCTTGGCAGATTTCGGTCTCGATGCTTAAGGCTGGTGGCGAAGGAATTAATTTTTCACCACCCGCTGTCCACCGCTACGCATTGTGTTTTAGTGTTTGCTGATATAGTGGGCACCTCGACCACACTCGAGACGTCACAGAGTGTTCTGCTCTGATTGGTCATTACGTGACTTCCAATACTCGATGACTTATATAAGTTAAGTAAGATTTTTAAATCGTAGAAAGGTGTAACAAATTCAATTACATTACCCTTTGAAATCAGACTGTGCCGTATGTCCCAGTACGCTTCTGTGACGATACGTCACCTGGGATCGGACTGTGACATATGGCACAGTCCGGTCCCAGCCGGTTTTAAACCTAATTTTGTAAAAGCGAAGGTGGATATTCCCATAACTTTTTTAATCATATAGGACCTATTGAATGCCGCTTTTAAATGAGACTAATAGCGTAGTATCACTCGAAACGAAATTTTTCGGTACAGATCGAAGGAGTCGGTTAGTTACCCGCCATTTCGCGCCGTCAGTGCGCGTCCCGGTTCTCGCGAGTGTGGGTGGATTTGTTTTGTGAATTTAAGTGATTTCAACTAAATAAGTGGTAAGTGGCTATTTATTATACGTTTTAGGAGTATTTTTTCAACCCTTTTTCATAATCACAATTGTACGCGCCGTTCTTTATAACATATTATTTATCTATGATTACACGCATACACGCACACACACGCATTTCAAAATACTCATTCCTTCATTTCCTACCCTTCAGTCATCACGTCATCAGTGACAATCAGTGTGTCGTTAAACCCCGTCTAAGACGCATTCGCGCTAAATCTCATCTCTGTGTAAAATATACTAAAATTAATAAATTAATAAATTCGATAATTCGTGGCCGCGTGTAATAAACCTAATCACCTGTGAGAAAATATATATCAGCGTCAAGGACTACAGTGACATTCGAAGGACTCTAATTAAAACAATAAGTGAACGTATAAACAAGAAGACACCAGGTACCCACTTTATCCGTTCCTATTAGATGTAAATTTTCCTCACAAGCTTCATGATCTATTTCGAGCCAAATTTGTAAAACGCTCGTTTTCCTTTCCCTCTTTCAACACTCAAACACGCAAAACTCCGCATAAAATATCAAATACTCGCACATTTTACTCGCCATTTCCTACCCTCATACTCGCATTTTTCACGCCAATTTAAAAATTAATCTCGCTACTCATATTCGCAAATCACATTATATATGTATTTATTCTACACAATAAAACTATAAACGCAACATTTTCCCGCATATTTAATTAATTTATCGATCATTTAGTAAAGATCGAACTTTACTTATATCTACCCTCACGTGCCGCGATTTATTAAATTTATTCACGCAATCTCAACCGTTTTTAACGGATACAACCCCCAATTACAATGGCGGATTTAAAACGCAAAATAATTCTTCTGGAATCCAAAAAGGAAGCATTGTTTCACAGAATGCAAGAACTATACGACCTCAGTCTAGACGTTTCCAACCCCGCGATTCAAACTAAATTCCTATCGCGAGTTCAGTCGTTAGAGAAAACTAGGACCGATTTTTTGGAAATTGTTGACGACTTAAATTTACTTCATCTAAAACAAGATGAAGAGGTCAGACCTAACTAAGCCGTAATTAACGCCTTCGATGATTTATATTGTAGTGTATTAGCTGCAGAAAAGTCATTTACTACACCTAAGGTCAATTCAGAACGCAATAAATTTGAATTTACCAGAAAACTACCCCCATGAACTTGCCTCATTTGACGGTTCACCTAATAAGTGGCCAGTCTTTTACCAAAATTTTAAAAACCTCATCCATGAAAATACCGTTCTTTCTACTACCGAGAAGGCGCAATATTTAATAGGCAAATTATCAGGCAAAGCATTAACCATTTGTTCAGGTATTCCACCTACCGGAGAAACTTATAATATATTGTGGAATAATCTCGTGGAAAAATACCACGATGTACGAGTACAGGCTTCCATGTACCTTGAACAGATGTTGCATTTCAAGTCGCAGTCATCAGATGCATTCATCGAACAATTTTGTTCCGCTGAAGCTGCATTACGCCGATTAGAGGTTGATGACCTCTCAGATTTTATAATCAATCATATCGCGCTAAGTAAATTAGACAAAGATACACTCACGCTATTCGAACAATCACACAGACACGCAAAAATACCCAGTTTCGCTCAGCTCAAACAATTTATAAAAGAACAAAACAAAATACATTCCTTACGCTCATCATACACAAACACTAAACCAACTTACGCTAATCATAAACAAAATACCGCTCCGCAATCAAAATACACAAAATCAACGCATTCTTTTGTAACCAGTATCAATACTGACACCGCCGGCAACTCATCTCAAACGCAACCAAATTCATTATCATCATCACTCGCATTCACGCCTCGCTCTTGTCAGCTGTGTAAAACTCAGCCAGAACACGCACTTTACAGATGCAGTTACTTTCTTTCACAAAACGCACATACACGCAACTCATTAGTTAATAAACACAACTCTTGTCGAAATTGTTTGGGATTTCACAGTATAATCGATTGCAAATCTCAAAACTACTGCTCAGTCTGTCAACGCAAACATCACACGCTCATTCATATTGATAATTTTCGCCAACATAACTCCGCTAATAATAATCACATAAATAAAAACTATTCGTCGCAAAATACGTCGATACGACCAAACATCACGCCGCAAAATCAGCTGAATGATGTAAACAACGCCAGGCTGGACACTGCCGCGCCGCGCGCTATGACGGCTACCGTAGTAGGTACGGAGCCGACCTTTTTACCTGCGCCTTTTGTAAACAAAACTGCGCAAGCGCAAACGGAACAAAATAACTTATTGCTCTCAGTTATTTCCGATTCTTCTATTCTAAATTACAACAAAAATACTACTGTATTGTTACCTACCGCGTCCGTGTTTACATACGGAAAAGATAATAAATGCAACAAATTACGCGTATTTCTCGACACGGGTTCTATGAGCCATTTTATAACGAAAGAGTGCTGTGAACGGCTTAAACTCAAAGTTCATCCTAACCCGACTACCATAAAAGGAATAGGTAAATCAGAAAGTACCTCGTTCGGTACAGTTTCGTTCAAAATTCATTCGCGATTTGATGATCGATGTGTTTACACAATAAAAGCTTGCGTTATTGCTTCCATCACAGATCGTCTACCGAACGCACCGATAGACTTGTCTCAATTAACGCATTTACATGATTTACCTATGGCCGATGACAATTTCTTCACACCAGCTGATATAGATAGTTTACTATAATGAACTATTTCCGTTATTACTGGTTAGTAAAAAAGTAACTTCACCGCATTCCAGCGTTGTTGGTGTAGAAACGACCCTTGGTTTTATCGCCATGGGAAGAGCTAGCTGCAATTTAATCAGCTCGGTCTCTAATAATAAAACATTTTGTGTCGTTTTTAAGCTATTGCATAGCTTTTATCGCGGGCCTGGGGACCGAATTTTAGTGATCGTGCATCTCTTTCTAATGTTTACAAGAAAGAGGAATGGAAGACCGTAACACCGTCCTCCCCACTCGGTCATTCGACTTTGAATCTTATTTGTATTAGCTTTACAGACTAAATAATGCTCTTAGCAGTGTTGCCAACTTAACGGATTTCCCGTGATATTTTTTATGGTAAACAAATGTCACTCTTCAAAATAAAAGCAATTTCGAAAAATTGTTAACATCCCTATTGCTTATGTTGATAAAAAGCATGCAACATGGAATAGCTTTACCGCGGCAGTCTCCGAGTGCCTCACTTCTTTTTCAGCTTATTGTGTGCAGTGACAGATAGGAGAGGCTGTAGATAATGCTGTTAAAATTTTGCTGATAAAAAAAATATTGTGTATTTTTAATCAATGTATGTATGAATGTACTATTGCTATCTGTGCACATTTGCCATGTTTTGCATCCATCTCGGCGACGACAATGAAACTCTAGTTTCACACACTAGGTTTACTTACTTACACTCAATTAAAATGAAATTGTAGCGAAACATAACGGAATACAGCGGATGTAGAGAGATTGATTCAGAACGCGGCGAAGTCGTATCGGAGGTTGGCCATTGCCACTGCTTGGCTCGATGCTCAAATTAAAAGTGTGTCCTATTCGTTGTTTTTCAGCTCCGTTAATTCTTGGTTTGCGCTCTTTACGGCTTCTTCGTAATTCCGCTATTTTCGAGAATTTTCAATATCTATCACCAACTGAAACACTGGCTCTTCTACTTTTTTGTTCTAGTTACCAACCTGCGCTAACGAATACGCCCAAGTCCAAGGAGGCTTGATGTTCCGGTGCTCGCTCTCCGACATATTATGTATATCGGAGAAACACTGATTTCGTCGACCCCGGGATAAGGCTGCGTTTCAACTGACGGGGAGGTGGGCGGAAAGGAGTGAAGAAGAGAGATGAAAAGTGGTGAGTGTTTCCACTGAAGCGAAACAGAACGGAGTAATGAAGCGGAGCGGAGTGGAGCGGAGCGAAATTATTCAGTCGCATATTGTTTAACATTTTCAGTGAACTTCTCATTCATTTTGATACGTATTGCACGACGTAACGACGATAACTACATCTATGCACTACGCGCGAGTCAAATGGCGTGGCGTCATACACCCACCCCCGCTCCCTGGTACCTAGCTGTCCGCGCAGCACCACCACGCTGTCCTCCGCTCAGCACGGCATCACCCCGCTGTGCACCGCTACGCATCGCCTCGCTGTATTTCTATGAATATCCGTTCAGCTCTGCTCCACTCCGCTCGTGCGGTTTCCATTGAAGCGGAGCGAAGATTTCGAGTATAGTGATAGGTCGGTCTAGTCAAGCAGCGCTAAGCCCCGCTCCGCTCAGTTCCGCGTCAGTTAAAACGCAGCCTTAGTGTTTGCTGATATAGCGGGCACCTCGACCACACTGGAGACGTCACAGAGTGATCTGCTCTGATTGGTCATTACGTGACTTCCAATATTCGTGACTTATATAAGTTAGGTAGGATTTTTAAATCGTAGAAATGTGTAACAAATTTAATAACAGTAAATTAAAATTGTTTAAAGAAATTAAAATGTTAACTTAATGTTACGGACGCCAATTAAAACCAACACGACACCAGCTTTCTTCGACGTATATACATACATAGGGGCGGAGTCTAACTGCCGACCATCTCAGTTAAGATGCTCGTTCGTAAGAGGTGGTGTTCTCCTGCGAGATCATCTTCCTGCGGAGGTAGACCACGCAACGTAAGAGCGAGATAAATTATCTCGCTCCTCCGTGAAGGAGGAAGCGGATACGGGATCGAACCAATCAGGCTCGCAAAGGTGCTAGCGGTGTCAAGGTCGTGGTGTATGCGAAAGTGGACCGACTCTGACCCGAAGACGTTCTGGAGTAACCTGTGGGGGCTGCAGTTGGTAGGAGCACCACGTTAGTACATCCTTTGTGTCCCTGCATGACACACGGTGCATAAATGCATTCGCCGCAAACACATAAAAATTGAATACTTAATACCCTAAAGTCGTTAGATTATATCTGACTGTATTTGCAATATTACAAGTCATACATATCAAAGTCAGAATGTTTGCCACTCAATGAATGGACAGACTGATTGAATGGATCATGAACACATTTTGACCGTAGACAGGCTATAGTCTGGATTGGCCCATACTCGTTAGCTGCTTGTTATCATCGACCAAGCAATAACCGGAAATGGTCCATGCTGTACCTAGCAATAAAATATAAATTAGCGCTCCCCCAATAAATTTTCTCGCTAAGCAGCCTTTTTACATTCGAAACTAATATATTTTAATAAACACATTGACAATAAGAAACAGAAACTTACGTGATATAATTCCAATAAGAGATCCACAGAAAAACAAAACACACCACAGTTCCCTGTTGAGATTATGACGCAATCTCTACATTCCGCGAATTCGAAATTCCAAATATTATAAATTATCCCATAGCATAAATTGCTTTATTTTTCGTTCAAAAATTAAGTTATATCTATAAAAACGTATGTAACATAACTTCTTTTACAAAAATGTCTGTGAGTCATAGTAAAAATAATATTTAAACTCAAATAGCCGAGTGAACAAGTGGAAGTCTGGAAGTGTATGTTGTTTAAGGTTTAACGACATACTTGTAGTACAAACACCGTTAGTTACATCTAGAACCTCACGTTCACGCTATCCAATCTGAATAGATAATTACTAAATCATCTCTAGCAGTAACACGTAACACGGGCAGTTTTTTCTATTTCGTTTTAGTTTTAATTTAGCTACTTTACAGACTCCGGGGACCGTATAATTTGTCATTACAGTTATGAAGATTATAAACAAGAAGATTACAAACAAGAAGAAAATAGATGTCGCTGGAGGGAGGTATGTGTTTTTATTGTTAGAGTGACTCATAAATCTGACATACGACCACATCCATCTCTCCGCGGCTCTGTCTCCTACTGATAAAAGAAGAAGACAAAATATTATTTTATCGGTTCAAGTCGATGAAGGACTGCGAGCTAGAGGCTATAGGCCAAGAAAACCGGAAGAGCAACATCTGTGCTGCGTCGGATGCCAACCCTACCGAAGGAAACAGGTAATGTGGTTTGCACTCAGGCGAACTGCAATTTTGATTGACTATAATTTTTTTTATTAGCAAGGTTGTATTAGGTTTCATTATAACTGAAAATTTTGCTATGATTGTGTTTTTATGTCGATTTGTTACGTTATAGGTCACAAAATTATTTTTATTGTTCAACTTCATATACTGGTTTAAGAAGCATTCTCAGTTAAGATAAAGAGTAGTAGAATGTGGACCATGGGCATTTGTTAGTATTACCTTGTCAGGGGAAAGATTTTAAGAGCCCTCCTACGTCGTCGCAAGAAAATCAAAAAGTTTGTGTTCCGAATTTTCCATCTTTAGAAAAAAGATCTAGGAAAAGATAATTACGTTCCAAAAATAGGCCGATCTTTCTTGTTGACATTTCCTTGTTTCAATTTTACGAATAATAACTCCATTGGTCGTAGTGTTCGATCTCCCATGACCATTTCGCAGAAAAGTCGCCGCCGTGTCAGTTTCAGACTTCTAAATCCACAAGTGATACTCAAAATGTATAATTTCAAAAATATGGGGTACATCAGACACATATATTATTAATTGATGCCTGTTACACATATCTCGCATGCAATATGTCTGGCAAAACAATTTGTTGTAGTCTTAATTTATAAATGAAAAAAATTAAAATAATAGTCAGCTGATTAAAGTCTTCTTCTTCCTCATCTTCTACTAATTTCTGGTTTTTATTTATGTCATCTGATTCTTCATTTTCGATTCATTTCTGGCTTCTATTTGGTTGTGATATATTCATTTATCTCACACACATGTGTGTGAGATAAATGCTTGGTGAGCACGATTTCGCCAGTCGCTTACATTACAATTAAAATTTTCGACGTCACACTTTACAAACACTTATAACACAAACGAATCAAAATTACATAAAAGCTTATCAAGGTTAAGTAATAAGAAATACAAATATCGGAAACCTGTTAAAACAAAAAACACAGACAAAATATATACTTGAACAAAATAAAACGAATATGTCTCTATAAATTTTTTATACTAAGTGTAAAAAAATGGAAAGAAATAACAACAATGAAGACAGAAAAAGAGCAATACAAAAGAAGATGGCTTTGGAGTAAGGGCGGCCCTTGCGTGTGCTTTATTGATAGTGTCACTGATAATCTACGATATTGCCCACGTGGGTCTTCCCGACTCTATCTCCTACCGAGAAAAGAAGAAGAAAAAGAATTAATTTATCGGGACGAAATCTCGAGATGACAAGGGGTAAAATTCAAAATTGAAATCTATGTCAAAAATAACATAAAAGGACCATAATAAAGCAACAAGAAAGAAAACAGAAGATAGAAACCAGATCAATAAAAAGAAGATGCCTTTGGAGTAAGGGCGTATCGCTTGTGTGATTTTGTTTGATAGAGTGACTGATAATCTATGACAAGATCCACGAGGATCTCCCTGACTCCATCTCCTATCGATTACCGATAAAAGAAGATGACAAAAGGTTAGTCAAGAGAAAAGAAGGTGACAAAAAAGGTTAGTGGAAGACAAAAATTAGTTAGGTTAGTCCCGATCAGTTATCGGAACTAAATCTCTGAACTCCGCGAGAGGGCGGGGGGTGTTTGGGTGGTGCGAATCATAGCTGGCAGTACGACAAACCACACCAATTTCACAAACAACATAGCACGTTAAAACGGAGCAATAAGATTATCCTCAGACTCAATACTACAGAATCTGTAACTAGGTGAAGTTTACAAACATTCTGCCGAAAAGTATGATCAATTGGTCACTTTTGTAAAGATTTAATATTTAATAAACGGTACCCACGACGGCCGCGGGGTACGCGCACTTGCCTTGCAAAACTAATTACCTACTCCTTTTAATTTTTAAGTAATTATTGCTAACTTTTGCTTCATACTTTCTCGGGCTTAGGACTGGAAAATTACATCCAATTTAATTGTTTCAATGTTTATAAGCTAGAGTCCTAAAAAAAACGTGTATTCAAAAAAGTGGTGTATAATTACAACAGCCATTAATTTACTAAACAATTTGTGTCGCTTTTAAGCTATTGCATAGCTTTTATCGCGGGCCTGGAGACCGAATTTTAGTGATCGTGCATCTCTTTTGTTCACAAGAAAGAGGAATGGAAGACCGTAACGCCGTCCTCCCCACTCGGTCATTCGACTTTGAATCTTATTTGTATTAGCTTTACAGACTAAATGCTCTTAGCAGTGATGCCAACTTAACGGATTTCTCGTGATCTTTTTTATGGTAAACAAATGTCACTCTTCAAAATAAAAGCAATTTCGAAAAATTGTTAACATCCCTATTGCTTATGTTGATAAAAATGCATGCAACATGCAATAGCTTTACCGCGGCAGTCTCCGAGTGCCTCACTTCTTTTTCAGCTTATTGTGTGCAGTAACAGATAGGAGAGGCTGTAGATAATGCTGTTAAAATTTTGCTGATAAAAAAAAATATAGTGTATTTTTAATCAATGTATGTATGAATGTACTATTGCTATCTGTGCACATTTGCCATGTTTGTGCACATCCATCTCGGCGACGACAATGAAACTCTAGTTTCATACACTAGGTTTACTCACCCTCAATTAAAATGAAATTGTAGCGAAACATAACGGAATACAGCGGATGTCGAGAGATTGATTCAGAACGCGGCGAAGTCGTATCGGAGGTTGGCCATTGCCACTGCTTGGCTCGATGCTCAAATTAAAAGTGTGTCCTATTCGTTGTTTTTCAGCTCCGTTAATTCTTGGTTTGCGCTCTTTACGGCTTCTTCGTAATTCCGCTATTTTCGAGAATTTTCAATATCTATCACCAACTGAAACACTGACGCTTCTACTTTTTTGTTCTAGTTACCAACCTGCGCTAACGAATACGCCCAAGTCCAAGGAGGCTTGATGTTCCGGTGCTCGCTCTCCGACATATTATGTATATCGGAGAAACACTGATTTCGTCGACCCCGGGATAAGGCTGCGTTTCAACTGACGGGGAGGTGGGCGGAAAGGAGTGAAGAAGAGAGATGAAAAGTGGTGAGTGTTTCCACTGAAGCGAAACAGAGCGGAGTAATGAAGCGGAGTGGAGTGGAGCGGAGCGAAATTATTCAGTCGCATATTGTTTAACATTTTCAGTGAACTTCTCATTCATTTTGATACGTATTGCACGACGTAACGACGATAACTACATCTATGCACTACGCGCGAGTCAAATGGCGTGGCGTCATACA
Organism: Ectropis grisescens; assembly: GCA_017562165.1. NCBI lineage: Eukaryota > Metazoa > Arthropoda > Insecta > Lepidoptera > Geometridae > Ectropis > Ectropis grisescens. The sequence goes on from CM029767.1 coordinate 6,073,067, forward strand.
CCCACCCCCGCTCCCTGGTACCTAGCTGTCCGCGCAGCACCACCCCGCTGTCCTCCGCTCAGCACGGCATCACCCCGCTGTGCACCGCTACGCATCGCCTCGCTGTATTTCTATGAATATCCGTTCAGTTTTGCTCCACTCCGCTCGTGCGGTTTCCATTGAAGCGGAGCGGAGATTTCGAGTATAGTGACAGGTCTAGTCATGCAGCGCTAAGCCCCGCTCCGCCCAGTTCCGCGTCAGTTGAAACGCAGCCTTAGTGTTTGCTGATATAGCGGGCACCTCGACCACACTCGAGACGTCACAGAGTACTCTGCTCAGATTTGTAAATACGTGACTTCCAATATTCATGACTTATATAAGTTAGGTAAGATTTTTAAATCGTAGAATCGTGTAACAAATTTAATTACATTAAATTAAGATTGTTCAAAGAAACTTAAATGTTAACTGAATGTCATGGACGCAAATTAAAACCAACACGACACCAGCTTTCTTCGACATATATACATACATAGGGGCGGAGTCTAACTGCCGACCATCTCAGTTAAGATGTTCGTTCGTAAGAGGTGGTGTTCTCCTGCGAGATCATCTTCCTGCGGAGGTAGACCACGCAGCGTAAGAGCGAGATAAATTCTCTCACTCCTCCGTGAAGGAGGAAGCGGATACGGGAGCGAACCAATCAGGCTCGCAAAGGTGCTAGCGGTGTCAAAGTCGTAGTGTATGCGAAAGTGGACCGATTCTGGCCCGAAGACGTTATGGAGTAACCTGTGGGGGCTGTAGTTGGTAGGAGCACCACGTTAGTACATCCTTTGTGTCCCTGCATGACACACGGTGCATAAATGCATTCGCCGCAAACACATAAAAATTGAATACTTAATACCCTAAAGTCGTTAGATTATATCTGACTGTATTTGCAATATTACAAGTCATACATATCAAAGTCAGAATGTTTGCCACTCAATGAATGGACAGACTGATTGAATGGATCATGAACACATTTTGACCGTAGACAGGCTATAGTCTGGATTGGCCCATACTCGTTAGCTGCTTGTTATCATCGACCAAGCAATAACCAGAAATGGTGCATGCTGTACCTAGCAATAAAATATAAATTAGCGCTCCCCCAATAAATTTTCTCGCTAAGCAGCCTTTTTACATTCGAAACTAATATATTTTAATAAACACATTGACAATAAGAAACAGAAACTTACGTGATATAATTCCAATAAGAGATCCACAGAAAAACAAAACACACCACAGTTCCCTGTTGAGATTATGACGCAATCTCTACATTCCGCGAATTCGAAATTCCAAATATTATGAATTATCCTATAGCATAAATTGCTTTATTTTTTGTTCAAAAATTAAGTTATATCTAAAAAAACGTGTGTAACATAACTTCTTTTACAAATATGTATTTCGTTTTAGTTTTAATTTAGATAATTTACCGACTCCGGGGACCGTATAATTTGTCATTACAGTTATGAAGATTATAAACAAGAAGATTACAAGCAAGAAGAAAATAGATGTCGCTGGAGGGAGGTATGTGTTTTTATTGTTAGAGTGACTCATAAATCTAACAAATTACCACATGCGTCTCTGCTCGGCTCTTCCTCCTACTGATAAAAGAAGAAGACAAAAGGTTATTTTATTGGTTCAAGTCGATGAGGGACTGCGTGCTAGAGGCTATAGGCTAAGAGAATTTTGATTGACTATAATTTTTTTATTAGCAAGGTTGTATTAGGTTTCATTATAACTGAAAATTTTGCTATGATTGTGTTTTTATGTCGATTTGTTACGTTATAGGTCACAAAATTGTTTATTGTTCAACTTCATATACTGGTTTAAGAAGCATTCTCAGTCAAGATAAGAGTAGGTAGTAGAATGTGGACCATGGGCATTTGTTAGTATTACTTTGACAGGGGGAAGATTTCAAAAAGTCTTTAAGAGCCCTCCTACGTCGTCGCACGAAATTCAAAAAGTTTGTGTTCCGAATTTTTTATCTTTAGTATTATCTAGTAAAAGATAATTACGTTCAAAAAATAGGCCGATCTTTCTTGTTGACATTTCCTTGTTTCAATTTTACTAATAATAACTCCATTGGTCGTAGGGATCGATCTCCCATGACCATTTCGCAGAAAAGTCGCCGCAGTGTCAGTTTCAGACTTCTAAATCTACAAGTCTAACTATCTAACTCAAAATGTATAATTACATAAATATGGGGTACGTCAGACACATATTTTATTAATTGATGCCTGTTATATATATATGGCATGCAATATGTCTGGCAAGACAATTTGTTGTAGTCTTAATTTATAAATGATAAAAATTAAAATAATAGTCAGCTGATTAAAGTCTTCTTCTTCCTCATCTTCTACTAATTTCTGGTTTTTATTTAAGTCATCTGACTCTGATCTGGCTTCTATTTGGTTGTGATATATATATATATATATATATGTGTGAGATAAATGCTTGGTGAGAACAATTTCGCCAGTCGCTTACATTACAATTAAAATTTTCGACGTCACACTATACAACCACATAGAGAGACGATCTTCTTAGCATTCCATGGATTCACCGTGCGGGTGCCGGGTCCATCGTGTGGCAGAGAGAAAAAAACTCGAGTAGTTCCCGAGACTTGTGACTCGGGCGTAGGTTTAAGGGGCCCTTTCGACGTACATCAACACTCACCTTCACCACTCGTTTTTTCTCTCCTGCCCAGCCAAATCTGATATGAGCCTACTAGTGCAGCTTTAGATACTCGTTCTAGTATAGAACTTACTGCACTTCTGGATAAGCCAAGGTCTTTCAGTAGGTTATAGAGAGATTTTGCTGGTATACCTCTCGCTCCCACTTCTACAGCGTATAAACTAACTACATAGCCGTTTTTGTTAATTCGTTTAGGAGGTCGTAATACTTATTTTGTTTCATCGCGTGGTCTTTAGGTATATTAGTTTCCCACGGTACGGTAAGTTCTACAAGGACTATGCGTTTCGTAGCTCTAGAAAAAGGAAAATGTCCGGTCTGGATGACGAAACACCCACATCCTCTGGGATTTTGTAGTGCTTTTCATACGTGTCCATTAAAATAGTCCAATCAGGTGCTGTACCCAGGATTGAGTAAGGCTTGTTCCTGGGTTTGAAGTTGAGCCTGCTTTTACAAAGTTAATTTGTCTTTTGTTTGTCGTCAATCCCTTTTGGGCTCTAGCTACTGAAAGGCTCATGGCTTCACGTATGATTTCAAGTACTCTGTCATGACGCCGTGAGTAATGACCCCATCAAGGAGCACCTTGCATCCCACCAATATGTGCCTTGCTGTACATATCGCCTCTCCACAAGTATAGCAACATTTTCAGAGGCTTTTCCCCACCTTACCAAGTTACTCTGGTCAGGAGGGTCATTTGGAATGCATTTAGATAAAATTTTAAAAGGCAGGAGACCAGTCATAGATCAAGGTGCGCCACTTTAGAGCTAATGGGATACAGAACTCACCTATGGTTAACACACAAACGAATCAAAAATACGTAAAAACTTATCAAGGTTAGGTAATAAGAAATACAAATATCGGAAACCTGTTTTAACAAAAAACACAGACAAAATATATACTTAAACAAAATAAAACGAACATGTCTCTATAAATTTTTTATACTAAGTGTCTAAAAATGGAAAGTACCTACGTACTTTCCAATACTGGATCACAAATCTTATTTTTAGTTTTGACGTGACAACGTCTTATAAATTGGTTTGCCGGGTGACACTTCAAGAAACTGCGTTACGCTCCGCTCACGTTATGCGCTCACAACGAGAGCGAGTGAGAGGCACGCGTCCCTTCCACTCGGGCATAGTTAGCCCGCCTAAGAGCGAGAGAGACAGACATAAAAAGTGAAAGGCACGCGTCCCTTCCGTAAAATTATTTTACCACTCAAAGTCGTTGTCACGTAAAACTTTCGCCCGTTTACCGACTTTACAGGCAACCAATTTTTTTTTTTATAGATAATAAGAGATAATATATTTAGCCAATTATTTTTTGAATGCGTGAAGTGAATTTACATTTTTTGTGTTAGAGGGTAGTTTGTTAAATAGTTGCGCTCCTTCAACGGTTGGCATTGATTTGCCGTACAGTACCCGGCGAAAAATATTGCACATCGACACCTGAAAAAGAGAATCGGCCAACTTCGGCTTCTCGTAGAGCGTCATCTCTGTCGCACTGAAATAGAAAACAGTCCGGTTCCTATTAGGAGCTGTTTAAACAATTTTAATTTGCTTCTTTTAATAATTCTTTTTATTCTTTGTATAAAATACACCAATTTTTCTGTAAGTGATGGCTTTAGGTAAAATAAAACGGCTAGGTAAAATATAATAAAAAAGTTCACATTATGTTTACGTATTTAATTACTTTGGAAAATTACAGCTGTAGCGTACATAATAAAAACCATTGTACCTATTGTTAAAGTGAGACATTGTAATAAAAATAATAATAATGCTAATTCTCAATTACTTCCATTTCACTATCTGTGCTCTCAAAGAGGTCAATATCACTGTCACTATCAGCCGTTTAGTGAGGGATGTATGTATGTAAGATTCATCCATGTAGACGATATTTTTTCCTGTTTCGCGAAATTTGCGTATTTTATCGAGGTATTCCATTCGTTTGAGACTTATATTGTGCTTTTCCACTAAAACTTTTCGATTATCTTCCATTTTAGTGAACCGAAATCCCAACTCGTGAAGTTTTTTTTTCAATGTTTTTTTCATACCTATTGTAATTAATATATTAAGCTTTTAAGCTTCAGATAATTAAGCTTTAATGATTTTATTGTTGGCAGTTCATTAAATCGTAAGTGAAAATCATACACCATACTTCGAATAACATCATAATCAAAAGCGTCCATATTCAAATCGTCTCCCGTTTTTGGAGCGCTAAACATAATTTCAGTAGAATGTGTTTCAGTTCTGACTTCGTTTAATATATTGTTCTAAGTTCTTCTTGAAATTCCAGTGGCATTTGCAACTCGCGCTTGAACCTCCTTAAAATAACAACTTACATTTTCATTTTCATTTTTTTTAATCTGTCAGCTTCGGTTACAAAATATGTGTACACTTTGTAGATAATTTGGCGTGACTGAACGTAAAGGTTTCCCTCTTTTTCATAAAGATGTCATAGTACAACTTTAAATTATTTTAATTTGGGGGTGTTAACTCTACATATATATTTTGCACTGGACGCGACTGCACTCCATCGCACTTGAACAACGACTTAAGGCCAGGTATTTCTGTCAAAGTAGGCATTTAACGCTGTCTTTTTCTCGCGACCGTCACCGACCGCGGAATCGGAGCCACAGTGCAGAAATAACATTAAAATATTGGACTATGTAATTTAAACTCATTTTTTGTTCAAGATTTGCTTATATTTGTTTGTTTATGATAAGAGTTTTGTTGCTATATAAACGAAGAAATATTAAATTTATCTATACTCGTAGGTATACAAAACTCAACCTTTTCTTTTTGGTCACACTATAAGTTGAGAACGGCTTTTCCAATTTCATGCATCTTTTAAAATGTTTTCTAATAATTCACAAGTTCGTCAAAAATTTTAAAATGTGCTGAAACGTAATGAAAGGCCAGTAAAAATAGAAGGTTTTTGGTCAACTTTGCACTAAATTTCTAAACCAATTTTTTTCTATGAGGTAAAGATCACTTACTGAGCATAAAATTACAAAATGCTCACAGATCCAAGTAGAGCTTCAAACGCCAATTGAAAAAAAAAACTGTTTTAGCCGATATCTTGGAAACTATAATATATTATGACAACAATTGTAGAAAATAAAATTTTGCATCTTTTGTTGCTAGTAAACTTTTTGTAAAACTTACCGTTTACGATTTATAACCCATTTAATAATAAATAATAAAAAAAAAATTATTTATTATTACAAAAGTGTAGACCAAACTCTTCATTCAACTCTTCAATCATGATGATGAACGGTGCTGTTTATTCGAGCAACGAGCAATATGATAGAATAACTTTAATTTAAAAACCCCGACTACAAAAAAAACTACACGTAAAAAATATTACCTACTATCTAAGGATACTTTGGCGAATGAGACTAGTCTTAGAATATCTTAGTTACCAAAATCCATCCAGCCGTTTGGAAGATATGTGGAAATAAAAGTTTTACAAACATAAAGATACGCGCGAAAAACATAACCCTTCTTCCATTCCGGTAAAAAGAGACATGTTTATGCTACTGGGAACAGAATTCACATCTTATTTTTTACATTGTTATCATTAAATTGGACATAATAAATTGTAATCGGTAAGTTCGAAGGAAAAGTTTACTGGCAACAAAAGATGGGAAATTTTATTTTCTACAATAATAACAGGCTTTATAACTTTTTCGGAATATCGGCCAAAAACGTTTTTTGGAGCTGGCGCTTGAAGCTCCACCTGGATTTGTTATTATTTTGTAATTTTATGCTCAGGAAATGATTCTAAACCTTATATAAAAAATACGAATCGGAAATTTAGTACAGAGTTAAATTGTACGAGTAATTTACTGCCTAAAAGGCTTCTTATCAAATTTGGTCGAGTGTTTAAATTTCATTTTAAATAAGTTTTAAATTAACGAAGTTGGGTTTTTAGGGATTCATGTATACATGTATTCTATGAACAATATCAACATTTTCATTTGAAAAAGGAAAAAACAATAAATTTTGGTGGTGTCACAAACTTGGAAAATAAATTAAAAAAAACCTATCAAAACCATACGTGTATCTATGGATAGGTGTTCAAAAGTTGTATTGAAGTTCCTAACATTTTTTTTCTAAACTAAATAGTTTGCGCAAGAGTCTCTTCCAAAGTGGTAAAATCTAAATGTGAGGACTTTTCTTCCAAGTACTAAGTACCTTACTACCAAATAATTTTCCTAAATGGCATATAAATGCGAGTTAGTTAAAGTTACCTAACTTGCATTTATATTAGGGGATTTACGCAGGGGATTTCTCCCCTCTTATTATTTCCTTATCCCGATCTCTGATTTAACGGACGAATATTTTACCGATACTTATCTATTTTTCATTGCATCCGCATTTAATTTTTTACTGATGTGTTATCGACGTCAGTTTTTGAGACTCCTTATTGGTCTACAACATAAAGTAAACAGCGTACTAATTAATATCAGCGTCTATTTGCAATTCCAATGAAAACGGTATCAAAAATCAAGATCATAGCGTGCTTCACTAGTAATACCTACTGATATTGTTATACTGTGGCACTATGATCGTAATATTTAAAATTTATTTGTCGTCAAAATTGCAAAATCAAGCACAGGCCCGTTGTCCGTGAGCGCCGAAACGCGACTGATCAGGCCTGCCGAACGGCGCGCTATATATATGGTAGATATTAAAACATAGTGAATAACTGATACTTTTTATCAAGTCAAACTCTGCGAATGCACCTATAACTTTTAGTGGCTTTTGTTGAGTACAAAAATTTAGTAAAAAAATTCATTAGTTTAGTCATAAACTTGAAAAAACTTTTTGAAAAGGGGTAACTTTGGGATTTTTTTCTACCAAGTAAAATTCATTTAATCGTGTTATTGACTGCGAATTGCACTATATTAGATCCTTAACTAATACATATATTTTTTTCAGAGTTTAATACACTATTTAAAAGGTCTTAAAGTTGTTTTGAAAATTCAAAATTACGGCCTAGACGCCCTTAAGGCCGTCACAAATGTAGCTATAATATATATATTTTCATATTTCATAGCTGGACATATTTCCGTATATTTTCTATACAAAACCTCGAGTGTCCACACACGCAGCTATAATATATATTTTTGTGACGTCACCCAACTATACCGTAATATATATTAAGGCATATTAATATAAATTATGGTATAGCAAGACATATTTCGAATGTACAGCGTGTTTCAACATTGTCTGAGCATACATCACGAGTTGTTTTACAAGCTTATATTTATTAGTTTCACCTATCCCGTATTAACCAAAATCTGATGATGGATCTTGAAGTGGGTCATAGGAACTCTGTAATGAAATGACGAAACTTGACGAAAAATCTGGGATCGTTTTAGTTGTCTTGGTATGATTAAATCGGTTCATCCGTTTGGGACCTACGATGCTACAAACACAAACACAGTTATGTCAAACTTATAACACCCTGTCGTCATTGCTTCGGGGGTTAAAAAGTTCAAAATACTCGAGACGTGCGCTCAGACAATGTTGAAACATACTGTTAACTCAAAATATGTCTTGCTATGTTAATATGCCACAGGTAATCCATACTATATACTATATACTATAATATTATAAATCCGAAAGTAACTGTCTGTCTGTCTGTCTGTCTGTCTGTCTGTCTGTCCGTCCGTCTTTACCGCCTAAACCAACCAACAGATTTTGATGAAATTTGATACATAGATAGAATAGATCCCGAGAAAGGACATAGGCTACTTTTTGTTCCGAAAAAAAGGGTTGAAAGGGTTAAAATAAGGGATGTAAGTTTATATGGAAAACTTCGTCATTGTTGAAGAACTTTGAAACTTTACGTCTAGATATTTAACACGAAACCATGAAATGTATGTTTTAGCAGTTTTGTAGTTTTGAACTGTACCTACAGGGGTGGAATTGGGGGTGAAAGTCTGGAAGTTCAATATTATTGAAGATAAACCCCTGAAACTTTGTATCTAGACACTTGAAATGGAGTCGATAAACGTTTGTTCCAGCAATTTTATAATTTCCAACTATACGGGGATACTTATATTAGGGGATTTTGATTAACGTCGCGGAACATCGCAGGACGCGCCGGCTGCGCATCGGCGTGGGAGGGGAAATATCGCTAAGAATGCTTACCCGAACGGGCAGACACGTGAGGGCAGACGACTGTGACACACGCGTCCGATATATGAGGTTTTCGTTAGAAATTCATTTATATTGACTGAATATTGATTTCAATTCGATTTACACGATTTTATTATTATTAAAAAAACGTGAAATAAATAGTATATTTAGGTTTTTGGGTTAGATTGTTGAGTAATTATTTTCTTTAGTTGGGTGATTTTACTGCTTGCTGATTTTATTCGTCGTTATTATTTGTTCGTATAGGTAGGTACATTTGGATACTATAAAATTTGTTGGTACTTAAGTATAGGTTTTATTAAATGTCGTTGTTAATTGTATGAGCAATTTTCGTGTGTATTTTTTACTAGGTGTTTTGTCTTATCAATCTTAAAAAATCTTAAAAAGTTATACTTTTAAATAAAATAGGTAGGAAGTCCATTCAAAGAAAGGTTGCTTTTTTATGTTTAAATAAAGATTTTAATTAGTGTCAAAAAATGACAAATTTAACCCATTTTCTAAACCAGTTTCTGAGTTCTTAAATATTATAGTTAATTTAGGAGTTTTAAAATTCTATAAACGTAAATAAGTTAGATTCATAATAAGTAATAAGAGGCTTTTTGTGGATTTACGGTAATTAAGTGTAAATAATTTTGTGAAATTGTGTAAATGTGTTTTGTTTTGTTTTCTAATCACATTATCACAATTCGATTTAGTTAGTTAGTTGCAGGGTTTTGTGATTATTAAAATAACTTGAAATTAGTATCTTTAAGTTTTTGGGTTAGATAATTAAATGGGTACTTATTTTCTTTAGTTGTGTGATTGTATTGCTTTGTTTGTTCGTCATTATTTTTTGATCGTACATCTGGATGCTGTAACTTGGTGGTTTTGGTTTGTCGTTGTTAATTTTAAAATTAGTTTGCGTGTGTATTTTCGTGATTCTATAGTTTAGTGTTATTTTGTGTGTGTATTTTCGTGATATAGTTCTTTATTGTTGTTATACACATAGTTATTTAGTTTTGTTTTTCATTGTTCTTAAAAAATAATACTTAAAAAAATTGTATTAAGTACCTAAGTCTATTAGCTTTGATATCTTTCTTAAGTTAAATACATATTGTTAGTTATAGGTACTTAGTATAAAAGTTTGTTTATTGTCGGTAAAAATAATTGCATTATTTAAGTTCTTACATTCATAATAGGAAGCCCTTTTTTGTATTCGCTGAAATAAAATGAAGTGCAGATAGTTTTAAAGGAGGTTTGTTAAATTTTATATGTTTTTTAATAAAGAGGTAGGTAATAAATTTAATTCGTGTATCTATTATTGTCTATAGTATATCATTTTTTCTTTGTTTAATAGGTACGTTATTTTTGTTCTAATATGAAGTTACATAATTACATGAAAGTAACTCTCTCTGTCCGTTACCGCCTAACGCCTAAGCCACTTAAAGAGTTTGTTACAATTTGGTGCACAGATAGACTAGACTTAGGAAAGGACAACGGCGACTTTTTATGACAGAAAAAGAGTTGAAAAGAGTGGAAATGAGGAGTAAAAATGTGCATGGAAGGATCTTTGCACTCTTTGTATGCTATTTTTAACCGACTTAAAAAAAGGAGGAGGTTATCAATCCAGTTGTATTTCCAATTGTGAATCAATTTAGATGGTTATTTTTTAGTTTGGTAGATTTTTGGTTGGTATTCAGAGGTGGTCGTATAAAATCTTATCGAAATCAGTGCGGCGGTTTTTGAAATATGAACAAAAAACTAAAATATGCGTTCATGTAATCAGACTAATATCTTAGTAGATATTAGTAGATATATCGTCTGATTACATGAACGCATATTGTCTATTAGTATAGACTCTAATAAAATTTGGTAGACCGTCCCAATATGATTTTAAATTAAAGTCTGCTTTTTGATTAATTTTTTGAGAACATAGTTTTTCTTAATTTGTCGTGTAAATTGTACATTTATTTATAAATGTAAGACTTTGACTTAGACCGATTTTGATTAGGAAACGTGAATTTGTATGGTAGTAGAAATACGAGTAAGTACTGCCTCAATTACTTTAATAAATATGTGGCGCGGACGAAGTCGCGGGTAAAAGCTAGTATGAATATATTTCGGTATATTTTGCTGACATCACGAAAATATGAAAATATATATGTTAGCTACGTCTGTGACGGCTTTTACAAGGTAGCTCGCACGCCGAGTTCGTCGCTCGATCACTTGTTTTCGCTTTGTGAATATGTAATATTAGTACGGATATTCCTATGAAGACTTTTTCGAATGAACATACATAAGTAATGCTATATTTAAAAAGGTTTTTACCGGTCATTATTTTAGTTTAAAAAAAAAGTTTTGGAAAACATATATAGGGCATATTATGAATATTTACTCAACTTTGTTATTACGTTTTCTACATGGTGTTTCCAATTTAAACAGCAATCCATGGTCAAACCCAAAAATGTAATGATTTCCTTAGCGTTAATTATATTTCCAGAATAACTAATGTCAATATTACTCAATTCATTATGTCTATTTCTAGTTCTATTTGGGCGGGAGGAGGATCAATCAATATACTTGGTTGATAATTCTCCTACTCCCAGTATCTGTCCGATACTGGGTTTGGCAAATGGTTTAGGGAGTAGCGCAGGTCGTAGTGATCCCCTAAACAAGGCCAGTGGACTATCCTTCTCGAGGTTGCCGCCTGTTATTTGACCAATTACCCTCTGTAATTGGTAAAACAAAAACCTCTGGCCGAGCCCCATTCCTAATCCAATGCCTTCTTCCTATCCCAACTCCCCCAACCTATACTAGTTTCCTCCCACCATATCCTAAGTCCTTTTACCCAATTTCAACTCTCCAACTTCTTTCAACCAGGCTTCAGCCTGAATTTATCAGGCCTTATGAACGAAATACCCAAATCAAAAACCACTTTCAAAATTAACAAAATCTTCGGTCTCAATATCAGCGGTAATTTCATGCTAGATACTACTGTCGAAAACCCAAAAACCTGCATTTATATGCCTAAATCTATAAATAACAACCATTCTGCTTAACCAATTCTGTTCTAGAGACCTTACAACAGTGAGACTCACCACAGAAAATCAAACCGTCCTAGTACTAGCATCAGTGTACCTGCCGGGAGACGGTGATATTCCCCAAAAAGGACTGGCCGACCTGGTGCAACACTGCGAAGCACAAATGACTGGGACCTGATCACATCTGCCGACTGCAACGCTCATCACTCTCTGTGGGATAGTAAAAACACCAACAAAAGGGGTGAGTGTTTATCCGAATATTAACTTTTCCAGACCTATCTAAATAATATGAACAGGGGCACGGAACCTATTTTTGTAAGCTCTTGATACCAAACTGTCATAAATATTACACTGGCAACCAACGCGGTGGCTAGCCAAATTGAGGGATGGCATGTATCAAACGAGCCATCATTTGCGGACCACCGCCGCGTTTGTTTCCAATTATAGTATAAGTCAACAGGCCCTGCTCCATATCGTAACCCCCTTAAAACCGATATTACAAGGTACACAACATCATTAAACCAAGCACTAAGTGATACACATCTGACTGAAGCAACAGACAGAAAATACAGAAACGAACGTACAACTCCTAACCAAAACTCTATTGAATAGTTATGACTAGCCTGTCCAGTGATAAAATCAAATAATGTAAGGAAAGGTTCTTGGTGAGGCCCAGATCTTAATAGACTACGCTATAATTAAGGACACTTCATAACCGGGCCAAAAACACCAGATCAGTATGAAAAATATACAACGAAAGCGACGAGTAAAAACGGTCCTTGATCAGTGCTGCCAATTTTATTTTTGAGATGCACAAGCATAAGCAGCAGCTCACTATTTTGATGCCATATACGTAATACTGCTTATTTTTCAGATGATTGGGCCATAAAAATAAATATTGAATAGCAACATTTTTCGTCATATTTACAACTGTCACCATGCTACGCCGCACTTAGTAAACTTTTATCCCCTGACTTTCTGACTACAGTTGTAAGCTAGGATGAACCTGGAATTATGAAAATTAATACCATTTTACCTGAAAAATTAATAATTTTTTTTTGTCATTATACCGTTGGTGTGCATTTAACGTAACAATATTAAAAGAAAAGCAACAGGAACGAAGACAGAAGATACAAACAAGAAGAAGAACAAGAAAGAAGATCTTACTGTAGTAAGGGTGATTCTTGTATGTACTGTTATTAAGAGTAAGCCTACAATCTAATCGACATGCCATACAAGAATCATCCTGACTCTATCTCCTACCGAGAAAAGAAGAAGATAATGAATTAAATTATCGAGACTAAATATTTAAATGAGAAAAGGTAAAATAAAAATTATAAATCTATCTCGAAAATAGTATAAAAAATCCAAGTCATCAGAACAAGAAAGAAAACAGAAGATACAAACAAGACCAATACAAAATAAGATGCCTGCCTGGAGTAAGTCGATGCCGTTCTTTTCGTTTCGTTTCGTAGCTTTAATGATAGTGATAGAAATATAAGTGGGGTGTGGATGTCTGGGGGTATGTTGTTTAACGACGTAGTACAAACACCGTTACTAACACGTTAACCTCACGTTCGCGCTATCAAAATATCTAAATAGATAATTTCAAAATCATTATATCGGACTTCTCGTTCCACTAAAGGGCGACATCGTTTCATAGTTGATGTTCCAGAAACGCGGACAAAGATATTTGACTCCACGTTTGTGATAAGAACGTCTAGGTTGTGGAATGCGTTGCCTGAGTGGGGTTTCCCCGATGGTTACAATCTTGGTGTCTTCTAATCGAGAGTGAATCGGTTTCTTCTAGGTAAGCACGCTCCATCGTAAATCACATTATCGCTAAACATCAGGCGAGATGGTGGTCAAGTGCGAACCTATTATAGTAAAAAAAAAGCAGACGTAACAGGGACAGTTTTTTTGTTTCGTATTTACCTACGCTATGCCACAAAAAAAGGTACCTCCGAGGCTAGGTAGCCTTGGCCTGGTCACCCGTGGTGAATCTAATAGAAACTTGTAGTAGGCCGCTAGTCTAAGTTTTACCGCCGAGCTGAAGACGATGCAGCCGCGTAGTTTGCACGATGGGTAACTGACTGCGCTACTCTCCCTACTCGCGTTGGCCTAGACGAGGTTACTTACCACCGTTAGATGGCAACGCGGTGGGACTGCAGGGTTAGGGGAGTGCCAGTGTTGTGGTGCGCCGCTCTAGATGTCGTCGATGTTTCCTCCGCGTACAGAAAAGGTGAGCTTGAGAAAATTTCTAATTAAAATAGATAACACTGCTATTTCATAATCATAATCTTTATTGCATTAAAATTATTTCCGTGTCAAATATAGGCATTAAAATATTTTAATAATATTAAAGTTTACCTAAAACGTTTGAGTTAATCATATTTAACCCGGGCAAATCTAAAATAGCATTAAATGAAATCAAGTGACTAATAAAAAATCAAAGTGACTAATAGCAAAAAGCGTTGTTAAAATCTGAAAAAACAAACAAGGTAAGGTCGTCGACAAGCGTCCTCGACGATGCATTCGCCACCCTTGCTTGCCACGATTGGAAACCTTGCCTCCAAAAGGCTCAGCAGTGTGTTCAGACTAGTGGTGAGGACACAGTGAGGTCATTGTGCTGCAATATTCCCGACGCGCAGCTCAACGGCGACGACGAGTTCCAGTATACACCGACGCAGCCCTCCCGCATCCCCACCTCACCTACACCCCCGCAACAACCGTTGAGTTTGCCTGCGCGGGCGCGCCGTGCGGCTGCCCGCAGTGCTAAACGAGCTGCGAACATGCGCGCGCACTCTCCTTGCAAAAGATCGCCGGACGTGATCGAAACTCGAGTCGGACTGGACTGACTATATTAAACGTGAGTTACCCGTGTATTTATTTAAAAAGAAAGAAGCTTTTACTGGTGTATGGGCGATCCTCGTATGTGGTGGTATCTTAGTAAGCCTTATAATCTAATTACCCTACATTCACGGATCCTCCCGACTCTATATCCTACCGAGAAAAGAAGAAGACAATCCGGATCATAGTTGGCAGTACGACAAAACACCAATTTCACATGTAAGGACCTAATTAATATAGGCCGTTGTTTTTTTTCATCAGCAAAATTTTAACAAGCTATGAAGACAACATGCAAGTTAAATCTGTGCAATAAGTTTACCCTCAAACTCAATACTACAGAATCTGTAACTAGGTGAAATTCACAAACATTCTGCGGAAAAGTATTGTTAATTGGTCACGTTATTTTACACGACGACGTTATTAATATTTAATGAACGGTACCTACGACGGCCACTTGCCTTGTAAAACTAAGTACCTACTTTTTAGAATTCGAATTATGTAGGTACAATAAAATTTGTCCGTATTGATCAAGATAGATAGAAATGCCTACCGCCTACCTGCTCCCTTTAATTTTTTTAGTTATTATTGCTCACTTTTCCTTCATACTTTCTCGGGCTTAGGAATGGAAAATTACGTCCAATGTAATTGTTTAAATTTTTATAAGCTAGAGTCCAAAAAAAAACTTGTTTTTGCAAATTCAAAAGTCGAAGTATAATTACAACGGCCATTAATTTACTAAACAGTTTGTGTCTTTTTTCAGCTTATTGTGTGCAGTAACAGACAGGAGAGGCAGTAGATAACGCTATTAAAATTTTGCTGATGAAAAAAAAATGGTATATTTTTAATCAATGTAGGTATGTATGAATGTACTGTTGCTATCTGTGCACACATGCCATGTTTTGCATCCATCTCGGCGACGACAATAAAACTCTAGTTTCTCACACTAGGTTTAATTAGGTACAATAAATTGAAACGAAATTGTAGCGAAACATAACGGAATACAGCGGATGTCGAGAGAATGATTCAGAACGCGGCGAAGTCGTATCGGGCTTTGGCCATTGCCACTGCTCGGCTCGATGCTCAAATAAAAAGTGTGTCCTATTCGTTGTTTTTCAGCTCCGTTTAATTCTTGGTTTTCGGTCTTTACGGCTTCTTCGTAATTCCGCTTTTTTCGAGAATTTTCAACATCCATCACCAACTGACACAATGACGCTTCTACTTTTTTGTCCTAGTTGCCAACCTCCGCTAACGAATACGCCCAAGTCAAAGGAGGCTTGATGTTCCGGTGCTCGCTTCCCGACATATATATATCGGAGAAACAATGTTCTCGTCGACGACGGCACAAGGCTGCGTTGCCACTGACGCGGAGCTCCGCTCAGCACCGCATCACCCCGCTGTCCTCCGCTCAGCACCGCATCACCCCGCTGTCCACCGCTACGCATCGCCTCGCTGTATATCTATGAATATCCGTCCATTGAAGCGGAGCGGAGATTTCGAGTCTAGTGATTGGTCTATTCATCCACCGCTAAGCACCGACCCGCCCAGGTCTGCCCTCGGTTTGAATCTTGATGGTTACACTCGGGACTTTTCTTTTAGTTCTTCTTTATCTGAGAAAATTTTATACTTAGGGCCTTTTATAAACGCATTTAATTCGTATCTAAATAGGTCTAAGTAAGTCATCACTACGTAATTCGTATCAGCCTAAATATCATTTGAAAAAACCGAGCAAAGCTCGGTCAATCAGGTACTTTATTCTTATAACATCAAACTTAACCTAACCTAACCTAGGTAGGCATTGACATCGGTATTGTGTACCACTGTCTTTTCGATGTCATATACGTAATACTGCAAATTTTTCAGATGAATGCACTGTCAATACTAATTGAATTAAGCTAAATTTTTCGTCATATTTACAACTATCATCATGCTACGGCGCATTTAGTGTAATTTTATCCCCCGACTTCCTGACTATAGTTGTAAGCTAAGATGAACCTGGAATTTTGAAATAGAATACCATTTTTACCTAAAAAGTTAAATAATTAATTATACCTCTAAAAATATTTGTCGCTATACCGCTCGTTTTCATCTAGCTTAACAATATCAAAAGGTGACCAACAAGAACGAAGACAGAAGATACAAACAAGAAGGCCCAGGTCTGCCTGCGTCAATGGAAACGCAGCCTTAGTGTTTGCTGATATAGTGGGCGCCTCGACCACGCTCGAGACTTCACAGAGTGCTCTGCTCTGAGTTGTCATTACGTGACTTCCAATATTCATGACTTATATAAGTTAAGTAAGATTTTTAAATCGTAGAAAGTCGTAACAAATCCAACAACATTAAATTAAGATTGTTTAAACAAATTAAAATGTTAAATTAATGTTATGGACGCAAATAAAAACCAACACGACACCAGGACTCACGGAGGAGCGAGAGAATTTATCTCGCTCTTTCGCTGCGTGGTCTACCTCCGCAAGAAGATGATCTCGCTGGATAACACCACCTCTTACGAACTTCTTGCGGAGGTAGACCACGCGGCGAAAGAGCGAGATAAATTCTCTCGCTCCTCCGTGAAGGAGGAAGCGGATACGGGAGCGAGCCAATCAGGCTACATAGCAATAAAATATAAATTAGCGCTCCCCTATTTAATTTTCTTACGTGATATAATTCCAATTAGGAATCCACAGAAAAACAAAACACACCACACAGTTCCCTGTTGAGATTATGACACAATCACTAAATTCTACGAATTCAAAATTCCGAATATTATGAATTGTTCGCGCCGTCTTTGTCGTCTTAAACAAACATTCGAAATTCCCGCCTTTTGCGCAGTTCATTCGTTCACTTAAATTCTAAACCGAGTTCATTCATTACTTTCATTTGTCGTTTTTCACTTCGTTCTTCCCATCTAACGCGCACGTCACGCTTTATTTAAAAATTAATACATTATTACCTTATATTACCTTAGAAATATTGGAAAATATACGTCATAAGCAAGAAAAAACTGCATTTCATTGTTCCGGACGGAACAAAATTGGCGAGCGTAACACGACCTGCAAACAGTGGACTTCGGAGGCGACGGTGACGACACGTCGGCCGGTCAAACGTGAGGTCGTTCCTTTACATCCTTATCTTATTCCTCTTTTGTTCGGGAATATACTTGAAGCTAGTTACTTACTGTGTTTCGAAAGCTGTTAATCAATCTATTTGCTGTCTTATGTCTTATCTTGCATTATTTCGTGCCTACATTGCATATGACCCCGCCTTGAACCTACCTTCAACAGTTTTTCGTGAATACCTACCTACCTTGTTATTTTATAAGCAAATTATTGCATTTCTTTGCGTATTTGCAATATTTTATGCACTTACAGCATAAATAAGATCAAAATAACGTAATTTACCGACCAACATTTCTCCAATATTTCAACTTATCCATTTACGAACTATAGATACATATAGTTCATAATCGTTAAAATCGTTTCCAATTGTGACCTAAGTTTGTTGCATTATCCATTCCAGCTGCTCGAGCGCTTATCACCGCTTGCCTTGATTGTCTTCGGTTTTGGCTGCTGCTAGACGCTTCCGTGGTACCTGCGGCGGCGCACCGCGCGTCGGGGTCATTTACCTGCGAGTCTTATCTCCGCATCAGCTGGCACAACAAAGCGAGGGACTTACTGTATGCGAACTTTGTTTATTTAAAATTCATTTCATTCCAGTTTATTTTATCGCAAACTTCGTCATGTCTTTCGAAGATAACTTACGAGATTTAATAACGAAACGTAGTTCTATTAAAGGACGCGTTACTAAATTCAAAAATAACTTAGATATTTTGGAAACCTTAGAAAATATATCGCCTATCGAAATTAGTAAGCTCGCGATGAAATTAACGAAGTTTGAGACGTTGTTCAGTGATTATGACGAGCTGCAAAATCAAATAGAAATTTTATGTTCCGATAAATTAGACGCCGAATTAGCTGTCCGCGAATTTATGGAACAGGATTTCTACCATTGCATTGCATTCGCTAAAACTTTATTAGAGAAGAACACTACTCCTGCGCCCAGTCAACTCTCATTGTTCTAACAAATTCTTCTCAACAGTCGTGTTGTCATAATCGCAGCCATGACACAACTAACGCGTTAGGATTTCGCTTACCTGAAATCAAAATACTACCTTTCGAAGGAACTTATTACAAGTGGCTAGAGTTTAAAGAAATATTTACTTCATTAGTGCACAAAAATGAGAGAATTAAAAACTTTCACAAATTCGTACATTTGCAAGGCGAGGCTAGTCGCGTGATTTCCAATTTGGAGATGACAGGCGCTAATTATAAAGAAGCTTGGAAACTTCTATGTTCACGCTATGATAACAAACGCCAACTTATAGCAAATCATCTCAAATCATTATTTGACATTGATTCGTTTCATGAAAGCGACAAGTCATTTCGATTTATTATTGACCACATTACAAAAAACCTACTAGCGCTAAATAGTTTAGGGTTACCTACCGATAAGTGGGACGTACTAATAATACATCAAATTGTTAAAAGGTAGGATAATACTACATTCATCAAGTGGGAAGAACACAGGAACGATTTACCAGAAATACCTACCTTAGAGCATTTTTTCTCGTTCCTGAAGAGCCGTGCCGATGTGCTTGAAACTGCATTCCAGCGCTTCAAGAAAGTAAAAACTGAAAATCAAAAATACAACACAAGTTTCAGTCAAAGGAATCAACAAACCAAAGCGCTAGTAGTTACCTCATCTAAGGAAAATAAATCCTCTAATTCCAGCTCGAGAACCCTTTGCATCTCATGTCAGGAAGATCATCACGTTTTCCAGTGCAAGGTGTTCAAACAAAGACCTGTGGAACAACGGCGTGAGTAAGTAAACTCTCACAAACTATGCCTCACCTGCCTCAGAACCGGACACAAAGCACAAGATTGTAAGCTGCCTGGAAGTTGTCACGTGAGCAGATCGAGACACAACTCCTTAACCCACGAGGAAACTTACAACCAAACAAATGGTGAGTCAATTGCAATGTCTGTTTTGTCATCACCTGAAGTACTACTTTGCACAGCCAAAGTGCTTGTTACCAACCCAGTAACGAACGAGACAGCCGTAGTATGCGCTTTACTTGACTGTTAAAGTCAGTAAAGTTTTATTACGGAAGCTACGATGCGTCAATTAAATCTAACTACCCAAGAATCAAATACCGAAGTATTCGGTATTGGAAACACACCATTAAAGCTACCAACTAAACGCTGCGCTATCTAGTTACAATACGGCTACAACGGATTCAACGTCGCAGTGGCTTGCCTAGTTTTGCCTCATATCTCGAGCGATATGCCAAAGGTAAATATAGACGTTAGTCACTTAAACCTAGCCAAATATCAACTCGCTGATCCGGACTACAACCGGACTGGTCCGATCGATATGCTGATTGGCGCTGACCTTTTCTGGGACATCATAGATTCTAAACAAGAATCACTAGGACTTGGAAATCTTATCCTACGCAGCTCCATACTAGACTGGCTTATTGCTGGACCAATTTTCGTACCTAACAATAAAACGAACAAAGTCATGTGTAATTTCACACTTAATGATGAGCCTAACTTACACGATGAACTTGCTAGATTTTGGGAACTAGAGAATTTCCCACAAACCAAAGTTCTCACAAAAGAAGAACGACTATGTGAACAACATTTTTTAGCTAACACTACTCGCTTTCCTGATGGTCATTTTTGTGTGGCGTTACCTCTCATAAAGGACCCTAGTACATTAGGAAACACTTACAGCTTTGCTAAAAAGTGACTACTGGGTTTAGAAACTCGCATTCGCAAACAACCTAGCATCAAACAAGCATATATGAGGCTCTCGGACACTTGAGTAAGCTACCTAGAAATAAGATAAAATCTGAAAATGCTTACTACTTACCTCACCATCCTGTTATAAAGGAAACCAGTGAATCTACAAAAACTAGAGTTGTTTTTGAAGCAAACGCTAAGTCAACTTCTGGCATAGCTGTCAATGACATACAGATGGTTGGACCCACTATTCAGGATCCACTTTTTAACATTTTTGTACGTTTTAGACAACATAAGTACGTATTTTGTGCAGATATAGAGAAGATGTTTCGAGTTATTTTTGTGAGAGAGTTAGATCTGCAACGAATATTATGGCGTGAACACGAAACCGATCCCATTCAAGTTCTACAGCTGAACACTGTGACCTACGGCTTCGCTAGTGCTAATTTTCTTGCCACACGTTGCATATTTCAAGTGGGCGAAGAATGCAAAGATACTTCTATTAAAGAAATCATACATAAGGACTTCCTGACTTACAGGTGCTGAAACCGAATCCGATTTGACTTATATCCAGCAGTCTGTATCGACCGAGTTGGCTGAACACGGGTTCAATATTCGTAAGTACCGCACCAACTTACCTAATTTTCTCGCTATGGATTCCAACGCCTCAGACGACAATCTGAGGATAAGTAACGCCACTAGTACTTTGGGTGTTGGTTGGAACCCGACTTCTGACGAATTTCACTTTGACACCCAATGTACGCCGCCAGATGTTTTGACTAAACGCTCGATACTTTCATCGACATTCAAAATCTTCGATCCATTAGGACTCTTATCATTATGTACAATCAAGCCTAAAATCCTACTCCAAACACTGTGGGAGCTGAAATTAGATTGGGACACACCAGTGAATTCCGAAATAAGCAAACATTGGCTTAATTTCACGGAGCTGCTACCAATGCTCTCTACACTTAAAATTCCAAGACATATCATTATCAATAACTTCACCTACATAGAGCTACAT
Source organism: Ectropis grisescens (assembly GCA_017562165.1). NCBI lineage: Eukaryota > Metazoa > Arthropoda > Insecta > Lepidoptera > Geometridae > Ectropis > Ectropis grisescens. Next base: position 6,094,632 of record CM029767.1, read on the forward strand.
TGTTTCAACGATGCCTCTCAGAAAGCATACGGATCCACAATTTACCTGAGGTCTCTCGTTGCCAATGGTAATTTAAATGTGTCTTTAGTTTGCGCTAAATCACGAGTCGCGCCGATCCAGCCCACTACTATTCCGCGATTGGAACTGTGCGCTGCTCTACTTGGGGAACAATTGTCCCAAACCATCATTCAAGCGCTACGACACCCTATCGATCGTCAAATCTACTAGACAGATTCTAACGTTGTTCTGGGATGGATAAGGTCCCCTAAAAAAGCTAAAACCTATGTTGCTAATAGAATATCTGCTATCAATGACCTGACTGACACATCAGCTTGGAGAAAAATTGGAACAGCATTAAATCCAGCTGATCTTGTTAGCCGTGGCGTAGATCCCGATAAAGCAAACTCTACTTTGTGGTGGCATGGACCTGATTTTCTCATGGAGCCTGAAGAGAATTGGCCAGTGGAACAATCATACGCAATCGACTTACCCGAAATGAAAGCTCAGTCCGCTTTCGTGGGGGAGGCTGCTCTCATGTGCGATGAAAAACTTATTAACCTAGACAATTATTCTAGACTACCGTTTCTGCAGAACGTTTTAGCAAGAGTTCTTCATTTTACACACAACTTAAAAAACCCAACAAACAAATTCACAGGTCCCTTATCGACTGACGAGAGACAACGTGCACTGTCTCACTTAATTAAGATATTTCAAGCAGAGTCATTTTCAAACGAGATACTGCGTTCATCTAATAACAAAACCTTAAAATCTCAAGCCACTTTAATGTCACTTAATCCTTTTCTTGCCTCTAAAGGTATTTTGAGAGTAGGAGGTCGCATTGACACATCCCTTTATTCGTACGACAAAAGACATTCTATCGTCTTAAAGTTTGATAATAGCTTAACTAAACTAATATTTCAGAATGAACACAAACGGCTTCTACATGCTGGCCCACAACAAATGCTCGCCTCGGTGCGAGAGCGCTACTGGCCGATCAGTGGTCGGAACTTAGCCAGACGTGTCTATCGCGAATGTTTCATTTGTCGTCGATTTAGAGCTAAAACCTTGACTCAGCTTATGGGCACTCTACCTCCTCAACGCGTAGAGCCCGATCACCCTTTCCAAACAATATCAACTGATTTCGCAGGGCCTTTTTTCATTGCAGACCGAAAAGGACGCGGTTGTAAAATCACCAAATGCTATTTGTGTATATTTTATGCTGCCGCTATAAGTGCATTCATTTAGAAGCAGTTAGCGCTCTTAGTAAAGAAGCGTTTCTACTAACTTTAAAACGGTTTATAGCGCGCCGGGGTATCCCTAATCTTATATTTTGTGACAATGGTAGAAATTTTGTAGCAGCAGCAAAGGAAATTAAAGAAGTTTAAAGCTCTACAAAGACTCTATAGTTGATTTTGCAGCAGATCGTGTCATTGAGTTTCGGTTCGCACCTGCATACATCCCTCATTTTTCTGGACTAGCTGAGAGCGGAGTTGCGGCAGCCAAAAGGCATATCAATAGAGTTCTTAAAAATACTCATTTAACATACGAGGAACTAGCTTCTCTTTTTTCCAAAATAGAAGCAATCCTTAACAGCCGACCTTTATGTCCTCTCAGTTCTTCACCTAACGACTTTACCCCCCTTACCCCAGGCCACTTCTTGATCGGCAGGCCGCTCACTTCTCTTCCAACACCGTGTCATCTAGAAGCTAACTCCAACCGCTTAGACCGATTTCAACGACTGGAACAAGCTAAACAACATTTCTGGAAGCGATGGTCGAACGAGTACATTGCCGAACTTCAACAACGCACAAAATAGCGTACCAAAACTGCAGAACTACAACTAAATGATTTAGTTCTCATCAAAGAAGACGCACCTCCACTTTATTGGCGCCTAGGAAGAGTGGCCAAGCTGTTCTACGGACCCGATGGCTTACCCGCGTTGCGGACATCAGCACAGCACAAGGAACCACCATGCGTAGAGCGCTGAATCGCCTCTGCCTACTACCAAGAGCAGAACATTGAAAGGCATCCAGCCTTCCAACGCCCACGAGGATGTTCGCGCCGTCTTTGTCGTCTTAAACAAACATTCGAAATTCCCGCCTTTTGCGCAGTTAATTCGTTCACTTAAATTCTAAACCGAGTTCATTCATTACTTTCATTTGTAGTTTTTCACTTTGTTCTTCCCATCCAACGCGCACGTCATGCTTTATTCAAAAATTAATACATTATTGTAAAAACCTTAGAAATATTGGAAAATATACGTCATAATCAAGAGAAAACTGCATGTCATTGTTCCGTACGGAACATGAATTATCCCATAGAATAAATTGCTTAATTTTTAGTTATATGTCATATATGAACAAGTGAAAGTGTGGAAGTATATGTTGTTTAAGGGTTAACATACTCGTAGTACAAACACCGTTAGTAACATCGTTAACCTCACGTTCACGCTATCCAATCTGAATAGATAATTACAAAATCATCTTTAGCAGACGAAACACGGGCAGTTTTTTCTATTTCGTTTTAGTTTTAATTTAGCTACTTTACAGACTCCCGGGACCGTAACCTTTAATTTGTCATTACAGTTATGAAGATTATAAACAAGAAGATTACAAACAAGAAGATTAACAAGAAAGAAGATATCGCTGGAGTAAGGAAGAGATGACTGTGCTTGTATTGGCTCATAAATCTAACAATACACCGCGCTCCTCTCTCCCCGACTCCATCTCCTAACGATAAAAGAAGAAGACAAAAGAATATTTTATTTGTTCAAATCGATGAGGGACTGCGAGCTAGAGGCTATAGGCCAAGAAAGCCGGAAGAGCATCGGCGGTGCTCCATCGGATGCCCAGCCCACCGAAGGAAACAGGTAATGTGGCTTGCACTCAGGTCAACTGCAATTTGCATTTACCTACTATAATTTTTATTGGGTAGTTTTATAGGTGTCATTATTACTGAAAATTTGCCGATTAATTGTGTTTTATGTCGATTTGTTACGTTATAGGTCACAAAGTTATGTTTATGGTTCAACTCCATATACTGGTTTCAGTAACGTTTTCAGTCAAGATAAGAGTAGGTAGTAGAATATGGACCGTGGACATTTATTTATATTACTATTTCAGGGGGAAGATTTCGAAAAGTCTTTAAATAAAGTAAAAATAAAACGAAATTGATATCGAAGTCAGCTGACCAAACTGAAGGCCGATAGTGGTAACATCGTCTCGTCGAAGCCCGAGATTTTGGAGGAGATTGAGAGGTTCTATGAACAGTTATACACCTCTACGCAAGCAAAACCTGCCGTTAGGCATGGCAAAAGACCCCAGAGCCAAACTGACCCGACACTTTACCGATAATATCCCGGAAGTCAGCCTGTATGCGATTAGGATGACTCTCAAACAACTTAAAAATAACAAGGCACCTGGCGACGACGGAATTACGACTGAGCTTCTGAGAGCGGGTGGAAAACAGATACTTCAAGGCCTCCAGAAGTTGTTCGACTCCGTCATACTTAACGGTAATACGCCAGAAGCGTGGAGCAGAAGTATGGTGGTGCTCTTCTTCAAAACAAGTGACAACACCTTGTTGAAGAACTACAGACCCATCTCACATCTAAGCCACGTTTATCAGTTGTTTTCGAGGGTAATCACGAATCGTCTCGGACGCAGGTTTGACGACTTCCAGCCACCCGAACAAGCCAGTTTCCGAAAAGGCTATAGTACCATAGACCACATCCATACGCTTCGGCATATTATAGAGAAAACCGAGGAGTATAATCGGCCACTATGTATAGCGTATGTGGACTATGAGAAAGCCTTCGATTCCATCGAGACCTGGACACGGGCAGTGCTTCAGTCTCTCCAGCGATGCCTCATTGACTAGTGGCATTTGCAACTCGCGCTTGAACCTTCTTAAAATAACAACTTTCATTTTCATCTTCAGTTTTTTTTAATCTGTCAGCTTCGGTTACAAAATATGTGTACACTTTGTGGATAATTTGGCGTGACTGAAGGTAAAGGTTTCCCTCTTTTTCCTAAAGATGTCATAGTACAACGTTAAATTATTTAAATTTGGGGGTGTTAACTCTATATATATATATTTTCCACTTGACGCGACTGCACTCTATCGCACTTGAACAACGACTTAAGGCCGTCACAAATGTAGCTATAATATTTATATTTTCATATATCATAGCTGGACATATTTCCGTATATTTTCTATACAAAACCTCGAGTGTCCACACACGCAGCTATAATATATATTTTTGTGACGTCACCCAACTATACCGTAATATATATTAAGGCATTTAACATAAATTATGGTATAGCAAGACATATTTCGAATGTACAGCGTGTTTCAACATTGTCTGAGCATACATCACGAGTTGTTTTACAAGCTTATATTATATTTATTAGTTTCACCTATCCCGTATTAACCAAAATCTGATGATGGATCTTGAAGTGGGTCATAGGAACTCTGTAATGAAATGACGAATCTAGACGAAAAATCTGGGATCGTTTTAGTTGTCTTGGTCTGACTAAATCGGTTCATCCGTTTGGGAGCTACAATGCTACAAACAAAAACACAGTTATGTCAAACTTATAACATCCTGTCGTTATTACTTCGGGGGGTTAAAAAGTTAAAAAAACTCGTGACGTGCGCTCAGACAATGTTGAAACATACTGTAAACTCAAAATATGTCTTGCTGTTAATATGCCATAATATGAATATATTACGGTATATTTTGCTGACGTCACGAAAATATGAAAATATAAATATTAGTTACGTCTGTGACGGCCTTTACAAGGTAGCTCGCACGCCGAGTTCGTCGCTCGATCACTTGTTTTCGCTTTGTGAAAATGTAATATTAGTACGGATATTCCTATGAAGACTTTTTCGAATGAACATACATAAGTAGTGCTATATTTAAAAAGGTTTCTTCCGGTCATTATTTTAGTTTCAAAAAAAAAGTTTTGGAAAACATATACTTGTTGTACATATACTTGTAACGCCGAAGCACAGACTCGCGAAGTCAGAGAAGTCGGTTTACGTGCTGGGCCTCGCCATTCACAACCGACTACCCGTAGACGTCCGTGATGCTCCTTCCGCCGCGGTGTTTAAAGCCAAATTGAGAAATTGGCTATGAGATTCATTGTTCTACAACTTTGAAATCGACGCCCCCCGCGAATAATCCGGTAATCGTAAAAGTGTAAATGTTCAGGAAAATTAAAAAACCATTTTTTCTTAATAACTCCATTAAACAACAAGTATCCGAGACTTTTTATATCGCCTATGGAAGCTAATTTTTTTAGCTATCTGGTTATTTCAACAAAATTTAAGTAGTCCCAAGGGCTTCGTTATAATTTAGTTGGATGCATTTTACTATATTAGTGTAGGTCAAACTCTAGTCAGTAATGTCACTTACGATATTGTTCGTGTAAATTTATAGTTTTGACGGGAACAATACAATCTTGTTGCGATATTATTCGTGTAAATTCATATTTTCGACGGCAACGGTAAAATCGTGTTGTGCTATTATTCGTGTAATTTTTTTGGTGTAGTGAACATTTGTAAAAGCAATTATTAGGTTATTCGATTGTTTAACAGTAACGTAAATTTTATTGTTATGACTATTACTGTTTATTCGGATAGTTTACTTAAGTATTATATGATGATTATTATAGTATATTTTATGAAATAAAGGACATTCTAGTATATGAAACAACTTTGGTTAGTTAGACAAAAAACGATAGTTCTTATTATCATAAAAAATAGACACTGGAATGAAGACACAATTATTACACAAACATGATTACACAATCATGAAAATTATAATAAGGTCCTATTACAGTTAAAAATCCTTATCAGAATCCTCAACGTGATCTGATTCAATATCACAAAAGTTCAAGTTCCTATAAAATAGTTGATAATGGTGAGGAATTGCTTGGGAGTTACACAGGCTTAGGAGATCATTATATAAAGCTTTTGTAATAGGAAGAGGCTTGTCGTATGCTTGCTTTTAATTCAAAACTTTCAATTGTTTTAGACACCTGTTTTGCCAACGCTGTCTACTTCTGCTTACATCGTAATGCAATTCAATATAATCCTGATTAAAATCATATTTGAAAAGCAGAGAGTTAGGTTTACTATATGACACATTAACCTCCATCGCATCGGACCATCATACTTTTTCTCCTGTCTTATCTTGAAGCCATCTTTTGGGTTGAAGTTGAGGTCTTTTATATTGAGGATTTCAGATTGTTGCATTTCTTTTAGGATATATTTGTCTCCGGAGACTTTAGCGTTCATGATATTACTACATATATATTTAGCCCGGTCTGTACAAAACTTCGTTTTTCAGAGCTCTTTCAATACATGGGTGCATGGAGTCGCCTTCATTTTGGCTATACCAACTATACCAACAAAAAAACCGATGGGTAATGTCAATTTGAAGAGTCAATGCAATGTAAAGATCCAATGCAAAAATGTATATGTTTTTATTCTGGCCATAACAACGATCAGAGGAAAATATAATTTTGCGTATACCTTTTTCATGTACGGTGTTGACAAATTGAAACAAGGAACTCCCTATTTCGATGCAACCTTTTTTCCTATTTGAATTTGCCAAATATAACAGAACCCTAGTTTGTTTAGAGCGTCAAAAACTGTAAAATTATAAATCGTGTGTTCAAGTTTGTAGTGGAAAATTAACACTTCAGGCTGTGGTACATTCAAACCTTTTTCTAAAACAAAAATGGCCACAGCGGTGTTATCTTTATTTACATAGTATTGCTTTTCAACTCTCATTGAACTCATTCTTTACTACTCAAATGTTTCCTGTAATTTTCTTCTAAAGATGTCTTTTCAACGGAGTCAGCTTACTGATATTGTAAACAGAAAGTGCACTGATCCTTTTTTAGGCTTGAATAGTTGTAGTTAGTATTAAACACATTTTCATACTGTCGTTTTGAAGGCATCTCAACAATATATGTATAGTTCTGATTTGCAAACCATGATTTGTAAAGTCGGTACATTTTTGAAATATTAAAAGATTCAGGCAAATATTCTCGTTTAGACTCTTTTCTCGTGTAATGCGTTTTGGGAAATAAACCAAAATGATTTCTGATGCTGGCTTCTGTATCTAGCTTCATTTGATGTGACCATATTCTGATGCCTGCCTCGTTTATCGATCAAACTTTCATCACTTTTAATTTTTTCTAAGACCGTGTAAATTATTTGCTCAGTAATAAAAAGCGTGTTTTAAAAAAAACCTTGCATACTTGGATTTCTTCATCTTTGTGGAGAATATAATATTTTAATGTTTGAGATCGGTTACTTTTTCTATTTACGGTTATCCTTTTAACATCATTGTATTTAACATGTCGTGTAATGTATTGCCATTGAAATTCTTGATTGGCAAGTTTATAAAAAAAATTACGTAGGGCTAACCTGTCTTCTTTACCTATTGAATTTTAACCCGCAACTTTTTGTAAAGGCACTTACTTAAATAAGATAGAAAACTATTTACCCCGAATAATATCGTAACAATGTTTACTGTCAAATCATATTGTTGTTTTTTTTCGCAAAGATCTAAAACCGTATTATTCGGTTAAAATACATTTTAATGATTTTTTACGGAATATACGCGTAATTTTTTATATCTTCGTAAATAAAGATAGAAAAAATCTGAAAAAAATTGACATGGTGTATTTGAACTCCTAGATTCCGAAAAACGCATAACATGAAAAACCCCGTAATAGGTCATTACCGGATTATTCGCGGGGGGCGTCGAAATGTACATTAAATTACAAGAAAATTATGAATGACATTAACTGATATTATCTTGTTACACAATTGAGAATTATATAATGTTAATTGAAATATCTAAGCAATTAGATTAATCATAGTTTGTATTATTATTTTTTAAATGACATGTAACTTTGGAGTTATTAATAAATATATTGTATTGTATTGTATTGTATTGTATAGGGCATATTATGAATATTTACTCAACTTTGTTATTACGTTTTCTACATGGTGTTTCCAATTTAAACAGCAATCCATGGTCAAACCCAAAAATGTCATGATTTCCTTGGCGTTAATTATATTTCCAGAATAACTTATGTCAATATTACTCAATTTATTATGTCTATTTCTAGTTCTATTTGGGCGGGAGGAGGATCAATCAATATACTTGGTTGATAATTCTCCTACTCCCAGTATCTGTCCGATACTGGGTTTGGCAAATGGTTTAGGGAGTAGCGCAGGTCGTAGTGATCCCCTAAACAAGGCCAGTGGACTATCCTTCTCGAGGTTGCCGCCTGTTATTTGACCAATTACCCTCTGTAATTGGTAAAACAAAAACCTCTGGCCGAGCCCCATTCCTAATCCAATGCCTTCTTCCTATCCCAACTCCCCCAACCTATACTAGTTTCCTCCCACCATATCCTAAGTCCTTTTACCCAATTTCAACTCTCCAACTTCTTTCAATCAGGCTTCAGCCTGAATTTATCAGGCCTTATGAACGAAATACCCAAATCAAAAACCACTTTCAAAATTAACAAAATCTTCGGTCTCAATATCAGCGGTAATTTCATGCTAGATACTACTGTCGAAAACCCAAAAACCTGCATTTATATGCCTAAATCTATAAATAACAACCATTCTGCTTAACCAATTCTGTTCTAGAGACCTTACAACAGTGAGACTCACCACAGAAAATCAAACCGTCCTAGTACTAGCATCAGTGTACCTGCCGGGAGACGGTGATATTCCCCAAAAAGGACTGGCCGACCTGGTGCAACACTGCGAAGCACAAATGACTGGGACCTGATTACATCTGCTGACTGCAACGCTCATCACTCTCTGTGGGATAGTAAAAACACCAACAAAAGGGGTGAGTGTTTATCCGAATATTAACTTTTCCAGACCTATCTAAATAATATGAACAGGGGCACGGAACCTATTTTTGTAAGCTCTTGATACCAAACTGTCATAAATATTACACTGGCAACCAACGCGGTGGCTAGCCAAATTCAGGGATGGCATGTATCAAACGAGCCATCATTTGCGGACCACCGCCGCGTTTGCCGCCACTAGGCGTTATTGGCGTTAGGAATAAAGAGTTGCATTTATTAATCTTAATTTTAGTGGGAGCACTATATCGCTGTTGATGTTTTGATAACTCTATAAGGTAATCATTGATTATTAATTGTTATTTGTATTATATTAATTGTTGCCATAAAGTGCATAGTTTCCAAAGAATCGGCTAAAACAGTTTTTTAAATTGGTGTTTTAAGCCCATCTGGGTCTGTGAGCATTTTGTGATTATTTGCATGGTAAGTGATCTGTACCTCATATTAACAAAAATTGGATCAGAAATTTAGTGCGAAGTAGACCAAAACCCGTCTATTTTTACTGGTCTTAAGCTTCTGCGCAATTTTTGAAACTTTTGACCTATAAAGTATTACCTATGCACATTTAAAAAAGATGAATGAAATTGGCCTAAAGCCTTTCTCAACTTATAGCGTCTCAAACTAAGAAAAGTTTCATTTTTATATATCTAGGAGTATAGAGAAATATGTCTCGGTAAAAAATTAGGTAAATGTATGTGGAAAATAATATAAAATGACCCAAAGAAAGAAGACAGAAGATACAAGCAAGAAGACCAACCAGAAAGAAGACGTCGATAGAGTAAGGGAAAGCGTGCATGTGCTCGTATTGGTAGTGTGGCTGATAGTCTACCTACACTTGCACATATGCCATTCCCCGACTCCATCTCCTACCGAGAAAAGAAGAAGACAAAAGGTTAATTTGTCGGCTCAAGCCGATTTAGAACTGCGAGCCATGGCTACAGGCCAAGGAAACCAAAAGAGCAGAATCTGTGCGCAAAACAAGAATCAGGTAATGTGGCTTGCTTCGAGGCGAACAACGATTTTTTTATTACTTTATTTACTTGATTTACCATAATATTTTTCGTTTTGCAAGTTACGGTTAGCGATATAGTAATAATTAGATGTTACCATCAGTAAGATGGCGAAGGCGGTGGGGCTACACCGCTCTTTATAGTTCAGACTTGGTACTCGTATATGCAAATAGGCACTAATACTACACCCCGGACACTCCACTAAAACTCCATACAACTGCCGCTGTGGAGTTGCCTACTCTTCACACAACTACGCAGATGTCGTTGGTACACACGCGTGAATGTGTGCGTTAGCGCTAGGGCTACTGAATTGTTTTATTGAATAGTTGTGCCCCTTGAGTTCACCTGGTGACGTAGTCTATAAACTTACTATAATATTGAGTTACATAAATAGAATGAAGTCAAATTATTCTATTCTAATTAAAAGGGTGTTTGCACAGATTTCTAAATTATTTCAGAAATCTGTGGGTGTTTGTATTGCCGCGTAAAATAAAACGAAACCGATGATAGATTAGATCAGGTACATAGATATCTATCTCTGTTAGTAGGTACACATTCGCATTTTATTTTACACTTAATACGCATGAAGGAAACTTTATTCTGTCACTACAATTATTCCTCCAGGCATTATCAATCCGTGCTTGGGCACATAAGTTACTGGCTGTGTGAGTTACGAACTTTGAGTTAAAAACGACTTCGTTATTATAAATAAATAAATTGGTAGACAATTCACACACAACATCTAAGCAAAGCTTGTAATATTATAAAGCAACGTTATTGAAAAGTTTCTAGTCTTACGTTATTTTATCATTAGGAAATTAAATAAAGCTTTTAATCTTGTCCCGTTTAGTTGACGGACAGCGGTAAACAGCACAACAACCCACCATGATGATATTTCGTTAGGAATTAGATGTTCGATACCAGCCCTTCGTTGAGTGCTCCTAGCGTATCCGAAACGGCCTGAGGGGTGAGGAAGCTTGAAATTGGCGGGGGTTGGGGAGTGTCCGTTCTATCTATATTATCTATTCTATGCTAATACCACACCCCGGACACTCCACTAAAACTCCGTACAACCGCCGCTGTGGAGTTACTGAATGTGTGCGTTAGCGCTAGGGCTACTGAATTGTTTGCCACCCGAACAAGCCGGTTTCCGAAAAGGCTATAGTACCATAGACCACATCCATAAGCTTCGGCAGATTATAGAAAAAACCGAGGAGTATAATCGGCCACTATGTATAGCGTATGTGAACTATGAGAAAGCCTCCGATTCCATCGAGACCTGGGCACGGGCAGTGCTTCAGTCTCTCCAGCGATGCCGCATTGACTATCGCTATATCGAAGTGTTGAAGTGTATCTACAGTAAAGCCACAATGTCTGTCCGATTACAAGACCAGTGCACAAAACATATCCAACTACAGAAAGGAGTGAGACATGGAGATGTTATATCTCCGAAACTGTTCACTACCACGCTGGAAGATGTTTGCAAGCTACTGGACTGGAACGGATATGGCATCAATATCAACGGCGAATGCATCACTCACCTTTGGTTTGCCGACGACATATCTAACCTAACCTAACCTAGGTAGCCATAGGTACATCAGTAATGTGATGGTAAAAGAAAGAAAAGAAAACCCTTGCAAAACTAAGTACCTATTTTTACATAAATACACGGGTAACTCACGTTGAATATAGTCAGTCTAGTCCGACTGAAGTTTCGATCGCGTACGGCGATCTTTTTCAAGGAGTTACCCGTGTATTTATGTAAAATGTATAAAAACCACGTTAGTTTTCATACTAAGTACCTGCTTTTTAGAATTTGAATTATGTAAGTACTATAAAATTTGTCCATATTGATCAAGCTAGATAGAAATACTTACCTAATCCCTTTAATTTTTAAGTAATTATTGCTAACTTTTCCTTCATACTTTCTTGGGCTTAGGACTGGAAAATTACATCTGATTAAATTGTTTCAATTTTTATACGCTAGATCCTAAAAAAAATTTACGTGATTTAAACGGTCATTAACTAAATACCTTGTGTCGTTTTTCAGCTTAACAGATAGGATATAGTATATGTGAGATAGGATTTCGTGTGCAGTAACAGATAGGAGAGGCAGTTAACGCTGTTAAAATTTCGGTGTTAGTGTTTGCGGTTTTTACGAGTTCTTCGTAATTCCGCGATTTTCGAGAATTTTCAATATCCATCACCAACTGACACAATGACGCTTCTACTTTTTTGTCCTAGTTGCCAACCTCCGCTAACGAATACGCCCAAGTCAAATGAGGCTTGATGTTCCGGTGCTCGCTCCCCGACATATGTATATATACGTATCGGAAAAACATTGTTCTCGTCGACACCGGTATACGGGTGCGTTTCCATTGATTTGAAGCTGGGCGGAAAGGATCGGAGCGAAGGTTATTAAGTCGCGTGCCCCATAAACACGGAAATTGCTTAATATTTTCAATGAACTTCTCATTCATTTTGACATGTATTGTACGACGTAACGATGATAAGTACTATGATACAATGCGCGCGAGTCAAATGGCGTGGCGTCATACACTCACCTCTGCACCCTGGCACAGTTAACATATTATGGATTTACTGTGACCCCGGTGTCTAGCTGTCCTCCGCACCGCACCACTCCGCTGTACTCCGCTCAGCACCGCATAATCCCCGCTGTCCACCGCTACGCATCGCCTCGCTGTATTTCTATGAATATCCGTCTATTGAAGCGGAGCGGAGATTTCGAATGTAGTGATCGGTCTATTCGGCACCGCCCCGCCCAGCTCTGCGTCAGTGGAAACGCAGCCTTAGTGTTTGCTGATATAGTGGGCGCCTCGACCACGCTCGAGACTTCACAGAGTGCTCTGCTCTGAGTGGTCATTACGTGACTTCCAATATTCATGACTTATATAAGTTAAGTAAGATTTTTAGGCGTAACAAATTCAACAACATTAAATTAAGATTGTTTAAACAAATTAAAATGTTAACTTAATGTTATGGACGCAAATAAAAACCAACACGACACCAGCTTTCTTCGACGTATATACATACATAGGGGCGAAGTCTCACTGCCGACCATCTTACTTAAAATGCTCGTTCGTAAGAGGTGGTGTTCTCCAGCGAGATCATATTCTTGCGGAGGTAGACCACGCAGCTAAAGAGCGAGATAAATTCTTTCGCCCCTCCGTGAAGGAGGAAGCGGATACGGGAGCGAACCAATCAGGCTCGCAAAGGTGCTAGCGGTGTCAAGGTCGTGGTGTATGCGAAAGTGGACCGACTCTGACCGAAGACGTTCTTTAGGAACCTGTGGGCGCTGTAGTTGGTAGGAGCACTACTTTAGTGCTGTCGAGCGCGATACATCCTTTGTGTCCCTGCATGACACACGGTGCATAAATGCATTCCCTGCACACAAATAAAAATTGAATACTTAATAACCTAAAGTCGTTAGATTATAATCTGATGGTATTTGCAATATTACATGTCATACATATACATATACCAAAGTCAGAATGTTTGTCGCTCAATGAATGGACAAACCGATTGAATGGATCATGAACACATTTCGACCGTAGACAGGCTATAGTCTGGATTGGCCTATACTCGTTAGCTGCTTGTTATCGTCGACCAAGCCATAACCAGAAAGGGTGCATGGTGTACCTATCAATAAAATATAAATTAGCGCTCCCCCATTTAATTTTCTTACGTGATATAATTCCAATCAGAAATCCACAGAAAACCAAAACACACCACACAGTTCCCTGTTCAGATTATGACGCAATCACTAAATTCCGCGAATTCGAAATTCCAAATATTATGAATTATCCCATAGAATAAATTGCTTTATTTTTCGTTCATAAATTAAGTTATATCTATAAAAACGTATGGCACATGACTTCTTTTACAATTTTTTCTGTAAATCATATTAAAAATAAGATTTAAAGTCAAATGGCCAAGTGTACAAGTGAAAGTGTGGAAGTGTATGTTGTTTAAGGTTTAACGACATACTCGTAGTACAAACACCGTTAGTTACATGTAGAACCTCACGTTCACGCTATCCAATAGAATAGAATAGAATATGCTTTATTGTATAAACTGTGTACAGGTAAATGATGTTTCAATTTTTAAATACTTAGTTCCAACAGTTTTATCCATTACGAATATACAATGTTTTTGTGCATTAAAAACACAATAGTTTTCAATAATTGTACAATTTTCACATTTTTGACATTATATACACAAATTTAAATAGAATGGCACAAAGAGTGGTGGATCATTACTATTATACATTTTCACTACTAAAATATTCTTTGAGATCATAATATCCTTTAGAGATCAGCCACTTCTTTAGACTGTATTTAAATGTATTTCCAGTTAAAGTTTTCAGATTCAGTGGCAAGTGGTTGAGGACCTTAATTGCGCTTGCGAATGTACTTTTTTCGTACATTGTATTGTTTATTTGATGTACACATAAATTATATCTGTGTTTTGTTCGTAGATTATCTGAACGAGTCGATTTGTCCATAAAATATGATTGTCTGTTATTTTGAACAAACATGCACAATTCTAGAATGTAAATACTAGTCAAAGTTAAAAGTTATTGCATCTAAATACCTCACGTAGTGTATCAGTGTTTTCATCCGAAATATGTTGCGTAGACACCTTTTTTGGAGCACAAATATGGACTGTACTTCCACAGAGTTACCCCAAAAGATTATCCCATAACTTAATATCGGATAAACATACCCATAATAAGCGTTTATTGCTACAGTTTTTGATGCAATACCACTTAAAACAGATAGTGCGTAACATGAACTACTTAATTTGCATCTAATTTTGCTGAGATGAGCTTTCCAGTTTAGATAATGATCTATCGTGATCCCCAAGAAGTTTGCCTCATTTACCTCATTTATACTGACATTTTTATGAATAATATTAAAATTTTTAATTTTCAATCTAAATAGATAATTACAAAATCATCTCTAGCAGACGTAACACGGGCAGTTTTTTCTATTTCGTTTTAGTTTTTATTTAGCTACTTTACAGACTCCGGGGCCGTAACCTTTAATTTGTCATTACATTTATGAACATTATAAACAAGAAGATTACAAGCAAGAAGAAAGTAGATGTCGCTGGAGAGAGACCTGTGTTTTTATTGTTAGAATGGCTCATAAATCTAACAAATCAGCACATGCCACTCTCCCCGGCTCTGCCTCCTACTGATAAAAGAAGAAGACAAAAGGTTATTTTATCGGTTCAATTCTATGAGGGACTGCGAGCTAGAGGCTATATAGGCCAAGAAAGCCGAAAGAGCAACATCTGTGCTCCGTCGGATGCCCAGCCCACCGATATGTAATGTGGCTTGCACTTAGGCAAACTGCAATTTTCATTTGCTATAAATTTTCTTTTAAGTAGTTTTTTTAGGTGTCATTATTACTGAAAATTTGGAGATTAAGGGCGTGTGGGCCATAATTTTGATTTTTTAAAACAACTTTAAGACCTTTAAATTAGTGTATTAAACTCTGAAAAAAAATATATGTAATAGTTAAGGATCTAATCTAGTGCAATTCATGATCAGTAACACGATTTAATGAATTTTACTTGATAGAAAAAAATCCCAAAGTTACCCCTTTTCAAAAACTTTTTTCAAGTTTATGACTAAACTAATTAATTTTTTTACTAAATTTTTGTACTCAACGAAAGCCACTAAAAAGTTATAGATGCATTCGCAGAGTTTGATTTTATAAAAAGTATCAGTTATTCACTATGTTTTAATATCTACCATATATATAGCGCCGTTCGGCAAGCCTGATCAGTCGCGTTTCGGCGCTCACGGACGACGGGCTTGTGCTTGATTTTGCAATTTTGACAACCGATAAATTTTAAATATTACGATCATAGTGCCACAGTACAACAATATCAGTAGGTATTACTAGTGAAGCACGCTATGATCTTGATTTTTGATACCGTTTTCATTGGAATTGCAAATAGACGCTGATACTAATTAGTACGCTGCTTATAGACCAAAAGGGGAGTCTAAAAAAACTGACGTCGATACCACATCAGTAAAAAATTCAATGCGGATGCAATGGAAAATAGATAAGTATCGGCAAAATATTCGTCCGTTAAATCAGAGATCGGGATAAGGAAATAATGAGAGGAGAAATCCCTGCGTAAATCCCAAGTTAGGTATCATTTATGATACCTAACTTGCATTATATGCCATTTAGGTAAATTCTTTGGTAGTAAGCAGGGTTGGCATGATTAAAACAAGTTGTTTAAAACAGTTTGAAATAAAACCGTGTTTTTAATCATGTGTTTAAAAACAAAGTTTAAAACAATGTTTAAATCATTGAAAAAAAAACAAAGTTTAAAACAACTTTTTATAGTAAATTAATGAAAATAAATTAGTATTTAGAACTTTTAGGATTCCAAATAGTTTTACATTTGAAACCAGTCGAGTCAATGCTATTTGTTTTACTTATTTTTTTGAACTTATGTAATTATTTTGGCATGGTAATTAAATAAAACATATTGCTTTTATGACATATATGTGTAATTTATTAATAATAATGTGCTACATTGCTGGTAGTGTTTCTCCATTCTTACTTCCTTTTTACATTTCCTGCAACGCACCCACCCTATTTGTCTTCAATGTCGTATTTTCTTGGGGAATCAACGTAAATTGTTCCCAAATACTATGCTTTTTGCGTCCTGGAGTTGACATTTCTGATTTTCCTGAAGCTGTTATCTTCTTATGACTTATCACTCACCAAATTAATAATTAAATGCAAAATTAAAACGAAAGGCACTCCTATTTATAGAATTCATAGGTAATTTCCCGCCGCGCCGGTCCCGCTCGGAAAGTCCCTATGTCGGCCGTAGAAAGAAAGTAAGCGTATGTACTAGTTGGGTATTCGGGTATTCCCCTTATTCTAATGTAAAATGAAATTTCAATATTTGGTTTTCCCCTGTTAACATGAACGTTAGTTTGATTATATAGGATGAATGTAAAGCGTATAGTACGGATTAGATGTAGGCAGATAGGTACGCACGCAACATAAAATAAATATTTAACCAATAAACATGGATCGATTTCTGTAAATATTTTATTTACTTCCGAAATTTACGGCGAATTTGAAAACACCTATCCAGCAATTAATGAATATAATATCTATTACTTATCTGTATTTGAAATGAATTAATGGCCTAAACCAAAAAAAAAACACTGTTTAAAACATTTTGAACTGTTTGTTTTATAAAATTTAAAAAAACTGTTTTTTTTCCAACCCTGGTAGTAAGGCACTTAGTACTTGGAAGAAAAGTCCTCACATACAGATTTTACCACTTTGGAAGAGACTTTCGCGCAAACTATTCAGTTTAGAAAAAAAATGTTAGGGACTTCAATACAATTTTGAACACCTTTCCATAGATACACGTATGGTTTTGTTAGAATTTTTATTTTTTTATACTTTGCCAAGTTTGTGACACCAGCAAAATTTATTGTTTTTTTTTTTGTATGAAAATGTTAATATTGTTCATAGAAATTTAGACATTCGACCAAATTTGATAAGAAGCCTTTTAGGCAGTAAAATTACTCGTAGAATTTAACTCTGCACTAAATTTCCGATTCGTATTTTTTTATATAAGGTTTAGAATCATTTTCTGAGCTTCAAGCGCCAGCTCAAAAAAACGTTTTTGGCTGATATTCTGAAAAAGTTATGAAGCCTATTATTATTGTAGAAAATAAAATTTCCAATCTTGTGTTGCCAGTAAACTTTTTTCGAACTTACCGATTACGATTTATTATGTCAAATATGATGATAACAATGTAAAAATAATAAGATGTGAATTCTGTTCCCAGTAATATAAACATGTCCCTTTTTACCGGAATGGAAGAAGGGTTATGTTTTCGCGCGTATCTTTTTATGTTTGTAAATCTTTTATTTCCACATATCTTCCAAACGGCTGGATGGATTTTGGTAACAAAGATATTCTAAGACTAGTCTGACTCATAAAGTGTCCTTAGATAGTAGGTAATATTTTTTTACGTGTAGATTTTTTTGTAGTCGGGGTTTTTAAATTAAACTGTGTCTGGGTGTTTCTATGTATAATAAGTATGTATTTAAAACTAGATAAGTATTATATCAGCTATCTGGCTGCCATCATACAAGCTTTGCTTAGTTTGGGGTCAGATGGTGTTGTGTGTGGTTGTCCACCAATATTTATTTATTTATTTAAAGTTTTCTATCATATTGCTCGTTGCTCGAATAAACAGCACCGTTCATCATCATGACTGAAGAGTTGAACGAAGAGTTTGGTCTCCACTTTTGTAATAAGAACAACTAAGCTGTGAAACGCATTGCCAGAGTGGGTTTTTGTCGAAGGTTCGAACCTTGGGGTTACGAGGTACACTGTGCTTGTTTCTATTAGAGAACAAGTTCCATCGTAGACCACATCATTTACATCCACTATTATCGGCATCATCGCAATCGTATCATTAAATGGGTTATAAATCGTAAACGGTAAGTTTTACAAAAAAAGTTTACTAGCAACAAAAGATGCAAAATTTTATTTTCTACAATTATTGTCAAAATATATAGTTTCCAAAATATCGGCTAAAATAGTTTTTTTCAATTGGCGTTTGAAGCTCTACCTGGATCTGTGAGCATTTTGTAATTTTATGCTCAGTAAGTGATCTTTACCTCATAGAAAAAATTGGATTAGAAATTTAGTGCAAAGTTGACCAAAAAACCTTCTATTTTTACTGGACTTTCATTACGTTTCAGCACATTTTTTTTGACGAACTTGTGAATTATTAGGAAACATTTTAAAAAGATGCATGAAATTGGAAAAGCCGTTCTCAACTTATAGTGTGACCAAAAAGAAAAGGTTGAGTTTTGTATATCTACGAGTATAGATAAATTTAATATTTCTTCGTTTCACTTCACAATTCTCAAAATTGTTATCACTAGTATAAACAGTATAAACAAATCTTGAACAAAAAAATTAGTTTAAATTACACAGTCCAATATTTCTGCACTGTGGCACCGATTCCGCGGTAGGTGACGGTCGCGAGAACAAGACAGCGTTAAATGCCTAATTTGACAGAACTACATGGCCTTAATTGTTTTATTATGTCGATTTGTTACGTTATAGGTCCCAAAGTTATGTTTATGGTTCAACTCCATATACTGGTTTCAGATACATTCTCAGTCAAGATAAGAGTAGGTAGTAGAATATGGACCATGGGCATTTATTAATGTTGTTATTATTTATAATGTTGCTTGTTATTTTGATTGTGAACGCATAGCATCTGCATCATCTACGCCAAAACGGGTGCATGTTTTTCATTTTTGGCTTTTACCTTTCCATCACATCAGCATGAGCAACTTTTACAATGGGGTCAAGTTCGGTATTTAAAGCAAGTTAGTTAGGGAATTAGTTAACTTTTGTATTCCATAGGAACTATGTATTTTCCCGGGACAATTAGTGTGAGTGATTGTGAGTTATTTCGAACTAAAAACTATCCGCTACGCAAACCACTCAATCCAAGATCCTTACGAAAATATATACTTATATTAATTAGGACCCCATGCTTGTTTTCGGATTGATAGGTATTACATATATGTGGTATTTCAGACTATAAGTTATCTCTGTTTCAATTTTCTACCAAATTTGCCTAGTTTTTCCGACGTCACAGTATCCTATAAGTAACCGATTCGCTATTTCCGAATACAAACTACGTGTGTTTCAAATTCCTTCCAAATATATTCAGTCGTTCCAACGATGTCCTGTAAATATTATGAATGTCAAAGTTTGGATTTTTGTAACTTAATCATGGCGGAACTTATCAAGTAATCGGGTTGAAATTTTAAATGCAATTAGATTATAATCTGGAAGAACACATAGGCTAAACATTGCCTATGTATAATAGTACCCTATGTGTTACTTAAGCTAAGCCAAGAATGTGTTTCAAATTTTAACTCTATAATATTCAGCCGTTCCAACGTAATTGAGCAGCAAAAATTTAAACATTGACTTATTTATATAATACTAGCGGCCCGCCCCGGCTTCGCCCGTGGTACATATATGTAACCTACATCATTCAAGGATTACGTACATATGAAAGAACGGTGAATGATTTTTTTAAATCGGTCCGATAGTTCCCGAGATTACCGTGTACTAACTATATATATGCTATAGACTACTTTTGATCCCCAAATTATCGTGCTGTTTACTGGGTCAGAAGTGACACCTGTAGACAACTGGCGGGGATGACTAATTAAATGACGATTGATCAGTTTTCGACCGGAGAGGAAAAATGATTAAATTACTAAAATGGCTATTAAAAAATAAGGGTTGATCGTAGAATGGTAAAAATTGAGCATTGTATGTATTTTTGTATGTTGTATCATAAAATAATAGAAATTAAAAATTTTGTCTAAAAAATAAAATAAAAAATTTAGGGGTGGACTACCCCTAACATTTAGGGGGATGAAAAATAGATGTTGGCCGATTCTCATAGATACCGGATAAGTATAAAAAAATTCATCAAAATCGGTCAAGCCGTTTCGGAGGAGTATGGCAACAAAAACTGTGACACGAGAATTTTATATATTAGATTATATAAATAAAAAAGGATAGGATATTACAAAATTTTAGACAAGAACAAAATTAAAATTTTTGATTAGCCCCCCGACTACCTCAGATTTGTTATTTGTATAACATTCTACTAGTCAAGCTCTTTCATTTGATACCCATATTAAGGGTTGTTAAGGTAAGTTGTGAAAAAGAAATGTATTTCGCCATTTTGTGGTAGCGGCCATCTTGGATTTGAAATTTGTCATAGTGCAAAGTATTCTACTGGTTAAGCCCTTTCGTTTGATACCCATATTGAGGTAGGTTGTGAAGAAATATTTTGTCCTCCATTTTGTGGAGGCGGCCATGTTGAATCGATATTAACCAAACATAGCTAAGAACATCCGCATGGATATTTACCTTAAAAAAAACCGCATCGAAATCGGCCCCTTTGTTTGATTTCTACGATGCCACAGACAGACACACACACAGACAGACAGACAGACAGCAGACAGACCAACAGACCAACAGACAGACAGACATCGACGTCAAACTTATAACACCCCATTTTTTGGTCGGGGGTTTAAAAATAAAGCCGGTCAAATGCAAGTGGGACTCGCGCGCGAAGGGTTCCGAACCATTAGGTTCGGAACCCTTAGGTTCAGAACCATTAGGTTCGGAACCCTTCAGAACCCTTAGGTTCGGAACCCTTAGGTTCGGAACCCTTAGGTTCGGAACCCTTAGGTTCGGAACCCTTAGGTTCGGAACCCTTAGGTTCGGAACCCTTAGTAGTAGTACCCTAGTAGTTATTATTACCAAATAAACGGCTTTAATTATATGAGAGCCCTTTTAATAATGTATTTTAATTGATAACATTTAAAGAGAACATAATACTAAATATTATGTAAATAGTTAAAGCGTCTACCTGTGACAGGTAGCTTTTTAGTATCGAGCAAGAAACGGTAAAAAAAAACAAGTTTGTTGTATGGAATTAAGTCCCTCTTAAATATTTATTTTAGTTACAGTATTTTTTGTTAAAGCGGCAATAGAAATACATCGTCTGTGAAATTTTCAACTGTCTAGCTATCACCGTTCTTGAGGTACAGCCTAGTGACAGACGGACGGACGGACGGACGAACATTGGAGTTTCAGTAATAGGGTCCCGTTTTTACCCTTTGGGTACGGAACCCTAACAACGGTCTGCTTCGGTCACCGACGCTTGTTGAACACTACCTTTAAATTTTAAACTGTATTTGGATTGAAATAATACGTTTTCTAATAAGTTACGGCTGGTCTAGTAAGTCACAGCTGACCTAGTCTGGAAAACGCGGACTGTCGATCCGGAGACCCAGGGTTCAAAACCACCGCGCACCACTATATTTTCAGAGTCATGTTCGTAATGCCGGTAATTAAAACGGTAAATGAAAACATCGTGAGGAAACCGAAATTTAGTACCTAGAATCTAAGTTCTAATTCATATGTCAACCACCAACCGACACAGGGCCATCGTGGTGGATTATAGCCTTGACTCTCTCCTTGCGAGAGAAGGCCCCGACGCCCAGCAGTGGGAACATTTAATGGGTTGTTTATGCTGCTACTTGTCTTGCTAATATGTTTTCTCCTAAAGAACGAAAATCTACTTCAATGACCGGTAATTTAATTCTGTCATTCGACTAAATTTTATAAGAAGCTATGACTATGTCGTACTGATACGATTGAGGACATCCTCCTTGTTTGAAGTCGGTTATAACCGAATGATGTTTCTTTTTCCACACAAAAATATATTTTTGATAAAAAATTTTTCATTCAAGACGACGCGACGCGATTATGTGGGCACGTTCTAGAATCTAGATATTCTGTGGATCGTCTGTGATACACAGAATACTTAGAAGTTAGTATGTACCGAACGCACCGCGTGTGTCGTTATTATTTAATGTTTGTGTAATTTCCGAACCACCTGACTGATAATGTTAACATTTTGACGGGACAATATAAAAAAAGTGTTCTTTCTAACAAAAAAAGAACTAATGAAATTAAACAACGCAAACATGAGTTACAACCACATACACATTCTGACTTTCACCCCCTCCCGCAAGAAAACCGACCAGAATAATTTGAGGATCCAATCAAGCAATCTCCTTAATATAAACTAAAGTCATGCCAAGTTTCAGCTGAATTAAATCAGTAGTTTCGGCGTGATGCGTGATCCCAATACAGAAAGACAGACAGATAGACAGACAGACGGACAGACAGACATGAAAGAAAAAAAATGCAGTTTCGCCATCAGTATCGAACATGGAGTGCTCCAAAAAATTTTTTTCAAAATATCTTCAATGTACAGAATTCGACCCGTTACAGTTTTGTTATAAGTATAGATGTACAGAATTCGACCCGTTACAGTTTTATTATAAGTATATAAATATGGATTTTTATTATAAGTATATAGATGTGGAACGATTTTTTTTGCGGCAGGCTTGGAGGAGATAGATGTTTTGCTGCGCCACCGAAATGAAAAAAAAACGGGAGAGTAAGAGAAAAGAAGAACACAAAGGATAAATTTATCGAGACTAAATTTCTAGATGATAAAAGGTAAAACTAAAAATTTAAATCTATATCGAAAATAATATAAAAGGACCAAAATAAGGCAACAAGAAAGAAAACAGAAGATATAAACAAGATCAATAAAAAAAGATGACGCCTTTGTAGTAAGGGCTTTTCCGCCGTGTGTTCTTATTTGATAGTGACTGATAATCTATCATAAGACCCACGTGGTTCTACCGACTCTATCTCCAACCGAGAAAAGAAGATGACAAAAGGTTAGTCAAGAGAAAAGAGGAAAACGAAAGCGAGCCTGCGTGGGGGACGTGACCCAGGTCATCATAGTTGGCAGTACGACAAAACACTCCAATTTCACATGTAAGGACCTAATTAACCCTTATGTGAGTGACGCGGAACCCGGGTACCTTTAGCATTTTCAACGTTTTTGGCCAATGCCAAAAACGTTTTTTCGAGATAAAGTGCATAGTAGTAATAGTTCGATATTAATATCTCACTCTTGAGGAAAATTTATGCAGCCTATTATTGTTGAAAATAACATTTCGCATTATTTGTTTCCAGCCTTTTTTTGCAACTTATTTTCGAACTTACCTATACGATTTATGTCCCATTGATGTACAATGGTAGCAATGTAGAAAAAGTAAGATGTAAATATTGTTCCCAGTGGCATAAACATTGCCCGTTTTACCCGATTAGAAGAAGAAGGGTTTTGGTTTTCGCTGTGTGTTTGTTAAATTTTTATTTCACGTATCTTCCAAACGGCTGGATGGATTTTGGCAATTAAGATATTGATAGACTAGTCTCATTGACCAAAGTATCCTTAGATTGTATATAATGTTTTAAGTGTTGGTTTTTTGCAGTTGGGTTTTTAATCGAGAGTGAATCGGTTTCTTCTAGGTAAGCATCAGGCGAGATGGTGGTCAAGTGCGAACCTATTATAGTAAAAAAAAAGCAGACGTAACAGGGACAGTTTTTTTGTTTCGTATTTAATATTTTTTTAAATTCACATATTGGTGTTTCAAGTCCGTATCGATTCATTTCACTTTAATCGAGGTTTTGATCAGGTCACCTCACTATGACGACATGACTGACAAACGTCAAATGTTACCTGTTAAAATGACCCGACTATAGTCTCATTCACCAAAGTATCCTTAGATTGTATATAATGTTTTACGTGTTGGTTTTTTGCAGTTGGGTTTTTAAAATTAACGTTATTCTATCATATTTGTCATTGCTCGAAAAAACAACATCTTTCATCATCATGATTGAAGAGTCATAAAATAACTGATGTTTTAAGCTTCTCAGGGAAAGTTCCCTTCTCAAAGCATAAATTAATTATATGAGTTATGACTGGTGCAATTTTGTGGTTATCCCATCATACCCACAACTTTCAGTATTCTTTAGCGAATTCATTAAGTATAACAATCGTTTCACTAGGCGTTATTGGCGTTAGGAATAAAGAGTTGCATTTATTAATCTTAATTTTAGTGGGAGCACTATATCGCTGTTGATGTTTTGATAACTCTATAAAGTAATCATTGATTATTAATTGTTATTTGTATTGTATATCTATTGTAATTGTTGCCATAAAGTGCATAGTTTCCGAAGAATCGGCTAAAACAGTTTTTTAAATTGGTATTTTAAGCCCATCTGGGTCTGTGAGCATTTTGTGATTATTTGCATGCTAAGTGATCTGTACCTCATATTAACAAAAATTGGATCAGAAATTTAGTGCGAAATAGACCAAAACCCGTCTATTTTTACTGGCCTTAAGCTTCTGCGCAATTTTTAAAACTTTTGACGAACCTATAAAGTATTACCTATGCACATTTTAAAAAAGATGAATGAAATTGGCCTAAAGCCTTTCTCAACTTATAGCGTCTCAAAATAAGAAAAGTTTCATTTTTATAAATCTACGAGTATAGAGAAAAATGTCTCGGTTAAAAATTAGGTAAATGTATGTGGAAAATAATATAAAACGACCCAAAGAAAGAAGACAGAAGATACAAGCAAGAAGACCAACCAGAAAGAAGACGTCGATAGAGTAAGGGATAGCGAGTATGTGCTCGTATTGGTAGTGTGGCTGATTGTCTACCTACACTTGCACATATGCCATTCCCCGACTCCATCTCCTACCGAGAAAAGAAGAAGACAAAAGGTTAATTTGTCGGCTCAAGCCGATTTATAACTGCGAGCCATGGCTACAGGCCAAGGAAGCCAAAAGAGCAGCATCTGTGCGCAAAACAAGAAACAGGTAATGTGGCTTGCTTCGAGGCGAACAACGATTTTTTTATTACTTTATTTACTTGAATTACCATAATATTTTTTGTTTTGTAAAAAGGGCTCTTAACAAGTTACGGTTAGCGATATAGTATTAATTAGATGTTATTATCAGTAAGATGGCGAACGCGGTGGGGCTACACCGCCCCTTATAGTTAAGACCTGGTACTCGCATATGCAAATAGGCACTAATACTAAGTAGTACGCTGTTTACTTTATGTCATAGGCCAATAGGGCAACCTCAAACAACTGAACTGAAACTGATCGATACCGTCTCAGTAATAAATTATCTTACGACCGGATTCAATGGAAAATAGATAAGTATCGGATAAAATGTTCGCCTGTCAGATTAGAAGTTGGGAGAAGGGAATAATAAGAGGTGAGGAATCCCCTGCGAATGGGTATAGTAGAAAACGTTTATATAAATAATACCTAACTTGCATTTAAATGCCAGATATGTTAATTCTTTGGTAGTAAGACACTTACTTAACATAAAAGTCATAAGTACTTAACTACTAAAGAATTGAACAGCTAGTAACGCAAGATATTTGATTAGTTAACAATGTCGTATGAAATTATCGTTTTCGCTCAGATTCGCTCGAGCGTGACGACCAGTTACTCTACGTTTTTATTACCTACTTATTTTACGGTATCTCTTTTCATTTACACCATTCTCATTTACTAGTACGTCAAAAGAAATTTTCACTTTAAAACCTGATAATGATAGGTCAAGCACAAGGGATTTTTTTTTAAACGTACGGGACGTGGTTTTTTTTTTGGAATATGTTCAAGGATATCCCCTGAATGTAAATCCAAGTTGGCGCGGCGGGGGGTGGTTCACTTCAGCCGCCATCTTGGAAAACACGTATATTATTGAATATCTCGCGAACCGCCCATCGTACGATAAAAATGTTGGGATCATTATTGTAGATAATAATATTAGTCATCTATTTTATTTGAAACTTTTTTTGTATAACGCCCATGTTTTTAATTATTACGCTCCAAACTTTATGCAATATGGTTTTTACTAAATGTTTAGCTCATAAATTAAAAATAATGATAACTGAATTGTAGAGCATGAAATGACCTGTAAATTTTATTAGAATTTTTTTCCCGTAGCATTTATAGTTTAGGAGCTATAACGCTGTAAATGAGATTATAATGCTGCTATAAGTTGTACATTTATTCAGTGACCATTATTTTTAATTTATAAACTAAACATTTAGTAAAAACCATATTGTATAAAGTTTAGGGCTTTATGATGAGTGTTCTACTAGTCAAGCCCTTTCATTTGTTATCCATATTGAGGTAGGTTGTGAAACTTATAACAACCCGTTTTTTGGTCGGGGGTTAAAAATAAACTATTTTCGTACTAAAAATTAAAACCGACTTCAAAACCACGAATGAGCACTCAAAAGCGAAAAATAATTAAAATCATTATTCTAAGCTCCCATTTGAAGTCGGGTCGGACTTTAAAATCGGTGCGGCGGTTCTCGAGATAATTGATATAATCGAATAAGTAAGTCTGATTTGTAAGTCAGTTAAAAATTAGGTAAACCTATGTGGAAAATAATATAAAACGACCCAAAGAAAGAAGACAGAAGATACAAGCAAGAATAACAACAAGAAAGAAGACGTCGATAGAATAAGGGAAAGCGTGTATGTGCTCGTATTGGTAGTGTAGTTGATAGTCTATCTACACTTGCACATATGGCATTCCCCGACTCCATCTCCTACCGAGAAAAGAAGGTTAATTTGTTTGCGAGCCATGGCTACAGGTCAAGGAAACCGAAAGGGCAGCATCTGTGCTGCAAAACAAAAAACAGGTAATGTGGTTTGCTTCGAGGCGACCAACGATTTTTTTATTACTTTATTTACTTGATTTACCATAATATTTTTCGTTTTGTAAAAGGGCTCTTAACAAGTTACGGTTAGCGATATAGTATTAATTAGATTTAATTAAAAAAAAAACGCAGTGGGGCTACACCGCCCCTGATAGTTAAGACCTGGTGCTTGTATTTCTGTCATAGTAGGCATTTAACGCTGTTTTGTTCTCGTGACCGTTCTCATGAGCCGTTTTGTGGAGATTCGGTGTCACAATGCAGAAATAACATTGAAATATTTACTTAATTGAACAATGTAATTTAAACTAATTTTTTGTTGAATATTTGTTTAAAATAGTGAAAAGAGTTTTTTTGCTATATAAACCAAGACATATTTCTCTGTACTCGTAGGTATACAAATGAACTTTTTCTTTTTTGGAGACCCTATAAGTTGAGAACGGCTTTACCAATTCCATTCATCTTTTTAAAATGTTTTCTAAAATTTTATAGGTTCGTCAAAAATTTAAAAACTTGCGCAGATACTTAGAGACCAGTAGAAATAGACAAGTTTTTGGTCAACTTTGCACTACATTTCTGATTCATTTTTTTTTATGATGTACATACAGATCACTTACTGAACAAAAAATCACAAAATGCTCACATATCCAGGTGGGGCTTTAAACGCCAATTGAAAAAACTGTTTTAGCCAATATTGCGGAAATTATGCACTTAATGGAATTTAATTATGGAGGCCGTTATTGTAGAAAAAAAAACTTTGCATCTTTTGTTGCCAATAAACTTTTTTTGTAAAACTTACCGTTTACGATTTATGGCCTATTTAATGATACGGTTGCGATGATGCCAATGATGATTGATGAAGATGATGTGGTCTACGACGGAATTTGCTTGTCTAATAGAAACAAATTCACTATCGACTTGAAAATCCCAAGGTTCGAACCATCGAGAAACCTCACTCTGGCAATGTGTTTCACAGCTTAGTTTTTCTTATCAAAAAAGTGGATACAAAACTCTTCGTTTGACTCTCCAATCATGATGATGAAAGATGTAGTTTTTTCGAGCAACGAGCAATATGATAGAATAACTTTAATTTAAAAAACCCGACTGCACAAAATTATCAAGTAAAAAGTCATTAAACCAGCTAAGGACACTTTGGTGAATGAGACTAGTCTAACAATATCTTAATTGCCAAAGTCCATCCAGCTGTTTGGAAGATACGTGGAAATAAAAGTTTTACAAACATACAATATACTACGCGAAAAACACCCTTCCAGTGGGGTAAAACCCAGTGTTCCCAGTAGCATACACATTGCCCAATGTGTATGCTACTGGGAACAGAATTCACATCTTATTTTTTCTACATTGCTTTCTAGGTTTACACTTGCCGCCATCTCGCCTGATGTTACATAAGTAAGCGACGATACTGTCTACAATGGAGCGTATTTACCTAGATTCACTCTCGATTTGAAGACACAAAGATCGTCACCTGTAACGTTACATATTGGCTTTAAAGCCAATATGTAACGTTACACACCATCGGGGAAAACCCACTCAGGCAACGCCTAGACGTTCTTATCACAAAAGTAGAGTCAAATCTCTTCGTTCGTGTCTTTGGAACATCAACCATGAAACGATGTCGCTTTTTCGAGCTACGAGCATTCCGATAGAAAAATGGGCCAGGTGGTATCAGATCATGCAAATCAGTCGCACACTCTCGAAAGTGTATGTGATAAAAAACCGATAGGCTGGCAATTTTTCGGCGATGATCAAGACTTTGTAGTCTTTTTGCACAAGAGTGTCGTTGCCTATGAGCCTTTTGGCACGTCTCTCGATCGACCCAGGGCCTCCAGTGTGTCTCAAAAGAACCCACGGCACAACCAGAGATTCGAGTTTTCGTCAGTTGTGTCATAGGTACATTTTTTTTCCGGAACGGACCAATTAGTTGTGTAGAAGGGAATCAAAAGTACCCATGGCACAATCAGTTGAGCATGCTAGTTGTGCCTTGGGTCCGGAAGGCTCCAGCTGATACTTAGCCGATCCATCCCAAAGAGTACTCCATGCAATAGCGAATCTGTGCTTGATATAATGTGAGCAACTGTTCAGACTTCTGGGATCTTGGACTATAGGTATTAAGGCCCGGCTTTCACCGCGTCCTATAATCTTGATTCCAGGTGTTTGTCGTGAAAATCCAGTGCCTTCCTTGATGGTAATTTTACACATGTTCTACGATAAACTCAAAAAAATAGAAAATAAAAGGATTTCTTGTATAGGACTTTTTTTATTTATGTATTTATAAAGAAAAAACAGTCATATATAAAAATAAAATAAGATAGGGCCTTATAATCTGGAGCAAGAGTTGGATGGTGCTTAAACTGGTTTCAAAAAAATACTTGGGCGGGCTATCTGCAACTATCATACCTACTTTTTTTAACTTACCGAATTTAAAGTGAGGTGCTTATTGTTGACTAATGATTTAAATTAGTAGTGGGTTATGACGTTTTTGATCTTTACTTTTTAACAAAAATCTAATTTTAAAACAAATAAAACAATTAAACTGGCCTCGTGGCTTAGTGGGTAGTAACTCTGCATGCGAAGCCAAGGGTCGTGGGTTCGATTCCGACCCAGTGCAAATATTTGTGTGGTGAATTCATATATTTGTACTGTGTCTGGGTGTCTCTATGTATAATAAGTATGTACCTATTGAAACTATATCAGCTATCTGGCCGCCATCGTATATACGAGTAACTATCCCATTTTTGAGAGGATTGTTTTTTAAATAATGAGTGACGAGACGAGCAGGACATGTGACTGATGGTAAACAACACGCCTGCCACATAACAGCACAGTGACACGCAGCAATAGGAACATGAAGAGGCCAAATCATAACCTAGCACTGAACTGCGCTCGTCACCCAGAGATCTAAGATGTTATATCTCTAAGCCCTGTAATTTCTCTGGAAACATTGCCCTTCAAACCGAAACACAGTAATGGTTGCCCATTGCTGCTTGGCGGTAGAATAACTGGCAAAGATGTGGTACTTCCCCAGGCGGACTCTGCCAAGAGTCCTACCACTACAAAAAATGGATTTACTCAATATGAACATTAATTATTAAAATATAAAATATTTATGAATGTTTATAAAAATGGGTTAACATACATCTTTATCTCTATATATAAAAATGTTATGTTGGTTTGTGTACGCTTCAAAAACTCAAAAAGTTCTGCACCGATCGAGCTGAAATTTTACAATGATATATAATCCGCATCAAGGATGGTTTTTATCTAATTTTTGCATCACAATGTGCTACAGCGAAGCGTGGCAGGGTACAGCTAGTAGGTAATAGATAAAATACATATGTTTTGATATGCATGTTGAATTATAGTAGTAAGTGATATATTATTTTAATAACAGCTTATTTTGAGAAAGTGGGGCAACTAACTATACCGGGTTTAACCCTATGTGCAGAGGCTTTATGAAACCTGACCCACATAATATTGTCGTCTTTGAACTAGAATGTGCAAACATTGTACAATTCTGACGATGTAATAAACTTAAAACACACAAGATGAATGAATACACATCCTTCTAAACATAATGTTATTTGATCTTCCATCTATCAGTAAGCCCAGTAGGAAACAAATAAGACTAGAACTACCTAACTAATAATAGGATGGGGAAAAAGATTCTTCGCATTTTTTAAGAAAATTCAAAACATTTTTAATGTTGTTTATTTACATAAATTTAACATAAGCATGTACTAGGTACCATTTTGTTCGATAACTTTTTGCCATCTTATAGATTGATGGGATCATACCCCTCCATTGCTATACACATTTTGGGGCTTCTAAGTAAAATACCGCGACAAGTGCTTTTGGCAGTCCTCTCGTGATGTTAACCTGACACTACCTAAATAATTCTGAAGACACCGAAACAGGTGGAAATCTGAAGGTGCAAGGTCAGGACTAAAATATAATACCTCTCCTAATTCATTATTCCGCAATGGCGGACAAAAATCATGTGACAAGGAGAAATTATTGAGACTTGCAACCCCCTATCTTCACCTGCACTCAGTTGGACAGCTTTCAAGTGACAGCATAGTGTTAATTCTTAACTCCGCGATGCGTACATTTGTTTATGACTGGATTCCACGACGCCGATAACCGAAAACCATCCTCCCGGTTGAAATTACGATTTTTTTAATTTCTATATTATTTTATACACTTCTATGATCGTACATAGGTCTCCTGGTGTTTCCTTTGACCCATATACAGGTATAAGTAACGCAGCACTTCATATTCGAGCCTGTTATGGAAGAACATCGTAAGCGACTTTTATGACAAATTTTTAAATATTTTATGATCATTTTTTTATTTTTTTAATACAGAAGTCTGATTTTTTTTTATGTTGCAAAGCACGTTCGGTTGCACATTATGATCATTAAAATTAATTTAAAAAACGACGCATAACGAGTACTAGCGTCGCTTACGATAACAGTAAACTGTATGGTTTTTACTTGTTTTCAAAAAATCGTCACGATATGCTACAATTAGTGTATTTATTTTATAAAATGTGGTTTATTTTTTCTTGAGTTTTGGGGATCATAATCATAATCATATTTTATTTATAACACTTGTTACACGTCATTCATTTGTATCAGATTCGTTTGTATCAGATTGATCATATCAGATTCGTTCAATAAAACGAAACTACACGCATATTTTTTTTTGTTTGTTAGTAGTTGTCAATTTTAATACTATTAAACATCCTTATAATAAATTCAAACATCCTTAATCACTCATCATTCCTTTTTTCCGGCACCTAGTGAGTCTCTACAATTGCCATCATAAGGCAAGGTAAGACACTCCTGCGCATATTCCAGAAATTATACCCTTGTCACACATTTTTTCAAATCTAAGTTTTATCATTCTCATCAGTCTGTGTTCGTCCACTGCTGGACATAGGCCTTCCCATGATACGCCACTCAGCCCGATCTGCGGTATTACTTTTCCAACCGCCACCAGCCGTCTTTCGTACATCGCCATTTCATCTAGTCTCAGGGTGTCCTGCACTACTTTTACCTATTCGTGGTATCCACTGTAGAACCCGCCTACCCCAACGGTTATTGGGTCTGCGATAGATGTGGCTGGGCCGTTACCACTTCAGTTCACTAATAAGCTATGTCGGTGACTTTAGTTCTCTGACGAATTTCTTCATTGCGGATGCAAACTCGCAGAGAATCCCCAAGCATAGCCCTTTCCATAGCTCGCTGACCTACTTTGATCTTTCAGACCATTTTGATGTTTTGAGACTTTATGAGATGGATGACAAGAAGACTCAACAAAGTTTTCCAAACGCTGCCCAGCCCAACTTAATTCTTCTCATGGCCTCACTCTCAAAGGCACCCCTACCCCCTACCTAGCATCTCTGTCGAGCATCTCTGGCGTGCAGTACTTAAAACGCAGTAATCGACATTTTGAGTTAAATATTGAACCGTAATGAGCACATCAAAAGAAATCGAATGATAGAAAAAAACAAATCCCTCAATGCAGTAACTAGTCATATTTTATGCAAACTGTAACTTAAAACGTTAGATAAACCACACTCATAATGGCATGAATGATAGCTAATTGAAAAACAATTTTAATATTTGTTTTCTGTTTGCTAGAAAATACTTCAGAAATCTCATTTAATTTTTATCGAAATAGGACTTTTTTTGAAATATCAAGAAAACTATAGTAATTTTCTTACATTTATCAGGATTATCATTTTTCACATTTATCTAGATGGAGTGACGATATTCGAAAGGCAGCTGGTGGCGGTTGGAGACGGAAAACCGAGGAGAGGCCTATGTCCAGCAGTGGACTAGTACAGGCTGATGATGATGATGATGACTCATTAAAATAAGTAGCCTAGGTAATTAAGGCCTGAAAATTAAGAGGAAAAAAGAGACTTGAGTAAAAATGTCTATCAGAATCAACACTTAATTATTTACACAGGGGTTAAGATATAAGGCGTAAATTGTTTTAGCTATACGTCCCAATTAGAAAGTGAAATACCTACATTTTGTCGCTTACGATGTTCTTCCATAACAGGCTCGATTATGCCGAAGCGTAAACAAACGCACTTAGGTAACCTGCCACCCGTTTTCCCGCCAAAATTGTAAACGAGAGTCGCCGCCGGAGAAGCAAGCGGCTGTTGCGATTGAGACCAGAGAGAGGGTCTACCTCCTAACTAAAACTGTCTTAGCTTTGATGTTGATGTCTCTTTTCTTTTCGCTTGAAATTATAGAGACAGTGCGTAAAACATGTGCGTAAAAGACTTCAAAGTCTTGATCATCGCCGCAAAATTGCTAGCTTATCGGCGTTTTATCGGATACACTTCGGAGAGTGTGCCACTGATCTGCATGATCTAATTCCACCTTGCCCTTTCTTCTATCGGACTTCTCGTTCCAAAAGGGCGACATCGTTTCATGATTGATGTTCCAAAAACACGAACGAAGCGATTTGACTCCACGTTTGTGATAAGAACGTCTAGGTTGTGGAATGCGTTGCCTGAGTGGGGTTTCCCCGATGGTTACAATCTTGGTGTCTTCAAATCGAGAGTGAATCGATTTCTTCTAGGTAAGCACGCTCTATCGTAGATCGCATCATCGCTTAAGATCAGGCGAGATGGTGGTCAAGTGCGAACTAAGTTAAAAAAAAAAAGACAGCAATAGCAAAGCCATAGCCGATTTCGTTGGGCGGTAGAGGGGCGGGCAAATGATGTCGAAGATAGAAGATCTTGCACTGGCTACATACTTCTTTTGCAGGGTACCGAAATAAGCTGGAATATATATCTAACATACAGCAAACCACAGCATATGGCTATGGCGTCGGCCATTCAAGAAGCTATTTGGTTGAAACAGATGGCAGACGAGTTTCATCATGAACTTAAATCCATGCCTATAACCCTTTACTGCGATAACCAAAGCAATTATTCTTTCAGGTGCAGTCTACCACGCCCGCAGTAAGCATTATGGCGTTCGCTACCACTTAGTACGAGATTCGGGGCCAAACTAATCATAGTTCAATATACATAAAAGCATTGAAGACATGGTCGCTGATACATTGACGCAAGGACTCCATAGACCAATGCATGATAACTTCACCTTATCAATGGGTTTCATTAACTTCTGCGTTAGATATTGAGAGAAAGGGACGCCTGCGCCTAATATCATAGCAATATTTTACATACGAGACTTGCTCTGTAAATTGTTTCTGGGACGCTCTTTCGTCCACGCAATTGTGTACTGTCATTGTGTTATTACTTTTCTTATTACAAAATGTATAGTTAAACTGATCTCTTTGCATTTGCCTTATTGCCATCACCCGAAATCATCTACGTAGTCTGGAAGGTGAGGACTTTATGACTTCTCTGAATCTACTTACCGAAAAGGGCCGTATCGTCTTAAGAAGTCGTCGAGCACCGGCTCCCCTTTAAAATAGGTCCCGAGATCACCCGCTCTATTTAACATTTCAAAGCTCTGCCGATGGTATCCCTGGACCACCGCATCACCTCCTGTGGGTGAAACGCAGGTCCTGCATTTGTCTAGTGCCAGTAAACCGTTGCTTTGATCGATCCTCCGCCTCCAGGCACCTGGCGATCCTACCCAACCCCAACCCTTTACTTTTTTTATGTGGGGGAAATACTTTTAGGTATGCCCACCATGCAGGGACATCGTGACGCCTTCGTGTCCGCTTCCGCCTCAGTGAAGGAGCGAGAGGTTTTTGGGTCGCGCTCCTCCACCTCACACGACCTCTCACTATCAAGCATCACGGCGAAGATGGTCGGCAGCGAGAGGTCCGACCTCACCACCGCGGCTATCCCTAGTGGCTATACAGTGGTATAAGGATAGCCGCGGTTCCGCCTCTATGGCCGCATCGCGGCCCTTGTCCTTCCACTGAGCACTCTGCTAATCAGAGTGCTTGTGGAGGACCCTCATCTGGAAGACTTAGGATTTTTACTTAGTCGATATATCAGCCCAGTAGCCTACCCAAGTCTTCCAGCCCCGCTCCCCACCCTCAAGACGCACTGCTCAAGGGGATGAGGACTGCGTGTAGAAATTCACAGCCCCGGCCAGGATTCGCCATCATACAACAAAATGCCACCGAGGCAAGTTGTTGTGTGATGCCCAGGGTGCACCTCGTGGAGGTTCCCGAGCCGCGCACCCCACTCAACCCCAACCCTAGCCCAACATGAATTTCAGCTAGTTTTCAATCCTGAATGGTCTTGGGCGTGTACATAGATAGCAGCATGACTTTTGTGCCATTAAAATCTGATTTCAAGTGATAGTGAGCTTAATCATTTTGATTATCCCGAGACTTTTATTAGTTTATGGATAACGTAACTAGTCAGTTAGATAAAAATTAAACAGCCAACAGAATTGCTTGTAAAAAGTACATTTTTATTGTAAAGTAACAACAACAACCACTAAAAACATTCTGTAAAAACCCTTCCTTCCACTCGACACCACCAAAACGACACCATCCGTGGTGTCGTATGGAATCTCTAGTCCATACGACACCACCCTAGTGATGTGCTGTTCCGCCATTAGTTTTTATGTATTTTATGTCGTCAGTATTAGTATCCATGTCTATTGTGAAAAATTAAAATATTCGGACGGAAAGACCATAATATGCAAATCACAGAGGAAGTAATCACTATGATGCAAATTGCAATGAACAATGTCAAGATGACCATTTGAGTGACAGATAAACACAGATTTCTAAAACAAAAGGCAGATGGAACGTGCGGAACACAGATCCTTAGGTCCGGAAAGCAAATATCAAACGCCAAAGCAAATACAAACTCCAGTCAGTACGAAACTGACTTCCGTCTCGTACAGGAGTCCCGTGTGATTTTATGTTTTGTTTAAGATTATGCAATCTTGTGTCATCAAACATTGCAAACATTGTTCCCAAAAATAAAAAAAGGAAATTTCATAGGAAAGTTTGAATATTTTTACTGGTATTTATATAATTTAGACGATTTTATTTCGATTGATGAATAAAAACACAACACCTCAACGAAAATAGGTCAGTGTTGCTATACTAAATTGTAATTATTTTCCCTGAAGTTAAGGTAAAATATAGATCTAATTTTGTTTTGAAGATACTCGTAGACCAAATTATTGATGATGATCATTGTATAATTAAATTTTAAGCCCTATTTTTATAATCGTTATTTTTTTTATTTAATGTGAATCGATGCCAAGAACAAATCCTCGCCGTTACTAGGGTTAATAAAAATACTAATATTGTTGATGAAAACTATAGTTATGAAACGAATAGATAAGAACAAATCCTCGCCGTTATAAAACGTCTCGTCTATGACCTGTGGATTCTAACTTGATCTGTGCAGTGCTGTTAGCATATATATTTTAATAATACGAACATATTTTTTCTTACTCCTTG
The DNA here is from genome assembly GCA_017562165.1 of Ectropis grisescens. Lineage (NCBI taxonomy): Eukaryota > Metazoa > Arthropoda > Insecta > Lepidoptera > Geometridae > Ectropis > Ectropis grisescens. The sequence goes on from CM029767.1 coordinate 6,131,265, forward strand.
TTGAATTAGAGCCTCCCAGAGCAGATTGTGTTTGATTGAGTCGAAAGCTTTATTGTAGTCGACAAATGCAATGTATAGGTCTTTCCCATACTCTTGAGATTTTTTTCTATTAACTGTTTTAATACATGCATATGATCAATAGTTGAAAACCCTGCTCTAAAACCAGCTTGTTCAATAGGCTGTTCTTCATCTTTATTCCTTGATATTCTATTTAGGATCAGCTTTGAAAAAAAATTGTAAATGTTTGACATGAGGCTAGTAGGTCTATAATTTTCAATTACGTTTCTGTCTCCTTTTTTGTGGAGCAAGTTATCAACAAGAAATCCTTGCATTATATATTATCGGTGTAATAATAAATTATTTTAAAATAATGTTTTATGCGTTTATTATACGTGAAAATTTCCAAAGCTTGACAACACATAATTATTAAGGCACATATTGGTGGGATGCAAGGTGCTCCTTAATGGGGGTCATTACTCACGGCGCCATGACAGAGTACTTGAAATCATACGTGAAGCCATGAGCCTTTCAGTAGCTAGAGCCCAAAAGGATTGACAACAAACAAAAGACAAATTAACTTTGTAAAGAAGGCTCAACATCAAACTCCAGGAACAAGCCTTACTCAATCCTGTGTACAGCACCTGATTGGACTATTTTAATGGACACGTATGAAAAGCACTACAAAATCCCAGAGGATGTGGGTGTTTCGTCATCCAGACCGGACATTTTCCTTTTTTTTAGAGCTACAAAACGCATAGTCCTTGTAGAACTTACCGTACCGTGGGAAACTAATATACCTAAAGACCACGCGATGAAACAAAATAAGTATTACGACCTCTAAACGAATTAACAAAAAACGGCTATGTAGTTAGTTTATACGCTGTAGAAGTGGGAGCGAGAGGTATACCAGCAAAATCTCTCTATAACCTGTTGAAAGACCTTGGCTTATCCAGAAGTGCAGTAAGTTCTATACTAGAACGAGTATCTAAAGCTGCACTAGTAGGCTCTAGAGTCTTTTGGCTGGGCAGGAGAGAAAGACGAGTAGTGAAGGTGAGTGTTGATGTACGTCAGAAAGGGCCCCTTAAACCTACGCCCGAGTCACAAGTCTCGGGAACTACTCGGGTTTTCTCTCTGCCACGATGGACCCGGCACCCGCACGGTGAATCCATGGAATGCTAAGAAAATCGTCTCAACAATAGTGGGACTTTTTCTTAAGACTGGGAACATTACACGCACACCAACGTGAGTAATTTGACAACGTCGGTGAGAGCTGTCACGCATACATAACTAATGACTGGCCTCACAGTGTCGTTCACGAAGGTTTCATCTGTTTAGAAATCTGTGCAGATAAATATAAACTTTATCAAATGACGTACCTCATTAATGAAACTGCTTGAACTTAATTCGAGTTTTCATATCAACAACTTTGTATATTGGTAACCTCACTATTAGTCAGTGGTGTCGTATGGACTAGTGATTCCATACGACACAACCGATGCTGTCGTTTTGGTGGTGTCGAGTGGAAGGAAGGTTAAAAACTGGCCAAGTCTCGATGGAGCTGCTTGTTTAGCTCTAAAAAGTAATCCCACCAAAATTATTCTGTAAAAATCTAGCCAAGTCTCGATGGAGCTGTATATTTATCTCTAAAAAGTAATGAAATCTAGACAAAGCCGTGCCAAGTCTAAGGTTCCTTACTGCGATTTCATTATTATTGTAGTTAATGTTGTGTGACTTGGCCATTGAAGGGTATCTGAAGGGTACCACGTAAGGTCTTACTGGGAGGTCCGATTAAATGGTAAGAAGTGGTTTATCTCGATTTCCTTCAAAACTTCAAATCCTATGGAAATAAATAATAGTACAACAAAAAATAAGAAATAAATTAAAAACCAAAGACTCAGTTACTTGAACTTTGAGGTTATTTGGAAAAAGTGTAAATAAAACAAAAGTTGTAGATCTTTTTATTACCTACAAAATAAAAAGATCTATAATTTTTGTTTTAACACTTTTTCCAAATAACCTTAAAATTCAAAAACTCAATTCTCGGCTTTGAAACACTCCGAGTTTATGGATTTAGATTTAGAATTTTTTTTCTTGTACGAAAAAAAAAATTCATTATATTTGGTGAAAGCTTGCATTTTTATATCCCTAATACCTTCACTTCAATTTTTTGATTTAAAATAATTATTTTTTCACCTTGAATTATGTTATATCAAAAAAGATGAGACGCTCCCAGATTTTCAATCTAAAAATCTAAACTCTATTTCTATTAAATATACATATGTAAACTCAGTTGGTTTACAGACGATAGTTTAACGTGACAACGTCATAACAAAACATTGATGAAATTATTGCATACAATACATTAAGAAGAAGAGAGATAGGTGCGGCGCAAGCGTACAATGAGCGTAACGGGACACTTTTTCGTGCGTGCAACCGAAATTCATCTATTTATTAGACGTTGTCACATCAAGAATTACGAGCATTGTTTATTCTACACACTTGAATGAAAAAAACCTCGGTGAAAGAAAAAAATTATATCGATTTTTCGAACTGTTACACCGCCGTTAATTAATTAACTAGTCGTACACATTTTTCCCCAGTCTCTGCTTTCACAACTTACTGCATAAAAGTTTAAATAAATAATTGGTCTATTAATTTCTCGATTCGTAAAGCTTATTAAGTACTGTTTTATAATTTAACAAAGTTTATTATTTTGGTAATTATTTTATTCATACAAACCATCATTGCCCCATTAAATCGATTGACATAGCTGTTTTAATGAATAATTGCATTGTTTATTAACCTAACAGTTTGGTGTAAACAAATAATTTTATCCATTACATTTTAACGAAAACTTCAAAAACTACAAAAACAACCAAATATAACAAAGTGTGTAAAATAATACTTAAATCAAAATGGTTAAATATTATATATGACGACTCCTGCTCCGCCTCGTTCCTGGAGAATAGGTTGGCCATTGCATTTCAACGAGTGAAAGTATCGAGCGTCATCACAAAAGAAGAGTCAAATCTCTTCGTTCGAGTCTTTGGAACATCAACAACGAAACGAAGTCGGTTTTTCGAGGTACGAGCAGTCCAGTAAATAAAAGGGCAAGATGTTATTATATCATGCGGAGCACTCGTACACTCTCTGAAATGTATGCTTCATGTCATCCGCCAAATCGCATTGGGCTACCCTGGTGGATAGCCTTGTTGACTCTCCTTACCCCGAGTCCAGCACTGGGAAAATGTATTATGTTACAAATAAGCTTTGTTACTTTATATATTTATTTCAACATTTCAGATAAGCGGACCTGCTTATACTTACTATTGTTTTAATTATAATACTGTATCAATCGACTGATCAAAATGTTATTGTATTGAAGCGTGTTTGTCTGTTTGTGAGGGTGAACATTAATTCAACATTTTCTGTAGGTAGATACCGTATTGTATGTAGGTATGTTATAAAAAAGTGGTCAAGTGCGAGTCGGACTCGCCCATGAAGGCTTCCGTAGCAGCAAGTAACATAATATAAAAGTTTTAGTAGTAGTACTTGAATCAGTGTTTGAACAATAGTGAATTTATAACGTATTAAAATAAAACTACTTACCAACTAGATCTCATTTAAACTAATTTTCGTTGAAAGTTTCCATCATACATTTTTTTTAGTTTTGTCATTCCATTATTTTAGAAGTTACAGTTACACATTTTACCACTTTGGAAGAGTATCTCGCGAAAAACTATTCAGTTTAGAAAAAAAATGTTATTAACGTCAATATAATTTTAAAGACATATCCAATAACCCACGCGGTTTTGATGGAAAAAATATTTGAGTTTCAGTTCTAAGTATGGGACATTCCCAAAATTTAATGTTTTTTCTATTTTTTTACGAAAATCTTAATGCGGTTCACAGAATACATCTACTTACCAAGTTTCAATAGTAAATAGTTGTTATAATTTCGGAGAAAAGTGGCTGTGACATACGGACGGACAGACAGACATGACGAATCTATAATGCTCCCGTATTCTGCCATTTTTCTACGGAACCCTAAAAATGAGAAATGTTAATGAGCATTAGAAATAAATCCCAACAAACATTACGCACTAATATAAGAGTTACAACAGGTATATAAAACGTCTAAACAGATGGTCATGAATCACATGCATTAACATGAGAGTTATTATTTTTGCTACCTATACCCCCGGCATGGGCATAAATTCCTTTTAGGTTCCAATATGGCGATGTAGTAGTCACAAAATAAAAAAAATATAAGCGGTATAGTAGAGGAATAGTGAAGGTACAGTAGCGTAAGCTGATAGAGAAAACGATGTAAGAGTGGTATTTAAGTGACTTCAGGTATACTTACCTACTGTGTCCTTGCTGAAAACTAAGAGCAGTTCACAGCCAAAACTCAAGATATGTCCATAAATAGAAAATATTTGAAAATATAAATCATGCACTTGCATTAAGCATTGGAATACAACTGTATACAAGGTGGACCCAATATTTCTGTTTGTACAAAGTTTGAACCACTTATGATATATGTATGTGTTGTGTGTTAAGTTATATGTATCACTCTATTAGGTAGTTAACAAGACAAATTAAAATGATAATGTTTACATTAACATAGTTGTATCTATAACCCTAGACGTTAAGGTCCTAGTGTTTGGTCTATGTGTTCTAATAAACATGTTAACAAGATCTGCCAATAGAAAATCAATTTCTAAAATCAATGTTAGCTATTTAGAAACATCAATACCGTATACCTAGCAGCTATTATTATTTTCTACTAAAAGATGTACCTATTGTTTACGAGTAAATAAAAATACATATAATAAAATGTTTAACACGATACTTTAATAACTTTATTCCAAAGACAAGACTTCAAAGTCTTGAACATCGCCGCAAAATTGCTAGCTTATCGGTTTTTTATCGGATACACTTCGGAGAGTGTGCAACTGATCTGCATGATCTTATACCACCTTGCCCTTTTTACTATCGTACTTCTCGTAACTCGAAGAAGCGGCACCGTTTCATGCTGGATATTCCAAAGACACGGACAAAGAGGTTTATTGTCTCTACGTTTGTGATAAGAACGTCTAGGCTGTGGAATGAGTTGCCTGAGTGGGTTTTTCCCGATAGTTATAATCTTGGTGTCTTCAAATCGAGAGTGAATCGGTTTCTTCTAGGTAAACACGCTCCATCGTAGACTGCATCGTCGCTTAACATCAGGCGAGATGGCGGTCAAGTGTAAACCTATTAAAGTTAAAAAAAAAATAAAAAAAATCCTATATAGTCCAAGATCCGAGAGCAGCCAGACGTCACGTATTTTCTGATGTATGGAATGTTGACAATTGAGTAGAGTTAGTACGTACTTAGAACACGTGCTTACCCGCTAACTTGCTTAGACGGCCAATTTTGAGATATGGGGCCCAGAAGATACATATTTTCTGATAACTGATTTTCACGTATGTTATAGGCAAATATCTTTAAAAATAATTCCCCAATACTCCCAATACTTTCCGTCGGCCGTTTTGCTTAATAGATGCTTTTAAACTCTATTATTTTGGGAGTTGTGCTCTTAGTACGTACGAACTAACCGAACTCTACTCAATGGCCCACATTTCATCCATCAGAAAATACGTGATGTCTGGCGGCCCTGGGATCTTACTCTAATAAACTTAGGTACATCAGATTAACGTCTCATTTTTGAATAGAATCCATTGTTTTACTTGTTTTGTGATATTATTTCAAAAATGATCTTATTGTATACACCATATCACCGTTAAATTGTAAAATCCCTCATATGACGAGTATAATCTAACGACTTCAGATTACAAACTATTTCCGAAAGATTATTATTTCACGCGTAAGAATATAATTGCCGGTGTTGACAATCTCTATATACAAAAGCGTTACGTTATTTTAAGTTGAATTTATGTATTAACTAAATTAGCTCAAAACTATAACACAGAAGTTTTCGTCTATATTGTAGGGATATCGATCGCTGCTCTGTGCGTCTAGCCTCCTCAGATTGCTCTTATAAGGCCGCTTAGTCACAAAACGTAATAATTTTTTACTAACACTCGTTTGTCGCCATAAATTACGATGGCAGCTGCTACTAGTCGACCTTAATAACGCTCTAGGTTCTAAAGTAAGCCATATTTGGAGCCATAATGCTTAAGGTGTATTTAGGGTAGTGAGAAGAGATTGTTGTCTTGACGTAACACATCAAGGTCTTTATTTTCATTACACGTAGCACACCTATTTACAAGTTTTATTATAAAAACTAAACTACTTACATAAACCTTCACTACACTACATACTCAACTAACTACTTAATTATCCATAGACCAATGCAGGTCTACAGATAATCAAGATGCTCAAGCCTACTACTAATCGGAACCGTACCCAGCATGCTGGCGGCATTACCACGCTGAATGGCAATGTTTATGCGTTGGGCCAAATAAACGCCAGCATTTTGGTCACGCGTTGCGTCGACCAAGCGCTCGGAAAGGTTTGCATATTTCCGCATATTTCCGTTTGAGTCGCTCAACTGAATTAGCCGCTGCACCGATCCAACTATGTAACTCTGGAAGATGGTGCCAGAGTATCGACGCAAGGGGCGTCCCACACTAGGGCACACTATTTGCATGAACAAGGGTTTCCCTTGTTTATGCAAATAATGGGTTTATTCCGAACCTGACCCGCTACCGGGTTAGTTTAGGAATAGCAAAATAATATTAATTTTCATTCCCAACCTAACCCTCTTTCTAACCTGACCCGAACTTCTAAATGATGTTCCGAATCTGACCCGCTACCGGGTTAGGTTAGGAACAGCGAAAGTGATTCATTTTTTTCATCACGAACGTAATCCTCTTCTAAACCTGAGCCGGAAATAATGTTCCTAAGTTGTCTCGAATCTAAAACCCTACCTAGTAGTTTTAATATTAATTAAATAAGTGTTTTCTATTTATTCTACAATGTACGAGTATATATCGCATTAATTCCTATGTAATTTCAGTGTATGCGATTGTAATTAATTGCGTTTTACTTCTATTAGGAAGAGGGTTAGGTTGGGAATGAAAATTAATATTTTTTGCTGTTCCTAACCTAACCCGGTAGCGGGTCAGGTTTTCGGGTCAGGTTAGGAATAAACCAAATAATGCTTCCATCAAGATATGATTGAATTTGAGAGACTTTCCCAATGCCAGTATATGTACTGAAAGTATGATTGGGAGACTATATTTGGGGGATGATAAGAGAAATTTCTGTTGAAATTGATAGGAAAAGTAAAACTGTTGACCTTCAATCATTTTAAGAATATTTTAAAGCTTTAATTGTAAAAAAAAATCATAAATGGGTGTTCTGTATTTTTCAACAAATCGTTTCTATGTTAATTTTTATGTACAATCATTACCCATTACTCATAAAAGCAAATTATAAACTATTTTTTAATTCTTATTTTACTCATAAAAACAAATTAAGAACTATTTTTATTCTTATTTTACTCACAAAAGCAAATTCAGAACTAATTTTTATTCTTATTTTACTCATAAAAGCAAATTAAGAACTATTTTTTGTTCTTATTCTTATTTCTAGGTATAAAAGCAATAAAAATAACGTATGTATAACCCGCGCGCAAAAATGCTGTAGACCGGTGTAAAATGCCACTTTTTAACACGGGAAAATAACAGGAATGGACACCACTAGGCTGATAAAACCACGGGGTGCTGCTAGTTCTATTATTCTACTAGTATTATAATTGCGAAAGTTTTGATGTTGGGATGTCTGTTGCTCAATCCCGTCGAAGCATCTGAACGGATCGCGGTGAAATTTGTAACGTAGATATATAAATAGTCAGGGATCTGACTTCGAGTCTGGGTTTTTATGCCGGGATCATTTATTTATTTTATTTACACGAAAGTTTCTTATCATTCCCGAGAGTGACGCCAGAATTCAATTCATAGCCCACGAACAATCTGTATGTGGCGCGCTAAAAGAAGTTTTCACTTCAAAAATAAAGAGTTGAAGTGGCCGATGTCGTAAGGTACGCCGAAGCCGAAGGAAGATGTCCTGCCGCTGTCACCCAGGCAGGCCGTGCCGGCGCAGGTTTACCTGACCGCAGCTGGACCACGTTGTGAGGCTTCGAGCCTTGCCCTTACAGATACTTAGGAGTGTCTCATCGACATGCCTTAACCTTCGATATAAACCAGATGTGCCCTGAGCACCTTGAAATTGCTAATAAATTTCGTAGATGTGTAGTGTAAGTGGTTTACACACCACCAATCTACTTGACCCCTAGACCGACCTAGACCTATCGCTAGCGGCGAGATATGCTGTGGATCTATTTATTTTAGTTGTTGACAATGAATCATCAGTATTCATTGTCAACAACTAAAATACAAAAAATACGTAAAAACGTCCAGCGTTCACTGCTTCCTCCAACGATAAAACGGAAAAAGTGAGCTCACTCTTCCCAATGATGACATAATTCTGTGCGCCTGAAGTTTGGGCCGGCACATCTAGTGGTTTATATAGATGAACTTATCAATAACTTCGGTGAGATCTATCCATTAATATGTTTCAGATTTTAATCCAAATATTTATGACGCCAGAATGAGTAAGTGGGTCTTTCGTGATCGTAAAACCGATGGGAGTACAAAAAGTGTCATGCTCGTGTGGGATTTTCCCTAAAGCGAAGAACTCTCTTATATAGTGTTGGTGAATCGACTAGTACTCGTATCAACCGCACTTGATAGTGTTTCAAGATGGAAGTCAAAACACTATGCCTACCAGGTTTTAACATCGCAAATTAATTTTGTTTTTGAAGTCATGTGCAACGAATTGCATAAATTTTCCACATTTACGGAGTATTTACTATGCAATTATCGGAGGAAAATTACGCATCGTAAAGGGCTTATAAGCTTATCAACGAACTACTGTGTGCTATCATTGTGAAGGATCTTCAAATCTGAGCGACTGCTACGAAAACAAAACTAATGTCTAAACTATTATTGTGCAGCATTTATCAATCTAGGCTAAGTTAACATTTTCTAGTACCAGCACTTCAAATAATCAGTCGTTACCCGCTAGAGCAAATGTTTCATCATCTTGGTTGCAAGCATACATTTCAAGATAACGATGCGTCTCTTCACTGTTACGATTTCAAACAACCATGATATGAGGGGAGGGTGGATCATGTCAAAAAAAACGAGTAAAATTTGAAGGTAATGGTCGTGATTCGAGTAGCGATAATGCCGAGAATCGTAATAGCTTGTGAAACAACGACACATACCTACGAACCTAATTTATAAGATAAAATCCAGGGCATAGGCCCGTCACAGACATAGCTGTAACATTATAGATTTTCATATTTTAGTGACGTCAGCAAAATATACCGTTATATATTCATATTATTTTAAAATATAGCAACACATATTTTGAGTGTACAGCATGTTTCTAATATTATCTGAGCTCACGTCACGAGTCTTTCGATCTTTTAACCCCCGACGCAAAAAGCGACTTGGTGTTTAAGTTTAATATAACTGAAGTTTGTATATGTACAAAGTTTCATGGTTTTATCTTCAACTATAATGAGATCCCAAATACACTTTCAACTCCATTCAATATTTGTTTAGCAATAAGATAGTGGTAGGACTCTTGGCAGAATCCGCCTGGGGAAGTACCACACCTTTGCCAGTTATTCTACCGCCAAGCAGTAATGTGCAAACATTACTGTGTTCCGGTTTGAAGGGCAATGTTTCCAGAGAAATTACAGGGCTTAGAAAGTATAAGATCTTAGATCTCTGGGTGACGAGCGCAGTGCAGTGCTAGGTAATGATTTGGACTCTTCATGTTCCAATAGCTGCGTGTCACTGTGCTGTTATGTGTCCGGCAAGTTGCTTACCATCAGGCACATGTCCTGATCGTCTCGTCACTCTTTATTTAAAAAAAAAAAAAGGTGGCTTATGTCAATAACCAACTTCTATTTCATTTTTCTATACCAAGATTAATCAAAATCAGTTCCTGGTTTAGACATGTGTGGGTCTCAATACAACCTTTCATTCCCAATATTATCTCTTTAAAGTTTTAAACTTCAAAATACAATTTCATGGTTTTGTCTCCAACTGTGACGAACTCCTTGATACAATTCCTTATTATTTTCACTCTTTTAACACTTTTTCTGTGGTAAAATTTAGGCTATGTCCTTTCTTGGGGTCTGAATTGGTTCTGTGGTTCAGACTTTAAAGCGTAGTAGACAGAGTTAATTTCATATTTACTTCGAGTATTTTCATAATAATATTAGTCTTAATATTGATAGTCTAGTTGCAATATTTCATGGTTTTATTTTCAACAATATTGGTGGTGGACAGTTGACACCCAACACCATCTAACCCCAAAATAAGCAAAACTTGTACCATGGCGGCCAGATAGCTGATATAATACTTATTTTTGAATGCATACTTATTATAAATGATACATACAATGATGAACATAATAGAGATATACTCGTACATTTATCTATATACATTTTCATTCCCCATTTCAACCTCTATTTAATCTCAGCGCAGTTTGAAATTACAATTCGGACCAGTACTTATCCTAGCCAAGAAACAAACAAACTCTTCAGCTTTTTAATATTAGTACAGATGCTTTGGTGTGGGAGTCCGACTCGTACTTGGTTGTTTTATAATGATGCTTAGTATCGCGGATTCAGCGTCTCACTCGTAGCCTTCGAAAACCATCGAAGTAAATAATTTATTATCTTATTTCTGGTTTTTATCGATGTCGAAATCTTATTAAAACACGACCATTAGAAGCGTTTAATAAAATGTTTGATCACAATCAGATAAAACCAAACATTGCTTGTAATGAATGGTATATAATGAAAAGTACCTGGTTGGCCGAGCTTTGCTCGGTTTAAATGCGTATATAAAGGGCTATAAGTAAAAGATTTTCTCAGAAAAATAAAATCTCAGGATTCGAACCGGGGCCTATTGACTCCGAGGGCGAGCATATTCCGTCTGAGCCATTTAAACTTAAACAACACTAGCGAAATAAGTTATCGTATTCTAATGGCATTGTAGGAGTTTTTCATTGTCTAAAAACGCGCATAAAAAGATGTTTTTAAAAAATAAAACCTAGCTAGATCGATTTATCGTCCCCTAAACTTTTTTTTTCGTGAAAATCGTTCGAGCCGTTTCCGAGATTCAGATTCTATATATATATATACCTACAAGAATTTGTCGTTTAAAGGTATAAGATAAATTAACATAATAATTACATTAAATTAATAACTAAATTGATGATGATGAACTAAATTAATTTTCTTTATCTGCGAAAATGGGTAATTACAATTAGATATTTAATATTTACATTGAAAACTCTATAATCAACAAACTATACGGCATGCAATTATTAGGTTGTCTATAACAATTTGATAACAAACTTGGTAGCTGCCATTCAAGGGCTACCAATTTCAAATTATTGTTGTTAACATTATCTACATAATTATATAAAATTGATTGGGCATTTATAACAATCCAAAGATAATGGAAGCAAAGTAATTAAGTAAATAAGGAATTAAGGATACTGATACCAATATCCCTGAATATACTTAATTAAAGCTCAAAAATCTGTAACTGTTACTAGGTAGCTAGGTACCTATCGTATTATGGAGTTGCCCATTCAAGGACTGCCAATTTAAAATTATTATTATTTACATTCACATAATCATAAATTGTTAATTTATTTATGACAAAGTAAATATAATGAGAGCATTATAGTAATAGATTTAGTAGTGATACCAATGTCCACGAATAAATAATAAAGCTTACACAATTTTTTAATTATATGAATCTAGGTTATCAGTCAGATACTCATTAACTGTATAATATGGCTTCTCTATCAGAATGGCATATTATGCAGTTATGTAATTTTTTATGGGGGTGAAATACTTTTATTTTTACTTATATAGGTTTACACTTGACCGCCATCTTATCTCGCCTATAAGCGAAAATGCGGTCTACGATGGCACGTATTTACCTAGAAGAACCCGCTCACTTTCTACTGGTAGGTAATGTAAACGCTTAGGTCTCGACAGTTCACTGCAAAACATATTCACTGCGGTTGTTCACACATAACATATACTTCACAAAAGATGTCTTAATCAACAGCGATTCTAGTATTTGTTATACATTCACTAACTACTAACTCACATAATAACTCACTTCTGATCGATAATAACTGACGAGACGAGCAGAACGTGTGCCTGATGGTAAGCAACATGACTGCTCATAACGGCATAGTGACACGTAGCTAGCTGTTAAAACATGAAGATTCCAAATCAGTCATCATCATCATCATTCAGCACTGCACTGCGCTCGACACTCAGAGATAAAATGTTTTGTCTTTATGCTCTATAATTTCACTGGAAACATTGATCTTCAAACCAGTAATGTTTGTTTATTATTGCTTGGCAGTAGAATAACTGGCAAAGGTGTGGTGGCACTTCCCCCTGGCAGACTCTGCAACGAGTCCTATAATGATGTACCTATATTGTAAATTAGATATCAGTCAGCTGTCATGCTTCCATAGTAGGTACAAGCTTTGCTTAGTTTGGGATAAGTTGGTGTTTTATGTGAAATGTCCACCAATGTTTAACATTATGCAGAGTACTGCATAGTGTATTACCATCGCATCGGGGGTACAAAACATACATAACATAAAAAGCTTACAAAATGTTCCAACTGCTGAGACTCGGGGCCTTCTCTCGCAAATAGTCAAGGCCAAATCCACCACGCTGGCACAGTGCGGGTTTGTGGTGGCCATCGGGTGAGTTGGTGATCAAAAGAGGACCATGTGCCTTAAAAATTTGCAGATATTGGACTCCCGATAGTAGTGAAAACTTATAACTTAGTATGAAACAGCACTAAAGTTGCACAAGATGTCATCTTTACAGCTGCAAATATATAAACAAATGAAATATATTGGCGGACGATTCACACACAACACCATCTGACCACAAACTAAGCAAAGCTTGTAATATGGCGGCCAGATAGCTGATATATCTCTAAATATAAAAACGAATAGTTTGTGAACGCTTCAAAAACTCAAAAAAGTTTTGCATCGATCGGGCTGAATTCTTTCAATGATATATAATCCGTATCAAGGATTGTTTTTATCTAATTTTTGCATCACAATGTGCCACAGCAAAGCGGGGCAGGGTACAGCTAGTCTTCGTACTATAATTTGTCAAAGATTTAAATATACTATAGTCAAAGATTTATATATACTACGTATAGAGTTCAATTTTCCGCACGGTTTCTTTGTGTCAATCGTATGCAGATGACGTGTATACTTTCTATGGCAACAGAGTGATGAATCGCGACAAAAGTATGACACTTCCACAAGAGCGATAAGGCAAGAAAGATGCTATCCGTGCTTTCGGTGCAAAGCATTTATACCAACTCTAAACGTAGTAAATGTAAGCTCTTTGTGGATAAATTACTATTATAGTAAAAATATTATATTAGGTTTGTCGGTGACACGATCTCATACCATTACATTCATTTAATAATTTAATTTTCTCCGAAAAAACAAAATCCGGCTTCAATTTAAAACTAAACTCAGACACATATCTAAATTTCTTAATTTTTGTGACAATATCTACAAAATCTAAATATAGTTTTCGTTGATATTTAAAAAACCACCACATCATTTCGATTAAATTTATATGAGACTACCCCTGAAGTATGATTAAATTATACATCAGAATCGATTCACAATTGGCAGAGTTTTTATGTAATTTTTTATGTACATCACTACTTAGTATACTTAAAACAAAGTCACTTCCCGCGTGTGTCCGTCCCTATATAATGTTATGCTTAGATCTTCAAAACGACCAAACAGTTGCGTATTTTTTTGATTGACAGAGTCACAGATTTCTAAAACAAAAGGCAGATGGAACGTGCAGAACACAGATCCTTAGGTCCAGAAAGCAAATATCAAACGCCAAAGCAAATACAAACTCCAGTCAGTACGAAACGGACTTCCGTCTCGTACGGGAGTCCCGTGTGATTTTGAGCCTTGTACAAGATTATGCCGTCTTGTGTCTTCAAACATTGCAAACATTGTTCCCAAAAATAAGAAAAGGAAAGAAGAATATCATTTCATAGGAAAGTTTGAATATTTTTACTGCTTTTTATATAATTTAGGCGATTTAATTTCGATTGATGAATAGTAACACAACACCTCAACGAAAATTGGTTAGTGTTCCTGTACTAAATTGAAATTATTTTCCCTAAAGTTAAGGTAAAATATAGATTATGATTTTTTGAAGATACTCGTAGACCAAATTATTTATGTACTTAAGTAGATTGTATTATTCTATTTTAAACCCTATTTTTATAACCGTATTTTTTTAATTTAATGTGAATGCCTATCACAAATCCACGTCATTACTAGTGTTTATAAAAATACTAATACGAGGGGTGATCCAAAAGTAATGATAATCAATAATAAACACAATGAATAAAATCAAAAACTAAATTTATTTCTCAACATAGTCTCCTAGCAAGTCTATACATTTAGTCCATCTCTTTCTAAACCTAAAATTCCTTAGAAAAAAATCTTTATCTTGACTCTCAAAAAGTCCTCAACTGCGGCCATCACGTCGCTATCATCGTCAAATTTCTTGCCCCGGAGGTGTTCCTTGAGTCGTGGAAAGAGATAGAAGTCACTGGGGCTAGATCTGGTGAATAGGGGGTGTGTTCCACCAGCTCAAAGCCCGCTTCCTGAATGGCAGCCATGGCAATTGCAGCTTTGTGAACCGGTGCGTTGTCTTGATGGAACAGCACTCCAGCCCGCAGTTTGCCTCGCCTTTTCTCCTTAATAGCCTCCCGCAATCTTCTTATTTGTTCTGCATAGTAGGAGCCTGTAATAGTGGCCCCCTTTTCCAAGTAGTCCACCATGATTATTCCTTCAGCGTCCCAAGAAACAGACGCCATAACCTTCCCTGCTGAGCTTGACACTTTATTTATTTTTTCCTGAACTAGTGGGTAATTGAGCAAGTGACTGTAATTTTTTTGTATTTTTGTGTGCACTAGAAATAACTGATTATCATTACTTTTGGATCACCCCTCGTAGTCTTGATGAAAACTATAGTTGTGAAGCAAGTTTTTAATACTTGTTAGTAGGTATAGCGGAGCTTAAAAAAGTAGGCGAGTTCTTTTGAGAGATCTAATCGTTTTAATCAACCTCATGTTATCTGGTCGAGTCAGTAGTGACTTTGTCGAAGTTTTATACGGTGCTAATTTGTGCGTACATACTTACCCAAAAAAGATGTTGAGATCAGGATAATCGCTGTTGGCACCACATATACTGGCCTTGCTGCCAAGGTGGGTTGTAGGTATAAAACGTTGCACTTTCGAGCTATCCCAACAAACTTGATTTTGGTTCTCTGGATGGACGTGAGGCTGCTGTTTATTCTGTCTTGACTTTTTTTGTCCAAAATTGGAGAGAGGGCTGTTAAACGTGTACGTCAAAAATGCCTTTAATTTGGTTGATCGTGGAGCCCCATTGTCCGAAGTGAATAATAAGATTTTTGACTTCCACAATTTTCTTTGGCAATGTTATGGCGGCCCACAAAATTATCAAAACCAATCCTATGCTATCTTCCGTAGGCTTTCAACTTGGTGAATCTTCGGCCATGCGACCTTTGCCCTGGCTACTCGCTCTATCATTTAACGTCTCTAGTCCAATTTAAACGTTAGGTGTTTGGACGACGGAACTTTGGGTGGCGATGTGAATAATGTTCAACTGATTTACAAAAACTCTTATACGGTTTTTGTTGGTTTGTATCAACATTTTTGAAAAGGTGAACTTTTCGTTTGCGACATGCGTCCAGATAAAGATTGGATAATAAACAAATTGAATAATCTGGCCCCCAACATCAAATCAGTTAACAAACATTCTCTGCACCTCCTGTGTTCACCGATATTAAATGAGTAGGTAGTTGCCACCTTTTGTCTAGCATAATATTCAAAATTTCACAAGAAGTTCCGATAGAATACACAAAATAAACGCACACATGACTTTTACTATTATTCGGCGTTGTCTTTTTATTCCGAATTTTCTGTACGAATATTCGAATTTTTAGTTTCATGCAAAATCAAAATTCTTAACTTCATAAAATAGTAATAACAAGAAATCCTTGCATAATATATAATCGTTAATATGTGTTTATTATACGCGAAGATTTCCGAAGCTAAGGCAACAATAGTGGGTTTTTTTTTCTTAAGACTGGGAACATTACATGCACACCAACGTGAGTAATTTGACAACATCGGTGAGAGCTGTCACGCATACATAACTAATTACTGGCCTCACAGTGTCGTTCACGAAGGTTTCATCTGTTTAGAAATCTGTGGACAGAGTGATTCAAGAGGAAGGTTTATATATGTATAATACGTGCATAAAATAGCAGAGAAACATGGATAATTTTAAAGGTTTCTAATGTAACGTCATACATAAACACATTTTTTGCGCTTACACTGCAAACGCTGCCTGAACGCTATGAGCTAGATCAAAATAATGTACAGCAATATTCTATCCCTTCAAAAGGTCTACAAAAAAGTCTGCAATAGTTATATGTTTATCTCTCAGGAATAACCCAGTATAACCATTTTATTTAGTATCAGCATTGCAGCCGTGCGAAACCGGGGCCGGTCGTTAGTACAAAATAAACCTTATTTTTGAAGTCTGTTAAGCATCTAACACTCACTTCCAGATCCTATATTTAATATTTAATGGCAATAGAGATAAAACATCTTGCGTCTGACGAGCGCAGTGCATTCTAGGTACAGATTTAGATTCATCACGTTCCAATAGCTGCGTGTCACTTAGCTATACCACCAACATATCTATGCATATCTAGCAACCCGCACTGTGCCAACGTGGTGGATTATGGCCTTAACTCTCTCCTTGCGAGAGAAGGCTCGGAGTCCCAGCCGTGGGAACATTTAGTGGGCTGTTGATGATGATGGTTGTGCTGTGTAGCTAGTTAGGCGGTAGAGGTACATGTTTGTCACGCCGCACTACGTGCGTTTTAGTGGTAGGACTCCTAGCAGAGTCCGCGTGGGGAAGTATCACACCTTTGTCAGTTCTTCTACAGTAATGTGAATACACTGTGAAGGGCAATGTTTCCATTGAAGTTTCAGGGCATAGAGATAAAACATCTCATATATCTGGGTGACGATCTTAGTGCAGTGCTAGGTAATGATTTGGACTCTTCATGTTCCAATAGCTCTGTGTTATGGGCAGGCTTGTTGCTTACTAGGTATTACGCACATGTACTGTTAATCACTCTGTTATATGAAAAACGTGCACTCTATAACCTTCAACTAGGGGGAGAACGAATACAAGGGTACCTGTTTACTCATCAATCTTATTTTTACATTAAAAGGTTAAAAGGTTAAACAAACATAGACCCAATCTTATTACGAGTACAACAACACAGACGTGGTCATATTTGACCACTCCGCCGTTTGATGTTATGTATTCTATATCTATTTCATAAATCTCCATCGGTAAAACATGATATTTATGTATCTATTAGTGTATGTTATATTCGTATTTATGTATTAGAGTGTACAGTTATTAATATGTAAGTATATGTAGCATGTTTTAGTGGAATTGGTATTGTAGTTTAATTATATATTATAAGTAGTATAGTAAATTTTCCAAATTGTAGAATTTTAAGTATCTTCCATTCATTATTTGTACTTCCCCGTCTTCTTATTCTTCTTATCTCCTTTTCCACACTGCGGTTGCCTGGAAGAGATCGCTCTTAGCGATAAGGTCGCCAATTGCTACTTTGTTTTTTTTAGTTTTGAATATTTTTGTTATTTTGTTTTCTAAATAAGTGCAATAAAGAGTTTATCTATCTATCTATCTATTCATGAAGCTTACAGGCACACTACCTTAGTATGATGAAGTTGTATGATAAAATCACGATAAAATATACTTTATGACATTACTTATTTTCGAAAAATAATTAATAGTAAAGTCATTCAGTATATTATAAGATTGCATTCATATTTTGGTATTTCAATTTCAACAAAGAGGGCAGAGCCTTTATTAACAAAACTAAAATACAATTAGAACTACACTACATACCTAACTAACTACTTACACTAAGCACACCTGAATTATCCAGAGACCAATGAAGGTCTACTGATAATCAACATGTTCAAGCCCACTACCAATCGGAAGCGTACCCAGCATGCTAGCGGCATTACCACTCTGAATGGATATGCTTAGGCGTTGGGCCAAATAAACGCCAGCCTTTTGGTCATGCGTCGCGACGACGAAGCGCTCGGAAAGGCTTTTGAAGATGAGGTGAGCTCCCACAGGCCCAATGTCTCAACCCCTAAAGGGCTCAAATATGTAACCACTACCGAGTGTTGCATATTTTATGCCGTTTGAGTCGCTCAGCTAAATTAAATTCAGCTACGGCAGACTGGGACATCCCTAGCTGTTATTATGGTTCGTGGCAAAAGGTTTCAAGTGGTGCTTATTGTGTTTACCTACGAGCACAATACACAATCTCAGGTTATTCCAACACATTGTTTATTGATTTAGACAGTATTTATGTTAGCGGAAATGTATGAAATGTATGTAGTTCCTAAAATCGCCCGGAAATGTGTGGAATCCTTCTAATATTATAAATGTATGGACGTTTGGATTTTTAAATATTTGAATGTTTGGATGTTTGTTGCTCAAGCACGTCGTAAGATCTGAATGAAGCGCAGACCATCAACGTCTGCAACTGAAGTTAACATGGTAAAAGTGAAGAAAAACTGCCGTTTGTTATTTTCCGAAAATTCATCAACTACCTAGTGAATTGATCAACTCTTTCTTTCAATAATTTCTTGTTATTTTCCGGTGACATATACATTTCCCAGGAATTGTATACAATTCCTACATTTCGTACATTTCCGGTTACATAGAGACTAGTTCCTTACATTGTAAATGAATATTGGTTTAATTCATGCCACTTAGCCCACAAAATGGTTTGGAAAGTTTCCACCACAAAAGTAAACAAATAAAATACTAAATGTGGGTTTTGTTTTGATTCCTGAAAGATAGGAAACAATATATCTATCTATGAGTAAATTTAATTATCGTTTACAGAAACACGAAATACGGGTTTGTTGTTGAGAATGACGTCACAGTTCCCTTGCGCCCCGCCGCTTTTGAAAGGTTAAAAAATATGAACTGGAAAAGGCGGGCTCCGACGAACTAGGCCAGTAAAACTAGACTTTAGATTTTTTTTGTCAACTTTGCACTTAATTTCTGATGCAATTATGTTTTCTTATATTTGGATTAGGATCACTTACTGAGCATAAAATCACAAAATGCTGTCAGATGCAGGTAGAGCTTTAAGCGCCATCTTGAAAAACGGTTTTGGTCGATATCTTGGAAACCATGCACTTTAGGGCAACAATTATGGCTACCATTATTGTAGGGAATACAATTTCACATCTTTTGTTGCCAGCTAACTTTTTTGTGAAACTTACCGTTTACAATTTATGGCCTATTTAATGCTGCGGTTGCGCTAATGCAAATGATGATGGATGCGGATGATGCAGTTTGCGACGGAGCTTGGTTATCCATTAGAAACCATTTTTTTTAATAAAGAGTAACGAAACGAGGATGGTATGTGCCCGATGGTAAGCAACAAGCCTGGCACAATACAGTGACACGCAGCTATTAGAACATGAATAGTCCAAATCATTAGGTACCTAGCACTGCACTGCGCTCGTCACCCAGAGATCTAAAATGTTATATCTCTAAGCTCTGGCATTTCTCTGGAAACATTGCCCTTCAAACCAGAACACAGTAATGTTTGCGCATTACTGTTTGGCGGTAGAATAACCGACAAAGGTGTGATACTTCCCCAGGCGGACTATGCCAAGAGTCCTACCACTACAAAAATTTACTCTGGACTCGAAAACCCCCAGGTTGTAACCATCGGGAAAAATCCAATCTGGTAATTAGCGGACGTATTGCGTAACATACAAACAAAAAAACTTGCAACCGATTTGAGAACCCTCTCCTTTTTTGAAGTCGGTTCAAAACAGAGTGATGTTTGTTTTGTCAAACAAAACTATATTTTTGCATTTTCTTTTTCATTAAAGACGACTCATTTACTCATTACTCATTTACTTATTTTCATTAACTCATATCACAGAATATGTACTTAAAAGTTAACACGTTGCGCGTGTCGTTATTATTTAATTTAAAATATCTAATATCTGTACCACCGGGCAGATTATGTTCAAATTTTGAAGGGACAATGTTCAAAATGTGTTCTTTTTAACAAAAACATAATTTAAAAAATTGAACATTGCCAACATGAGTTACAACCAAATACACATTCTGACTTTCACCCATCTCGCAAAAAAGCCATGCAGATTTTGGGGATCAAAGGTAGCCTGTACCGGCTAACGAATTTTATCTTGAATCTGTTCAAGAACTTCGCCATAAATAAGAAACAGCAGAGTACTTAGAAAAATACAAGAACAAAATTAAAAATTTTGACTAACCCCCGACTACCTCGGTTTTGTAATCTGTACAACATTCTACTAGTAAAGCCCTTTCATTTGATACCCATATTAAGGGAGTTGTGAAAAAGAAATGTATTTCCCCATTTTTTGGTAGCGGCCATCTTGGATTTGAAATTTGTCATAGTGCAAAGTATTCTACTAGTCAAGCCCTTTCGTTTGATACCCATATTGAGGTATTAGTGAAAAAAAACAAAATATTTCATAATTTCAGGGGCATAATGCAGTATTGAAGGGAATGTGGACTTGGCAAAAAAAAAATCTCCGTGTTTTCATGAACTGATTGAAGTAATCGTTAAGCTACAGTTTCACTATCTTTTTTCGGTTAGATTAGGTATCATTCAGTAGGATAAAAGGATAAAACCCTAAAAAAACATTATTCAGGGCCCACGTGTCATAATCGAGGATTGTTTTTTTTCACTTTCATAGGTTTACACTTGGCCGCCATCTCGCCTGATGTTAAGCGACGATGCGGTCAACGATGGAGCGTGTTTACCTAGAAAAAACCGATTCACTCTCGATTTGAAGACACAAAGATTGTAACCAATAGGGAAAACCCACTCAGGCAACGTATTCCACAGCCTAGACGTTCTTATCACAAAAATAGAGTCAAATCTCTTCGTTCGTGTCTTTGGAACATCAACCATGAAACGATGTCGCTTTTTCGAGCTACGAGCATTCCGATAGAAAAAAAGGGCAAGGTGGTATTAGATCATGTAAATCAGTCGCACACGGGTATTATAATTATGTATTCGGGTCAAGCATTTTCATCGGTTGCGTTCGTGAGACGATCTTAGGGCTAACACAGTATAAAGCCTTATCCAAAATGACTTAAATACATTATTAAAACCTAAAAGGAAAATGGTGAAAACACAAACTTAGACGGTTGACATTTAACCTTTCTTTAGCCTTTTACTACCTACTAGCCCTTGAAACGTGGTATACTTGTTAACTATCATTATTACTAATACTAAGGCACAAACAAGCATAATATTTTTAGAACAAAGCAAAATTTTACAATTTAATTTGGTCGGATCATATGGCAGAAACTTTTGGTTGCTAACTTCACAACGGTTCGCGCGGTCATCGGTTATGTAACAGGTCAATAGACTGGTCATTGTGTCGCTGTTACGCAATAGTTCATGGGCGAAATATGAACCTACGACCCATATAAATATCATACAAAGTATAGATACTATGGACAAAGTATAGGCACGTAGCGTGCGTCTTATGCCGTGGAAAGTGCCGCCCGAATGAGTGTTCCCCGTAGGAGTGAAACAGTGTTTTTTTGTTATACTTTGCGACCGTATCTATCCCAGATATTGGAATAGGTGAGTAGCATGCGTCTTAAGCCGTGGAATGTGCCACCCGAGTGGGTGTTCGTAAAATGCGACCGTACTCATCTCAGATATGGAAATAGGAGCATAGCGTGCGTCTTAAGCCATGGAATGTTCCACCCGAGTGGGTGTGCAAAAAGGTGTTTATTTTTGTTATAAAATGCAACCGTATCCATCCCAGACATGGGAATAGGCACGTAGCATGCGTCTTAAACCGTGGAACGCGTGGAACCGCCCTAGTGGGAGTTCCCCGAGTGAGTGAAGCGGGGCTAGTAGTGCTATCTTTTATTTATCTACGTATATGGGACCCTTCAAGAAGTTTACGTTTTCGACCAAAAATAGATTTTTCAAAATTGCTTAATCTCTTGTAAATCTCCTTTTTTGGCAATGTTTAATTGTAATTATCTTTTGGCAAATAAAATTTTACTTTAATAATGCTACTATCACTGTTTTCTACGTAGAATTAACCTGTTGTTTTAAGTCTTCGAAAATGGGCGCAGCAGTGAATTGGTTAAAAATTACTGGCCAATCATGAAGTTAGAATAGTTTAAGAAATTGTGATATAATAGCGTCGCAAGGCTGGCAGTGCACAGTGCTCATCGCGTCTCTCGCAATGATGGACGCGGAAATTGTTGTTCGGGACCTGATATCAGAAGTGGCGGCCGAGCGCGGTCTCCCCAATACACCAGATGTAAGAGCTGTCAGCAGTGGAGGAGCCAACTACACCTCCGCTCTCTTCACCGTCGCCCTCTCCGACCTCAAACTTTTTTCAAAGGTAGCAAGTATTAGTGAAAACATGAGAGACATGATGAACGCCGATCGGCTCTACATGACTGAACAGGTCCTCTACAAAGACCTTCTTAAAACCTACACAGATATATTAAAAAAACATAGCGCAACGGAGTTCCGCGTCCCGAAAGTTTATGCGATGCTACGGGAGCTCGGAAAGGAGACGATAGTAATGGAAGACCTTTCCGCTGAGGGGTACAGAGCCCCATCACGCCATGACACCATCAACTGGCGTGTCGCGTCAGCCGCGGTGATAAAAATGGCAGCATTCCATGCGTTGTCATTTGCGTTTGAAAGGGACTTTCCCGATGAATTTTCTGCAAAATCAGAATTGCTTAAATACGTGAGTCCAGTGCGGACTCCAGAAACTGCGTCTATAGACACCTGGAGTCAAATTATACGAGGCGCAGTCCAGTTGCTGAAAGAAAAGTTTAAGGCGAGAGTGGAAAAAGTTTTGACGGGTTCTGAAGGGTACATAGCGTTCAAGTCGCCCATATACCGGACAGTTCTCATCCACGGCGATTACCGAACGAGCAATTTGATGATAAAGGAAAAGGTAAGATAGTTTAAAATATTTTTACACAAATTCACAGACATATTTTAAGCAATCGCAATTTATTTTACTAGGATTCTAGAACAGATTACTCATTATACAATCAAAATAGAAAACCATAATGTAAAGTCTTAAAATCTAAAAAGTTATCCAAAGCAAACACACCCATCGGAACTAGAACAATACCTACAAGCACTCAACAATTAATAAGAATTAAAATACATATTATTTTTTATTTTATTTTTTTTTAAATAAAGAGTGACGAGACGATCAGGACATGTGCCTGATGGTAAGCAGCATGCCTGACACATAACAGCACAGTGACACGCAGCTATTGGAACATGAAGAGTCCAGATCATTACCTAGCACTGCACTGCGCTCGTCACCCAGAGATCTAAGATCTTATATCTCTAAGCCCTGTAGTTTCTCTGGAAACATTGCCCTTCAAAATTACGTTAAAAAATTATAAGTAGGAAACATAACACAAAATACCTATTTTTAAACCCATGTCTCAAAATCACCAATAATTTATTAAATAGAAGCAAACAAGAAATAGTTTAAGTACAATTATTTAAACAAATTGTACAAAAGTGAATTTAATTATCAATGTATCTAAATATCATCTCCTTGACTTTTTTTTATTTTTCTTTCGAAGACTTGTACCGAGGTTTGTTTATGAAATTCAGTATATTAGTGACATAAACCTACTGAGTCAAATAACAAAATTATTGGTGTAGGTACTGACATCGAAAATATTTTTTTGAGAAGAAAACACGTGTAGCCTAGTACCAATATTATTATTTGCAAGATCACTAGTAGCTATTATTGTTTTCTAATCGAAGGACTTACAATGTTACGTATGTGTAGGTATAAATCCTAACTCCGCGTTAAGTAAGTATAAGGTTAATTATGTGTCAGATTATTAACTCAGTTTGGATACTAAATAACTTGTCGCACTATACAGTTTTCAAGTTTTTCTTTAATTATTTTTAAGTATTCATTCTTTACTTTCGTGTAAATATATAAGTGTGTCAATGTATGTAAAATATGTTTTACAAAACAATCCAATTTTTCCCCTATAAATTTTTCTTGATCTTCACATATTAGACAGACCAAATTAATGCCATGATATAATTTGCATGATTCGAGTTACTAAAATATTTAGTGATATTACAACAAAGTTTTATTAGTTGTACTATTTTTACTGTTTTCACAGTAGGTAACATAACTATTAATTTTAATAAGGATTATGTACGGCGTAAAGTAGACAAAAAAATGTATTTACCCACGACTACCTCGGATTTGTAATCTGCACAACATTCTACTAGTCAAGCCCTTTCATTTGATACCTATATTGAGGTAGTAGTGAAAAAAAAAATGATAATTCACTTTCCCCCTGGAATCAAAGCGCTTGGCCCAGGGACCGGGGCTTGGCCCGGTGCCCGTCAAAACCGCGCGCGCCGCGGGCGTAAAACGGGCGTCGAAAGCTCGTGAGTTGTGCTTTCAATTTTTACATACATATCTGCATTTTTCATGACTGCAGCTTCAGGCCCGCAAACGTGGCAAAAAACCTCCATGACTACTTAACCTTATTACTACAAATACTAAGCCTACGCAAAGCTAACCGATATGTCCAGCGCAAGATTGTATTCACTTGTAATCTTGTTTCAAACAACACAAATACTCATGGCTTCACTACTACAGCTCATTTTATCATTTGAACAAAATGCTATTTTTGCAACATTGTAGGTGCAAAATCATTCATAAGAATAGCAACGCTGAGGACGCAGCTGCATGTAGCGAGGCCGGCGGAGTCATACGAGTACGTTAAATTTCACGTAAGGCCTGTTTACATTTTGATTACTAGAGCAGGCGCTGAATGGAGTTGAGTCTGCAAAATATGAGAACCGCAATCGGTGTACGGTTATGAACTCAGAAAAACTTGCAGATTGATTCTGGATGTCGCCATGTTTTGGTCCATTTTTTATACCCCTTAGATTTCAAGTAAATGGACTGACCACCTGAATAAAAAAGGTTATTGAGGCTTACCCCTGAGAGAGAGATATTTCCCCCCAAACAACTTTTCCCCTTCCCCGTTAATCCCTTCAAAGTTTTTGTGCCTCCAATTTTACCCACTCATGGCTATTAAAACCCCCAATATTTGGGAGAATCGCCCCCCAATCTGACAACAGTGGAACGCTAAAAGTGAGGGAGAAGGAAGACCGCGCGGAACGTGGCTCGCACATAAATACGAATAGAACACGCTTCGAATCACTTCACTACGTAAGTTTCTCTACACTTGCATAAAATCATCAATTCAATCGGTGTCCTAGCCTCTAACCACTAATCAATATGTAAACAGGCCTTTAGATATTATCTGTCCATGCAAATAAATACGGCCTGCACGTATTATAACACGTCCGTTATCAATTATTGTGTACTATATTTTTAACCCCCCAACCAAAAAAGGGGTGTTATAAGTTTGACGTCGATGTCTATCTGTCTGTCTTTGTGTGTGTCTGTCTGTGGCACCGTAGAGCTCAAACGGATGGGCCGATTTCGATGCGGTTTTTTTATTTGAAGATTAGTATCCGTGCGGATGTTCTTAGCTTTATTTGGTTAATATCAATTCAAGATGGCCGCCTCCATAAAATGGCGGCCAATCTCAATATAGGCATCAAATGAAAGGGCTTGACTAGTAGAGCACTATACATTATAAAAAAACAAATCCATGATGGCCGCTACTACAAAATGGCGAATCATATTATTTTTTTCACTACTACCTCAATGTGGATATCAAACGAAATAGCTTGACTAGTATAATACACAATGACAAATTTCAAATCCAAGATGGCCGCTACCACAAAATGGCGACAAACATTTCTTTTTTTCGCAAAAATCTTAATATGGGTATCAAATGAAAGGGCTTGACTAGTAGAATGTTGTACATACAGATAACAAATCCGAGGAGCTGAACAAATTTTTTAATTTTGTCCTTGTTACCCGACTGCAAGAAGGGTTATGTTTATTTAGTCTTGTTTTCCATGTCTAGCCAAAACTACTGCGCGCTAATAAACAACTGCCGTCTAGAAAATGTAATGTATTTACTTGAATGTTTTTGTCAATGCTGCATAAAATAAAAGTGGTCAAGTGCGAATCGGACTCGCCCATGAAGGCTTCCTTAGCAGCAAGTAACATAATATAAAAGTTCTTGTAGTTCGTTGTTACTTTAATCAGTGTTTTAACAATAGTGAATTTATGACGTATTAAAATAAAACAACTTACACGATCGCATTCAAACCAATTTTCATTGAAAGTATACATGGTAAAGTACATCGTTAATTTTTTTTAGTTTTGTCATTCTCTTATTTCAAAAGTTGCAGGAGAACGGGATACACATTTCACTACTTTGGAAGAGTGTCTAGCGCAAACTATTCAGTTTAGAAAAAAAAAAATTAGAAACCTCAAAATTATTTTTGATTATCCATAGGATAATCCACACGTATGGTTTTGATGGAAAAAAATGAGTTTTAGTTCTAAGTATGAGACACCCCCAATTTTTTTTTTTTTTTTTTTTTTTTTTTTAAATATTTTTTTTTACGATTAAAAACTCCTACGATGTTATTAGAATATGATAATTTATTTCGCTGTTCTTAAAGTCTAAATGGCTCAGACGGAATATGCTCGCCCTCGGAGTCAACAGGCCCCGGTTCGAATCCTGATAGTTGCACTCGAGACTTTTCTTTTTGTTCTTTTTTTTCTGAGAATATCTGATACTTAGAGCCTTTTATAAACGCATTTAATTCGTATCTAAGTAGGTCTAAGTAAGTCATCACTACGTAATTCGTACCTGCCTAAATGTCATTTAAAAAAACCGAGCAAAGCTCGGTCAACCAGGTACTAACTATTAAATGAATAACCTAGACCTATTTCGTAGCATTGACAATACTATTCTGGTCGACAGTATACAGCTGCAGTAGTTGAAGACTCCGGGCGGACTTTTGGTGACTGTGCTCTACAATGTATACTTTTAGCCTTGACCAATTTTTGGTGTATTAGTGTATTTGTCTAGAGTGAATTTTCTACCCGATGTTGTTATACTAACGGAATCGTTGAAAGATGACACATTTCAGGGAATTATTATCTCTAAAATAATAACTGCTATGCATTTTCAGTTTTAAGAAATCGAAATCATAGCTTATTATGCTCAGTAATTTTTTGGAACCAATGACTTGATATTGACGTACGGGAGCCGAATCCCAACATTGTCTGGTTATTAAAATTGGTTCCGAATTAATGCTTGGTTGCGTTACATCGTAGCCCTGCTACAAAAATGATAAATAATATAAGTACGAGTAACTATTGACAACACGGAAAAAATATTAACGCAACTTCTATTCCATCTTGTATAATTACCGGTGATGTGAACACATACGTTAAGCTTACATCTACAGACAAAAATTGGCCAAGTGCTAGTCGGACTCGCCCATAAAAGGTACCGTAGCAGCAAATAATAATGACATCTTAGATCTTTGGGTAACGAGCGCAGTGCCGTGCTAGGTAATGATTTGGACTCTTCATGTTTCAATAGCGCCTAACAGATTACTCGCGTAGTTCCCGTTCTCGTTATTTTCAACGATTAAATCTTTATTCTGGAAACATTTCTCTTCAAACCGGATGTTCAAATACTGCGCATAATAATGTATTGTATGTTGAGGCAAAACTATCCACCAACCCGCACAATCATAGTCATAGTCTCCAGCGTGGTGGATTATGACCTTGACTCTCTCCTTGCGAGAGAAGGCCCCAAGTCCCAGCAGTGGGAATATTTAGTGGGCTTATGCTGAGGGAAATGTAAGAAAAAACAGCATTCAATAAAATCTATTCAAAGTTTTTGATGAAATAATATATTCCCTTAGTAAATTTAATACTTTCAGTAGTAAATTTTTATTAGTATGTCACTCTGAAATTTAATAGATACAAGAACAAAATTAAACATTTTTTACTGACCCCCGACTACCTCGGATTTATTATCTGTACAACATTCTACTAGTCAAGCCCTTTCATTTGATACCCCATATCAAGGGAGTTGTGAAAAAAGAAATGTATTTCGCCATTTTGTGGAAGCGGCCATCTTGGATTTGAAATTTGTCATAGTGCAATGTATTTTACTAGCCAAGCCCTTTCGCTTGATACCCATATTGAGGTGGTAGTGAAAAAATAATATAATTCGCCATTTTGTAGTGGCGGCCATGTTGAATTAGATTTTTTTTATAGTTTATATTATTGTAGTAACCAAGCCCTTTCATTTGATACCCATATTGAGGTAGGTTGTGCAGAAATATTTTGTGGAGGCGGTCATCTTGAATCGATATTAACCAAACATAGCTAAGAACATCCGCACGGATATAACCTTCATATAAAAAAACCAAAACAAACAGAAAATGCTAATTCCTGCACATAAGCACTAAAATAAACTATTTCGTACTCTTTAATTATACACAGCATATCAACGCAAAGCAAATAACATAACATAACACCAAATATTGAGGTTATTTTGTGTAGGTACTCAATTAATAGAGATAGCCCTCCAAGATTCCCCAAAAATCCACCACGGTCATACGGATTATAATTTTTATAACATTCGCAAACAAGAACAAAATTAAAAAAATTGTTTAACCCCCGACTACATCGGATTTGTTATCTGTACAACATTCTACTAGTCAAGCCCTTTCATTTGATACCCATATTAAGGGAGTTGTGAAAAAATAAATGTATTTCGCCATTTTGTGGTAGCGGCCATCTTCGATTTGAAATTTGTCATAGTTCAAAGTATTCTACTACTCAAGCCCTTTCATTTGATACCCATATTGTGGTAGTAGTGAAAAAATAATATAATTCGCCATTTTGTGGTGGCGGCCATCTTGGATTTGAAATTTTTTATTATGTATTGTATTCTACTGGTCAAGACTTTCATTTGATACCCATATTGAGGTAGGTTGTGAAGAAATATTTTGTCCGCCATTTTGTGGAGGCGGCCATCTTGAATCGATAACCAAACAGCTAAGAACATCCGCACGGATATCAATCTTCAAATAAAAAACGCATCGAAATCGGCCCATCCGTTTGAGCTCTACGGTGCCACAGACAGACAGACACACACACAGACAGACAGACAGACATCGACGTCAAACTTATAACACCCCTTGTTTTGGTCGGGGGTTAAAAACACAGGCAGCCAGCGAAATCGTGCATATATAAATATTTTTGTATTACCTATCATTTGAAATTATGTTATCATTTGAAATTATATTATCATTTGAAATTATTAAAATCATTTTATTGCCTATATATTTTATGTATATGCCTGCCCATAACGACACACAGTAACACGCAGCTATTGGAACATGTAGAGTTCAAATCATAACCTACCACTGCACTGTGCTCATCACCCTGTGATATAAAATGTTTTATCTCTGTGTGTTGTAATTTCACTGGAAACATTGCCCATCTTACTTCCCCAGGTGGACTCTGCTAAGAGTCCTTCCTACCACTATGAAAATATGAAAATTATATTTGAACAAAATTGTGAGAGCGGACTTCTACACGGAAAAACGCTCGATAAAGTATAATAAACGTTCAACATTTATAATCGGGATGCCTGAGAGCGTTTACCACAAGGTTGCCGATCCGACTGTGTGGCTTATACGCATATGTTTTTTTCGCGCCCGCTCCCTCCCTCGCGGAGCCAGTGGTCGCGTTGGAGCGAGCACGAACCATCCAACGATTCCAACGCGCCGGCTGCTCTAATTACATAATGACAAGCCAGTATTTCGCAATGCACTATGTCATTGTAACTATATTTTCATCTGTGGCTATGTACCTGTGACGAAACAAAATGCAACGGATCTGCAAATGTGAAAACATACACTTTTATAACATCTATATTTTTTATAACATCTTATTATATACCTTTAAACGACCAATTCTTGTAGGTATATATAGGTATATATGTATAGAATCTGAATCTCGGAAACGGCTCGAACGATTTTCATGAAATTATGTATACAGGAGGTTTCGGGGACGATAAATCGATCTAGCTAGGTTTTATTTTTTAAAAACATCATTTTATGCGCGTTTTTAGACAATGGAAAACTCCTACAATGTCATTAGAATACGACAACTTATTTCGCCACTGTTCTTAAACTCTAAATGGCTCAGCCGGAATATGCTCGCCCTCGGAGTCAACAGGCCCCACTTCGAATCCTGATGGTTACACTCGGGTCTGTTCTGATTTTTTCTGAGAAAATCTTTTACTTAGAACATTTTATAAATGCATTTAAACCGAGCGGAGCTCGGTCAACCAGGTACTTTTATTTATAGCATCTATCACGTGCCAATTCGACTTTGTTAGTTTTTTTTCTGCATAGTATTTGTCACACCGATGCAGTCTGTTGAGATAGTCAAACACATTTTGTTCGGTTGTGTCCGGGTTAAGCTGCCAGGCTTGTACATATTATTTTATTTCAATCTTTCCACAACTTGAAGAACATCATTAATCTGCCCTGTGCCCGTGATCACGGCGGTGTTTGGGTGTTTTTAGTCGCCTTTTTGCTCCCTACCATCGGGTTTATGTGTGTGTCCTTTTTTATGTGTCCGACAAATCTCGTCATCATCGATTGTGGAGACCCCGAGATTGTGGCCACACTCGAAGTCAGTTGTATTGTAAGTAATGTTTCTCTTGCTTCCTTTTGTTATTATCGGCCTGCTGTACTTCATAGTGGGCCATGTATGTATGTAAACAATAGATTAAAAAATGGAATGTTATTCGAAGCTTTCAGTTGAATAGATTTGTGATATCGCTACCGTAGATTTAATTGGAAATAACTCACGATTATATGTATCTACAGGTCAAATCTGAGAAACGCTTCGTCATTTTTTCCTATTTTTAACCCCCGACCAAGAAAGGGGGCTTTTAAGTTTGACGTAGATGTCTGTCTGTCTGTGTGTGTGTATGTGGCAACGTAGAGCTCAAACGGGTGCATAGTTTTTTTATTTAAATTACCTATGAAATTCTGATTCATAAGTTTTCACTTCTATCGCCAGTTCCAAAAATGGCCTGTGACTGCCATTTTTTTTACATGGCATACAGTGACGAGCTTAGCTGGAGATGTGACTGATGGTAAGCAACATACCTGCCCCATAGAAGCACAGTGACACGCAGATATTTGAACATGAAAAGTCCAAATCACCTAGCACTGCACTGCGCTCGTCACCCAGCCGTCTAAGATATTATATCTCTAAACCCTATTATTTCTCTGGAAACATAATTATACTGACTAGATTTAAAGTTTCGGGTTGAGTGGTGATGACAAACCTGTATTTTTGCACGTGTAAACATATTGAGTCCAGACGGTTTGAACCTACTGCGTCTCGTCCTCAGTATTCGCCATTAATAAAAAGGATTTGTTTTGATCGAATGAAATCAATAAAATTAATTTAACATTATTTATTTATTTAAAAACCTATTAATTACTTCAACTGTTTTTTCCAACCTGTCAACCATAGGCGACATAATTATTCGTCAACGAAAAATCAATCAACCTTATCAAATATTGGCTGCAAAGTGATGAAATTCTCACTCACGACTAAATATCTACTAGGTACTGTAAATGTGTGGCCTATAGAAGAATTAAACTCGAGCTCATCTTTAAGCCTGCCTGGATTTATTATATTATGGTTAAATAGGGAACTCACGGCTACACTACATCATCTCCGTTAAATAAAATAATATTATAGGATTACATTTAATTTTATTTTGTAATATATTATACCTATAATATATGTATATAAAACTTGTGTTCGACTATTTGTGCATCATACTTTAACTGTAAATAAACATATATCCTTTCGAAAATAATTGACCGACAACTCCTTTCATGCACGCTTTGTGATAATGGATAGGTAATTTTAATTCTAATTAATAAGTCGCTTTTGACAACTGAAATTGACGCTCCGCTATCGACTAACCAACTACTTGTATGATGCTCTAATTGAAATGCGTACTTTTTCAGATCACTTATTGCACAGTGACTGGTATTTATGATCGAAAAAATGATTCATAGGTTCCATATTTGATTCGGTGATAGAATCACGTTGCTCTTGGTTGCTATGTGATATTATATTAACACTCCTATTTTGTGAAGGGAATCGGCGATTTACCGGGTTCCTACCTCTATTGATGTTACCACGGAATTCCCGGTTATTTGTTTCTTCGGTACGTGGTCCTTCTTGGGATGAATCGTAGCTAAAAGGGAAATTATTGTTCTCTCGCTAGAAATCCTCGAAAACCTCTATTTCGACCTTGTTGACTTCGGAATGAAATTAGGTATATTCAAAAAAAAAGTTATTTGAAAAGTTTATATGCCTCGATGCATAGAAATAGTTATTATACAAGAGTGCAAAGTTGATTTATAACCGCGGCGCGTGCTCAATTTTGATGACCGAGCAAGCGAAGGATTCTAAAATTGAATCCTGAGCGTAGCAAGGGAATCAAAAGAGCACAAGGTGAAAAGTCTTTACACTCGAGTGCAACACGAAACTTTTCATTCCACCTCAGCGAGGAAATTACTAAATGCAAATTTTTTAATGTTTTCGCGCTAAGCAAATTAAAAAAAGTAAGTACACCAAGGAGGTTCAGAGTCTGAGTTTTTAACATATTAAAAAAAATGTATGATGCATTCGGCACCAAGGAGGTAGAAATAAATAGGTTGAATTATGTTTTGAATTCAAAACCTCAGTACACACGATGTTCTAAATTCAAATTTACTTTAACCTCTAGAGGGTAAAAACGACTTTTGCGCCCTGATATCTAGGAGCAAAAGTACTCTTTCCGAGCTGGAGGGATGAAAAAACATTTGCCGAATTGGATGGTAATGTTCTCCCTCCTCCTGGGCTACCTGTATAGCATCCTTGAGGGATTGGAAATTACGCACAGCAATGATGGTACTTACCCTCTGATCTCGCATTCCTTCTCAGAATCGGTTTATGGCTAACTGCTCGTTGAGTTTAGTGGGGAAGTATGGTAATGTCAGTTTTTCTTTTTTTTTTTTATACCTTATTTTTTTTAATCTGGGCAGAGCCTTTATTAACAAAACTAAAATACTATGAGAACTACATACACTACACTACAAACCTAACTAACTACTTACACTAAGCACACCTGAATTATCTATAGACCACTGTAGGTCTATAGATAATCTATAGATAATAATAGATAATAATAGATAAGATAATAATAGATATAATAGATAAGTTATATAATAGATATAATAGTCTATAGATAATAATAGATAAGTTTTTCTTGATCTTTGCCATTGTTGATGTTTGGCTTAATACCTATAAAATTGTAGTGGTAGGACTCTTGGCAGAGCCCGCCTGGGGAAGTACCACACCTTTGCCACACTTTGGTTTGAAGGGCAATGTTTCCAGAGAAATTACAGGGCTTAGAGGTATAAGATCGTAGGTCTCTGGGTGACGAGCGCAGTGCAGTGCTAGGTAATGATTTGGACTCTTCATGATCCAATAGCTGCGTGTCACTGTGGTGTTATGTGTCAGGCATGTTTCTTACCATCAGGCACATGTCCTGATCGTCTCGTCACTCTTTATTTAAAATAATAATAATAAGTATTTAATATCTTGGTACACTTTCTTAATAATATCGCATTCACAATGAATTCTTATGTGGGATTTGAACCAGAGGTTTCTGGTCGGCAGTTTTTTTTTTTACTTTTATAGGTTTACACTTGACCGCCACCTCGCCTGATGTTAAACGACAATGGGGTCTACGATGGAGCGTGTTTACCTAGAAAAAACCGATTCACTCTCGATTTGAAGACACAAAGATTGTAACCATCGGGGAAAACCCACTCAGGCAACGTATTCCACAGCCTAGACATTCTTATCACAAAATTAGAGTCTAATCTCTTCGTTCGTGTCTTTGGAACATCAACCATGAAACGATGTCGCTTTTTCGAGCTACGAGCATTCCGATAAAAAAAGGGCAAGTTTCCTTTAACCCAAAAATATTGTGTTTCAGGATGGGGAGCTGGACGTTATAGTGGTCGATTACCAGATGGTGCACCCCGGGAGTCCTGCCGCTGATCTCCTCTACTTCATCTTCCTCAGCACCGACCAAAACTTCCGAGACCAACACTACCAAAAGGTAAACTCCTTTCTGTTAATGAGGATCATCCAAAGCACCCCACTAAATGTTCCCACAGCTAGGACTCGGGACCTTCTGTCGCTAGGAGAGAGACAGAGTCGTAATCTACCACGCTAGTGGCATAAAACCTGGAAAGACTCCCGGAACATGCCTGTTTCCTCACGATATATTCCTTCACCGTTTAAAGCCAGTGACAACATACCTGTTCATTTGTATATGGTCAAATACCTATATAGACTTATTATCAGCGCCTCGCGGGTTTACCCTCGTAGTTTCCGTACCTGTTATTATTCGGGATAAAAATAGCTCATGTTTTCTTCCAGGCTGTAATGAAACTGTGTTCGAAATTTCAGCTGGATCCGTTCATACGTTACGACATGATTGAGCAACAAACATCCAATCAATAACATTTATAATATCAACAATAAAGATATTATATAAGTAATAATTGAATTTTACAAAACAAAACAAAAACAATACAGTTGAAAACTGTAATAAAACTACCTGTTTGATCGGATAATCACGGTTTAACTAAGATTAGTTAAACGGCACTGTTTAGTAACTTGAAGTTTATTGAACGACCGATCAAGCTTGTTAGCTGCGCCATAACCATAGCTTGCTTTCCTAGCTAGAAAAACTAGCCTCGTGTAGCTTGGGAATTAGATAGATAAACTCTTAATTGCACTTAAATTACAAAGAAAAATAACAATAGCATTAAGAATTTATAGCATTAAGTATTTTTAAAAATTTTAGTTGCTGCAGCACTACCACAAGAGTCTGGGTGCGTCGCTGGTTGAGCTGGGGCTGAACGTAGACCAGGAATACCCACTGGATATCTTCTACAAGGAGGTCAAGGAGGTAAATAAATGTGGATCAATTGTAATAATCTTTTAGTCCAAGATCCCAGAGGCACCAGACGTCACGTATTTTCTGAAAAAAGAAATGTGGGCGATTTTGAGAAAACAGGTAATGAAGGTTCATAAAAAAATACTTACATTTGTGTATTGACCACTTTTAAAAAAAAGATTAGTAGGTAAAATGCGTGGTCGTCTTTTACCGGAATCACTGATACTGACAAATTTTCAGAGTATTTTAGTAAACTGTGGATGTGCACAAATTTTATAAGTTGTAATTGTACAAATGTTTTTTTTTTTTTTTTTAATAGTAATAAACTTTATTGGTATACAAACACTGTCCGAACAATACTTACTGTAGTACCTATAACGGGCTAAATAAGTGTTTGCCGATGGGTGCATGAGTGCTGGTATGCGTGTACACGTTATGGTGTACACGCATTATAACGTGATGTCTTATATTTGATCTGACTGTCTGTTTTTAACCCCTGACTAAAAAAGGGGTGTTATAAGTTGACGTTGATATGTCTGTCTGTGGCACCGTAGAGTTTAAACGGATGGGCCGATTTCGGTGCGGTTTTTTTATTTGAAGGTTAATTTCCGTGCGGATGTTCTTAGCTATGTTTGGTTAATATCGATTCAAGATAGATCGCCTCCACTGAGAAGTGCCAAAATACTCATATACGACGACACCCTTGTATTATTCTAAAACTTCAAACTTTTGAACATCGTCGAAAAAATTGCTAAGTTACGCGGTTTTTTTTCTATGATACACTATGGAGACTGTACGAATGTACGAAGTACGCTCCCTCTTAGACTGCAGCGTCACTTAACATCAGCCGAGATGGCAGTGGCACTCAATACTTTTTGGTAAAAAACAACTAATCGTATGCAGTATGAGGAATGGCTTCTAATATTTAATAATGTGGACAGAGCCTATAATAACGAAAAACTAAATTACAATAATATGAACTACACTTACACGTTACATACATAACTAACCTACTTACACTAAGCACATCTGAATTATCCACCTAATGAAGGACCAGTCGGAGGCGTATCCTGAATACTGGCGGCATTACCACGCTGAATGACAATGCTTATACGTTGTGCCAAATTAATGCCAGCATTATTATGTGATTTCTGGTACCTGTGTTGGTCGCAATAATAAGTTATGTATTGTATTCCATATTATCTTCTAGTTGCTGCCCAATGCTCTACTGGTGGCTGCCGCGGTTCTCCCTCTGATTACAGTGGAAGAGGGGTCCGCCCCGGACACGTCGGGAGACGCGAACATGCAGAGCGTGATCCTGGCTCCGAATCAGGTTTTCGCGCAGCGGTTCCAGGCGCTCGTGGAAGATTGCGCCAAGTGGGGCGTTCTGTAATTACGAGTCGCAGATTGCACTAAGCGTTATTTTAGGCGCTTATTTATATTATATATAAATAAGCTACATTTTATGTATAACTTTTGTAAGCTTCACCAATCGTGGGGCGCTATACAAAGTGCAAGTCTGATGTAATAGCGGTATCATACAAGTGGCTATGATACTATTTTAAACTAAATATATGGCGCTCTGCAACGCTGTAGTAAATTAAATTAAACTTATGGTGTTCTATAATATTGTTTTAAGCTGAACTAAACAGGAAGTCTGGTACGACAGTGTTGTAAACTGTACCAAGCGTAGGGAAAAATAATTAGTACAAGCAAGAAAATAAAACGTTGTGTTGTTCGTTAACTGTTATTTCTCAATTCTAATATATTGTTTAACGTATGTTTAAGTAATATAGTTACGTCGAAATTTAAAACTAATAAAGTAAATGTATTAATGGTCAAGTTTGTCGTTCGTTTAAGAATTAAAGTTTTTCCAGTCTTTTTTTGTGTTTCATTTAAGGCTGAGACCAAACGACAGTCATTTTTGAGTCGCGAGTAACTTAAAATGCTTTTAAGTTGCTTTAATTTGGTTTACTGATTTAAAAATCTTTATGCCATAAGTCGATGTAAAATAAATGAGTTGAAATATTAATAGAAATTAAAAACACAAAGAAATATGCATGAAAGATTCAAAAAAAATTGTTTGTTTGGGCTGAGCGTCAATAAACCACCCATCGCTACGTTGCCTAAATAAATCTCCCGCACTAAAAATATAAAAATACAATTTGTAAGAATCATGGTTCATGATTGAGATTCCAAAAACGAGACGAGGAGGTTTGGATCCCTTTCGTTTTTTGCCAGGGTTTGCTGATGATCACAACGTTGGTTTCTTTTTAATTAAGTCCAGAATGAATGGGATTCTTTTAGTTAAGCTTGCTCTGTCATCCATCACAGACTGCATCGTAGCTTAACGTCAGGCGAAATGGCGATCAAGAGCAAATCTTTCATTGTAATAAAATTTGTATGTCCATTTACAAAACCAGTACTAACGATTTTGTCGAGGTAGCACTCTTAACTCTTACATAACACCTCCAAAGCCCGCTTCAACGTTGTTATGGGGATTTTAACGCCAAAGTGGGACTTGCGGTGAATCGCCACCATATAGTAGGATGGAAAGAGTGGTAGATGTCGCAACTATGGCGCAAAGGCAGAAAGTCAAAGTTTTCCAGGGTTCCAGGGAGCTTTTGATGTAATCCCACCTTAACCTTGTCAGAACAAGGGGCTCTTAGCAAGAGAGTTCGGAGGAGTTTGAAGGTCACGTCGTACAAGCTTGGTAGCTTGTACGACGTGATCTCCGATTAGCTAACATAGTCTTGATTTAAAAGTCAATTGAACAAAATCGGGGGCAAAAGTATTCGTCAAGACATTGGGTACAGTCCACCTGACGAAGAAAACCACCTCGGCGGGGAGAGTCGTTACATCTAAAGCGGCTATCCTCTCGTAAGTGAAAGACTTTTACAGCCAGCTGTACGAATCGCATACTCCTTATCTCCTACAAAACGAGGTCAAAAGAGCCACTCTGACTCGCTGCAATACCGAAGGACTGCCGGACATAAGTCTTGACGAAATCGTGATGGCTTTTGGACAACTTAAAAAAGGAAAAGCCGCGATCGAGGACGGGATTACAACAGATCTCTAAAGGGCCTATAGAACTCCACTTATAAAAATGCTCCAAGAACTGTTTAATGCCGACCTCTTCAATGGAAGAACTCCAAAGGCATGGCACAGACGTGTGATTGACCGCTTTTCCAAAAAGGGAAACAAGCCCAATTTCAAGAATTATCGACCTATATCTCTTCTGAACCATGTCGATGTTTAAGTTATTTTCGAGAGTTATCACGAATCGGCTCGCCCGATGACTCGACGAGTTGCAGCCTCCTGAACAGGCCGAGTTTCAAAGTAAGTATAGCACCATAGGCCACATTGACACAGTACGGAAGATTATACCGAAGACAAACGAGTACAATCGGCCACTTTGCTTAGCATTAATGTACTATGAGAAGGCGTTTGACTTAGTCGAAACTTGGAGTGTTCCGCCCCTCTACCGCCTAACAAAATCAGCTATGGCCCTGCTATTGCTGTCTTGTCTCTTTCATTTCAAGCGAAAAGAAAAGAGACATCAATATCAAAGCTAAGACAGATTTAGTTAGGCAGTAGACCCTGGAGTCTGGAGTCGTTACAGCAATGCCAAGTCGATGGGCGATACATGCTGTGGTGGTAGGACTCCTAGCAGAGTCCGCCTGGGGAAGTACCACGCCTTTACAAGTTATTCTACCGCCAAACAATAATGTGAAAACATTACTAAATAAATAAAATATTGGTGGACAATTCACACACAACACCATCTGACCCCAAACTAAGCATGCTTGTACTATGGCGGCCAGATAGCTGATATAATACATATATAGTTTTAAATACATACTTATCATAAATAGAAACACCCAGACACAGCGCAAACATTTGAAATCATCACATAAATATTTGCACTGGGTGGGAATCGAACCCACGACCCTCGGCTTCGCAGGCAGAGTTACTACCCACGAGGTCTGTAATCCGTGTATTTATGTAAAACTACGAGTAGCTTTTACCCGCGGCTTCGCTCGCGTTTTGTAAGTCGTTGACGCAAGGCCTAAGCGTCAATATGAAATTTTAATCCCCTAAATTTACAACGAATAAAAAGTAACCCCTATTTCACCCCTTGGGGATGGAATTTTGATAAATCCTTCCTTATTAGATCTCTACATCATACCGTGTGCGATTGACGTGTGCGAAATTTTAAGTTTCTAGCCATAAAGGTTTGCCCCGTGCGTTTATACAAAACTTTCACCTCCTATTTTACCCTCTTAGGGGTTTAATTTCGCAAAACCCCGTCTTAGCGAGCACCCACGTGCTAAAAGGCACCTCCGTACAAAATTTCAGACGCCTAGCATTTGTAGTTTCAGAGATTTCGTGATGAGTGACCTTTCGCTTTTATATTTATAGATGTGTAATAACCACGTTAGTTTTCATACTAAAGTTTTATTTTTAATTACATAATAAAATTACAAATTCGATAGTTTTAATAGTTTGTTATTTTTTATTTTAGTTTTCACTTCTACCGTGTGGTTGCACGCACACATTTTTCGTGTTTCGAAAATTTGTGCATTTTGCGCCATCTGTGTTGTCGCCGGTGAACCACTACGCCGATCAGTATCAGCCCTGGCTTGTGGCTCCTAACTACGAGACCACAACTTCTATTATAGTTAGTCAACGCCAAACGCAGTAAGTATTACGGACGTGGGTTAATGCAGATCCGAAAGATGACGCTTCTTACCAAAGTACGGTATATCCACTCAGGCAATGCATCTCACAGTTTAAATTTTCTTGTTACAAAAGTGGATACAAAATTTTCGTCTCATTGTTGACTTTCAAAGGACTTGAAGTCCTTAGAAAGTCAACAATGAGACGAGCTCGCTTTTTCGAGTAACGAGAGGCCCGATAGAATAAAAAATAGGCCAAGAATATTCCGGTATACTCTCAATTATTTTTTTTCATTTAGTCATTTATTCCTTTTTCTTAAGTTCAGATTTTTACAATATCAATCGTAGCTAAAAAATCTAAATCTATGATATCAATTTAAAAAAACAACATAAAACATTATAATAACCTAATCCTAGGCAGCCGCCGAAGTTGGTCGAGGCTTTTCGCAAAGAAAATGAAATAAATATTTATCTATAAAAAAACTACATCGTCATTTTGGATTGCAGTTATTTTTCTATCTACTTACGAGTACATTAAAAAAAGCTTAGTGTTAGTTTTGTTACAAAAATACCTCTTAATTACAAATTGAGGCAAAATTAATTTAATCGTCTCGGGGCTTGAACCGTAGGACCGTGGCGTGGCGGGCAAAACGTACAATGCACACTTCATGTGTTCCATTGTATGTTGAGAGACTACGTCGAAAATGGGAATCGCAATCGTAAGATTGCACGACTTTCAGATAAATTATAGTAAAACGGACTTTAAGTCTATGGAAAAAGAGTCGTGTATATTCGCAATAACCCCTATTTTATCAATAGTTAGGTATATCTTAATCTTACATGCTGTGATTGGGTATTTCTCGGGGCATCTGACAATTGATGTCAGATCAGCGTTGCCAACGTAACACTTTCGTTGCTAGATTTAGCAATTTTCTCATAAGTAAACCACTGAAATCTAACATATAGTATCTAGCAGATAATCTAGCACTAAATATAGGAATCATGCTAAAGGTCGGATACTCCCCAACATATTATATATAAAATGGAAAGAACGAAATGTATACCTCAAAAACGTTAAAAAACTGAATTAAGCTTCAAGTGAATAACCATCCACTTTAACGGCGATAGTAACAAGAACAAAATAAAAAAAAAATTATTCACCCCCAGCTACCTCGGTTTTGTTATCTGTACAACATTCTTCTGGTCAAGCCCTTTTATTTGATACTACTCATATTAAGGGAGCTGCGTAAAAATAAATGTATTTCGCCATTTTGTGGTAGCTGCTATCATGGATTTGAAATTTGTCATAGTGCATATTATTCTACTAGTCAAGCCCTTTCGTTTCATACCCATATTGAGATAGTAGTGAATAAAAAATATAATTCGCCATTTTGTAGTGGCGGCCATCTTGGAGTTGAAATTTGTTATAGTATATAGTATTCTACTAGTTAATCCCTTTCATTTGGTAACCATGTTGATTGTGAAGAAATTTTTTGTCTGCCATTTTGTGGAGGCGGCCATCTTCAATTGATATTAACCACCGCTGTTTTTGGTCGGGGTTTAAAAAGCGATGAAAACAAAGTACCATAGACACAAATAGTAACGATGACTTGTTTTTAACCCCCGACCAAAAAAAGGGGTGTTATAAGTTTGACGTCGATGTCTGTCTGTCTGTCTGTGTGTCTGTCTGTGGCACCGTAGAGCTCAAACGGATGGTCCGATTTCAATGCGGTTTTTTTATTTGAAGATTAATATCCGTGCGGATGTTCTTAGCTATGTTTGGGCCTTAAGCTGATAAAATACATTCTGGAAGCTTGGGAGGATCGTCACGATGTCATTGGTGTGTTTCGCGACTTGTCGAAGGCTTTCGACTGTGTCAACCATCAAACTTTGTTAAATAAATTAGCACATTATGGGTTGGTAGACTCTGCATTGAGTATGGTATCTTCCTATTTGGATGAACGAGTCCAAATAGTAGAAACCGACGGAGCTAGATCACAAGGAGCTCCCATGGGTATAGGAGTACCGCAAGGATCCATATTGGGTCCTTTTTTTATTTTTAGTATATGTGAACGCTCTTTCACAATTAATAAAAAAGCAAACTGACGCTGAAATAGTTTTATTTGCTGACGATACTTCTGTGTTATTTAAAGTTAAGAGAGGGGAGGGACAAATAAATTATTATTCTTTAAATAAAATCTTAAATATATTGAGCAACTGGTTCGACGCCAACCAACAACTTAGTTTTAAATCCAGAAAAAACAAAGTACATACATTTTTCTCTACTAAATGTACAAAACTGTGAATGAAAAATTTATATAAAAAGATCAAGTGATTGAACCAGTTCAATCCACATTATTCTTAGGAATAAACATAGACTCAAAACTTCAATGGAGTCCTCAGATAAATAAATTGGCGGACAAACTCAGTTCAGCTGCACATGCTGTTCGCCAAATAAGAAGAATCTCAGATGTGGCAACTGCTAGGCTTGTTTACCATGGATACTTCCACAGCGTAATGTCTTATGGTATATTATTATGGGGTTCAGCGGCCGATAAAAATACCATATG
The DNA here is from genome assembly GCA_017562165.1 of Ectropis grisescens. Lineage (NCBI taxonomy): Eukaryota > Metazoa > Arthropoda > Insecta > Lepidoptera > Geometridae > Ectropis > Ectropis grisescens. The sequence continues at coordinate 6,173,893 of CM029767.1, forward strand.
TGTGCTACAAAAGAGAGCAATACGCGCTATATATAACTTAGGTCCGAGACAATCGTTGAGAGAGCTATTTAAAACAATTGGGAATTCTCACAGTGCCATCGCTTTACATTTATGAGTGCATCATGTACGCCAGAAAAAATAGACACCACAATGCAAATAAGTCCGATATAACACACTATAGAAATATACTTGTATATCCGCGTTGTAGACTACATAAAACAGACATTTCATTCATAAGGAATAGTGTTCGCTTTTATAATGTAATTCCAGAACAGGTAACAAACCTGACTGAATCCAAATTCAAAAGAGAAGTCAAAAAGTATTCGATGTGTAGGGCTTATTATGATGATAAACAATTCATAAAAGACATGAATAATTGGGAAAAAACCATATTTACATTGACATACATTTTGTAATGTGTATTTCTTAATTTTTAATTCAACATTTGATTTTATGCTGTTTTATTTATACATGCTGACAACGCCTCTTTACAGCTGCATTGAACTGACAAGGCCACTATATAGCCGCTATTTGTTTTATTAAATTTATTTTTGTATTTAGATATTGTACTTGCACACGTAATTTATTGACAATATTTTAAACTTTTATTTGAATTTTGTAAATGACGCTACCAAGTGTATATCTGTTATACCTGAGGTCTGAAATAAATGAATCTGAATCTTAATATCGATTCAAGATGTCCGCCTCCACAAAATGGCGGACAAAATATTTCTTCACAACCTAACTCAATATGGGTATCAAATGAAAGGGCATGACTAGTAGAGTACTATACACTATAACAAATTTCAAAGCCAAGATGGCCGCCACCACAAAATGGCGAATTTATATTTTTTTTCACTACCGCCTCAATATGGGTATCAAACGAAAGGGCTTGACTAGTAAAATACTTTGCACTATGACAAATTTCAAATCCAAGATGGCCGCTACCACAAAATGGCGAAATACATTTCTTTTTTCACAATTCCCATAATATGGGTATCAAATTAAAGGGCTTGTCTAGTAGAATGTTGTACAGATAACAAATCCAAGGTAGTCGGGGGGTTAGTCAAAATTTTCAATTTTGTTCTTGTAATATATCCATAAATCAACATTTTATTTTGTAGGATAAATACAAACTTAATTTCATAGTGTTGTTTTATTTCACATTCAATAAATTTAGCACTATTTTTTATAAATTAACACCAATGTAGCACTTTTTTTAAGTCCATTTAGTACCGATCGTGTAATCGAGCTAGCAACCCTGTTTTAGATATTGATTTGAGGTTGGTTGAAACGGGTCGCCGTGACTTACAGTTGCAAAAACGGCGGGGTTTTATAAGTAGTGGTGTATATTAGGTTTAAATATTCATATTCCTATTATAGAATATATTATATTGCTTTGAGAATAACCGCTTGCTTCTCTGGTGGCGACTCGCATTTACAATTATGGCGGGAAAACGGGTGTCAGGTTACCTAAATACGGTTGATTATTATTTTTATATTATTTCATATTATTAATTGACGTGTAAATTTTGTGTTTACTAATAAATAACTTTGAACTTTTTTTTAAGCCTTTTTTTAACTAAACTAAATAGGTTCGCACTAGACCACCATCTCGCCTTATGTTAAACGACGATCTACGATAGAGCGTGCTTACCTAGAAGAAACCGATTCACTTTCGATTTGAAGGCACTAAGATTGCAACTATTGGAGAAAACCCATTCATATTCATATTTCAAACCCATTTCACAATCTAGACGTTCTTATCACAAACGTGGAGTCAGATCTCTTCGTTCGTATTGACGTGACAACGTCTTATAAATTGGTTTGCCGGGTGACACCTCAAGAAACTGCGTTACGCTCCGCTCACGTTATGCGCTCACAACGAGAGCGAGTGAGAGGCACGCGTCCCTTCCACTCGGGCATGGTTAGCCCGCCTAAGAGCGAGAGAGACAGACATAAAAAGTGAAAGGCACGCGTCCCTTCCGTAAAATTATTTTACCACTCAAAGTCGTTGTCACGTAAAACTTTTGTTTACGTTTTTAACGTTTTTTTTGGAACATCAACTATGTCCTTTTGCTTGTTGTCCACGAAGTCATTTTTCGTCGTTGTCTCTGCCTGTCAGCATCAAGTAACAGTCCGTTGATCGTTACCGGACTGTACCACATACATGCCCTTAGGACTGAGCCAGTCAACATCCCAATTCTTCAACTAAATAGTTTTTGTTGAAGAACGTTCTGACGGCACCCGGCTTCGTCGCCGTCGGTCGTAGGTGGAGGTCATGGAGGCTCTTACCGTAGCATCTCCACGTACTCCTTCTTGGTGGGCTCGTTGCGGATCTTTGACTCGCAGTCGGTGCAGGTGGTGCACCGGTAGCCCATGTACCTACATGGCCACACCTGTGGCCATCGCTGTCCTCAGCCCGGCCCGGCACTGACGTCACGCTCACGGCAGGTGGTACGGGTGGCGTATATCCTTTGCCGTGTACAGTATAAGGCAGCATTGCCTCCAAACTCGCACGGGTTTGTTAACCTAGTTCTCTTTCCAAACCCGTGTTCAATATGAGGCACGCGTTTTTCGTCGCGCACGGGCTTGTAGCGCAAACTGTTCTGTTATATACGTGTTAAATACGAGGCATGGAGCTCGGGTTCGCGAATAAATGCACCGCTCACGGCTCGCTACTTTACACATAATGCTTTTTGTACATCTTTGAATAAAGTATTATTTTTATAAATTGAACATTTACCAAAATTTTTGAAAGTACTCGGTAAATTGTCTTTGTAAACAAATATAACCTACAAGTAAACTAACTATCCTGATTAGGTTCTGTCACTGACTTTTGACAACTAGCCCGATTAGGGTCTATCACTGAGTTTTGTCTTCTGAAACTCAACTCCAGAAACTCAAGGGAGGTCAAGGGAACTCCGTAGTGGAGCGCAGGATGAGTATGGAGAAGCGACACTCAGGGCTGACCACAGAGCTTCTTGCTTCCCTTCTGCATTTTATGTATACACTCTAGGAGTAGTAGCGACAAGACTAGGCGATGTCGGAGTGTTTCGAGTCGGATTTGAAAAATACCAGAAATATTAGAAAAAAGTAGCGAGACACTAGCGGTGCATTTATACGCGGACTGGAGCGCTATGCTTTGCATTGAACACGTATGTAGAACAACGAAAGTAGCCGACAAAGCTAGTTAACTCAAAGAGTAAGCAATTTGAAGTGGCAATGGCCAGGCAAACGTTGGGGAAGCAAAGTTGTCGAGTGGCGACCACGAACAAAGTGATGAACGGCCTCCCACTAAATGGAAAGATGATCTCAGAAAGATCGCTGGTACCGCTGGAAACAGTAACGTTAATTCTGGAAATCTAGGCCTATGTTCAGCAGTGGACGTCCTGCGGCTCATGATGATAATTAGTGTTTACATTACTGAATTGGTATATTTATGTGACCAAGGGTTCTACTCGGGCTATTAGTTGCTCTAAAAGTGACATCATTACATGGTTGCCGTTCCAAAGAATCTAACTAAGAATTTAGTTTGTAGCCGTAGGACTCCTAGCAGAGTCCGCCTGGGGAAGTACCTACCACACCCTTGCCATTTATTCTACCGCCAAACAGTAATGTGTTCCGGTTTGAAGGGCAATGTTTCCAGAGAAATTACAGGGCTTAGAGATAATAAGCTTGATGAGCGCAGTGGATCGCTAGGTAATTATTTGGACTCTTCATGTTCCAATAGCTGCGTGTCACTGTGCTGTTTTATGTGGCAGGGATGTTGCTTATCATCAGGCACATGTCCTGCTCGTCTCATAACTTCTTATTTAAAAAAAACTAAGAAGTTTGACTTCACTTTCATAATAAAAACGTCTAGGCTGTGGATTGTCTGAGTGTGTGTCGCTTGAAAATTACGATCTTGGTGTATTCAAGTAGGGAGTAAATCGAGTTTTCCTAGGTAAGCTCAAAAACATAAAACACCTCCTTTATTTTTGAAGTCGGTTAAAAATTATAATAGATAGTAATTGATAATATCTGGTTTCTAAATAACTTTTTTGGTTTTTTTTTTTTCAAGACTTTGAAGTCTTTTTCGCACTAGAATGTCTTTGCCTATGAGCCTTTTGGCACGCCTCTCGATCGATTCCAGAGCCTCAAGCTGATACTTAGCCGATCCATCCCAAAGGTGCGAACAGTACTCCATACAAGAGCGAATCTGTGCTTTGTATAACAAAAGTAATTGTTCAGATTTGAAGTAGTTTTGCACCTTTGACACCTAGATTTTGGCAGCTAATTTTGCCTTGGGCACGATGTACGAGCCAGAGTTGAGCGTAGAAGTTAAGGTAACGCCCAAAAGCTCAAGATGATCAGTAACCGGCACGGATACACCTTGAAAAGTAGGAGTCTGTTGAAATTAACTCCTTTTTGCGGAGAACAAACACGCCTGCGTCTTTCCCTCGCTCAACTTGGCCAGATTGGTTACGCCCCATTCAGAGACTTCCTCAAGGTAATTTTCGTAATTCTAAGGTTTTAAAATCAAACAAAAACTTGGGTATAACAAAGTAGTATCATTTATTTTGATAACATTTAATATAACACTTTCCTATACAAGAAATTTTGTCGATGGATAAAATCTCTATGCATGCAAATCAAATAATTATACCAATAATTTCACCATAAACTAAAACACTTACATTATTCTTGCAATTTAAATACATCACTTTGTGCGCTACGCTTATTCAACATCTGGTGTTATAGTATTTTGTATCCTAGTGCTGAAATTTCGACATATACTTAGCTTCTTCTTAATAATTATGTTAAATATATTATAATGTAACTATATCTATACTAAAATACGCCAACACAATTTGTAAATTCTTAAAATAATGATTCCAAACTCTTCCCAGACAGACAAACAGACCGCAAGAAACGCGTCAGCATGTTTGACTCGTCAGATAGTGCAACTTCTCTCGGTTCGTTAGTGAACTGGTTAGAAATAATGATATGTGGTTACATTTGTATACAATTAAACTATCAACATCAAAATAACAATTTTTAAATATCACATAATATTCGTATTATTATCATCTATTATATTAGTTATAATTTTAAATGGTCCTTTTAACGCTCTGCCTAACGCGTGCCGGCTAAAATGACTAATAGTTCTTAAATACTATTTAGATTTTTTAAAAGGCAATTAGTACTATGGTACTATGGACGAACTAGGCCACTAGGTATTGCTATGGAACCGCTACATCATCATAGCCCCATTGTGTATTTAAAATGGTGCGAAAATTTGCGAGTAACAAGGCTCCTGGATAGAGAGAGGCACGACGAATTGAACAGTTGTAGACATAAGGCATCATCAGTCTACAGGATTTTGAATAATTCTTTGCTTTTCTTAAATAACCAAGATATGCAATCGTAGCCGACAAGCTCACTTTCGAAATTGTAAGGTTTAAAAAACTTCTCGCTCTTAACGTAGTTATGTTTTTCTTTTTTATCCACATACCAAGAAATTATAGTTAACAGTGCGATTGAGACCTGCACAACCAAGTGGGGGCGGTACTATCATATTTCTTGCATAAAACGGACGACAACCCTTGAATATAATTCAGTTCCCTCAATAACCACCGCACAGGTTATCGCACTTAAACTACCACAATACATCTGCGTTATGCTTTGCTCCAACTAAACCTCCAAAAAGTTGTCAATATAAATCACAAAGTTAGAATTCCCTTGCCCATATTTTTTGGTTTCAGCAAAATGCTTATGACATTCTAATAACAAAACAAAAGTGCTTAGAAAGATGACACGTCATGTATAGTAGGAAAATGTATTTTTAAAGAAACGAAATACCCAACAGTAACTATAGGGCACAGGGTTATATTGAATAAATCGAGAGAACGGTCGAAAGAAAAACAAACTAGTACCCTGATTCACAACACAATCGGATTAATTTTGACACGGAATCAAACTTCTCGGTTTTTACCTTATCCGTTTAGAATTACGTAGACGAGAATTGTCATTCCGAATTGCATCGTTTGGATTGCGTTGTGAATCAGTGCCTTGATCTCATAATGGTGCCATAGAGGAATGGTAAAAGTGTTGTACGGCAAGACGTAAAGCTAAAACCTTGTTAGGACTGTTCAAGTTTGATGTCAAGCCAGAGATCCATAGCGTTAAAATTGTCCATAGAGTTAGCGGGTGTGTTGTGTGCTAGCTGGCACGCATGGGCGCGCGTGGCTCGCTGGCGAGAGGCTATTCGTTAAGGATGCAGGTGCGCATGAGAGCGTTGCACACAGAGTAAGGATCGCAGTTGGATGCCGGTCGCCGATCTTCCAAGTAGCCCTTCTTCTGCTCGGCCACTGCGCGCGGTATCCGTATGCTGCAGCCGCGATTGGCCACACCTGTAAACACCAAAATACTTTTGAATTCACTCAAGTACTTGTAGAAATAAAAAAATCTTTATTGCTGTTGGTAGGTAAGCAAGATATTACAAAACATTTTAAAAGTTGACCCATACAAACTGGTCTCTTCGAGAGGCAAGCAATATGTGTGTTGGTCTGTATTTATACAATGCTATAAATAATAGTCAGCTGATAAAAGTATTTTTTTCTTCCTTTCATTTCTAGCTTTTAAACATTGTTTCTATCATCTGATTCTTATTGCGTCATAAGCATAGTATACTCGTATACATGCATGTAATATTAAGTATTTGTTGTTGTTACAAATGGCCCTGAAAGGGCATGGCTAAACTGGAACGCTCAATTTTTGAGTCGTCTAAATTGTCATTCAATGGAGTAAACTAATGATCTGTGGAATAACGAAGCAGAGTAGGTAAGGTCATCTTTTAGCCAGAACGAACGATTTTATATTGATTCTAGGTAACATCTCCAGTCTCCAGTTGATTAGAATACGTAAGTTTTCGATTGAGGTATCCAAGTTCTGAAGTTTTGATCTTTACTTTAGATGCAAGAGAAAACTTTACTTTTGTGGCAAGAAAGTACAGGTGGAGTTGCGTCAAAAATGTTTAATTGTCTGGAGTCGGCAGGTTGCAAGAAACAAATATGCGTCATCTTTCTGGGTTAGGTTATCGACGAAATGGTTGTCTTACAATAATGTGGATGTTCTTATGACAGAAGGACAGAACTCCTAGGAATAGAAGCGTGAAATAAGTTGCTTATGATTTACGGTTAGTATAAAAAGAAGATAATGAGGTAGTTACCGGCGCTGAAGTCGTTAATACTGGCGGTCTCGTGGAGGCCTGTGAGGCGGCGCTCGTTGTCCTTCCCCCCGCGCGGGTCGTACACCTTAATATGCTTCATGTGGACCTTCGACAGCTTGTCAATTGCTTTCTCGATCTCACTGCAATACGATACAGCATGTTTTAAGGAGGAAAGACGCCAAAGACGATATTTATTGAAGAAAAAAAATCAATTTTGCAAATCACTGCCTAGCACTGCACTCGTCACGATTAAGTGGAGTGAATTGAGGTAAACCTTTTCCCAGCAGAGAGACAACTGATGCTAGCTAAAAAAATATGTGTAATACTCACATAATACCATTTTCGTCCCTCATCTTCTTAGTGGAGAAGTTGGTGTGAGCACCGGAGCCGTTCCAGTCCTGTACGGGCTTGGGGTCGAATGTTACGATGACGCCGTACTCCTCAGCCAGCCGCTGCAAGATATAGCGCGCCACCCAGAGGTCGTCGCCGGCGGACACGCCCACCGAGGGACCCACTTGGAACTCCCACTGGGAGGGCATCACCTCCGCGTTGGTGCCAGCGATCGGCACTCCCGCGAACAGACAACACCTTCACAACAGGATAAATTCGTCAGAAAAAGAAATCAACTGTGGACAAGGCTGTTTTTCTAAATCGTAGAATGACAAAACGAACAAGATATACTCCTAATAGTAGGCAATACGGCTGCCGATAACAGCAAAGTGCCACGCAAGTACTTGAACTTGCAATTGTCCAAATCGGTACCTTGCACTACACTGACGTCGTGACCCTGACATATAAAATATAAGATGACTTATCTCTTAGCCCTGTCACTTCTCTCGAAACGTCATCAAACCGTAGCATAGTAATACTAGCCCATTTCTGCTTGGCGGTAGAATAACTGGCAAAAATATTCCTTCCCCAGACGTCCTCCAGGTCGTTTTTCCTCGTCATTTTCTAGTGGTAATTAAAATAATTGTGGTGAGCCTTAGTTTAATAAGACCAATGTCAACTTGTAGACATGACAATGTTATATTTATTACGTACCACGGGCGAAGCCAGGACGGCCTAGTTGTTTTCTTTTTTTAACCGAATTCTCTCTCGCTTACTATCGCTACTTCTTAATGTTTGTGTGTTAAATATACTTTGTGATTGGATACACACACCTTTGCTGCAACTAACTAAGAATCATACTATATGCTCGTAGTAGGTAAATTATTTGTTAAATCATTAGTCACTGAATTTACTAGTTACTGTTCTTGCGAGAGTACCTACGCGAGAGAGTGCGTGACGCAAGCGGTCGAATGAAGGCTGTTCGTTATCTTGTAGGTACCTGTAGTGCGCCTCGACGAGGTCCCTTGCGAACACCTTGTTAGCGCCGACGCCGCAGTAGTAGGGCCCCTGCGGTGGGGGGAAGCCGCCCGGGGGCCACCCGAAGGGCCTCAGGTCCGCGTCAAGCAAGATGTACTCCTGCTCAATACCGAACCAGGGCTCGTCGTTTTTACACTTGTCGAACGCTTCCTGACACGACAGCCGGTTGTTGGTTTCTGAAAATAAAAAAACAATTAGTACCTATTTAATAATTTATCTTTTTTTGTGCATGACCATCTTCCGCCGTATTATTCGGGCACTTTTTAAATAAACAAGCGATACAATCATTACTAACTTGACAATAGTTCTCGCACAGCGCGCTAAATCCAGGACGCCACGTCAAGAAGCGTCAGTCGATCGCATGACCAAAATGAAGTGGTATATTGTATATTACTATGAAAACATAGTGATCTGGTAGCGAGAACGGCTGATTTCATTATCGTGGGTTCGAATCCCCTCTGTGACTCGAAGTATTTTTTCTAATGCAGAAGAAGTACGACTGTTCTCACTAGCTTTATTGATGACAGAAAACATTCTTAGTGTGGAAATTGGCATGTTAAATGGTAATGAATTGATATATATTATGTACAAATGTTTTTATAACATTTAGAATAATTTGCTAAGCTCTGAAGGTGGTGATAATTTATTGCAGGCCTATTGCGGCCGCGGCGACTGGTTTGTGTAAAATTATTTATTTATGTTACATAACACGCATTATTCTAATTTGCTATGTTTAACTGAATATTAAGTGTGATTGGCATTTTTGTTGTAGGTAAGTATTTATAATTAGACACTAAATACATACAAGAAAAACATCTCCACGTGGAGATGTTTCATCCGCCAATTCACATTTGTACAGCGTAGTTTATTACAGGGATTGATTCTTTTTGTGAGAAATTCCTAAATTACTGTGTTCCGGTTTGAAGGGCAATGTTTCCAGAGAAATTACAGGGCTTAGATGTTTAACATCTTAGATCTCTGGGTTACGAGCGCAGTGCAGTAATAGGTAATGATTTGGACTCTTCATGTTCCAATAGCTGTATGTCACTGTGCTGTTACGTGGCAGGCATGTTACTTACCATCAGTCACATGTCCTGCTCGTCTCGTCACTCCTTATTAAAAAGAACCCTGAGCCCTAATACTGAGAACATAATGTGGCTGCTTATGCTTACAAATCATGTATTAGGTACCTAGGTACATAATTTTATTTACTAAGGTCTTACTTCTATGTTAATTATACCTATTGCCTCATTGATACGCAGTACCTAACCGCGCGTTAGACCCGATGTTGGTTAATCGCTATAAATACCTGTTACCTGAGTTAGTACTTACAGAAGTAGATAACATGACTAGATATAGAATTAAACTAGTGTATAATAATATTAATTGTATGACTAATATGTTTAGGTAGCAAATATAATCAATTGTTGTTTTTATTATTTACATTTTTTATTATTATACGTGTCATTAGATGATCCCGTCATATAACTTTTTAGATGTCTTTTTCCACTCTAAGATTGCCAGGAAGATATCGCTATTAGCGGCAAGGCCGCCATTTGTCGTAGATTTATAGTACAAATTATTTCAACTTCTCAATTGTTTTTATTTGGTGTGTTCAATGAAGTGTTTCTGTGAAGCTATCTACTTACATATTTTATTTATTAATTATTCAACAACCAACTTGTTGACTAATGTATGTATTTATTACAATCTAGCCTAATTTGGAGAGTGTAGGCTAATAAGTAATTTTCTTATGACTTACTTTGCTAAATAAAATTAAGTATAAGATTGTGTCCATAAGAACTTTTCTTATTTCACTTCGTTGATGTGTACTATGTATATAATATTTATAAATCTAAATTGCACTACAACTGCACATTGAACCTAAATCTACCGGAATCTACTTACATATCACAGTAGTGTACGATGTCTAACTAATGAGTTTTAGAAATCGTTCGGCTAGTGTTTTAATTTCAGGATTTTTCAAGGCAAACTGGATGTAGACCGCGATTTACAGAAATTGTAAACCTATCAAACCAAACATAGTCCGTTTAAAATATGTTTATGATGAAATGTTTACGAACTAAACGCAAATCACGTCGAAGAGTAGTGACCTCGAGATCGACAGTAACATGTTGGCAGCGCGCCACACGGTACCCATGGCGCGCTTATCCCATCGACTGATCATCACATCATGACGAGCTGCCGTTTTGTATAGGTAAAACAAGACAGGTTGTCTTGTCACAATTTTTCTTATGACAGTAGTAATCTACTGACATAAGAAAAATTGTATATCTAACGTTTTTTTAACCACAAAAATACATTTCGAAATGAGCAAGAAATGCTATTAAATGTATGTAAAACGCAACGAAAACTACTGGGCATAGGCCTCTCCCATGGCTCGCCACTCAGCCCTATCCTCGGCTATACGTCTCCATCCCTCCCCAAAATGAGAAGTCACAGCATAATGACGATAAAATACTAAATTTCAATCTTTGTATTCCTGTTAGAAACGACAAATCAACTTAAATATCCGGATAACACTTTGAACTCGATTTTACATAAGATGGGATGACAGGACGTGCAGAACATACGCAATACTATTATACAGCATTCAACCCATCGATGTAAACTACTGTGCTCTGTGCCCTGAGCACCTTGAAATTGGTAATAAACTACGGCTCTGTGTGTGTAGTGTATGTAGTTTAAACATCACCAATCTACTTGACCCTTAGAATCGTTAAATCAAATCAAATCAAATTTATTTCAACTAAAATAACAAATAAGCATAAATACAGGGATATCTTATCTATGTTTTATACAAAATGCCTATAATTTCAAAAACACCCACACTAAGCTAGGCTTGTCCTGTGGGTAGTTGTTTATTAGCGGCGAGGTATGTTGTGGTTCTACTTATTTTGGTTGTTGACAACAAATAGTGACGACCAACAGGACGACGAGCTTCCTACAACAGACTAGAACGGAAAGAGTGAGCTCACTCTTTCCAACGATAACAAGATTTCGTGCGCCTTGAAGTTTGGGAGGGCACATCTTTGGATTGAGATCGTTGATTCACCCAGAGTATTCAATACCGAGTCCAAGGTTACAGGGTTCTGTGGTTACCATGTCATGCATAATATACGTGACGGTACCTACAGCATGAGATCATATTGCCTACCCTCAGCACCGGACTCACCGGTCTTGACAATCTTGTACGTATCTAATTTATTTTATGTTTTTTGAAAGGCTTAAGTTGCAATCGCAGTCGTACTCCCGCTAACGTAAAAGCGGTGAAGGAAAACAACGTGAGATAACAAACATGTACCTAGAATCTTTCAAAGTCATGTGTCACCGACCAACCCGTACTGGGCCAGCGTGGTAGATTACGGCCTCGACTCTCTCCTTTCGAGAGAAGGCCCCGAGTCCCATTCGAGATCCCGTCTCCTACTGTGTACGATGGAGTCACACTTAACTAAAAGAAACAGAGTTACTTATACTTTATTGTTTAAAAAAAAAACGTACCGGTGGGTTCCATGTTGTACTTGAAGGTATCGCACATCACGAGGATGTGGTTCCCGCGCCGGAACGGGTCCTTGTAAATGGCCCGGGGCACCAGGAATGTATCAGAGTTGTGCCCCGTCGCTTGGTTCGTTGAACTGCCGTCGAAGTTCCACACCGGCAGATCTGAAAGTCATACAATATGAATCTCAATTCCCGGCCACTGACCTCCCTGACCGCTGCTATAGGGCCTAATTGAAAAAACGAGATGAAAGCGTCCTGGCGCTCATGAATTACAAATTAGCGGACGCTTCAATACCCCACCTGAATTCTATATACGGTTCTGGTCTACTTCCATCTGATTTTAGATTCTACTCGTATGTACTTATTCCTCATCAACACAATGCTACAGCAACATTAAACTACGATTTCCGGCAGAGTTCTACAATACAAAGGAAAATAGTTCTAATAAAGTTGTTGAGAGAATGAAATCTACATTTCTAAGACTGCTGACGATATTGCTGTGAAACCTTTCAAGTTCTCATCGAACAAATCGGTGTTTTCATCTTCTCGGAGCATGCAATGGACTGGGAACGTTCTATCCGTGTCCCGTTGCACGAAATACGGCGGAAGGTACTCATGCCTGTAGTCCAGTTTTAACGTCTTGCTTATGCGCCATACGAAATCGATATTTATGTCTTCGTGTATACGAGCCAGCTTCGCTACAAGGAAGGATTAAAAATAAGTTACCTTTGTGGCCTACCTTTTGTGTTTGTTATTGGATTTATTCAAATGAGTATATGCCGATTCCGCGTAGATAAGTGATAAATAAGATTGTTTACGATTGTAACTGTTATGCGTAGTTGACACGCCCCAATAGTTATAGTTTCAGTGGATTGTTTACTGCATCTCGGAAAGTCGAGGGGCTGTGGAGACCGCGCTAATTGCATATGTTAATGAGGATGTATGATAGTAGTGTTTAACATATGTAAATAGGCGTGTCGAGTTTCAGCGTTTAGGTTAATTCTGTTTAATTATGTACGACGGCTGACTGACTTCACAATGGTTTCGTTGAGCGAGGAAAATTGACGAAAAATCGGTTGTCTGCGCTTTGTTCACGACAAAATGATGTCTGTCACCGGTGACGCGACGAGAACACTGTTTGTCTTTTCTCTACATCAGTAATACGTGTATTTTTTATTTATTTTTTAAATATAGAGTGACGAGACGAGCAGGGCATGTGCCTGATGGTAAGCAAAATGCCTGCCACATAACACAGTGGCATGCAGCTATTGGAGAACATGAGGAGTCCAAATCATTACTTAGCACTGCACTGCGCTCGTCGCCCAGAGATCTAAGATGTTATATCTGTAAGCCCTGTAATTTCTCGGGAAACATTGCCCTTCAAATCAGAACACAGTAATGTTTGCACATTATTGATTGGCGGTAGAATAACTGGCAAAGGTGTGGTATTTCCTCAGGAGGACTCTGCCGAGAGTCCTACCACTACAAAAATTAGTAAAAAATTGTATTGTTTATGTATAATAATTTATCGCTCACAGTTTTACTTGCGACAAAAATTATATTTGGGATAGATCACGAATATTCGGAGATAGTAGGTAAATACATTCTGCATTATTCGTTGGGTTCCGACAATAAAAATTGTAGCCGTCATAATTACTTATAAAAATATAGGTATTTTGAAAAGATTGCGCCACATCGGGGATAAACCTGTATCGTTAATGATAAACATGTTTACGGCGCTAATAATATGTACCTAGTACTTATTTAAAAAATACCTAATAGTTTCATATGTGTCTATTTAGCTTGAAAATATCAACGTAATTCGATAGTTCAGCTAAACTCATAACATTGTAAATCTCGTCAGTTTATAAACTAAGGACGTTATCTAACGGTTTTAACTAACGAACAGACAGTATTTACAATTTAACGATGACATATTATATTACCACTACACATACTAATACTTTAAAATACATAAAATTTGGTTCAATGAGTCCTTAAGTCCGTAAGTAAAGAACCGACCGATCGTAAGTATCGACCTTATAAATATTAGCTTATAGACATGTTTTGACAAAGATTATTTTTATAAGCTCAAGAACGTAAATACACCTACATAGATATATTCAAGAATAATTGAGTACCTACCACCAACTGTAAACAAGGTCAATCTATTCACATTTTTCTATTCATTTAAATGGGTACCTAGTGAACCAACCTAAGGTATACAAACGCCATATATACATTAGACGATGAGAATTAAATTAAGTTTAAACACATTCAGCATGAATTGATTTACAATTCGATACTAAGATAAAATTTTCTTTTGATATAGCACAGTACAAGTAAGATTAACAACTACAGAAGAGACAATGTAAACACTGCGAGAGGTTTACATGGAGAAAGAGTGTTGTTTTGACCCAAGTACTTCCTAAAGTTCGGTAGAAATGACAAAACTTTTACCTTCTTGTACTCGTATTCCAAATCTGTCAGTTCACTTAAATCTTTCAACAGCATCATTTAACTAACTTATAATACCAATATGAAGCGTCGGAAGTAAAAATCACATTCCATGATAGCGATACATACCTTTAGGTACTTTGGGAATGAAGTTGAGTGTGCGGTCCTTGCAACGAAGGTTTTCCCCGGAGCCATCGATCCAGATGTAAGTGGCCAGGATCTTGTCAGCGGGCATCGGGAGGTCATTGTACCGTGTCAATAGCGTCTTGGACAGCACGGCATTTGGTGAGTTGGTCAGCACCGGCCCCGATAAGATCTTCGGGTTATCTGCAAACAAAGAATCCATAGCTTATATTCATCTCTTAAAACAGTGCCTTTACAAGATCAATACTTCGTTACGACAATGAAACTTGTCTTCCAGCTTTACAGTCCACAGTAGTATGGCCAAAATTAAAACGTTTTTGAAAAAGAGCATGTAGCATGGCCGCATATCGCTTTGCCTGCTCATTTAACCCGCTTAATCACAAGAGCTAATAATAGGGTTATGTTAGTAGACAGCACAGTTATGCATGTGACGACAATCGAAAATGGAAATAAATACTATAAGTAGATTTGATAGGAATTTAGTAACCTTAATTACCAAATGCATTTAAAATATTAGCTTTTAACTTAGTTGCACAATTTATGTTAACGTAAAAGCGTGATGATTGGGACCGGAAATAAATCTCACAATTTTTGAAAATACTTTTGACAATAAGTGGCCATGTTCGTAAATTAGTAGATACGTAAATACTATAAATAATTTTAAATGTTATTTAACTAATACACAAATAAATAATCGCATGATTTTGCTACGAACCTTTACTTCTGTGATCGACAACTACTTCGGAACGATTCCTCATTTTGATTTGAATGAGAGATAAATTTGGTCTCTTTTTAACTTTTATTAACTCTAAACTTATTATATTTTTTAACTAAACCCAGTAGAGGGAAAAAATAAACTTCGGATGACCGTAATGATACTTCATAGAAAAAAGCAGAAATCCAATTTAAGGCTTAATCATAGAATTTTGCATAACTAGGGCTATTTATAACAGAAACTTTAACCCAATTTTGAACTGTTAATTTTCATCATTACTGGGACAAACCATTTAAATTTAGGAGTATAGCATCTTAACAAAAAAAAATGAAATACTACGATGAGTCACATTTTACTTTATTGTCATTAAAACAAAAGATGTTGAAACTCAATTACAGAAATTCTTCATTACAACATCTGTGATTACAACAATAAATTTTCTATTTTGTAAACAAAGAGAACAAGTTTACAATTTTAATGTCAGTCAGAATTGGTGTCACTATGACAGGTAAGAACTTTTTATTTAGAAACCTCGTTGATCCTCGAAAAAGATCCTGTAGCAACGAACCTATTTCTAAAAATGTGATTACACTTGGATAAAAGTCTACTGAATTTAGTTTATATTGTATTGAGATTGTTTACTTCTAACTTTTTAAATTTTTCTTTAGTCTTTTGTCATGTTTCACAAAGCAGCGTTATTTACAGAATACGGTCCTAAAGTAACCTTTTCTCTCGTCTTTGTGTTATCCTCGTGTATGTCCTCGTGTTTATTTATTTAAATCATGGCCTCGTTTTATATTCCAGAGTCCACAGCAAAAGTATTAGTCATTTTAAGTTTAACTTCTGGGTCACCAGGCCTTTTCCCACAAGGAGAGAGTTAAGATTACAATGGCTTATTGCGGGCTGGCAGATGACTTTTTTTCGTGCTGATATTTTTTATAGTATAGAGTGACATAACAGCACAGTAGCACGCAGCTATTGGAACATGAAGAGTTCAAATCATTACCTAGCACTGCACTGCGCTCGTCACCCAGAGATATAAGATGTTTTATCTCATTGCCCTTTAATTTCACTGGAAACATTGCCCTTTAAACCGGAACTCAGTAATGTTTGCACATTACTGCTTGTCGGTAGAAGAACGTGCAAAGGTGTGGTACTTCCCCAGACGGACTCTGCAAAGAGGCCACCCCTACAGAATCACTCATATCCTTGTGATGTCTTGGAATATCTCGTTTCTTCTCGATGTTATCCTTCACTGGCTGGTTGTGGCAATGACAAACATGTAAGTACATCTGCTTTTGAAAATATACTCTTGGTTGCAGGGTACAAATATATGTCTAGAGACCTATGACATCGGACCTCTTTACTACTAATGTAAATCAAATTGCAAATTAACAAAGGTTTATTTTTTACGATTTTTAGATTATGCTTGATCGCCCTATCATTTGATGTTACGCGCGGCAGCAATCTACGATAGAGCGTGCGTGCTTTATGGAAACCGATTCACTCTCGACTTAGCTTTGGCGTCGGCTTTATACTGTGAATTCAATGAGTAATTACACTGTTTTGGTATTATAGATCTGTAAATTTTGATACCATCGATATAAATCAATGGATGGGCACATCCATCAGACTTCAGGCGCACGGAATTATGTTTTCGTTGGGAAGAGTGAGTTCACTCTTTCCGTTTTAGTCGATTGTAGGAAGCGGTGAACGCCGGATGTTTCTACTTATCGCTATTCGTTGTCAACAACCAAAATAAGTAGAACCGCAACATACCTCGCCGTTAGCGATCCTAGGGGTCAAGTAGATTGGGAGTTATAAACCACTCACGCTACACACAGAGACGCAGTCTGTTAACAATTTCAAGGTGCTCAGGGCACATCTTTTGATTTATATTATAAGCATGGTTAGACACCACCATCCTATTAAACTTAAAACATATGTTCTTTGTTGTAACTCACGTACCGTGAGCGTACCGCCACGTGATAGAAAATTCAAGTGATGCATTTATTCGTTTATTGAGTAATAGCAGTGTCATGATCCTGTTAAGTTTTTTTCCTGTTCCCGGAATATAAAGTAGCCTACTTATGTGTTATTCCAGACCACTATTAATTTTGTTTTTTTTTTTTAGAGTGACAGGACAGGCAGGACATATATATGCCTGATGGTAAGCAACCTATGCCTGTGTACCAAATTTCATCGATATCTCTTCAGTAGTTTTTGCGTGAAAGAGTAACAAACATACTACGTACATACATTCTTACAAACTTTCGCGCTTATAATATTAGTAGGGCCATTGGCAAAAACTGCCGCTTACTGGTTATTTTTATTGTTATTTTAATAAGTAAAATAAGTTTCAGGTTTGTTAGTTTCGACGAAACTTCCATAAGAACTTTCAACATTTTACAGCATTTTTTTTTTCACAAAAAAGTAACTTTAGAGTAATCTTAGTAATCAGTCTAAGGACTAATATCTATACAAAATTTTTTTTTAATTGGTTTAGTAATTTAGGCGTTACAGCGTAACAGACAGAGTTACTTTAGCATTTATAATATTAGCAGGATTTTTCAGTGATATTGCTAAACAAATGTAACAGTAAAATATCTGTATTCATCACACAAATATTTGCACTGGGTGAGAATCGAGCCCACGACCCTCGGCTTCGCAAGCAGACTTACTGCCAACTAAGCCACAAGGGCAGTCAGAGATAATTTATAAAGAAGCAGTGAGCCGTACAGAAAGTGATATAGTGTCTAGATTCTAGCTCCATAGACTCTAGAATGAGCAATTCACAATCGTGAGTTTATAGGTTTCAATCCCACTTAAGCCTCCAAGTATTTTTCCAAGCGCAGATAAATGTACAACTTTGTCATCACCACTGGCACAAAATCTGACGTATTAAGTTGGTAATAAGGTCAAAAGAAATGATAAATTACAAAGGAAGTTGAATAAATAACCAGTACGAGTGACTGATGTAAGTGACCTAACTAATATAAGTATATATAACAAAGCAAATAAAAAATATATGATACAAATAATTGTCATAGTGATAATGAAATGAGAGCAACGAACACCAGACGCGATCAAAACAATAAACGACGGCGGAACTTATCTGTGGTGTCGGCAAATTAGTAAACTATTATTTTACAACGGTAGCCTTTACGTTTTTGAAGAGAATTTTAAATGTGGCTCCTCTAATGCGTAGGATTATTTTCATTGTACTGTTGAAATAGAAAGATCGACCTCTATTTTATGTCAAAATTAACAAACTATTAGTCAAATTGAGCGTCATTTTTAGCGTGTAGATATTAATTGTAGATCTCAGTAAAATGTTTTGTTTTATTTTTATAAATAAAAAAAGATGACAATATTAATGTCATAACATCGATACAACTACTTTATCGATTGCATTACATTCTATAAGTAATTATTTTGATGTCTAAATAGCATAAATTTAAGTATCCTTTAATTCGTTATTAGGTTAAATTAAGTAAATTTCTTACCTTCTATTTTTCCATGTCCGGCGTCCGCCATTTTAGCTATCTTTTTCTATTCGTGTAAACCTGAAACAATTGAAATATTTATGATGAGTAATCTATATAAATAAGTAGTAATTAAATTCAACACATATTCGCATAATTCTCCAATAACATGTCAATCGGTCAAAAGAATCAATAACGATTTTTATTTGACTTAGGTATGTGTTAGACTACCAACTTTCTTGATGGTAAATGAGGGTGTGGTTGAAAATAATGCACGCCGACTCGGTGACCATAGTGGCTAACATACAGGATAGAAATGTTGACGATTCGAAAATGTTAATAGGTATGGTTCCGAAATTACAAAATTATCATGTTTTGTATAATTTGATGGAGCACAGGATATTTAATTTTAAAGTTAATTAAAGTTAATATAAAAATGTTATGTTGGTTTGTGTACGCTTCAAAAACTCAAAAAGTTCTACACCGATCGAGCTGAAATTATTACAATGATTTATAATCCGCATCGAGGATTGTTTTTATCTAATTTTTGCATCACAATGTGCCACAGCGAAGCGTGGCAGGGTACAGCTAGTATCATATATTTATTTATCAGCAACGAGTCGACAATATTGTCGCTATCGTGAATGCATTATCAAAGCCTACTGCAGCACGATTTGCAAGGCTATGAATGATGATGATACAAATGTACCTAGTTCAAAAAATCTCACTATAAATTGCTACTGTACGTCGTCAACTGCTTTTTTTTCAACCATTTAAATTATTTTCTTGAAGTGATAACTTCTTCCGCCATAGTACAAGCTTTGCTTAGTTTGGGGACAGATGGTGTTGCGTGTGAATTGTCCACCAATATTTATTTATTCTTTTAGCGCGCCATAGTCAGATTTTTCGTGGGCAGTGAATTGAATTCTAGCGTTACGCTAGGGAATGATAAGAAATCTTCGGGTAAACTCGGAACCATAGCCATTGGCCATCAAGAAATGCGTTAGTATTTCCCATTGCTCATGGCCACGCTCTCCGTATTCACCCGTGTAGTTTCCAAAGTAAATCCTAAGTTATAAGTTTTCACTTGTATCGGCAGTTCCTATGACTGTCATTTTTTTTTTAATAGTTTAGCTCATCAACTTTTTTGTTAGAAAGCCGTGGACGTTGTAGCCTAAGGTAAATAATTATTCGCTGCTTACCTGATATCACCCAGATTATACGCCACAGGTAACAAGGTATTTCAATCAATGCTTTATTGAATTAAAATATGATCAATGCTTTTATAACATCTTTAATCCAACATTCAAATATGATGATAAGTGTTTTGTTATATTTATAGACGAATTTTAATCCTTACCATATATTATCATATCTTTTATAGCTTCTTAACAATTAAAACAAATCCGAGTTAAGAATAAAATCATATGTGGCGGATGTAACGAATTTACATTTTGATATTTTCCTTGACATTTAGAGGTTTTTATATTACGGAGGTTGAATAATTTACGCATATTACGTTTTTGGCGAAAACTGGAGTTAGTCCCTTCATAGTGTCAAAAAAAAAAGAGCTTCTACGTTATTATCATCACACAATATAGCATTTAGATTACACAAAATTTCGTTAATTTATCCATCAAACACTTTTATCTTGTTTTATTTATTGTCGATTTGTAATAAGAAGTTTTACTAATAGAAAAATTAAAATTGTTTAGCGACTTTCTTCGCTCTGTATTTAAGGTGACACATAATGCCTATAATTTCCAGGAATGAACCTCCTGCGCTCTTCATTATAAGTTTTTGAAGTGAAAACTTATTTTGCAGCTTTGAACAATTTTTGATGGAGGAAAAAAATTTGTGTTCGCGTTACTGAATTCGCGTACCGGCGGAGCGGGGGTGAAGGAGCTTTGGTATTGCTTTCTCTTTTCTTTTTGTTTGAAATGATAGAGACAGCCATACCAAAGCCGTAGCTGATTTAGTTAGGCGGTAGAAGGGCCAGACGTGCCGTTTAGGCGCTTTCTGGATGGCTGAAATTTTGCGAGTTCGTTTCGCCGATGTGCGTAGGTAGTAGGTAGCACAAATTAGTGCTTTTTAATACTAAAGTTATAAGTTTTCACTTCTATCGGCAGTGAATTTTATTTACTAAGAGATCAACCACGGTTGGCCACGGCGTTTCTAACAATGTATGACGAATTTAATTGTTTAATGAACATGCCATAGATATAGAAATTTTAGGCTACGCCAAATTTCGTACATCCTAAATCTATATAGAACGTGCTGAATGCTGACGCATTTCTCGATGGCCATGCTCATGGCCACGCCTTTCGGTTCCACCCGCGTAGTTTCCAAAGTAAGCTATCAAATACTGAGCTATAAGTTTTCACTTCTATAGGCAGTTCCTGTGACTGCCAATTTTTTTTGTTTGTTAATATATATAATTTTTAATGCCATTCTGATTTCCTAATCTGTTCCCTTTGCAACTATCTAGCGCATTGCGCTGTATATTGACGATACTTAGAAATCGGAGCAGACTTAGTGGGCAATGGGAGTAATGGAATGAATTAACTGGTAATACCAAGGGGCTTCCCGACCTAATTACTGAGAGAAGCAGTCCGTTGTGTGAGGTCAGTCCTATGACATCACAGTTTGTGATTAGCCCTGCACTATTAGAACATGACGTCACACTAACCAAATCCTTTGTATTTTATATTAGTTCCTAAAAACAATCTGAACCTTCAAAGCATACAATAATGCTGTTTGAAAGCCACGATATTGTATAAATATTTTAATGTTTTTAGTAAATTCACAGTTTGAGGAGAACGCGACTTTGTCATACACCTATGTATTTCAGTTTGCCTTTAAAATATAACACAAATAATAATGTTGAGCTTTGCATTAAGGTTGCTTTTTGGCCTTCACGGAAATCATGGCACCCAAGTGATTGTTAGTTCGGTGACTGGCGCGTTTGACGAAATCGATTGGCAGCATGCCTGAGTTTCCCCCTGAACACAGCATGTGATAGGGTACAAACTGCTACAGGTGACGGCAGTAGGCCCCCATTCAAAAGACAATTACAATTTTAAATTTAGAACAAGTATATTCTATATGCCAACAATTAAATAGATTTTTCATGCTGTATCTTCAGAATCGGAGTAACAAATCTCGTTTTTTACGAATTTTTGGAGTGAAAACTTATTTTGGCATCGCACACAGGTTTTACCGTGGGCTGTCTGTTGTGTGCTTTGTTTTTGTCTAAAAGATACACCTCATTAATTTAATATTTTACACAAAGTTTTTAAGACAATTAAAATCTCACGCGTTATGCTGTAAAGTAACAGTGATTGCAAATTTACGGCGACAAGTATTGTGAGTGCTGCGTAATCGTCATGATGAAATAGACAAAGATACAGATGATGATGATTCACATATATCTAGTGGCAGCCCATAACTCAATATCCAAAGCGATATATTGAAAGAATTCGACAATATTCCTACGTGATAGTTATATATAGCAAAATTGGCTCATCACGAATATTTTAACTTCTGCCATTGCCAAAAGAAACGAAAAATGTTTAATTAGCATAGTTAGACTATCTGGCTGATCATTATAATTGACACGATATAATTGTTTAAAGAATGTTCTCTCACAACACAGAGAAAACGTAGTACTGCTGAAGCTACATGTCAGATTTAGTAAAAAAACAATAACATTTAAATAATAACCTTTGTATGACAAATACAAACATGTTACAAACATGTTTACTAATATAACATGGGGTATGATGGTTAAAGAAGTCTTGTTACTCCTACCACAGGAGTCTGTCCTTGAGAGCACGGTCTGTCCATCGGTAAAATCTTATAAAACATAGGTATTTTTCAGGCCTAATTAGTGTAAAGTTTTCGATTTTTAACACATCTATTTTCAGAGAAATTACAAAGATAAATCATCGTATGTCTCTGGGTGACAAGTGCAGTGTAGTGGGTTAGGTTTGGTAGTGAGTTGGACTCTTCAAGCCCAAATGCCGTCAGGTGCATCGGCTCGTTCCATCAGTCTATATATAAAAAAAAGTAGGTAGATATTCAATACATAAAGTATAAAAACTAAAAATACTTTTTGCTAGCCACAAAACATAACTATACCTAAATAATACAATAGGTAGAGAACAATAGATTAATCCCACATTAATCTAGTTGGTCATAGTCACGATGACCGTGTAAACGGTAGTATATTTACTATCGAACTAGCGTCGCACGCGCATGCTATCAGCCAACATTCAGCGACGGTGTGATTCCCTAATTAGTCATTATCGTTGTTATCTGTCAAAGGACTGAGTGTTATCCTAATTACATCATAAAGTTTGTATGCATAAATAACTAAATATCACTGGGCATTTCTCACGAAATTTTCCTTCACAGTCAATTTGTACAATAATTTATAGATACATCTACACTTGAAAAATCTTCAGAGATGCAGGCGAGGTTTGAACCTACGAGCTCACGATAGTGAACCGCACCTACACACTAAACTACACGACTTAACATGGAATTGAAAACCAGTTCATTAGATTTAGACCTTTTTCCAGCAACGGACTAAAATGGGCTGGTAATGATGATAAATTAGATTTTATTAAGAAATATTTACACATTTTTTATTTACGGAATACAAAAAAATTGTCATATCATGAAACGAAACGTGTGTATTGAGTTCTTTGTCCGAGATATAGTAGTAGCTGGTAGACTGCCAAGTCTCTTGGTTCGCGCTGGGTCAAGATCAAGAACTCTTTATTCCAATATCAAACTAGCTACATATTCACGAGTGCAATGCTCGCTTGAATTCAATCACAGGAAATTTGTTTAGCAACAACAAAACATTGACTAACTCCCAACACAAATGCTCCGCCCTTTCTCGAATACAAATGATTTTCAGCAGAAAGCTCCAATAGAATTAATTCAGTGTAGAGCTGTGGAGGTATAAGGTATACTATTACGAGTATGTACAAATACAAAGACAGCTAATAGAGATGTATGACATAAAAGTCTCGTTTAGTCTCGAAGGTCTCAATTAGGACTTCTTTAGCTCGCCTAATATATTTTCGAAATTGTTTACTTGTGTCATGAGCGAAATAATTTAAAAAAGCGAAGGTGATTACAAGCTATGTAAACAAGGTATAGCGCCTACTATAATGTGCTAACACGTCAAGCCTTGACAGACTGGACGACAGTCTCAAGGAACAGAAGATTAATAGTTCTGTTCCCAGCTGTTCTCCGTTGATAGCATTGAACGTGTGATAATGAGACGAACGTGTTCTGTGTACAAACATTACATATCTATCAATTATTACGAGAAGACTGTTAGCGTTAGAGTCTACTTTATTTCTAAAATCAAAGTCAAAGTTCTTTATTTTGTCAATAAATAATAAATAAATAATATTTTTGAAAGATTTCGTGGGTTTGTTGTTTTGATTCCTAACTAAGTGCAACGAAGTTAATATGTCTATGATTTTAAGAGTATTTATTATTATAGCGGTTAAAGGATAAGTAAGCTGAAAAAAAATAAAGAACTTTGAAGGAAGTGAACAGAAGGAACATATTTTCAATTTAGCTGAAAAAAAATTATGGGAGTTTTGTGCAAAAAACAGTTTTTTTACAAGAGTCTACTAAAAGCGCGCACTATTTATTAATTTGTCTACTAAGCGCGTTTGGAGGCAATAGGCCACTGGGCGTGAGTGAGAAAAAAGAGAAAATAAAATAGAGAAAAAGAATGCATCAGCTGTGCATATGTATACGTAAAACAAATCATTCGATTGCGACTAGTCTTAGGCTATGTCGTTTTTTAAATTTCTAAATTTGGTACCCCAAAACATTATGCTGATGGTAGTAGATCGCCAAATACTGCATTAGAACAAGTTTGATTTTAGAAATATTAAAAAAAAATTACATTACCCACAGTTCCAATTAAATGTTATTCTCTAGTAGCGGCTCCTCTAAACTTCGATCTGGTTCATATTATCAAAGTTAGTAAATAAATACAATAAACAAATGACCCTAGTCTTATGATACCATTACAGTACATTTTTTTATATGAAAGTCAAATAGAATATCGAATAAATTGAGGTCATTTCGGCACGTACTTTGATCGTAATCCAAATGGGTTAGGATACGTATGCTAGAAATCCATTAAGATAATGCACCGCGGCTTAGTAATGGAATGTTATGAGAGGGTATATTTAGATCACTTTTATTGAACTTTTTGTGAGGGTATAAATAGGCTTTTTTATCACATACAATTTTCCTAAGTAATAGAGATACGATGAAATTTGACTCTACTTTCGTAAGTAAAGTAGAGTCATATCTCTTCGTTCGAGTCTTTGGAGCGTCTACCATGAAACGATCTCGCTTTTTCGAGCTACGAGCAGACCGATAGAATAAAGTTAAGGTGGTATTAGATCATGCAGATCACTCGCACACTCACTGAAGTGTATCCGATAAGTTAGCAATTTCGCGGCGATGTTCAAGACTTATGAGCAAGGTGCCTATGAACCGTTAGGTACGTCTCTTGATCTTAAAAATGTGACTTTAAAGTCTTATATTTATAACGTACCATATAGATCATGTCAGATTTAACACAAAAAAAAAATCGGCCGTCCCACCCTGCAGAAATCACAAAATCACAGACAAACACATACGTCACACGTCGGCAGTAAAACACTAACAAAGCTACAGTTCGACATCGACAATTTCTATAGATGTTTTCAAAACGCAGGTGATTTTTTGCACTAATTTTTATAATAGGTTTCGGGCAGTGGCGCCATCAACACGGTAGGCGACGCAGAGTTTAGCAACAATGTGGATGTATATGACAATATTAAGGAAACTTTGGCACGCGAGTAATATTAAACAACATTACGGAAGTTGTTATGTCCGCGGCGACTGTCGAGGACCTCGCTATTACTCGTATCTCTGCGATAAAAAAGGAAAAAACGAACTTGCTTTTTAAAATTAAATTCGATAAAACCCATGTTTCTTTTCAACCTATAAGATTTTAAATATTTATATAGTACCTACGGGGCTTAATTGCGAATAACTCATTATTTAAATACCCCGACGTTTCGGCAGCGTTACAACCGCCGACTCGAAGACTGGTCACGAGAAGACTCAAGTCTTATATAAACATTATGTGTTCAAATCACAAAAGTTTAAAAACTATAGATTTTTTCTGTATCAAATATCACAAAATCGATTTAGTAGCTTAGGCGTGAAAGCGTAATGGGCAGACAGAGTTACTTTTGAATCTATATCTCTATATATAAAAATGTTATGTTGGTTTGTGTACGTTTCAAAAACTCAAAAATTTCTGCACCGATCGAGCTGAAATTTCACAATGATATATAATCCGCTACAAGGATTGTTTTAATTTTTATCTAACTTTTGCATCACAATGTCCCACAACGACGCGTGACAGGGTACAGGTCTAGTTATATAACATACATTCAAAAAGGCACTATACTAAAATTATAAAGCTGAAGAGGTTTTTGTTTGAACGCGCTAATCTCAGGGACCATTGGACCGATTTCAGAAATTCTTTCACCATTTGATATTTACTTGACCTCTGAGTGCTAGGTCTAATGTTACCTATATATTTTGTACAACGGGCGAAGCCGGGACGGATCGTTACTTTATAATATTAGGATAATACGTAGGTAATTATTATCCCTAGACACAAAACAGGAAAATTTCGTCAATACAGTTCTTGTTAAAGACAATTTGATCAACTGACCTTCTAGTCCTTCATTGATCAATAGGTAAAGTGATCGCTGGTACACGGCTGTCGTTTAAATCTTATTGTGAATAGGAACTTCCTAGTTTTAGGAAAGACAACCTTGTTTAGATTTATATCCTTATTGTTGAGAAATAATGAGTAATGAAGAGTAAATTAAGACCGGTGGATAGCATTGTCGAGCGCAGATGATACCTACTTTTAATTTGATTTAGTTATAATCTCAAATTATGTCTATTCTGTATTTTCAGATTTTTTTATTATACTATTACAGAGAAAAGGTTGAGTGAACTTCACATATAAACCAACAGATGTGCCCTGAGCTACTTGAAATTAGTAATAAACTGCGTATGTGTGTGTAGCGTAAGTGATTTACACACAACCAATCTTAGCCGCTAGAATGACAATGGGAAGTATAAAAAACAAAGTATAACTCTTTTTAACAGTATGGTTGGTAACTCTAGGAGTGGTATTTCCCCAGTCAGACTCTGCAAAGAGTCCTACCATTATCGACGTAGACATAGGTGTCTCACATATGTATTCAAATATTGGTATCTCTATCTGTTTTGATACTGAATCCGTAGGCATATTTGAATATATTAATTTCGTACAGCAATCATTTTAATTGAACGTTGGAAAGTTACTGGGGTGGGCATCGCTACCGATCAAATTAATCCGTTTTATGTCCTTTTGGAGGCATAAAAGACATAACTTCATTAGTAAATAAATTATAACCAGAACCATTAACCAATAATTTCTCTTCAACGTCATTCAAAGGTTTGAATAAATAACTTTTAAATCACACTAATATACGCACGCAGGTACCACGCAGGTACCATCTGGTACTAAATAGACGTTATTAAAAAACTAGTGTCCCGTTCCCGCTTAAGCATTGTCATATTAAGACCGTTAATTAAATTAAAACTCTCCTTTCTTTTAAGTCGGAACAAAGTATTATACAAATGCCAAAGCCATAAATATCGGAACAAACGTCAAGACCCAGTGGTCAAGACACTGGATTTTTATTTATTAAGATTATTCTCCTTTCGGAGCGTAAGAAATTCAGCTTCAAATCTGAGATCTGCAAGAACTTGCATAAAAACGTTGTACAAGTGGCCGTTGAACATAAAAATATCACAAACTGACGTTAGCACATAAACAGTTTGAAATCGATGCAATTTACTTTAAAAGCAGGCTAAAACACTCTCGGACACGGTATGCTGACCACTCATTTAGTACCTATTTAATATCACATTGTTCTTATCTAAGTTGGATTTAAATCACGTTGCAGCTGTTATTACACAAAGGATATAAACCGTTTATTAGTTTTCGAAGCGTTCGGAAAACTACCTAATACGCGTCCACGTAAACTGATGACGCACTGTTTTAAGCTGTGACTTTTGCTCACGGTATTAGTGTAATTTTGTAATCCACCACACTACATATTTTTTATTCTACCGCCAAGTGGTAATGTGAAAACATCACTATGTCCCGGTTTAAAGGATAATGTTTCGAGAGAAATTACTGGGGTACAGAGATTAAGCATTTTAAAACTTTAGGTTACGAGCGCAGTGCAGGCCTAGGTAATTATTTGGACTCTTCATAGTTCAATAGCTGCGTGACGCTGTACGATTATAGGAAGAGGTTTTGCTTACCGATCAAGACACACGCATGATGGTAAGTAAATACATGCCCATAACACCACAGTGCGACTCAGCTATTTACTAAGCCAATATATAAATATTACTAATCTGCCAATGGACGACGCTCTTCACACGAATGTGTAAGACAATAAAAATCTCTTTGTTAAGTAATTTCTTCCAACACCCTTCAGCATGGTATACGTTAATGCTTGTACATTATTACTCTGTGGATTTTGTGGATTATATTAATGTGGACTAGTACGATCGGCCAACGTTACAAGACTATGTATACTCTATTATTTGTAGGTGTGTAATGAGCATCCGTGTTTGAAATTTCTATGTTTTGGTGACAGATGTATTTATACACTACATGCTTCGTATCTTCTGGCAAGTTAACACGGATCTAGATAAATCGATATCACTATGCTTGTAACACAAATATGTGCCACGAATATTGCCACAGCACTGAACGGTGACGATTTTTGTTACGTTTCAGATTTCTTGTTAATGTTTTAATTAATTTAATTGTTTTGTTAATTTATTTGATAACTTTTTAATGAATTCACGTGTAACTCACGTGGGGCGTGATCGCCCCAGTCTGACTTATGTAAGTTTGAGTCGCATCGTGCGGCTTTCATCAAGGTCATACCCGTGCACTCTGCTTAAAAAAGTCCGCGTCATAAACTTGGATTGGACTGCCCATATCCGACGTGAGTTACCTATCCTGTGAGTTAATTAAAAAATAGTAACAACCAAGTTAATCATGAACATTAGTAAACAAGTAAGTACAGCTCTGTGTTGTCCATGAATCCTATTGGCTAAGTTTTAATGTAGTGTGAAATAAAATCAATTTTGATAAACAGAATATCATATTTTACTCGCTGATTAAAACAACGTAGTTGGGCTAGATTTTACGTATTTTTAATTTTTTTGTAGATTTGTCCGACTATAGGAAACCGATAACAGTATGTTAACTTTGTCTAAGGCTAAAACTGTTTATATTGTCAGCCTACAATTATTGTTGTTTTTTTTAACTTTAACCTACATATTATGTATAATTTTGTACTGAACATCTTGTCATTTAATTTATTCCCGTTCTTGGTAAAACGCATTGATCGTTTGCATAAAATCTAACTAACATCGAACTATGTGCTATATTTTGTATGGAATAAATTTCATTTTATCCAATTTTTTAATCAAGACTCTAATCGCAGTAATCCAAAAACTTCGTCAAGGTAAAGGCTTTTGCTTTGAAACTTCAAAATAACTTACAGAGTAAAATCTTGGTTTGGATATTATTGCGTAGTTTGAAACGTAATAATTAATTGTGTGCACTATAAAGAATTTTCATTCATTCATAATTCAGACTGCCCTAGTGGCTTAGTTGGTAGTAGCTCTGCCTGCGAAGCCGAGGGTCGTGGGTTCGATCCCCACCCAGTGCAAATATTTGTGTGATGAATTCAAATGTTTGCACTGTGTCTGGGTGTTTCTATGTATAATAAGTATGTATTTAAAACTATATAAGTATTATATCAGCTATCTGGCTGCCATCACACAAGCTTTGCTTAGTTTGGGGTCAGATGGTGTTGTGTGTGAATTGTCCACCAATATTTATTTATTTATAATATGATTTTTGTAATTTTGTTATACACCTAACGAATATACTGCTACTGACGTAATACAGTCCAAGCCACTTAAAGTCTATATATTATAATTAAGTACTCGTATTATCTGCTTAATATACCAGGTTTACTAATGAGGATAATCATCGAAACCAGTTTTGTCCAGTATTTTCCAATGTTTCGCAACAAAGAGGTAATAATCTAAGTACTCGAATAATGTATATTATCTGACCTATCGCACAAATTCTCCGAATCGAATCCAGAGTACACAATCGTATGAATGTACAATATCTAAACGAATTTTGGAGCAGATAACAGTTTGACGCATTCAAATTATAAGATAAAAGAAATAGGTCAGTAGTAATGCGTATAAAGCAATCAATGAAAAAAAATAGAATCGAAAGAATACAGTGAAGCAAGGTTAACGGAGCCACTAAGACTGAAGACAGGCCACCCACTTCAGTCCTCAGCCTATATCGTTGCACTAAATTACTTATAAGTATAACTTGCATATTTCATCGTAGATTACGATGCTGATGGTGGGAGCATGATCAACGGACATGAGTGAAGATGCAAGATTTTGGTTGAGATTATTTTACGGTCCACTTTTTCAATAAGCGTTAAAGGGAACCGTAGCATGAGCATGAGAACCGTATGTATAAGCATAAGTGTAATATACCGCACCTTAATTGGATCATAATAAGGACTCATTTGGAAAGACTACATCGAATCAACCCCACTAGGAAGTATTAAAAAAATTAGAGCGATGGTATCAAGAGGGATGTGAGTAATGATAACAGAAGATATAGAAATGAACATTTTAGGCATTCTCGGTGGCCGGTTGGTTCGGTTGTTCGGTTTAACATTTATTTAAAGAGCTTATCTGCTTTTTGAATCCTGATTATTTAATACAAAAGTTTGTACGTAAATATGTCTGTCTCTACAAACTAGTTACGTGAAGAAATACAAACGTGTTGAGATTTTAGTTTTATGGTTTATTGAGACAGGATATAAAATTATTTTGAGACATAATTAGCGAGTAAAGCCGCATGAGCGAGGTGGTGGATAACCCGTTTTACGAAACTTGTAGCTATTTGTCCGAGACGTCGGTCTTGACCTATGAAGATACGGCTTACTTTCCAACCCGGCCACTTCACTTACTATTGCATAATACTGTGTAATAACCAGCCTCAAAACGCAAGTTTTGAGATTTTATACAAATGTAACCGTTTTTAGCCGGATACAGTTTTTTTTAAATAATTGTCGCAATCTCTTACTTCGTGTACTAAATAAATGTCGCAATCTCTAACTTTTGGTTTGTGGACGAAAAAAAGCTAGCTAGGAGCAGAAACCAAAAACAAAGTTTTGATAAAATTAGTAACTTTTTAACGACGCTTGTATCGTCCATACTTCTTTCTGACCCCTAACTCGAACTGGTATACGAAAAACCGATCAGTCTCTTTATCACAGCAAATACCGAAGGAGACAAAATAAACATTTACCAATATACTCGTAATAAGTCAATATTGGGACCTTTCCCACACAACACTTTCTAGCCCCGAACTATGCAAATCAAAATAGGAGCGAGATAGGCGATATATAATACATAAATAATTGTATTTATACAAAAAAAATTACTGGTAGCTTAAATTTAAAAAATGGTGGAAATTTCACACAGTTTAAAACGAAACTAGCTGTTAGCAGTTTCAAGCTAGCAGGAATGGAATTTTTTATTGACCTGTTTCTTGTAATATTCGAGAGTATTTTAAACGCTGTTGAGAGTGGTTGTGCAACCTCATTTGTCCTATTTCATGGAAAGCTATTACAATTGATATTTTTTAACATTTTTTAAACAGAATAATTTGTACCGGGCATCAAGGGTTTTATTAACAAAACAAAATTACCTACTAAGTTATGCTAAAAATATCGAAAAACTTATAATAACACAAATCATCTTTTGGAGTTGACCGTGGTCTGCCCAGCTTAATCGTTTTTTTAAAGTATTATTTTCGAAAAAGTTAATATAAAAATCTGAGAGAATGGCTAAAACCGTAAGTCACATTGAGTGAAGAATAAAGTGTTTATCATCACAATAAAAATAACTAGGTCAGGGACATTTATCACGCTAAATTATTTTTGTAGATATACATATTATATTAATGTTGGTTCGCGTCTGACGTAGGTACACCAATCTACAAGTGGGAGGAATGTAATGGTTTAGGGTTCAATTGAGAAAAAAAACATTGTGGTCGAATAGATAACCTCCTCCTTTTTGGAAGTCGGTTAATAAAAACAATTCGTGATCCGAATGTAATAATTATACAATCACAACGATGAAAGTTAGCATAAGTGTTTATTTTATTTATTTCCGACATTAATCATTTGTAATATCAATGATAACCGGCGCCAGGAATAAATTTGATAATCGTTTTAATGAAATTTGTGATAAGGGCAAATCATTTTCGTGATCCTTTAAGTTTGTCTTTCCACCTTTTTTGGAGCCAACCTAGTGGCTGTGTCGTCTATGGCCAGCCCAAAAAGATCAGCCAACAATAGCCGCCAATAGGCCCAACTGGAGTAAGGGATGAGACACCTTAGCCCAGAAATGGGACAAAGTAGGCTGCTAATGTTTTACACGCGACGTAATGGAGACGGTACCTATATGCGTTTGGGGTGAGAGAATGTTTGTGCAAACACATATTACCATTTTCTTTTAGGACTCGGATTCGGACCCTTTGTTCTTAACGCCGTATTTCAAATAATTACTCAACACTCACGCGAGCCAAGATGTAATGTTGTCGAATATTTTAGTAAAATCAAATCAAAAAAAGAGAAATTTAATAAAAAAAAAACGTTCGTAGATAAAACGAATAGGGACAGTAGTAATTGTACTTAAAGTTTTGGAATACACAGATTAAACTTACCCATACTGTTGCTTGATTGATGATTGATTAATGATGAAACAGCTAATATTGTAATGGTTTTTTTTATTATTTGTCAATATGTCGATGACCGGTCGCCTTCTGATATCAATTACGTTTGTAGTATACGATCGTATTTGGAACTGCATTTAAGAGCTAAAGTGCTAGGGTAAAGGACGTCCTGTTAGATATGAATCTATATGACAATTAAAGTCCAGTTCGGCGTTTCTTTTAATAAAAACTAGCAAATACATGGAAAAAGGCAAATGCAAATCAGACACGAAACAAATCCAACCCTTTTTACGAAAATTGCGCGGACGGCGGAGTATGAAATTTTATACACACTTATAGTTTACATAGAGAAGCCATGCAATTTTTTTAACTATTCACAAAAATACATTAAACAAAAAAACATTTCACACACACCACCATGTATTTCACACACACGCGTAGAGGTGTACTCAATGAGTTTACATATTTATGCTTTATAAGGGTGTACTCGTTTCATTATTTAAATTATAGTCGAATAGAAGTCGTAGAGATGCATATATAAATGAAAATGTCCACATTAGAAGGCTAAACAGGGAGCTACGCCGGTGTAAAGCGCTATTATCATACGGACTAATCTCCGAAGATATGCTATTTATTGCGTGAACTGATAAAGAGGTGATAAGCATTAATTATGTTTCTAGCCAGCATGGCGGCTACCTTCGTAAGAAATCATTACAAACTACATTAGCTGTTTATAGACTATTTTGAAGATTACGGGAATGAAGGTATTTTTACGATTCCTTTTATGGTTTTAATTTATGTTGATAAGATTTCAATTTGATAGTTTTCCAGAAATTGCTTCTGTTTATCGAGTTGGCGATTACATAGATATTTCATTTATATTTGTAACATGTTTGACATTGTTTAATCTATATCGTGTGCACAGGGTCGCAAACGACCCAACACTTTGGGAACGTGTTAAATAAAGTGATGCTGTAAAGCATGTCAGCTTAGTTATCGATCACAATTAAAGAATTTGGGGCAGAACTCAATGGTATTCAAGGAAAATACGGTTCATTGAATAACGAAATATCGCTCACCACCCTTTTGTCCATATACTAGCTGAGAATACCTTCAAGAATAAAGCTACCTATGATAAAAAGGGAGCATCATGCATGTCTAACCCGGTAAAGGTTCCCACTGCAGTGACTCGGGGTCTTGTAAGGAGAGAGTTTAGGTCATAATCCACGTTGGCCCAGTGTAGGTTGATATGCCGCATTACTTTGAAAGGTTCTTGGAACGCGGCTGCTTCGTCGTGATATTTTCCTTCACCGTTTTTAAGTTAGAGGCTTTAATGAAGCATTATTGTACGCAAATGCTCAGTTTTATCATTATCACGATACGTATGTATCCAGGTCATTGTCAGTGTCACTGGAAACTGCGCCGGTGCGATTGTTCAGCTTTTAGCTGAGATAACCTTGTTGGCTGTTGTTCACGTGGAATTAACATTAATTATACCAAAAAGGATGTTATCAATTGAGATGGACGTGACAGAATTATTAATTAAGTTCAATTTATTCAATTGCGGCGTTTCGAATTCATAAAAATGTAATTTATTTTTAACTTTGATCAATGCAATGTGGGAATCGCACGCGAGTGTTTTTGCTTTTGATTCCATCACGTGTTTTTTACGTATTTAAGTAATAACTTTTATTATTAGTCATTATACAGTACTTAAAAAGCCACTGTCATCATGGTTGTTCCCGGTGGACTCTTCACCAATTCAACCGATACGAGTATTCAGGAAATTTGGCATTTGTAATTTGTAATAGGCATTGGACACCAAACTTTAGTCTGACGACACCCCTGGACAGTGTGACGCATTTTTATTACTTTAATGATAGGTAGGTAGGTACATTAATAATCGTCCCTATTTTTAGTAATTTTTTATTTACTATTAAATATACTCGTTGATGTATTCTCAACGGCAAACCCTGCTATAAGACTAAACTACCTACTAACTGTGAATATAAACCTACTTTTTTTAATCTTTAAAATAACCTTTTTTTCTTTTTCTTTGTGTCAAAGATGTGTAAATATTTATTTTGTGTATCGTTATAAAGCTATATCATCAGCTCTGATTACATAACACATGTATTAAACCCGCCGGATACTAACGCGATTTTTCCGATTTCTTACACAGACCAAAGGAGGTTACCTACTAATGAACGAAGTAATATAAAAAGATACATAATGACTTTAAGTTATAAAATTGCAAAAAGTGGTTTTAAAAGGTGAGCTGCGCAAAGTCACCGAAAAAATAATAAAAAATTACAGCAATCATTCAAAAGAGTGTAATTAAGGCTAAGATCCTGTTTGGTAAAAAAGGTAAGTAATTTGACGAAAATAACATTACATTCGAAGCGTGATGCTTCGAAAACGGAACGTGGGTTAGTGATGTGAATTGGAAGAGAAGGACGACGATGAATTTTGAAATTTTTTGTGAAAGTATGGAATATACCTATATTACTATAGAATAAGTTGCTCGAGTGATTCCCAATAGTAACTAACAATCTTGATGTGTTAAAATCGAAAGTGAATCGAATTGTTTGAAGTAAGTGCGGTATGCGGTATGTCTTAAACCGGAATGTCGCTTAACTTATGCGATGTGGTGGTAAAATGTAAACCTATTATAGTGAAATAAAAGTACCTACACGAGGAGAGTCACGATGCTGGCCAAGTGCGGAATGGAGAAAATCCTACTATTTTATACAAATTATTTTACAGTTTCATAGCGAAACTATAAACGAACCTTAAAGCGAAATATATACGTAAACGATTTATTGAAAAGTATGTTTTCTTCTAAAAGTTTGTCAAGTTTGTTCGACTTTTATATTTCTAAACTGTTTCTTAAGTAGATGAATGAAGCCTAAACAACAATAGTAATACAATAAGTCGTATGTTTGATCTCACAAAATGATAACTCATGTATAATAGATAATTATTTACTCAAGTCATTAGTTGCTCGAGATAGCTCGTCATTATCATTATTTAATTACAATTAGTAACAGTTTTATCAGAAAAGTAGTTTTACAAACACGCCGCTGTCGTTACATCAGTATTATTTGCGCCGTAATGACAAACCGTAAATATTTTAGGAGTAATTTAAATTTAAGTCAAAAAATATTAGGTATAAACACGGGTATGAATGTGTGTAAACGCACTAAGTCAAACAAACGTTTAGTGACGTTCGATCGTATATAAATGAGTCGCAACATATAAAGATACTGATAACAAGGTAATCCTTGTTAACTGCATCTAAAGAAGCGGCGAAATATATTTGACGTTGTGAAAATAGTTTTGTTATCTGTATCCGTATCCGAACTAAAGGCACAGAAAGGTCTATTGCCGTGTGCGGTTTGCAATAGAACTATCAAACTAAATTCGGAATTTCAAAATGCAAGAGCTTGCAATATTTTTGTGATGATGATGTTGATGTAAACCGTTGATGTTAAGTATTACTATGTTGTTATAAGAGCATGCAAATGTGGACTCATTTTTAGATTTCAGAAGATTACATTTATTTTCAGAAGATTGTCGTGAGAAATTTTCTGGCTACATCGTTATTCTTAATAAATGAAAATATTCCTTTAAGAGCGTTGGAACATTTCCGTGGAAACACGGGCGTTGCGCGTGAAGTTATAAATAAACCTACGTTTGATAGAAACAGCTGAGTTTGTGGAGTTTCATTACTGAGAGAAGGATTGGGGATTTCTTTAGAGAAGTTACACTGTTATTGAGAAGGAACTCAATATGCCTCAATTTTTTTTTTGAACAAATTTCCTTACGTCATGTTTGGGGGTCTGAAGAAGAGGGAGCTGCGACCGAACTGAAAAAAATATGAGCCTAAGACCGTAAGAAAAGTATGTGAGGCGTAAAAACTTCCAGTGGCCAAAGTTGCCGAATTTATTTTCAGATGTAGGTATAATCTCTATATATGTATAAAAATGTTGTGTTAGTTTGTGTACGCAGTGTACGCTTCAAAAACTCAAAAAGTTCTTCACCGATCGAGCTGAAATTTTAGAATATATAATCCGCATCATGGATTGTTTTTATCTAATTTTTGCATTACAATGTGCCACAGTGAAGCGTGGCAGGGCACAGCTAGGAAATAATAAAATTACGTTTTTTTGCTATTTGTGTTGCTTCTAAATTATCCTAAGGAAGTTCGTTTCTACCTGGTGTCCCATGATACCACATCTGTTTTGTTATTATAATTTAATTTATATCCATGGGCACCTGGGTCCAGCATACATAATTAATTGTCTGTGTTATTTTGTTCCAACAAAGAGAATATTAACAACGCTACCGTTTCGTGAGACGATAGATGTTGGGTCGAGGACGAATGACCAGCGTTGTCGCCTCGGCCTTTGTGGCATCGATATAAATCAAAAGATGTGCCCTGACAAACAAACTGAGTCTCTGTGTGTAGCGTGAGCGGCTTCCAATTACCAATCTACTAGACTCTAGAATAAATAGAGGCGGGGTACGAGTATGTTGCGGTTCCACTTATATTGGTTGTTGACAACGAATAGTGATAGGTATAAACGTTCGGCGTTCACCGCTTCCTACAACTGACTACAACGGAAAGAGTGAGCTCACTCTTCCCAACGATAACATAATTCCGTGCGCCTGAAGTTTGGGAGGGCACATCCATTGATTTACGTCGATGCTTTGTGGTATGAAAACAGACACGCGCTACCCGAGTGCACACTACTGCCGGCGCGATGCGTATCGGCACTCGTATCACCGCAATGACACGCGAATTTGTCCTTGCTCCAGTCCTTCGCATGAAAAGCTATACCTACTATACGATATACTACTTGGTATCAGTCCATGAAAGAAAACACGATTTTCAACAAGCTCATCACATTAATTAATCCAATGATTACACATTTTTTTAGAATCATAACTACGTATTTGTTAACTATACCAGTTATAAAACATTTACTAAACATAACTATATGCATTATTTTTTCTGTAGTGTAGGTACTTAAAGTTTCTTAAATTTAACATGGCTATCGTTAAATTAGTTGGATTTGAGTTCCGAACAAGAATCACATTTTTTTTTTTTTTTTTAAATAAAGAGTGACGAGACGATCAGGACATGTGCCTGATGGTAAGCAACATGCCTGACACATAACAGCACAGTGACACACAGCTATTGGAACATGAAGAGTCCAAATCATTACCTAGCACTGCACTGCGCTCGTCACCCAGAGATCTAAGATCTTATATCTCTAAGCCCTGTAATTTCTCTGGAAACATTGCCCTTCAAACCGGAACACAGTAATGTTTGCACATTACTGCTTGGCGGTAGAATAACTGGCAAAGGTGTGGTACTTCCCCAGGCGGACTCTGCCAAGAGTCCTACCACTACAGTATTAATAAAGCTAATATACAATAAGATCTACACTACGCTAAATCTAAATTTTAATTAATTATCGAATCCAAAAAGACTATAAATTAATCGACAACAAACAAACAAATATCAGCTTGCGTTTTTGGTAAACGACACAGGTAGTTTTTCTATTGGACTGGGCTCGTAGATCCGTCACCATAGCATCGGTTGTAAATCTGCCTACATAGGATGTAGGGCGTGGGATCGATTCCCATACAGGAGAAATATGTAGTTGTATGATGCAAACCTTTGTTCTGTGTCTGGGTGTTTCTTATAGCAAGTACCAGTATGTAGTAACATTTATTTATTGTTATATTTGTTATCTTTTTATGATTGTTTGTTATAAGTAAAAGCATTGCTTAGTTTAGGGCTTTTCTAGAAAACTTTTCACGTACAAAATGATAATGAAAAAAATGTATGTATAACGTGTATTAAGCACGTGTGCGACTAGTCGACAGGTTTTTACTTTTGGGCTTGTTTTTCCTGAAGCTAGTTGAATTGTTTCATATAGGTATTTTGTAGTCAATGAAATATTATTTGTAATTATTATATTGATACTAGAAGTGGGGTTATTCAATAAATATGGAGTCAGTTGTTTTACTGTAAATTAGACCAAACAGATCTCATTTAAATGCCTAATTTTATTAACGCAAAATCAGAAAATATGTAGTGCGTAAACTTAGGAAATGTAGAAAATCTGAGAACAAAGTATGAGTGAATCTTAATTTGTTAATACAGAAACCATGATACAGTACGGCCTACTACATTACTAACCGTACATTTACATTACTAATAAGAAAAACCGCACGACTCAGATAATAAACAAGGTCTTCGGACCCAAGATGAAATGACCAAAACAAGTACGTCACCAGTAAAAATTGACTCCGAAACTCGCTGCAATCCTACGCGATCGTAGGTCATGTCATGCCGGCGTATTTTTGTGTTTGCGTGTTAGCCATCGTGAATCAAGCACTCAACTGTTTGTAAATATTCCGGGACCTGTTTGTACCTATTTTAGTTTGTTGGCATTGGCACCTACCACGGAAAGGAGTTTTCCGATATGACTCAACAATATACACACTTACCACACGTTTGTTTCGAATTTCTACCATTCTTTCCGTTTCAATAATACAAAATAATAATATCAGTTCTCAGCCGTTACCATCGTGCACTGGTCTTGATTGTCTTGTCACTCTATCTCGTTAAAAATGTGTGTTAATATTTTTTTTTCCCACCCAACGTTTCAAACACGTTACAATGGTCGTGCTCTCTAGACAACTGAATAATTTGCGGATTATTTAAAAACCATATAGAGAGTACCACTTACGGATCACCTCATTGAGTAAGGCTAATAATTTAGAATAGGTATACGTAGTGTAGGACGCCCTGAGACTAGATGGAATGACGATCTACAAAAGGCAGCCGGTAGCGGTTGGAAGCGTAAACCCGAGTGACTGAGTGGCGTATTATTCGAGAGGCCTACATACATATTATATATTATATATATATGTATGTCCAGCAGAGGACGAGTGCGGCCTGATTGTGATGAATAATTTAGAAACACTTAGACCGCGCTAATATCATAATAATATTTTGTTACAAATATGAGTACAAATCGTGACAGTAACAAATAATAATATATTTGTAAATAAAAATAAAAAATGTTTGGTAATTAGTATCTCAAAATACCTCGTTACTACTTACTATGCGTCTCATAAACATTCAACACAGTACAGAATAATTAACAGTTACCACATGTAACTGGGCCAATCATACGATAACATAGACCCATTAGCTAACTTAGGAATTTTTCATTTGCAACAAGCAAAATTATTTAACTTTAATAAAAGTGGTAATTTATAATTAGAATGCTAATGATAAAACATTATGTTATGACTATGATTATCAGCATTTCTGACGATACGAAGGAAACTTAAAGCAAACGAGTAAATAAAAGATAAGTATGAAGTACTTACATCATACATGAAGGTTCGATAAAATGAGGTCAATAATTATACATACGTACATACATACTTTAGTTTATACAATTTGATCAAGGCTATTGTATTATTATAACTACTACAGATCTATAAACGATATCTTCATCATTTGTTGTTGTTGTATTCGTCAGATTTTATGAAAACACAATTTGTGAATTTATTTTTAAAAACCTCATTGTTTCTGATTTATGTATTTTAAAATATTCTAACTTTTTTTAAACTAAAATTTTCGTCTCAAATATGAGACAATTTTTAGGCATAATTTTATTAGACAAAAATAAGTTATTCAGCTTTGGTCAGTCTATGGCTGATATCATGTTGATATACGTTTATACGAAATTAACGACTTAGAGAAAGATCCATACCTTTTGGCGCAAAAGGTTACAAATATCTAGTGAGCCAAAAAATAATAAATTGAGGTATCGAATTTCCGAATTAATACAAAAAATTGTCGTTGATAACGATAAAGAAGATACAGGAATAGATAGCGTGCAATTTTAATAAGTATTTGATTGTTATTTATAGACACAATCAATATTGGTTTATAACTCGTGTACTACTATTAGGTACAATTCCAATTTCTTGACTGTAAAGAATAACTCCAACAAAAACAATTTTTACCTACGCAAACAACTAAGTTTTTTTTTTTAATAAGAAGTGACGAGACGAGCAGTACATGTGCCTGACGGTAAGCAACATGCCTGACACATAACAGCACAGTGACACGCGGCTATTGGAACGTGAAGAGTCCAAATCATTACCTAGCACTGCACTGCGCTCATCACCCAGAGATCTAAGATCTTATATCTCTAAGCCCTGTAATTTCTCTGGAAACATTGCCCTTCAAACCGGAACACAGTAATGTTTTCACATTACTGTTCGGCGGTAGAATAACTGGCAAAGGTGTGGTACTTCTTCAGGCGGACTCTGCTATGAGCCCTACCACTAAAAAATACAACCTATAAAAAATACAACTTTGATAAATTACAACTTTTTATTTAGAATAGGAACTGAATAGTACTTACGAGAACGCCAAATAAGATGTTAAAATTTTGCGTTCAATTAATCGACTGTACGAGGATATTATAGTCGACCCATTTTAGTATTTATTTACACGAAATCGTTATGAGTTGCCTTGAAGTAGGTATTAAGATTATTATTTTTATTCTACAAATTAATAATAATAAGTTTAAACATACCTATGTGTTATTGTGCTATGTTCTTTGTCCACTTTATTATGGGTTTGTTACAGGTTTAGTCATAGTTTGTTAAGGTTTAGTCATATTTAATCAATTTTACTCTCTTGTCCGGTCCGATAGTTTTGTTTACAATGTGTTTCCCTTTTTAAGGATACACTTTATTGGACTGTTAGATTAGTTTTCGTATTGTGTTTGTAGAACATACGTTTTGCGTTATATTGCTTGATTGCATTTTTTATTATTATTTCATATAATTTTATATTTGTTATGGGGCATAACGCATGTAAGTAGCTAATGTACGATCCTATCATTTCCACATATAAAATTTGCGTAATTAGAACCTTATTTCAGTTTTTACGTTAGTATTGAAGTATTATATTCAAAGTATTAGTTCTTTTCGTATTTCAAGTCTCAGAGATGCCACAAGACCATAAAAATGCTGCATACAAATCCTAACTCAGATCAAACATTTATATTCGTGTTTCATTATCACAAAAAATCTTTCATTCAAAAAAATACTTATACAAACATATAGGTCAATGTTCGTCGAGAAACATGACCTCTAAGTATAGGTATTTTGAGATACCGTCAAGCAGTAGAATTTCATTAGGTAAATGTTAAAGAATTTAACGATGTAGTTACTTGTAACCGAACTTTGCATCATTTACATAGTGAGATGCGGCTTATCTCTTGTTTGTATTTGAGAGTTATGTGCGCGTTCTTTGTTTAATTTTACACAGATCTTTATGTGCTTTTCTTCAGATCTAAATTTATGAAATAAAATGAAAGCAATTGGGACGTCTACTAGTTTTATTTTTATTCTAAACAGGTGACAGGTAAATGATTGAAGTAAGTATGTCAGCAGTATTCTCTTCGGCACTCCACAAGGTAAAGTTAGTTCTGACTGTTTTAATGGTAATTTTAAACGAACGGTAATTACAGTAGTAATAATTACACTACTCATAACTAGGGTCCTGTCTAAAGCAAGTCTCCTTCACTTTGTCCATATATTTACGCAAACAAGTTTGACGCGTTTTACTGAGAACTTAACAGGAGGCAACGACAACTCCTACCAAAATTGCCGTGGCCTTAAATTACACGAAAGAATTGTACTTGTCGAACGTAATTAAAATACTACCAAGGAAAGTTTTAATAAAACAGGTAGGAGTATAACGTAACGATATAGTTTTTTTGGTAAAATTTTGAGAGTTAGAGTTTAATTTTCGCATGGGAAATAAAATCGCACAGCACAAAGGGATGGAGCCCCGAGCCCATTGGTTGTTAGCATCGCTGGTGTTTGAGCTGATGCAATTCGCGATGCAGGCTGGAGCACTCGACAAGCGCGTGCCGTCCAGCCACCAGGCGTTCACCAAAGGCGCTAGCCTCCCATCCAGAACCATCCCATTCCCAATACAAATTAATGTTTACCGTACCTTGAGCCAGTTTCCTGGATGCGGCTTATAGCGATACGTAGTCGCGTGTTGTGAGCGATGGACGAACAAACTTGAACAGCACGCGGGACGCGCTGCGAATCGACTGCCGCTTGGCGGAACCGGCGGCGTATTTATGCGTGCGCATCTCCCCGCGCGCGCATGTGTCGTGGTGGGAGCGACTCTCGCAGCGCTCGGTACGACCTGCCAATGGAGTTCGTGACCGATTTACTCACGAACACCAGGACCACCCTCCTGACTAATTCCTCCGAGGGGACCTCGATCCGATCGAGTGTCCTCAATGGATCCTGTTATTTTTTTTACTTCGTCCGAGTACTGTTCGGCAAT
The DNA here is from genome assembly GCA_017562165.1 of Ectropis grisescens. NCBI lineage: Eukaryota > Metazoa > Arthropoda > Insecta > Lepidoptera > Geometridae > Ectropis > Ectropis grisescens. The sequence goes on from CM029767.1 coordinate 6,217,189, forward strand.
TTTTGCGCATCTTGTTTACCTTTTATTTCAATGTTTGCCTATGATTTGCTTCTTCATTGTACCTACATATGTTTTTTCAGTTTTAATGTTCTTACAGATTAGAACATTTCTGTTTTGAAGTTTGTAATTCGCATCCTTACAAATGACTTTCCAAGGGTTGCCTACCTTTTCTGAACATAGGTACAATAAATACGTAAAGTCTCACAAATCGTCAAATTACTTAAAACATTGCATCATAATTGAAAGTATCCAGTATCATTTATTTATGGTGCTGAAATTCCCTATTAGGGTGTTTTAATTAGTAAGGAGGTTTACTTAGGTACTTATTTCTAAGGAACAATTAACCTAAATAGACTAATTTATTAAATTCACATTAATAACATAGTATTTGAAAGTATTCAATTTGCCTCTTCAATTGAAATCTTAGACAAATAATTTTGTTAATATGTTGCGAATTTGCGTGTATGTTTAGATGTAACAATAATAATGTTTATCGATCGGCCTAGGAATATTTAAAATTAAAGGATAATATTAACTTCGTTTGAACTCTCTAGTTAATTTAAGAATTATATAATAGTATAAAAAACACGCTTCCAATCCGCCATATTGGATATCCGCCATGGTGAATTTAAGTCACGTGACTATTTTTTTTCGTATTTCTGCCAGCAAACCCTTTACTTTGATACCCATATAATGGGGGTTGATTTCAAACAGCTAGTCTGCCATCTTGGGGAGGCGGCCATATTGGATTTGTAATGACGTTTCTTAGCTAGTCATGACATGTATTGTCATTAGAACTGTGCGTGTGCAAAATTTCATCCTAATCGAAGACCGGGAAGTGGGTCAAATTAAGATTCCAAAATTTTCTTGCATACATAGTTAGTTTCAATTGAAGGTAATAAAAGCGTGTTAAAAATATAGAACTTAGGAAAAAACCACACAGATATTATCATACATCGCACGTCAGACACAAAATAAATGAATTTAAAATCACTGAATCTACTTTAGAATTTCTTACTGTTTAGATCAAATATAGTGAATATTTGATTTAAGCGTATGTAGATACTCGTACGAGTATCCAACATTGAAAAACAAAGATTTTTTACACGAGTAAGAAAAATTGAAAACAAGCGAGTTATTTTGCTAAACACAACTGAAAATGTGGTATTCTGGTCACTCTGGGCACTACGCGGTCTTATCTTCAGCTACGTTTACGGATAAATACGAAGTTAGTTAGGAAGTAACACTATTGTCGTTCATTGCGAGATATTTACGATGTATAGAATCACTGATATTAATGCAATATTTAATTCACCTATATTCATGGTTAAACAAGCAAGTGCATGGAGTCGATTCAAACTTTTGTAATCAAGGGCTAAAATATCGTAATATATAAAAAAATACTTCTTTTTGTATAATTTTTGCCACGAAAACTTCTGGAAGCTGAAATTGAACTTTAGTGAAACAAAGAATCAATCATTGTGACAGCTTAGAACTAAAAATGTATTTTATTTCCAACTCGAGCAGTTTGACAAAAAAAACTTTTGTTTAGTAGGACTTTTTACAGATTACGCCTGGGAAAGTAGTATGCCAATTTTAGTCTATGGTCAGTTGTATTGTTTGCAGAAATATCTTGAAAAAAATTGATAAAAACGTCAACGACGCGTCTCATCACTCTACATTTTAGAATAATACTTCTGTACTGTTTTAATTGCGATACCAAAAAAAAAACATTAGTGCATTTTTCCCCACGAAACAGCCTATAACGCATGCCTAGTTTGGACCTAGTTGGTCATGAACCAATTGCCCTCAAAAGTACTTACATTCAAGAGTATATATAGTAGAGTGACCTATGTATTCCAATCATTTACTCAAGAGCTTATTGAAGCCAAAAACTCTCAAATTTCGAAACGATGTCGCTTTCTCGAACAACGAACAGTCGGATAGAAAAAGGGTAGGGTGATTGATTATATCATGCAGATCAGTCGCACACTCTCCGAAGTGTATCCGATAGAAAACCTTAACTTAACTTAATCTTGATAAGCTTGCTCCAAGAGCTAATCTGTGCTTGATACAATGTTAGGTCTAGGTATTTTTTTGATACTAAGGAACAGAATGCAATTAAACATTGCTGAAAAATTTAAATGGTTTCCTAGGAAGTAATTATACCGGTAGCAATTGCAGTGACGCGACCACAAAAATTGGTCCCCCCTCTGATAATAATCAGTACCTACCACGGAATATCCGTGGTACCTACATACTTTCGTACAAGTGTTTGTGATTTACCTGTTCAATGAACATAGTCTAAAATGAAATAAATGAACTTGAATGGTTTTTATAATGAGAATGCAAGTTACTTCGAAAAAAACATTGATAATTTTCTTTTGTTTAAAATAATATTGTTTGATTTATTCTTCGAGCAGTAATACTGAAAAGAGTAATTCATAGTTATTTTTCCTTTTTTATTGGTTATTAGAAACAGGTTGTAACAGTGGATTAGGTAGTTAGAACCTACAAAAAACCTTTGGGCGTAAATAACACTTGTTGCTCTTTTTAGGACCTATCTTTTTCTATTGACGTGTCAACAAAGTGTATCTATTCGTATAAAAATATAAAAACATGTATAAGAATGCACATGCATTTTAAAATGTAACACAAGTAAACAACAGACAGACAAGTATAAGACAGCCTTGTTTGTTTGTGGCTTTCTATTTCTATGTATGTAATAACTTTAGCCCTAATCTCTTTTTTCATTGGTGTTTCAATAAATTGAATCCATGCATGTATATCTAGGTACTATTTATTACTTTTGCCTTTTTTCTTCTTTTTTTTTATAAAGCTATTAATTTTCATTGAAAATTATTTCATAGACAGTCAAATCGACGGAATAAGGATTTGGCACATAACTCTCTGTGATGTCTTATGGAACTGAGACGTGGTCCTTCACTGTGGGCCTCATAACGAAGCTCAAAGTCACACAGCGAGCTATGGAGAGGGCTATGCTCGGAGTCTCTTTGCGCGACAAAATCCGTAATGAGGATATTCGCAAAAGAAAGAAAGTGGCCGACATAGCTCAAAGAGTAAGCAAGCTGAAGTGGCAATGGGCAGGCCACATCGCTCGCAGACCTGACAACCGATGGGGAAGAAAGGTTCTCGAGTGGCAACCACGAATCGGAAGATGCAGTGTTGGATGGCCTCCCACTAGATGGACAGATGACCTCACAAAGATAGATAGATAGATACTCTTTATTGTACACACCAAAAACAAAACAAAAAACACTTATACAGGAGAGAAGAAAAAAGATCGCTGGAAACCGCTGGTTGCAGGATGCGCAGGACCGTCCGTTGTGGAAATCTAGGGGGGAGGCCTATGTTCAGCAGTGGACGACTAGTGGCTGATGATAATGATGATGACATAACTCTCTTATCAAAACGTGCCCTTGAATCGGGCATTGTGTTCGTACATGTACAGGTTTTGTCATCTTTGAATACCGGAAATCTATAAGATCCCTCTTCGTCTAGCTGTTTGGGTGCGAGGGGCTGTGAAGCCCATCGCTGACATTGTGGTAACTGAGATGATCCACTCGGTTCCATGGTCATGCTCAAAAAAAAACGTGCCGTATTGGTCACCACGCTTTTTCTACCATTATATTGAGATATATAATGTAATGATTGATGTAATGATTCTACCATTATATGTCCAACTGAGTGCAGATGAAGGTTGCAACTCTCGATCATTTCTCCTTGTCACATGATTTTTGTACGGCATTGCGGAATAATGGATTAAAAGAGGTATTGAAACTGTATGGAACCAATGCGTACATAATCAAATGACCAAATTTACCCTTAAAATCGTCGGAAAATCATGAATGATTCCGACAAAAATAACAATAAAAAGTAACATTTACAAATTTCATAGTTTCATTACCTCTTCTAATCCATTATTCCGCAGCGCCATACAAAAATCATACGACAAAGAGAAATGATCGAGAGCTGCAACCCCCTATCTTCACCTGCACTTAGTTGGACAACTTTCAAGTGACGGCATAGTGTTGTATCTTATAATTGTATACCCTTCTATCATCCTACATAGGTCTCCTGGCAGTTCATATGTATGCCCCATAAATTTTGTTCGCGGACCTGTAGTCTTTAAGTCTTTTGAGCATCTCGAATGGAGCAAAGCTGTTCAATATTTGAAGTCAAACCGGTATATTATGATGATTGTCCGGTTTCATTCTTGAAGAGACAAATTCGGCTGAGGTTCCTTGACGAATGGAGTATAGGTACTGTGAGGGCAAAACCGCGGGAATAACGAAGTGTTTCTTTCCAGATGCAATTGAAGGGTATCATATCGCAAAGAAATTGAAATGCTTACCCAGCTTTTAACTAGACATGGTGGATTCTCCTCATACCTGCACAAATTCAAGCGCCAAGGAAAGCCCATCATGCAACTGTGATCTAGAGGTTGAGGAAAGCGCACTGCATGTAGTAGCAGAGTGTCCCATCTTCGGTATGAAAAGATTTGAAGCCGAAAGTGAGATAGATGAAGAAATAAATATAGAAAACATTAGTAAAATAATGCAAAACGACCAAATCAGAGACAAGTTTATCAAATTGAGCAAAAAAATAGTAAGAAATATAGTGAAAAAAAAGTAGCAAATTAAAGGGATCACGACTATGTATTGATTTATATAATGGAAGTGCCCATAATTGTGACATTAAACCGTTTTTAAAATAAACGTGTCGTATGAAAATAATAAAGTAACCATAAAACTTGCTCAATAAGTTATCCCATACGTTATTACATAGTAAAAACATAATTATTAAACAAGTAGAACATTAAAGAAAACTAACGGAATGCGATGTGCATGTACATTATATTAAGTAAAATTTTAAAATTATCAACATTGTAATATAAAGAAATATTAGATAATAAGGTATGGCCCTGTATTCCAACCCTGACTCCTGTTAAGGATTTTGGAAATTACAATATTAAACAAAAAAAAAGTTTAAAATTTTTTAAAAACTTTTGCTTTAGGCACCGTGGACATTTTTTGGGGTGGAAAAAAACAATTGAATAGTGTATCTCTCTACTTAGTCTGTGAATTGAATTCGCGACACTGAAATCGTTATTGTCACCACTTTACCATAAGTACCTATATTAAACTAGCTGTACCCTGCCACGCTTCGCTGTGGCACATTGTGATGCAAAAATTAGATAAAAACAATCCCTGACGTGGATTATATATCATTGTAAAATTTCAGCCCGATCGGTGCTGAACTTTTTGAGTTTTTGAAGCGTACACAAACCAACAGAACATTTTTATATATAGAGATTGTGTATTTACGCAATATTTGGTCGAGTTGTTACTTCGATCAACAGTCCTAGGAAGCCGCTGTTTTTTTGCTTTCAAATCACTTCGACTCAATGTGTCATTAAGGACACTCATGTTGCGTACCCTCGAGCGTCAGACCTTATCTTTTCAGAATATCCTGTGAAAATGTATGTAAAGGAGCAAGAAAAACAAATAAAACTGTGAGATCAAACAGAATGGGAAAAGTAAAAGCGTACAAAATGAATGTGAGGGGAATGTGAAGCGTAAAGGATGTTACATTCTAATGGAACCCTCGCCTCAGGCAGATCCCTGTATTCGTCTACATATTATGTCGCGTTTATAAATGAGTTAGAGATTAGAGATATTACATTACAACTTGAATTTTACAATGTTTATCTTTTAATTAACTTTCCATAATATACTAATATGCGAGGATTAGGATGGTTGTTGATGTAGGTTTGTTTGTAAAGATGGATGGATTTTTCAGCCGCCGTAGCAGTGGTTTGTATATTTGTTCAATGTTGATCGCAGAACACCATGAGCTAGTGAATAAATGGGAAAATACAAATCAAATATTCAAGATATTTGTATAAAAATCTTTTTAATTTTATAAGTCATTTATTTATTTTAATAAGAATAGCAGCACATAAGTTAACAAAAGCATATATTTCAAATAGTTTTATGATACACTAGATGTCCGCCTAGGCGTTGCCCGTGGTACATTATATAGTACTCATCAGGATCCCGTACATATACAACGGTGAAATAATGTCGGAAATCGGTTCAGTCATTCCTGAGAATATCGCTTTCAAACAAAGCCCCTCTTTAGCTACCTGCTACGCCACCTGTCGGAACTTGGTTGTACCAACTCAGATTTAGAAAAAAAAATTTGATTAGCAAAGGTTTTATATTCAAGAGATATGTAATCTGTGATATTCAATTACGCATTCTTAGACACATGCTGTCATGTGTCATGTCAAAGCACGAAACGTACGAAAACTCTCAAAAAGGAATATTTTTTCCCGATTTTGTTACATTCTTGATTCATGCTCCGCTTCTATTAATAGTGGCGTTATGTTCTATAGCTTAAAGCCTTCCTCGATAAATGGGCTATCCAATAGAAAAATAATCTTTCAATTCGGACCAGTACTTCCCGAGATCCTAGCGTTCAAACAAACAAACAAACTCTTCAGCTTTATAATATTAGTATAGATATATCACTACATTTATTTATACTAATTTAAGACAGTTGTATTGGCGTCCCAAAAGTTCTGCCGTCTTATACTTCGCTTAAAAAACAAATTCTATATACAACCTTCCTTATCCATTTCAATTATAGTAATCTATTAACTGTCAATCCTAGCTGACAGATCAAGGCTTTGGGTTAACATGGAAATGTTTTAGCACTAAAATATTTATTACATTAAAAAATATTCAGTCTCCTTGGACTGAATATTTTATGGAAATGGAATGGTACTCTGTCTGGGTTGTGTGGTCATAACTACGGTTTTGTTAGTTAAATATACCTTTTTTTTTTTGTCCTGCTCAACGATAATAATCCTTTCTGTTCCAGAAAGAGGTGCCAAAATCCGATGAACAGTTCAGGTAGGCACTAGGTTATATAAGAATGATTGAAATGTTGGAACTCTCCACGACCGGACGCGGGACAGTGAGAATGTCAATTCAATTGATCTATGTTTATTTGGTCGTCCTTAGTAACAGAATATTTGGACGCTTAGAAGCAAACCACAACATAACAATATAGAGGTAATATACAAATATGAGAATGGTGTCCTCATAACTATGTAGCAACTGTTACCGAACTTCGCAATCTTTTCTTAATAATTTACTGCAGAAATCGCGTATATGTATTTTACTATTTTAGGTATAGGTTTATACTAAAGGTAAATCAGTCGCGTTGGCTGAAATTGAAATGGAATACATCATCATCATCATGACTGTCTTTAAGACTATTTACTGCTGGAGACGCGAGTAGATGTACTAGCTCGTTTGAAACCGTCATGAGACAAGTAGGTCATGTGCCTGAGAGGAGGTAAGAAACATGCCTGCCCGTACGAGCTCAGTGACATACAGTTATTGGAACATGGAGTCCATATCATTACCTACCACTGCACTGCGCTCTTCACCAAGATGTGTGAAATATTTTATCTCTATGCCCTGTAGTAATGTTTAATTAAATTAATATTAATAAATGTAAACCTAAAACACAGTGATGTTTTCAAATTACTTCTTGGCGGTAAATTAACTGGCAAAGGTGTGGTACTTCACCAGGCGGACTCTGCATAGAGTCCTACCTACTACACTACTCGTACATACTACTATCGCAAAAACAAAACAAAATAAATACCATTCAAATTTACATTCTTCAGCTTACATTTAGCTTCACTTTTTAACCAACATGAAAGTTATAGTATAATATACAAAGGTATACTAATTCATTACTGTTTAACTTAATCAAAATTATATTGTGCTAAATAATTCTTTTTTTTTACTTTTTGAAGTCAATTTTTATATAAAAATAATTATATAAGTATTTACCTTTTATAAATGTAGACAAGTAATCGAGGTAAAATGTTCACAAAACATATTTTATTTCAATAAACAACTATCTTAAATTGTCATCGTCTGGTAAATTAATTATAACTAAATATAAATAAATAAAAACAATTGTTGTAAGATTTACTTTCGTCCCAAGCTTCAGAATGAGAAAATACCTTATAAACCGTGTCGTAACATTAATATTAGCTAAAAATAAATCTTATCTATCTAGGGAAATGTTGTAGGACAATGTTTTCATAGTTTGATTTTCAAATCTCTTAGAATTATAAAAAACTCGTTTTCTTTCCCCACCTTTTTCCCACATATATTTTAATCCTGTACTTAGATAAAGTATTCACTATATTAATTAAAAAGTATTACTCTGTATGAGTACCAAATGGCTCCAGTTGTTACTGCTTTTTCATTCAATGAAACTTTTAAGTCAGAGTGATTTATACACTCTACACCAAAAAGACCATTCTAACACATTATAATCTACCTCTACAATGCACTAGTAAAGAAAATAGGCATTGTAAAGCGTAATCATGTTAAAATGTTTTCAACGTCTTGGATCCTCGAGTCAAGGGCTTTTCAAATACATCTACATTAATTAGACGAGAACACGTTTACGTAATTTGTGCCTCCATTAGCTTCGAGCTAATACTTATAACTGCATCTCATTACTTAATAGGCAAATATCTGAGGCCTGACATACAAACAAAGAATTTGTTTTCAACAAATTTTACTTCTTAAATTTAATCACGCTGACTCTACCAATTCCATTGGCATCTAAAACAAAAACGGGTACTATTATAGACTACAGTCCCGTGAATTTCGCCCAGCATTTCGTTCTAGACTCCAGAGTACCTAATTTTAAATTGTTTTGTCTCACTTAAATGAGCATAAAAGCAGCCGCGATATCAATGTATCGGTAATAATACTAAGAATTTACAGATAAATATTACATTAAAACAAAGTGTATCATTGTCCGTTGACATTTATTATTAGACGAGTGACGAGACCACCTTACCAGGGTTCTACACTTTTCATCTATTAGCTCTGCATATTGATAACAAAACCGTAGATTAGTAGTGGTAGGACTCTTTACAGAGTCCACTTGAGGAAGTACAATACTTACGTTAGTACTTAAGTGAGGTTAGGTTATTTTGGGTCCTGCACTAATCTGAATGCCAGAATGAAGACCCACAAAGTAAGCTACTATAGGTAAGTTCTAATCAAAAAACATGTTTCCAGATAAACTACAAGGCATATAGATAAATCATCGGGTGACGTACGCATCGCAGTACTAGGTCATAATTTGCACTCGTCTTGTGGGTTGACGTGCTGCTTATTGCTTACCATCAGACACATGTTCTGATCGTCTTGGCACTGTTCGCTGTAAAAAAAGATATCGGATCCCGATAGAGCTCTTAGCGGATTCCAGATTAATCCTTGATTCGCACTATCAGTGGTAGCAACGCCGAGGTCGTACCGTCCGGGGTGCCCTTGCTCTAATCTTTGTTCAACATGTATTAGTACTCGTTGATTAAGGTAAGTATGGTATGTATTTATTTCACCTCTTCTTCTCTCGGGCATTGATCTCTATTATAATCCCATCTCATCCACATAACAACAATGTAATTATTTGCAAAAAGGGACCTCTGCCCTTCGATGACCTTAACTGCTTACCGAAGTTTGAATCTATACACGAACCTAAGCCTTGTTCACGTAAATACGTACCTAGTATATGTATGCAAAAGATCTTCCAAAAAATCCGACTGTAGCGCGGCGTAGAACAACCGCCGCCGCCGTAGCACTCACTTACTACTCCTCGGTACTATGTACTTGTAGCCACATCATACCCATAGATAGCTATGAAAGAGCCCTCATATGCAGTTCTTATTATATTTTGTTAGTTAAGGGCCACTTTATGTACATAATCTCCTTTTCAGTGCAAGTTTGCCTGGAACAGATTGCTTTTAGCATTAAAGCCGCCCATTAAGAGCCTCACCCGATAGTGTCTAAGTTTTAAGTTTATTTTTCTTGTGTTTGTGTGGTTTTTTAATAAAGAGTTTATTATTATTCTTACTTAACCATACATATATTGGTAACAGATCCGAGTTTTGATGTCAATATATTTACCCAAACATAACTGCTGAGGACCTAATAATGATCCAAACAGAGACGCGTAGCAAAAAAAAATTCGAAATCTATGGCCCCAACCGCCTTCATTTGTTTTTAAAATACATGTCGAAAGACGTTGTTAATGACGTTTAGTAAACATAATTTAAAAATAATAAATATTACTATTCATTTGGTCATATTGTATGTTTCAACTCTACCTCTATAATATGTTTTGGTGTATTTGTTCACTGCAATTGAGAAATAATAAATAAAAATCCTATTTCTTTCTCTCACCAAAATAACTGGTAAGATTTTTACGTGCCAATCCGCACTCTAGGGCGTGGAACTCTAAACTTCTTAACATCGCTTTAATCTCTGCGCTTGAACCTTGTCGGATATGAAAAATGCTTAATTGGAACAAACTATAGGTTAAGAAGAATCAGTAACTTATATAATACGATTAAAGGTCAAAGAACTATTGTACAGCTGCTTCAAACCAGACGTTACTTTGGTTATCTTATTAAAGCCGGAATAGTTACAACGTAGTATTTACTTCATTCACAAAAACCATTTATCTATAAGTGAATACTGTTATGTAATGTGAAGATTGGAAAATAAATAGTCATTCTGGAATTTTACCAAATCTAAGTTTTTTTTCAAGAACTGATTTTGGTAAAATCTTCGTTATCATCCAAAACTAAAATCTCGAATATGGCATACAGATACTGCGTCTTCAGATCTTTGTTGATGATGATAAGATCCTGTGGGAAACGGCTTTTGTCTTTAGCTGAAAATTGATCAAAAAAGAGTGCGTGGAAAGCTATTATTATTAGCTACGAGTATTAGTACGTAGACAAAGTAAAATCAGCCTTCAGCCATCAGTTTTAAGGCTGTAAACTATTTTAACCGATTTCCCGAATTCCAAAAAGAAAGAGGTTTTCAATTCAACCGAAGTCGAAAGGTACCTATGTCAGTTTCCTCACGATGTTTAACTTCGCCGTTTTAAGTTAGCGACATTACGCACATGACTCCGAAAAGACAGTGGTGCGCGTGGAAATTTAATCCAGGATCTTCGGATCGGCAGTCGCCATTCTCCCGACTAGACCACAACTTTACATTGTCTAGTAAATTACACGCTAAATGATCTAAAGTTGAGCAGAGCAGTAAGAAAAATGAAATATTTTAATTGATTTGTGTTTTTCGGGGTGTAAATTTTCTGTCTATCTGTGTGTCTGTCTGTGGCACCGTAGAGTTCAAACAGATGGGCCGATTTCATTATAGCTTTAATCATTTGAAGATTCATTTTCGTGGGGATGTTCTTAGCTATGTTTGGTAAATATCGATTCAAGATGGCTGCCTCCACAAAATGGCGGACAAAACATTTCTTCACAACCTACCTCAATATGGGTATCAGATAAAACGGCTTAACTAATAGAATACTATATCTTGCAACAAATTTCAAATCCAAGATGGCCGCCACCACAAAATATCGTAATACATTATTTTTTTTCACTAATACCTCAATATAGATATCGAATGAAAATGCTTGAGTAGTAAAATACTATGCACTATGACAAATTTCAAATCCAAGATGGCCGCTGCCACAAAATGGTGAAATACATTACTTTTTCACAAATCCCTCAATATGTAATTTCATAAATCCATTCGCTCTTTGCAAACACTTCCACATATACCTACATACCTTCACACGTTCACAGAGTTCACACTGTCATGCCTACATCCTTATATCATGCATGAACTTGGAACCATAACTAACTTGCCTCCAACCATATGCTCAAGGTTTTATGTACATGCCTACTCCAGTTAATTTTCTCCAGAGAAGTTATATCGAATAGTACCATCTGATACAACTTGTGACCCGATGTGTCACTAACTCCTCATATCTGCAGTAGGTACTGTAATTCTCTGTATTCTGATCAGCAGTATTAATGTGTTTGATTGTTTAGTTTTAGCATTAAAACTGCTGTTAAATAATTAAAATTTCATTTTAGCATTGATTATTTTCATGTCGTTTTTCCTTAAAAAATTATAGCATAAGTAAATATTGTCAACAGCAATTGTAACAATGGAATTGTTTTCTTTCTGGAAATTTTGGAGGGAGCCGAAGATACAGGCTCAGCCTAGTTTGGGGCCCTTGGTTATACGTAGACATATGTTTATTACCAATGAATTTACTACAATGTTAAAAGTGCTGTAACTATTGTAATTTTTTTGGAAATAAACATTATTTTTTTCACTACTACCTCAATATGGGTATTATCAAATGAAAATGCTTGAGTAGTAAAATACTAGGCATTATGACAAATTTCAAATCCAAGATGGCCGCTACCACAAAATGGTGAAATACATTACTTTTTCACAAATCCTTCAATATGTGTATCATATGAAAGGCTTGACTAGTAGAATGTTGTACAGATTACAAATCTAGTAAACTAATTTGTATTCAAGACTATAATATCATTATTTGCAAATTACTTCTACTATTCAAATCAGAGATATCATTCAAAAGCTATCATGAGTACAGTAATTATCAAAATTGAAATTTAGCAAACAGCGTTCTAAGCCAGTCGAATGATTTTATACATATCGACGGCCAACGGTCCCTACGTACATAAGGACATGACGAAAATGTTTCACATGTTCAAATGTTCGACAAGTTTCAAAATTCCTAAAACTAATAAAATATTATAGCAAAAATTATTTATACTTGTCAATAGAATTATTTCTAGAGCAGGTTGAACATAATATACGCTCTCCACTCTCCTGTAAACTTCGGTTTTTGACATGTCTTTATGCATGTAGGGACCGTCAATATATATATAATTATATATTATGTAGTATATAATAGGATATAAATATATAATATACATACAGATCTATGTGTCTGTATTTATCTATCTGTGGATTGTTGCGCGATCATAGTTCCAAAACAGATGATTTGGATTACATGTTTGTCAAAAGGAGATTTGGTCGAATTTCCTAAGCATGGCAAGTGCGAAGAGTATGTGATTCTTAAAATATTGATATAGACCTAGGCCCCGTAATACGCGTGCGAAGCCGGGGCGGATCGCTAGTTTTTACCCGACTGAAAGAAGGGTTATGGTTATCGCGCGTATCTTGTATGTTTGTAAATTTCTTTACGTATCTTCCAAACGGCTGGATGGATTTCGATAATTCAAATGTCGTTAGATTTGTATCAATCACCCAAGTGTTCTTGTATAGTATATAATATTTTTAAACCTGTTGATTTTTTACAGTCGGGTTTTTTAAATTAAAGTTATTTGTGAATCTTAGAACATTATCTACTAAATTACTTGTTTATTAAAAAAAAATCAGTCATGAAACAGATGGGTGAAGATAAATGTTACTTTAGATCTTAGAGAATAAAAGACTAAAAATACCACGACAACTAACTGACAAAATGTTAAACGGTCACAAAAAATATGATAGTACGAAATTCGCCGAGTCGGTCAGTAGGTGCTAATTAACTGTTTATTTATATCCCAAGTATTTTGCAAAAAAATAAAATAAAATATATATAATAAATATATATTGCACGGTTGTGATAGATAGGCAGACAGAGATATTTATTATGCACACCAGAATAATAGCATATAGAATAGTTAATTATGTTTTTATTGTTACTTTTATAGGTTTACATTTGATTGCCTATTCGCCTAATGTTAAGCAACGACCTATGATAGAGCATATTTACCTAGAAGAAACTGATTCACTCTCAATTTGAAGACTATAATAAGCCATCGTGAAAAACTCACTCAGGCAACGCATTCCACAGCCTAGACATTCTTATCACAAAAGTAGAGTCAACCCTCTTTATCAGTGTCTTTGGAGCATCATCCATGAAACGATGACGATCTTGTTATTGCACTATCGCTTACTTTGGGGCTCACTGATAATAATTATTAATCTACTCGTATATAATGCTCGGTTTACATTTTTCCAGTAAGCTATCCAACGCTGGATTCGATCGCTGGACTGGAATAATGTAAACCGGGCATAACATACATGTATATATATACACCGTAATTAAATCGTAGTGTTTTAGCTGTATCCTGTGTGTAAATAAACTATTATTTTTCTAATAATCTTCTAACTACACCTGTGGTGTCGAGCTGGCATGGATCTGTCCGGCGGGTGTCGTGTCCCGATATTTCGCCGCCGGCGCCGTCCGTTTCGCGATCTTGACCTCTTCCGTGATAAACGAATAGACAGCGCGGCGGCTACGCGTCGCCTTCGTACATTTACTAGAGATCCACTTTAAGTTTTGTTGATTTTTATTTTAGTTTTATAGGAATAGGTACTAGGTTCTTGCATGCGGCTTCGTACGCGTTCTGTAATTTTTTTATAGTACGAGTAGATCCGACTTCGGAAAGTAGCAAAACAGTCGAATAGTAACAACTGATAACTAACTAACTATCGTGTGCTATCGTAAATAATTATCGTCCTTAGTAGCCCTAAGGGTCTGGTCTTTGCGTTTGTGTGAAACTTTCATCTCCTGTCCCTTATTACGTAGCTCATTATTTTGCGTGTACTCACTTTGAGCGAAATTTCATGCAAAATAGTTCAAGTAATAAAAAAAAGAATTCCTTGTTTCAACCCCGGGAAATAGAATTTGATCATTTACGTCTAATGAATAAAAAGTCTCACACAAACTTACATCCCCTATTTCTTATAGAGTAAGATCCCAGGGCCGCCAGACGTCACGTTTTTTCTGATGGATGAAATGTGGACGATTGAGTAGAGTTAGTACGTACTAAGAACACATATGGTTACCCACTAACTTGCTTAGACGGCCAATTTTGAGATATGGGGTCCAGAAGATACATTACTTACTTCACGTATTTTCTGATGACTGATTTTCAAGTATGTTATAGGCAATATCTTTAAAAATAAGCCCCCAATAATCCCAGACACTTTCCGTTGGCCGTTTTGCTTAACAGACGCTTTAAAACTCCCAAAATAATAGAGTTTTTAAACATCTGTTAAGAAAAACGGCTGACGGAAAGTGTCTGGGATTATTGGGGGCTTATTTTTAAAGATATTGCCTATAACATACGTAAAAATCAGTTATCAGAAAATACGTAAAGTAAGTGATGTATCTTCTGGACCCCCTATTCCCCAAAATTGGCCCCATATCTCTGGGATGTTGGACTATTACTTACGGTACTTTTTAGTAATATGGTACTTACCTATGTCATAGAAATAAGTGTGCTTAATTTTAAGTTTCTAGCCCGAACGGTTTGAGCTGTACATTGATCTATTAGTAAATCACCATTGCGTTTTATGTAACCTTTATTGTTCAATAATGTTTCACAATATTTGATAATAATCAGTTCACTACCCGTTAGTTTGTCTAACATTCTAACTTTCTAATCACATGTCGATTTGTGAAAAAGTTTGTGAAAAGAACGGATACCAATCTTTAAGTATACAATTCTAATACTGTATGTACATGTCTATGTCACTAAACTCCTGCTAAACGACTGGGCCAATTCGCATGTTTTTTTGAGTGATTTTGGGATTTTTACATTTTTCATTCATGCTCCGCTATCAATAGTAGGAAAAATTCATAATCCGCTTCGACCTTTGACAAATAGACTATCCAATAGAAAAAAAACAATTTGGACCAGTATTTCCCGAGATCCTTGCGTTCAAACAAACAAACAAATTCTTCAACTTAATAATCCATATAGCCCAGAATAACCATTCTTATTAGTACTTATATTCAGTATCATTGCACCCTTGTGAAGCTGGGGCGGGTCGATACTTCATATACACTCACATTTAACATACTTTGAAACTAAAAAACGAACGTCAAAGATTAAATTTCTCGCTTGATGGATAAAAGATAAAACACAGTAAAGTTAAGTTTTGCCCTAGGACTATCTTTGTCGTTATTTTGATGATTTTTTTAGAACATAGAGTATGAGCATGATGCAAGCAAGATGAGCATAGAGGATGCTTCAAATCGTAGGTTTTTGAAAATAAATAATCGTAAAAAACTGTTAGGGATCGGGCCACAGTTCTTTATTAATACTGAGACTAAAATAATAGGTATGATTATGTTAGTTACCGATGACATGAGACTCAAATACTAACTTCATGGCTGGAAAAAATTACATCTAACTGCAAATGAACCGCAAATAACTAAATTTCTTTGAGATCCAGTATTGAGAGATGTTTAAATATTTAGCGAGTCCAATTTGCATCAGTCACGTATTACATTTAACGCGACGAAGATCTAATTGCCACTAAAAAGATACAATGAATACGGAACGTGACTTTGGGAATGGCTGTTTCCAAAAATGTATGAAAATTTTAGACATGCGCGTGTTGCGTGGTGATGGATGTCTATATAGTGAATTATCCAAGGAAATTGTACCTCTTACAAAGTAAAATACAATCTCTTATCGTTTATCGTTCCGCTAATTAGAGTGAATTGTTTTTGTCTCTATTTCTCTCTCACTCATTATGAAAACACAGTCTACCTTTATATAACATATCTCTTCATACCAGATTGGATTTTCAGTATTCTTCCCTTGACTAATACGTTTGTTATTAATTTAATATTTCAAAAAAAAAAATGTTTTGCTCTAGAAATATCTATCAAATGAAAGATTCTGAAGTTAACAATTTAATTACTATTCAATTGTTATTTTTAGTACGCATTCCAGATTAGATAAATGTATTGTGGTATCATCACATCCGCAAGGCGATAATCTGAAGAAGTTTTTTATGCTACCAGAAAACGACCGATTACGCGACTGTAAAATTAAATTGTGTTTTAACTTCATCTTAATGAAATCTGTGTTGTTTTCCTGTTAATTAAGGTGAGATCGTCAGAAGAAATATGTCATTAAAGTGCGAGTTGGACTCTTACATTGATGGTTCCAAGCCACCACAACCACTGTTGACACAATTTTCATTTCTATCGATCTACGAGTATCCCGTTCGTTCGTTACTCGCGCTTATCCAGTTTTTGTATTTGTAATGGCACATAGAAGTAAGTTTAATAATATAGTCAAGTTTAAACAGCGTATAGATAAAACCCTTAAAAATAGTTCTAAAATAGAACCTCAAACGTTCATCAAACTAAAAGTAACTCCTCTGACAAACAGACAGGCAGCAAAGTTATAATAATATATTTAGTAAAGTTATGGTAAAATAAGACGATATGATAGAGCCAGTATCTTATAAGTACCGTTAGTACTTTGAGGACCTTTTTGAAGTGGTATAAATTAACATCTATGAATAGTTCTAGGTAAACGCGTTCCGTAGTAGTAGACCGCTCATTAGACACATTAATTAATCAATGGTTAGTAGTTAAAAAAGCTTAATAGCGAACGATAACAATTTCAGTTTAATCATGATAATTACTTCTTTTATATCACATTCGAAGCATATTTTAAAATGGTCCAGTGTAACAGCTATATTCCAGTTGTTGTAAAGGTGAATTTTGCTGGGTATTTTAATAAATTTACGTAAATTTTTAAAATCACATATTTTCTACTTATTTAAGTGACGCAAATACAGTCAAGCGCGCCACTGAATTTAGTCAGACGGCAGATACTTAATTGTAGCGTAACCTTCTGAAACAGTTTTTATCAGTCAATTACTGCGCTGACTTCGTTGATTGCATAACTTGTAATCCGATAATTATGGATCATTCATTTTTTATAGTCATTCTTCTGCAATTACCTTTAGATTTCTTTAAGCAAGCCAAAAGTAGTTTCTCAAATTAGAATAATAAGCAAATATTAGCGGATATTTTCACTCAACACTATCAGTACTGTATTTGATGTACTGTATTAGATGGTGTTATATCTTTAGTAGTGGTAAAACTCTTTACAGAGTCCGCCTGGACAAGTACTACACTTTTACCAGTTAATCTACCGCCGAACAGTAATGAGCATACATTGCTGTGTTTGTTTGTATAGAGCAGGGGTCGGCAAGTAGTTTTAGGCGGGGTCCGGATGAAGTTCAGAAATTTTGACGAGGTCCAGAAAAAAACTAGTGGTAATTATTGCTTAAACAGCCCACTAAATGTTCCTACTGCTGAACCTCGGGGTCGGGGCCGTCCCTCGCAAGGAGAGAGTCAAGACCATAATCCACCACGCTGGCCCAGTGCGGATTGGTGGATAACACATGACTTTGAAAGATTCCAGGTACATGTCGGTTTCCTCGCGATGTTTTCCTTCACCGTTTTAAGTTAGCGGTATTATGAACATAATTTCGAAAAGACAGTGGTACGCGTGGTTTTGAACCCAGGGTCTCCGAATCGGCAGTCGCCTTTCTCCCGATTAGACCCGCCGTAACTTGGTAATAATTAAGTGCTACTTATTTATTGTACGGTATCAAACTCAACTTGTGATTATAAAAAAACACAAGATCTAAAATCAATGCGACAAATTACACCGATTCTCTCGAGCCAGCTCTTTATAGTTTGGTCCTCGAGAAGAATAGCAAATTCGACGTGTGTATTCTACAAGTAATTGGGAGGCGGTTAAAATCGAAAATTATTTGCTTAAAAAAAATTGGTTGCCTGTGAAGTCGGTATACGGGCGAAAGTTTTACGTGACAACGACTTTGAGTGGTAAAATAATTTTACGGAAGGGACGCGTGCCTTTCACTTTTATGTCTGTCTCTCTCGCTCTTAGGCGGGCTAACCATGCCCGAGTGGAAGGGACGCGTGCCTCTCACTCGCTCTCGTTGTGAGCGCATAACGTGAGCGGAGCGTAACGCAGTTTCTTGAAGTGTCACCCGGCAAACCAATTTATAAGACGTTGTCACGTCAAAAAATTGAGAAATATGACTCACATATGTACCTACGTAAGTCGAACCAAACATAGTAGCCAAATTGATAGCTAGTTTTTGCGATTTCCATATTTTTCTGAGATGTATTTGGCCCAAAATTCTTCAGTAGATACCGTTCTATACATTTGCGAAGATACATCTTCTTGAATATCAATTATTTCCATTTGAAGTGAAGCCTTTTGACAAATTGAACAATTTGGCAGTGTGTCAGCCACAATGGCTCCAAAATGGTTCATGAGCGCCTCGTCCAGAGCCAGAGGCGTTCGACTGAAAACGTTCGAAACCATTTACCAGAGCTGGTAAATGGTTTTGGAACACCTTCAGTTTAAGTTACATTATGGTGGACGAAGCTCTCATGAACCATTATGGCTGACACCTAGAAGCCATAGTTCGCACTCTGGTTTTGACCAGGTTTCCGATACGGTGCGATAACTTTTCACTTACACCTTTTGGTGCTTCAGTTGTTGTGGTGATGATGGTGCCCTTATCCACGTCGAAGTTTCTAATCACCCGTGTTGTCTTTCCATATCCATCCATCCTGGAACTCCGTTGACCGACTGTATTCTCGATATCTACCAGTTTTCCTAATCAGATTTGAGTTCTCTTCGATGGTCTTGGCCATGTCTATGATTTTATCGTCCAGCATAATTCTGGTGCATCGGGCAGTAACTACAATTGGGTCGTTTAGAAGTGTCGCATAACGAGGTCTTCCCATGCTCTCCATCTCTTTTTTGCTCACATAAAGCCATTTTCTGCATTCTTCCCCCTTTCTTTTGATGACCCGGGAAGTGACATTATTATAAATGACTGCTTCAGTCTCCTCGAGTTTCGCCTTTACGAGGTTTTCACTTTTTTACTTACTGCATGATGTTTTCGCAGATCTTGAGATTGACTTGTCTTGTTGACTTGTCTTGTCGAAGAAGGCATAAAGTGCGTGACTCCGTTGCTTTTTCGTTGGTTGGCCGCGGCTGTCCTCAGCTGGGCTCTTTTGGAGCCGGTGTGTATGCTCGAACTAGGAACAGGTATATGCAATATGTCAGTTGCATTTGTTTGATCGTGCAAAGGGGTCTGAGGAAGTTCAGATTTTTTCCCCTACCTTCATATATGACAACCTCATGATGTTTACTAGCACTTCTGCTCAGATGTGCGAGCAGCGCTCTTGCGTAAGTGCAAGGCGGTCGATCTTTCGAGAACTCTATTAATGCAATCATTTTGATTTTCGATCGCACCTTCGCACCGAAATTGGTGGCCGTCTACCTCGGACACATTACTTCGTAGGTTTCCCTCTTCATTGTGACTTTTGCGGCACTGCCATTGAGCAGGCAAGACTATCCAGGTGACAAACGGGCTCGTTTCCGTTCCCAGACGAAGCAAAAGCTTATTGCCAATCTTTCTTTGTTGCTGTCCATGAAGCACTCCGCCACTACGCGGATACGGATCTCTGCCTCTCTTCGGTCTGCGTTCTCTAGTAGTTACTGGACGGAGATGCTCTTCGAGGAGTTATCTCGGGCGGGGACCGCATTCCACGTTCGTGTCCACGGACAGCGAGGCAGCGTGTGGTGGCGGAGATGAGCGTGTATTTGAAAGTGTGGAATTTCTCTTAGCCGCTTTGCGAAAAATATTTAATAGAAAAATAATTTATTTACTAAGGCTTTAAGATTCTATGTGGCAAAAAAAATATTATTTAAATTAATAAAGATACAGTGTACCTTATCTACATTTTAAAATGTAGGTATACTTGGCTTACAATACAATACAATTATTTTTTTTGGCGGTCCGAGGTACGACCCTTCGCGGTCCGGATACGGACCGCGGTCCGCCTGTTGCTGACCCTTGGTATAGAGTGTCTCGGGTATACCTACTATTAAGGTGTATTTTACAACCTTTGCTCAGGCAACCCAAACTGACCCTATATATAGACCAAGGTCGTTGTAACATGATCAAAACAAGGCAATTAAAAACATTACCTTCATCAAGTTTTATTAATACGTTTATTTTTGTTTCGTGGTGGACATTTTTTTGCAGTGTCCACTTAGGGAAATACCACACCTTTTCTAATTTTACTGCCAAGCAGTAACGTGCAAACAAAACCGTGGCATAAAGTCCAACGTTTCCAGAAAAATTACAGGCCAAAGAGATGAGCCATCTTGTTTCTCTGGAGACGAGCGTAGGGAAGTGCTACTAATAAATAAATAAATAAATATTGGTGGACAATTCACACACAACACCATCTGACCCCAAACTAAGCAAAGCTTGTGTGATGTGATTTATTTATTTTCATATATAGATTTTATTGGAAATTGTTCAGTTTGTTCTGCGTGCATGAACCTTAAATCAGATACATGTCTTGTTCGCCAGTCAATATATAAACTAGCATATACGAGTAATTGACTGGCCAGTGTATAGTTCGCCATACTAGCCTATAGTTTGCCAGTCAATTTAAACTAGCAGCGTGCCGCAATTTTTGCCGGCATTACGCACATGACTCCGGAGGAAAGACAGTGATGCGCGTGGGAATTGAACCAGGGGGCTCCGGATCGGTAATCGCCGTTCTCCCGGTTAGACCCGTACGTGCCATTCACAAGCCATGGATTCGAATCCTCCTGCACCTTCGAGTATTTTTTCAAGTGTCATCACCTCTGACTTAAACGGTACAGAAAAACATTGAGGAAACTTCATTTTTTAGAACCATTACACGCACAGGACCAGCGTGGTGGATTACGGCCTTGACTCTGTTATTGCGAGCGGTGTGGGTCCCAGAAGTGGAAACATTTCACAGTAAGCTACTCATCCCACAATGCTTTAACTCAACAGCATACTCAATGTGCTAAATACATGTATAGCATCTATGACTTCATCGCGTAGTACATGTCGCTTACTCATACGTACGTATAGAACAGTCCCGTGGTTTCGGTACTTGCTGAATTTGGTAGTCGATATTATGACACTAGATGCCCGCCCATCGTTGCCCGTGGTACATTATATAGTACTCATCAGGATCCCGTACACATACAACGGTGAAAGAATGACTGAAATCGGTTCAGTCATTCCTGAGAATATCGCTTTCAAACAAAACACTTCTTCAGCTACGCTACCTGTCGGAAATTGGTTGTACCAGATTTAGAAAAAAAATAGATTAGCAAAGGTTTTATATTCAAGAGGTATGTAATCTGTAATATTCAATAACGCAATCATAGACACATGCTGTCATGTGTCATGTCAAAGCGTTCGAAAACTCTCAAAATGGAATATTTTTTCCCGATTTTGTTACATTCTTGATTCATGCTCTGCTTCTATTAATAGTAGCGTTATTTTCTATAGCCTATAGCCTTCCTCGATAAATGGACTATCCAATAGAAAAAGAATATTTCCATCCGGACCAGTACTTCCCGAAATCCTAGCGTGCAAACAAACAAACAAACAAACTCTTCAGCTTTATAATATTAGTATAGATAAGGACCAATAGTTAGTAGTGTACTGCGGTTTTAGTGGCATAGTTCCAATCCCGTAATTGTCAATTTGATCAAACGTAGCTTATGTGCTATCTGTGTTCAAAATTTCAACCCATATACGAGTATTCAGATAAGTTCAGGTGTTCCGACGTCGAACATCCAAACTATTGCAGAAACTTTAGTCGAAATCTACTTATATTTGTATAGTGGTAGGACTCCTAGCAGAGTCCGCTGGGGAAGTACCACACCTTTGCCAGTTATTCTACCGCCAAACAGTAATGTGAAAACATTACTTTGTTCCGGGTTGAAGGGCAATTTTTCCAGAGAAATTACAGGGCTTAGAAATATAACATCTTTGATCTCTGGGCGATGAGCACAGTGCAGTGCTAGGTAATGATTTGGACTCTTCATGTTCCAATAGCTGCGTGTCACTGTGCTGTTATGTCGCAGGCATTTTGCTTACCATCAGGCACATGTCCTGCTCGTCTCGTCACTCTTTACTAAAAAAAAAAGAAACATGTCATAGGCGTTTTGTTCTAAAAAAAATTAACTAGCCACCCCTATCTCTATAGTTTGGAGAGTTCATACAAAAACAGCCGTTCTGTAAGACACCTTAACCGCGTTTTCCTGGTAAGTCTGACACGTTGGTTTGTTTTGAATGAGTGACTATCTGACACTGACCTATCTGTCGCACTAAACATACAATCTGAACAACGTGTACTTGCTCGAAGGACATCGTCACGCATACGTGTGTTGGGCTCTCGAGGATGGAGTGCAATGTCTTACTTTCAATGTCTTACTTGCCACAATATAATGATTTTTTTGTTTACGACAAACACACATCAAAGCATTTGACCTTATTATGAGTTAAAAATAGTGAAATGTAAATTATACTTGTAAACAAACTAATTAAGGAGCATTCACCAGCAAAACGAGTTTTTTGTCCAGTTTTCAGAGCTATCTATTCATTAGCCAAAACAAATATCAACTGTTAAAAAACATATTAAATTTCTACAGTTTTTTGTCTTCAAAATGGTAGTTTTTTTTTTTGTTAATTAATGTATTGTTTGAATAATCTCCTCACAACGATAAAAATAGAAATAATTGTAATTATCATGCATCTACTCGAAAATCCACCGTTATTTGGATTTGGTGCTTACACCATCGGATAGGCAATACCATTACGAACATTTTGGTAGAAATATTTTTTTCAAAAACCAAAACCTGATTTTATAAAGAGTTTATTCTAAAATTTGAGCGTAAAACAGCGACAAACCCTACTGTTTCTCTCTTGCTCTTTCTTGCGGTGTGCGATGAGGTAAGAAATACTCAAGGTCATTTGGTCGGGGTATATTATTAGTATATTAAGGCCAAACGTTTACTTATTTACTTCGCTACTAAGCATGAGTACTAACAGGGAAATAAGGAAAATTCTTAGACACAAGTAGGTACAGAAAGATATTACGTGTATTTTCTAATTATATGAGTGTTTTATATTTTCAGTTTTATGAAGGTTGTTGTAAAGTTGTATTTGGCTTGTCTACAGTAAGCCAGTTGACAATTTGTACAATTTGTAGTTACAAGGCAAAATGAGAAATGGGGTAAAATGTGTGTACCCTACATTTTCCTGTAGTTAAATGATGAAGTATTGTCACGTGGTTGGTTATATGGGTATGGATGAAGAGAGTGGATGGTAAGGCATCTAAAATTAATTATGTTACAACAACAAGTCATTATTTAAATTGGTAAAATTATTTAGCTTTCATAGAAACGCCACGAAAATACATAAAATAATTATGTACTTAGGACTGAAAATTTATTGAACCAAGAAAAACCAACTCAACAAATGCAATCTCCAGTCTAGACGTTTCTATCACAAGATAGAGTCAAACCTTTTCATTTTTTGAATCTTTGGAATGTCAACCATGAAACAATATCGCTTTTCGAGCTCCGAGCGGTACGACAGACGAAACGGCAAAGTGGTATTAGATCACTCAGATCAGTTGAAACCTTCGAAGTATGCAACTATAATTTTATCGTGGAATAAATCTTTTATCGACAAAACTTATACATAATGAGAAACACGCTATAGTACATTCCTAACTACTTACACTAAGTACATCTAAATCACCCATAGACCAATGAAGGTCTTTTTTATACGAGTAGTAAAGAGTGACGAGACGATCAGGACGTGTGCCTGATAGTAAGCAAACATGCCTGCCACGTAACAGCACAGTGACACGCAGCTATTGGAACATGAAGAGTCCAAATCATTACCTAGCACTGCGCTGCGCTCATCATTCAGAGATATAAGATGTTTTATCTGTATGCCCTGTAATTTCTTAGAGATATAAGATCTTAGATCTCTGGGTGACGAGCGCAGTGCAGTGCTAGGTAATGATTTGGACTCTTCATGTTCCAATAGCTGCGTGTCACTATGCTGTTATGTGTCAGGCATGTTGCTTGCCATCAGGCACATGTCCTGATCGTATCGTCACTCTTTTTAAAAAAAAAAAATTCACTGAAACATTGACCTTTAAATAGAAACACAGTAATGTGCAAACATGTAGAATATCTGGCAAAGGAGTGGCACTTCCCCAGACGGATTCTGCAAAGAGTCCTACCACTACAGAGGTCTAAAGATATGATCAAGGTGCTCAAGCCAGTCTGAAGCGTACCTAGTATGGTGGTGGCATTACCACGCTGAATGACAATGCTTATACGTTGGAATTCATGTTTATGTACTTATTATTGAATTTATAAGGGAAAGACCGGAACCCATTTGCGGTACGTTGACGCGTAACATCATATCAAGCTCTGCGACCTTTGGTCGTGAATGATTGTACTCTGACTAATGACAAACGCATTACAAAGTTTTACTGCAAAACTGAAACATAATTTTGTGAATTCTGTTTACGTCTGAATAAATACAATAGGCGAGACGACTGAAAACACTAGTTAGTGCGTCAATTAGATTATTAAACATTACTAGTATTTTTTCTTTTCTTTCACAAACAAAAAAATTTGGAAGATACAATGCTTAGAAGTTTCGAGTGACGTTATGTTATGGTACAAGTTTCACTATAGAGTGACGTCACTCTAGAAGTTTGATGATCTATATCTTTGTAATTTTTTTACAATTTGATAAAACAAAAAATGCTTGCCCCATATCTATCTATAATCTACCTGACGAACTAATTAGAATGGTATATTTTTTACCCTCACGTCATCCGTATTGACAATATTTACTCATTCGTACATAAACGGGGTGTAAGGGGGAAGCGTTAAACATCTAGCTTCCCCAAATGTCAACCACTCCTGCGCGTGATACACCCTGCTACCAACTAACGATACCAATGGCGGTTATCCGTTTAAAAGCCAGTCCTAAATTGACCAGGCCGATGACGGGCAGCGGCAACATTGCTGCAAAGAACTAGCTCCGCGGTCACCCACCCGTCTACCAAGTGTGGTGACTATAGCAAATACCCCCCCTATGATGAACACAAACAGAAAACGGCCCCTAGTCCCCGGCGGCTCCGCTATTCCAGGCGCTGGTGGCAACTTTGGTTCCGACGGAGCATGAGGTGCTAAGAATCCCCGGCAGACGCCCCGCCACCTAACCCAACGACTCGACCTGGCAACTTATTACGCACGGATGCTGAGGGCTGACGAAAATATTGTGGAGCTAGAAGTAGAAGTGGACAAGTTGCGGTGGGATATCATACGGTTATCTGTAGTTCGAAGACAGGGCGAGGACAGGATAACCCTGGAATCTGGCAACTTGTTCTACTACCGGGATCTCTCGCAGCCAACAGTCCCAAGGAGGTATCGGGTTCATCGTCCGCAAGTCTCTTGGCAACAACGTGATAATGATCGAGAGTCTGTCGAGCAGGGTGGTATGCCTTGTACTAAAAATTTCCGACCGGTATTCATTGAAAGTCATACAAGTATACGCACCGACCTTGACACATCCCGACGAAGAGGTTGAGACCATGTATGAGGACATTTCCTAAGCCATACATGTCTCGCCAACACATTTCAGATTTGTGATCACAGTTGTGATGGGGACTTCAACGCGAAACTGGGCAAACGTAGCGGTGATGAGTTGAGAGTGGGGAAATTCGGATATGGGCAGCGGAACTCAAGAGGGCAACGTCTAGATCAACTTCATTATGACGACTAAACGGCAAATATTCAGCGATGTCTCTGTGATCAGCGGGGGCAAGACCGGAAGCGATCACCGTATTGTAAGAAGCAGCTGAATCTAAACATTAAGTTCGAAAGGATGTAATTTATTTGTAATAAAAAGCCTAAAAAATAGCACAGCCTTTTTTGGGGTGGTAGGACCCTCCGCATAGTCTGCCAGGGGAAATACCACACCTTTGTCAGCTATTTTACCGCCAAGCAGTAATTTTAAAACATTACTGTGTTCCAGTTTGAAGTGCAATGTTTCCAGTGAAATTACAGGACATAAAATATCTTATATTTCTGAGTGACGACCGCCGGGCAGTGCTGGGTAATGATTTGGACTCTTCATGTTCTAATAGCTGAGTGTCACTCTGTGCTGTTAAGGGTAGACATGTTGCTTACCATCAGGGCCATCAGGCATATGTCCTCTGCTCGTCTCGTCACTCTAAGCCAGCCTTTCCCAAAGTGGGCGATATCACTCCCTCGTGGGTGCTGTAGGCATGAAGGGAGACGATAAGAGACCCAGAAAATAATGCGGGTGTTGTGTAGAGGCTTGGAGTTCGTTGTGTACTACCTACTGGGCTCGGGTCTCAAATTAACTCTTGCGGGATATAGTAAACGTCTCGTTTAGAATGAGTGTTTAATCTCCGCTAAATATAGCCTACAATAATTAATTGATTAATTTGAAGTTAAACTGGTTTTTAAACACGTGAAACAATAGGGGCGCTAAAAAATAATTTGTCCTTAAAGTGGGCAGTAGATAAAAATACGATACTCCCTTTCTAAAGGGATTTCCTTTCTCTGTCCTTGTTTCAAGCCCTATAAATACTTCTTCACATTATTAAAACATAGCATATGCCTTTTTTAGGCTCAGTCTATTAGACTATTTCTGTACCAATCGGTTCAGTAGTTTCGGCGTATCGTAACAGACGGACCGATTGAGAGACAAAGTTAGTTTTGCAGTATATTACGTATATATGTCACCAGGAAATAACAAGAACCGTTAGTTAATCAATTCACAAGGTAGTTGATCAACTTTCGGAAAATAGCAACCGGCAGTTGAAATGTATTATTTAACGTACGTATTTTAGTAAATTGATCAATTTACGGCACTTGACGGCCTTCGTTGGATTATTTAACGACTTAAATAATCCAACGAAGGCGAGGTGTGCGCTGATTGGTTCAACGAATCACGTATTTTACACCGCTCCCCACCAGCCGGGTGAACCATAAGAAGTTTTTTTTACAACGGTTCACCAGTTCACAAGGATCTGACACCTTGGGACGTATGTCCGTCCGCGTTGTTAAATAACCGAATCGGACAGTTTAGGTTACATAGGACCCATATCCGACTCGGAGCACCCTGACTCCACCTAGTCAGGTGGCTGCTACCCCTAGAGTGTTTATAAAAAAAGCGGGAGCCAGAAGCTCAAGGGAGGTCCTGAGTGGAGTATGAAGAAACGACACTCAGGGCTGACCGCAGAGCTTCTGGCGGGAGCCCACTCGGTGACAAAAAGAGTACTAATTTCAAGTTAGGGGGATTTCAAGCTTTATCTGACTGCCAAATGCTTATAATTAGACGTGGTAAAAATGTATCTTTGGTGAGATTGGATCATTTGTGTCTGTATCAGTTGTAAGATCCGGAACAGTGATATGTATCATTTGGATCATTTGGAACATTGAGTCAAAGTAACGATGATAGTAAGAAGCTAAAGAGTTGATTTCAAAGAGCATCGCAATGTTGATCAGTGATATTATGTTTCATTTTGAACACTGAGTCAGAGTAATGTTTAAGATAGTAAAGAGTTGGTTTCAGAGAACACCTAATTGTTTCTTTACAGTTTTTTTTTTTTAAATTTTAACAGCACAGTACCTACTATCATATTATTTATATTCAGAAAATTTCAAACACTGATTTAAAGGAATTGTTTTTTCTCACTATGCAGTAAGTCCGTAACTTACATATTTACACTATTCTAAATTGTTTATTTACAGTTTTTTACTATTTACACTCAAATAAGGTTTATTTATCATATTAATACTTTCAAACTACGCTTCGTAATTTCAAAACACTGTTCAAGACACCAGAGTAATTAACAAACCTGTTTGTTTTGGTTAGCATTGAAAGTTGCAACTCTTGTGACACGAACGAACTTCATACTGTTTTGCATCTCATCCTTACTATTAGGCAACGCAGCGTTTATCTCTTTCGCGCCATGCTACGACTTGATACTTCATTCATAAATTATTATCGACCGGTGTCGGCAATCATCGCTCAGCTTACAATTCGCTCTTAGAGTTCATTCGTTCCGCTGATTCGTTCTCAATGAGACACTGAGACACTTTTACCGGCCAACTGACACGAATCATTAGGATCACAGTGAAGATTCGTGTCACTGAGTCGTTTCAGCAAAGAGCTACACACGTCTACTTATAATTAATGCCATCGACCAATCAGAGAACAGTGTATTAATTGACGGGTAATAGTGAACCGTTAAATAGCACGCTGAGCAACGATTGGTCCATTTATGGATGATTTTACATGCGGCAATTTATTAAATGACGGCCAGGCACCGTTAGTTGATCAATTAACGTAAATTCATTGCGTTAAATTATACATTTCAACCGCCGTTTGTTATTTTCAGAAAGCTAATCAACTACCTAGGGAATTGATCAGTTAACGGTTCTTGTTATTTTCCGGTGACATATACAATTATTGTATCATTATATATATATCAGCTATTCGGCTCCTTCAGCACAGTTTTGCTTAGTTTGCGGCTAGATGGTAGTGAGTCACGAAACTCCTAGGTACTTACTTTGCATCATTCCGTTGCATAGAACAGATACCTTCTAAGGTCATTATTTACTTCAGTAGCTCTAAGAATGTGTATTTTTGTTGTTTTTTTTAATAAATTATTGTGTAGTGAACGATCAAAAATATCTACAGTATTACTATAGCAAAACCAAAAACGAATATAGAAGTAGCGTAACCTTAGTAGCCTTGTAAACTATTTGGCTACATTTTTAGACGGTATTAGTAGTAAGTCTGTGTAAATGTTCCGCTTCGTTTTCTATTCCTGTCTCTTTATAAACTACTGCTCTCTCAATCTCTTCAGTACGACTTTGTTTCATCCTTTTTCACCCACAAGACTTTCAAGTCAGTTTTTATAAAATATGAAACGAGAACCTTGACACTTTCCGCTAACGCTTCTACCGACCTTCCGCTAATTATGTCATCAAGTATGTCTATAATTACAATAGTGTCAACGATCTTGCGTCTGCGCATACAGAGTATCACGATAACACGGTACGTTCTCCGCGTGCTCATTTCGCGAACGTATTAAAATTGTATTTGCAAACAATTTACCATCGTGATACACAAAATATCCGGCTGAAACCGGTGCGCGCAGTCTCTCGCACACTCGCCGCCCGGATCGACTCGGTTAATGTTTGCTGTGTGGTCATCGTGCACTATTATCAGATCGAAGGAAAACATACTTTATTGCCCATTGAACTCTTAAAAAAAATATATCGAATCGATATATATCTACATTATTGACGTTATTGCATTAAATTTTTTTCAAATGATAACTTCTTATCGCGCGCCGCCCACAGATCTTTCGGTAGTCTTTAATGGAGGCCGATTATTACGATGTGAGGTGAAAGGCAAGTGAACTCGAAATACTCGTAGTAGAAGTCTAAATAGTTATTCTGAGCAGCGTCGGACTGACTATTTGGTCGAGGTGACATTTGCCAGCTGGGCCCCAGCCTTCGCGGGCTCCCTCGGGCCTGGCTTGCGAGGCGTGCGGCAACCGTAGGATAAGGTCTCGGACTTGTGATCGTCATGGAGCTACCCTAGACCTTTCGGCCCAGTCCGACCCTGCCGCCGAGTGTCTCAAACGCGAAAGATACAATAAGTTACTCTTCACTTCTGTGTCGCTGTGTTTATTTGATTTGTATAAAATTCCAAAAATCAATTCAATTTTTCTCTTTTTTCTCATTTATCCTACTAATATAGTCTATAATACAGCATTATACAAAACTCAGATAATGAAGTTATCATTTTTTGCCTTGCGGTCTTTGTGCACACACATCTATTTTCCTTAAAATAACCTCCACGGACGGGTTCAGGGCTTTTTACCCGACTGCGCGACGCAAAGGAGTGGTAATGTGTTCATTCATACTATGCTTAGTTTAACCTTATGTGCACTAACATTGCACGCAGAAAGAATGAAATATTATAGATCTGAGCTATTTACAAGTCGGTTTAATTTATCTAATTTATATTTATCTTAAAGTTAAACGATGTTCATACATCTACAATTTTCTACATTCATAACAGAGTAAAAAATTGTGTTTTTTCCCATGATAGGTTTACATTTGACGGCCCTCTTACCTGATATTAAGCGAAGATGTTTTCGATTATCGGTTTCGGTGTCGAGTGTCAGATAACTAATAGCCCAGGAGCCCAATTAGCTAATATTAATATAATATAATTTAACAGTCATATTGTCCTACAAATTGCTCAGAAATATTTGAATGCTGATGCATTTGTAGATGATTACCCGAAGGTTTACTTCATTCCCGAGCGTGATGCTCGAGGTTAATTCACAGCCCACAAAAAATGTGCCTGTGGTGCGCCAAAAGAAGTTTTCACTTTAAAAAGCTGGTAATTTTGTTTATGTAACTTTAATTTAAGCATATATAAGCAGCCCACTAAATTATCTCCACTAATAGAACTCGAGCCTTCTTCTCTCGCAAGAAGTCAAGGTCATAATCCACTACGCGCTAGCCTAGTGCGGAATAACACAGGACCTCGACATATTTAGGTACATGTCGGTTGCCTCGTGATATTTTCCTTTAGTGTTTTAAGTTAGCGCAATAGGCACATGTGAAAAGACAGTGGTGCGCGCGTGAGCGTGGAGTTGAACCCATGCTCCAGATCGGCAGTTGCCGCTATCCCGACTAGGCCACCCGTAACTTACTATTAATTAATTAAACATATTAATCTGTTTTAATTATAAATGTGAAAGTTTATGAGTATGAATGGATGAACGAATAGATATTTGATACGCACGCATATATACACACGCCCTGCCACACACACACACACACTCACACACACACACACACACACACACACACACACACACACACCTTCAATCACACCCTACCTCACATACCTTTACCACGCACCCTCACACACCCATAAACGCATAAATACATAGCTATGGCAAACATTATCTAGATATAAGAATAAGAACATCTATTCATGGGAGAGGCCATTGGCTATCGAAACACAGTGTGACACTAGTTCGGAGCCAATGGGTTCACAATTTATACTGTAATGATGTAATTTGTATACCAATAAAGTTATTATTTATTTATTTATACTCTATCACTCAAAAACTACTGAAGGAATCTGGATGCATTTTGTTCCATACTCGTAGATAGATAATAGTCTAGAATATGCTATGCTATGCTAGTCTGAATATGTGAGTCATCAGCTGTTATTTTTTTCTGTAAAGAAATTTTCGAGGGTTTTCAAGCAAAACAATTTACGTAAGTAGTACTTTTGAAGAAAGACGTTATATTTCGAGAGCTGGTTACAAAATTTGAGTAGGTATTTGAGGCAAGCTGAAAACTTTAAACATAGTTCTTCTAAATACCCGGCCGCTCAGAAAGTTTAGCGAAAAAAAGTTTTTATGAATAAAATTCACTGGCCACTTTTAATTATTTTTAACCGACTTCAAAAAAAGGAGGTTTCTCAATTCGACCGTATGTATGTTTTTTTGATAACTTCGATTATATAAAAGTAAAAATACTTCTGTTCGATTTTCAAATTTACCGCCGCTTTTTTTTGAAAGCCAATTCTTGTCCCATACTTAGTCTATGGTCTCATTGTAATTACTTCCTCTGTGGTCTCATTATGGATCTGCGTCGAGAACATTTTCGTGAAATGTTATTTACGATTTCAGTTGTGGCTTAAAACCTGATGAGTCATTTAATCGACTTCGAATTGCTTTTATGGATGAAGGACTTTCAAAAGCAACCATCTACTGCTGAAATAACGAGTTCAAACGCGGTCGTTTTACTTTGGGGGGATGAACAAAGGAGTGGTCGTCCTACGACGGCTGTCACTGAAGAAAGTGTGCTGGAAGTAAACATTTTTTTTTTCAAGAAAACAGACGCATTACGTACGAAGAGATTTAGCTTACTCTGCAGATTGGGCCAGGAAGTGTTCACACGATTTTAAACAACTACCTTCACGCAAGGAGGATAGTATCCCGCTGAATGCCGCATAACATCGCCGAAGCTCAGAAGCAGGCCCGTGTGGATTGGTGCCATGATAAGATACATAATTTCATTTATCGACACTGTGACAGGTGACCAATCCTGGACTATACGATCCAGAAAGAAAGCCTCAGTCAACAGTTTGGCTGTTTCAAAATGAACCAACGCCTACGAAAGTGAAGCGATCGAGGTGCGCAGGGGAAAATTTTGATCGCTAGTTTCTTCACTTTGACGGGAGACCTAATTTCAATTCCACATCGAGACTAAAGCAGCATCAACGCCGAATGGTACAGCATAAAATGTCTGCCAGAAGTTTTTTCTACAATGAACAAGCGACCGAACACCCGGCTCCGCGGGATGTTTCTTCACCACGACAACGCGCCTGCGCACTTTGCGATCAAAACGAGGGACTTCATGGACTCCACACTGGTCAGAGTCTTGGGACAACCTCCTTACAGACCTAATTTGGCTCCGTTCTTCTTTTTATTACCTAAATTAAAAGCAGCTCAAAAAGATATAGTTTTCATTGCCGGAAGACGCGCTAGCAGCGTTTGAGAAGACCGTGGAAGAGGCCCGTGAATAAAATGTATGGGTTATACGGACCACCAGGAGACCTATGTAGGATGATAGAAGGGTATAAAATAATAAGATCAGGCACTATGCCGTCACTTGAAAGCTGTCCAACTGAGTGCAGGTGAGTAAATTGAGCAACAACAACAACATTCAAACTTTCCCATTTGCAATATTAGTTGAGTAACAGTAACAGGTAATAGTGATAATGGCATGTTTGTGAATCATTACTGGTAATTTCAATTCCTTACGGGAATACCACTCCTTTTGTTGTAAAGCTGTGAGATGGAAATGACATAGTACTTCTGCATAAAATATGGGTATTGCCTAATGACTTGCATTTTTCTAATAATAAATATTATTCACGTAAATTACAATGAGAACTACACTACCCCACATATCTAACTACGTACACTAAGCGTATCTGAATTATCCAAAGATCAATGAAGGCCTTACCATAATCAAGATGAGCAAACCCACTACCAGTCAGAATCGTGCCCAGCATGTTGGCGGCATGACCATACTAAATGGCAATGCTTATACGGAACCTTTGCATTGGACATGACTGGTACTTTAATTGGCCAACCAACATAAGCATGCTTGTTTGTCGTTTTATTTATTTTAGCCAGCTATGATGTAATGTAATGTGTAGGAGACGCATGCGCTTGTTCTTGAAAACTGATGGTAGTTTCAAACAGACTAAGCCAATATGGCTCACTATGATTTGCCTCATTTTTCTTACGTGGATCCGGTTTCTAGGCGTTATTATTCTATGACTACAACATACATGTTAAAATTACTTTTAAACATGTATTATGTAATATAAAGATTTATTTTACCCCGCCACTCAACAACCAGGTCTGCACCTCTATGTGGGTATAATAAGAGAACTATGTGAAAAGTTTTCAGCTTGCCCTAAATACCTACCAAAAATTTCTACCAGCTCACGGAATATATTGTGGACAATTCCAACATAGTATTTTGTCAAACTCAGAGAACATCCAGTTTTATACCCAGTTTGGGGGTGCAGGATCCACAAATATTATACTGGGCAATTCAGAAAGTTTTAACCTGATACCTCAACAGCAAAGCGTCTTATCCGGTCAATACTGATTTACTGTGGCAGAAATTACGTGACGTTACGGTTTATGTAAATAAAAATAAATGAACAAAAATGACTGTTTTACAATTTTTCCAATGTTCCAATGTGTTATGTTTATACGAGGGTATTATTATTTAATTTAATATAAGCACGATTTAGTGACCGTGGTTCCCTATTTCAAATTTTTGACCTTGTTGCATAAAAATGTGAAATGTTGGTTGGTAGGTAAAGTCGACGATGACCACAATCGTGTGATAAGTGATAATATAATAAATTCATGCGTGCCACGTTCCTTATTACACAACGAACTAAGCACAATGCACCATTTTTTATCGCAAAAGATTAGACTGCCGATAAAATTAGATACACAAAATTTTAACATAAGGTACCTAACAAAACCTACCTACCTAACAAAGTTTTATAATTTTTGAAACGACGATCCTTTGAAGACGTTCTACTGTGTACTTATTAAAATAAAGGAACTTACAAGTAATAGTTTGTTTCAAATAAAAACTGATAAAATGTAAACAAAGGTGATACAATAATATAGAAATCATTTGATCTCAGAACAATGATAAAACTGCAATAAATAAAATATTACTTTTTAATGATATGATTGTTAGAGGAAAACTCCTTGAAATATTTATAACGCCATCGCCAGCCAAGGACTTCATTAAAAAATAAATAAATGTCTCCAACTACTAATTTCAGCCCTGATGACACTAGACAAAATTTTCACCAGTATTTCCGCAAAAAAGAATCTCCTACTTTATTGTGTTGGTCAATGCAAACGGAAAATCATCTACTTATTTCTGGATTAATATTTACACATGTATGTGTGAGTATTACATATTCAATTAAATTGTCATAAAATAATAATAACAAGACAAAATGATGGGATAGGGTTTATTGGAATATGTTTTATCTTAATATTAATATATATAAACTACGCGTCACGTTGTTTGTCCGCGATGGGCTTATAAACTACTAAACCGATTTTAATCAAATTTGCACACCGTGTGCAGTTTGAGCCAACTTAAAAGATTATTTTTTCGATTAATAGTCTTTACATGACAATATCCGAGCGAAGCTGGAACTGGCCGCTAGTAATTATATAAATACTGTTATTAGGTGACGAAAATTAAAAAAACCAAGCAAAGAAATATACCAAACTATCTTGCCAAATAAAGGGTTAGAAATGCTGTTCTGTCAAATTGAGAGTGACATTGATTTGTTTAAAATTTAGCCGTGGGTTCGATTATATTGTAAAAAGAACACATATGTACTACTTTTTATCCCAGAAAAATAACGGGAACTACGCGGGTAAAACCACGGGCTGCTGCAAGTTAATCGATATCTGTCACATTTTTGTAGCGGGAGAAACATAACATCAGATATTTTGACTTACTATTACTACTACAATGATGATGATTCTTTATTGTCATAGTTAAAAATTTTGTTTCATTTCGAGTAGGTACTCACCTAACACAATAAACATTACTTGCTAACCTTACTTTATGCATAAATTACATAAAACGAAAATCTGTGACGAATTTACAACAACTTTGCGTACCTGTGACGTTGTTCATTTGTTTTTTTATAACTTGTGGCGAGTTTACTTTGAATGTATGGAGTATACGAATTGTGACGAATCGACAATAACCCCCTAAAACGAGTTATAGACAGACGCTAGCTATTTCTCTTCATTTCATTTCACAATTTTATTATTTAACTCGCATAAGCAGCCCACAAAATGTATCCACTGCTGGGACTCGGAAAACGAAAACGAAAAACAACTCACGATGTGATCTACGACGTAGCGCGCTCACCTAGAAGAAACCGATTCACTCTCGATTTGAAGACACCAACATTGTCACCATCGGAAAAAACACTCTCAGGCAACGCATTCCACACGCGTTCTGATCTCATAAGTAGAGTCAAACCTCTTCGTCTGAGTCTTTGGACCGTCGACCACGAAACAATGTTGCTTTTTTGACCTATGAGCAGTCCGATAAAAAAAAGGCAAGGTGGTATTAGATCATGTAGAGCAGTTGCATACTCTATAGAATTTATCCGATAATAAAAGAGGCCAAGTGCTAGTCGGAACGCACCTATGAAGGGCAGACGCAAGTAACAAAATACATAAGTTCTTGTAGTTCGTTGTCACTTTGATCGATGTTTCAATGATATTTATGACGTATAAAAAATGTACTAGTTCGAGTTCAAAGCAATTTTCGGTGGAAGTTTGCATGGTAAAGCAAATGGTACATCATATATATATTTATTTGTTTTGTCATTGTCTTATTTTAGAAGTGATAGGGGGTGACATTATACCAATTTGGAAGTGCTTTTCTCGCGCAAATTATTCAGGATAGAAAAAAATATATTAGAAACCTCAACATCATTTTTGTACCTATCCGTAAAAACCCGACACGTATAGGTTTGATGAAAAAACATTTAGAGTTTTAATCAAAGAATTTACTTTTTTTTTATCGCGTATAGGTCCGCGTTTGACCACCAACTCGCCTGATGGTAAGCGACGGTGTGGACGAAGATGACGCACGTTGACCTAGAAGGTACCTATTCATATACTACGTACAGAGTTAGAACGAACGCTTTACACCGAAAACACAGCTCTGATCGCTCTTGTGGAAGTATCATGCTTTTGTCGCGGCACATCACTGTCCCCATAGCTAACATACACCTCATTTGCTTACGATTGGTAGAAAGGAACCGTGTGGAAAACCCTGATCTATTAATTTACTTATTCTTTATATAATGTTTAGTTCTAATTATGGGGCACCCGCACAATTTATTGTTTTTTCTTATTATTTTTGTGTAAAAATTTTAATGCGGTTCACAGAATACATCTACTTACCAAGTTTCAGCAGAATAGTTCTTATGATTTCGGAAAAAAGTCGCTGTGACACACGAACGGACAGACAGATGTGAAGAATCGACACGAACTTAAAAACCCTTATGGGTTTTTGAGTTTTAGGAATCCCTAAAAATCGTTAATCTAGCGATTCTGCGGGATGTTCAATTGTTTGTTAAACGCGTTTGTCGTCTACCAGCTTTGACGGTGAAAAGTAAGGAGTGAGATAACCAGTGTATTCCAGAACCAATATTTTTTAGGTGTCAATGACAAACTCGCAATTGTCCATCCTGGTGAGTTATGGCCCTGACTTTCTCCTTTTGAGAGATCCCGAGTCACAGCAGTGGGAATAATACGTGGGCTGCATCGGCGAACTGGCTGCTTACTCAATGTAAACTGACTTATACAAACATTTTCATTATTCATCTTGGGGAATGCTGGGGCCTGATCGCACAACACAGGTCGTATCTGCGGCTATCTTATGTAGACATAAGATATAATCCCCATTAGCCGTACTACCCACTATACTATTTTATTTACTTATTATTTTTATCATTGTATAAATTAAATAGTTTTGCAAGACATATTGCACGCCTTTCGAAGAGGCCAGTTTGTATGGCTCACATTTTAAAATGTGTTGTATTATCTTGTCTTACCTGCAAACAGCAATAAAGTTTTTTCAGTTTCTACTCGAATTTTGCATGAAAGAGATTTTAAGGCTTTATGTAATCGCTTGTCGGTCGATCATCATTGCTTAACAGGAGGCATGGTAGTGGTTAAGTGCCAACCTAATGCCTATAAAAAGAAAGGTTAGACTCGGTATTATTCTAAGTTTAATTTGATAAGCTGAGTGATTTATGTTGTAAATGAAATAACAAACACGGTGTCGCTACGCACCGATTAGGTACACTTGTTTTTTTCCGCTATTTACAGCCTAGATATAAGAGATACGAAGTTTTTATTGTAATAAATACTTGGCAGTATGTGGGTGCCGCTGTTTAAAACGTCTATTATGTTTTATTAGTCCTAGTGAACAAATATATGTCATCCTTAACTAAGGATGTGATGTAATAAATTTGTAATTAATTTTTTGGGGAGTGGGCGGGTCATGAGACTATAAGCGTCTAAACACGAGTCCTAAAATCAGAGGAAATGACGTAAAAGTAGTGGGGCGGAGTCTACATCGCAACATAAATCACCAATCATATGGTGCGATGTAGAATATGATTGGTGATTTATCATCATCATCATCAGCCGCAAGACGTCCACTGCTGAACATAGGCCTCCCCCCTAGATTTCCACAACGAACGGTCCTGCGCAACCTGCAACCAGCGGTTTCCAGCGACTTTTGTGAGGTCATCTGTCCATCTAGTGGGAGGCCGTCCAACACGGCGTCTTCCGATTCGTGGTCGCCACTCGAGAACTTTTCTTCCCCATCGGTTGTCAGTTCTGCGAGCGATGTGGCCTGCCCATTGCCACTTCAGCTTGCTTACTCTTTGAGCTATGTCGGCCACTTTCGTTCTTTTGCGAATATCCTCATTACGGATTCTGTCGCGCAAAGAGACTCTGAGCATAGCTCTCTCCATACCTCGCTGTGTGACTTTGAGCTTCGTTATGAGGCCCACAGTTAAGGACCACGTCTCAGTTCATCACTGGCAACACGCACTGGTTAAAGACTTTCGTCTTCAGGCATTGGGGTATTCTGGACTCAAAGATGTGCCGAAGTTTCCCGAACGCTGCCTGCTGTCGAAGTTGGATCTACCTAATTGGATCTTTTGACCCAGGTAGACGTATTCGTTAACAACTTCGAGTGTGGTATTCCCAACAATAACCGGTACAGGTGGGACATGAACATTTGACATGACTTTCGTCTTGTCCATATTCATCCTCAAACCTACCTGTTGGGATACTCTATTGAGGTCCCTGAGCATAGCACCGAGGTCCTTCAGCGACTCACAGACTACAGAGGTGATTTATGCTGTGTGTTAATTTGTCTGAGGAGTAGAGTGCTCGCCAATCTATGGGGCAAAATTTCTATAGAGTGATTGTCATCAGTCAGTAGACAATACGTTCGTCCTCCTACGTCATGGAAAGATAAATGACGTGACGAAAGATCAGGCCTAGATGAAGTAGAGAGAGTCGAAGAAGTTTTCTGGTCTGCCTTGGGACAGCTGAGATTAAATAAAAAAAAACAAATATAACTATCTTTTTCTCGCATTCAGTCATTTTGAGAGAATATAGAATGAGATATTAAATTCATCTCACTATTTTAGTTTTCAAAAATAAATTCATCGATCGTTTTCACGATCAATTTGAGTGCCAAGGAAGTTCATAGGCTCGACTTTTAAATCAAAATCATTATTATAAGCGCTACTCACTCATCTATTTTAAGTCGGAGCCAGCCAAGTCTAACAGGTAGTGGGTAGATGCTACTTACATGTGCCTACTTACCGTGTGCTTACATAGAATCAATCTACTAACTTTTTGACCTGACTGGCACCGACTTCAAATAAATGAGTGAGTAGCGCTTATAATAATGATTTTTAATTTATTTTTCGCTTTTGAGTGCCTATTTGTGGTTTTGAAGTCGGTTTAATTTTTTTGGAAGAAAATAGTTTCTTTGGGTTATTGTCGATTCGCCACAAAGTTAATTCGCCACAAAAATAAGTGTGTTTACCCTGTTTAGTGCAAAACAAATTGTGAAATCTACAACTACGACATCCAGTACGCAAATTTTATGTAATTATTTATGGTTCATATTTCAAAAACCACGAGAGCCATTCGGGAAGTATACCTACCCATCCGAACACAAAAATAAATTGGGGTTCTCGAGAAATCAGGTAACATACATAAAAAATGTGGTCGAATTGAGAACCTCCTCCATTTCGGAAGTCGGTTAAAAACACAAAACATGGGTTTGATACAATTTGTAATTGAAATTGCTTTATTAACTTATAACTAAAAATGTGGATTCTCAAAAAGAGAGATCATTTTGGAAGGGCTATCTACCTGCCAGGTAATCTAAATTGAGGGATTCATTTCGTCCCACTACTGACCAGCCAGGTCTGGCCCTCCGTATAGGGATATATTAGGAGAATTATGTGACAAGTTTCCAGCTTGCTAGCTACCAGGTCTTCTACCGCCTAACTAAATAAACACTTTAAACACCTTATTTTGTACAAAAACAGAATACATTTAAGGATTTATACAATGGCCCCATATTAGGCTCTGGGCCCGTGTCGTGGGTACCTTTATCAGACATTTCAGAGCTCGAGTTACATTGGGGTAATCTATACAAAACAGAACAAATAGACAAAAACTAATAAAGACGATTATTTGGTTTGTAATGTTGTATCGGGATAAAAATAAGGATAATGTTAAATTTTAAAAATTAGTGTAGGTATGCACTTTTGTGAGTAATAGTGTGCGCGTGTGTGTGTTGTGTCTGTTTGTTTGGATGAGTAGAGTGAATATGAGTGAATATGAGTGAATGTGAGTAATGTGTCTGGGGAATCTAAACGCGACCTTGAGTAGGAAGATTCATTTGGGAGTTGATAAAATTTTTGGTATTCCTGTACCTAATCTAATAGACTGCAGGCCCGTGAACAAAATGTATGGGTCATCTGATACAGCAGGAGACCTATGTAGGATGATAGAAGAGTATTAAGTA
Organism: Ectropis grisescens; assembly: GCA_017562165.1. Classification (NCBI taxonomy): domain Eukaryota; kingdom Metazoa; phylum Arthropoda; class Insecta; order Lepidoptera; family Geometridae; genus Ectropis; species Ectropis grisescens. The sequence goes on from CM029767.1 coordinate 6,258,215, forward strand.
ATAAGATTGATCAGTATGCCGTCACTTGTAAGCTGTCCAACTGAGTGCTGTTGAAGAGGGGAGGTTCTAAACCTCGATCATTTCTCCTTGCCGCATGATTTTTGTACGGCGTTGCGGAATAATAGACTAATACATTATTTCGCAATGACGTACAAAAATCATGCGACAGGGAGAAATGATCAAGGTTTAGAACCCCCCCTCTTCATCTGCGCTCAGTTGGACAGCTTACAAGTGAAGGCATAGTGCTCGATCTTATTACTTTATACCTTTCTATCATCCTACATAGGTCTCCTGCTGTATCATATGACCCATAAATTTTGTTCACGGGCCTGCAGTCTATAAAGTATGTAACCAAGTTTTTAGTTTCCTTTTCATTGTATGCAAATTATCTGTGAGTAGTTTTGGTATAAATTTTATAACTCTAGTATAAATTAGTGGAAGAAGCGTGTGAGGGTGTCAGTCTGCAAAAATGGTATTCACTTTTGTGGTTGGTATCTTGAATACCCTTATAATTTATATCTTTATCTAAATCGCCTTTGGCTTTGCTATTGCCATCTCCATCATTTCAAGTGAAAAGATTTTTTTTCCTTTCGGTGGTAGACCCCCAGCTCTCGGAATATTAGCGTAGCTGGTAGTGTTGACTGATCGATAACGTCAAACGCCTTTTGTAGCCGTAGCAGAGAACAGCTACGCGTTATTTCTCTTCGCATGCTTGCAATACCCAATGCCTAACTTGCCATTATATTACGTGTAATTTTTATCTTAGGAGTCAGTTGGTAAAACCATGGAACGTAACTTATTTTATGATTAATGATAAATATTCAACGTTGCGGATGTTAAGCATGTTGTTAAACAACGATGGGGACGATGATGGATCGTTTTAACCTTAACTAAACCGACTATAGACTTGAGGACGGTTAAATAATGCCCACTTATTCAACGCATTCCAAAGTTTAGAGTTTTCATTACGTAAGTGGTAAACCTCTTTGTATTATATATTATAAACTATGTCTATATATATAAATATATAAACTATGTCACTTTTTGAACCTACGAACACTGCGATAGAAAAAAGGGCAAGGTGGTATGCAATCGTGCAGAATAGATGCACGCTCTCCAAATTCTCAATATCTCTGTTCCTGAATACATAATAATACGAAGAGATTTGACGCCACGTTTGTGATTAGAACGTCTAGGTTGTGGAATGCGTTGCCTGAGTGGGTTTACCCCGATGGTTACAATCTTGGTGTCTTCAAATCGAGAGTGAGTCGGTTTCTTCTAGGCAAGCACGCTCCATCGTAGATAGCATCATCGCTTAACATCAGGCGAGACGGTGGTCAAGTGCGAACCTATTATAGTTAAAAAAACTTTTTAAACAATGGTCATTAAGAACATTTATTTTAATACATTGCATGATATTTTACTTACATTCTTCATAATTATATACTCGTCATTGTTCAAAGCCTAGATAAAAGAATAGCATTCATAAGCGATCCTCGTATTTTCAAAACAAAGCGACATTCAGGATAGAACTAAAATACGAGACTAACAGGACGGAGGATATCAATGCATCCGGTCGCACCATTGCTATTGTTAATTGAAACCAAACATTTAAATTGGCACAATTCAAAATGTCCTCTATTCTCTATATCCTTCGATAATTCCATTCTGTATTCGAGCTGGTTCCGATGCAAGTTTGTCTATTTTTATCAGAAACTATTCAACTGTTAAGATGGAAAAAATAAGGGAATTATTCTACCTATGGGCGTAGGGAATAAAATTTGATGGTATCCGACCCGCTTTTTAATAATATTGCTTTAAAATTGTGCATAAAAAATACATTAAATCAATAAAAAAATTACACACGCTATCATGTACTTGACACACACGCGTAAATAAATACTCTTTTGTTTATTATTTAGGTCTGTGGTAAAATTGGGAATATAGCACGAACATAATAATACTTATTGCTGCATGGTTACATATGAACCACTTGGCGACAATTATCTATATATAGGTACATAAAAATCAATGTTTGTCTGCATGGTTTGTTAGCTATCTGGCCGCCATAGTACAAGCTATGCTTAGTTTGGGGTCAGATGGTGTTGTGTGTGAATTGTCCACCAATATTTATTTATTTATTTATTTATTATTTATTATGTTCTTTTTAAAATCGTAAACTATCATCATCACATGATCAAATGCATAGTTTACTGTGCAAAGTTGCTGTGCAAGATTTTATATACACTACGTATATAGTTAGTTCCTTTGTGTCAATCGTAAGCAGATGACGTGCAAACTTTCTGTGGCAACAGAGTGATGTGCCGCGACAAAAGTATGATATTTCCACAAGAACGACAAGCTAATAAAGATGCTACCGGTGTTTTCGATGTAAAACCTTTGTGCCAACTCTATACGTAGTATAGGTATGTAAACTCTTTGAGCCCGACCGATTTCGTTAAATCTTTTTTTGTTGTGCTTGTTATTGTCAGGAGAAGGTTATATTCCGAGAAATGCTAGCAAAGTTTGGGTAGGTATTTGAGGGGAAGCAGAAAACTTATCACATAGTTCTCCTATTATACCCCAACACAGATCTGGCTGGTGAGAGGCGGGGCAAAATGGATCCACACATTTTTTTAATTGTTATTTTTTGAAGTGAAAACTTCTTTTGGCGCGCCCAGATAGATTTTTCGTGGGCAGTGAATTGAATTCTAGCGTCACGCTTGGGAATGATAAGAAATCTTCGGGTACAGTCGGGACCATGGCCATTGTTCATCAAGAAATGCGTCAGCATTTCCCATTGGCTAACTAGAAACGCTTAGTTTCCAAAGTACGCTATCAAATTCTGAGTTATTAGTTTTCCCTTCTTCTTTTGTTTTCTTTAAAAAAAAATGGTTTGACATAAAATTTACAGAATGCGTGCTACAAATATCATCAAAGTAGCAACGTGACAACGTCATAACAAAACATTGATAGATTGCGGCGCAAGCGTACAATGAGCGTAACGGGACATAACGGGACACATTTTCTTGCATGCAGCTTGCGTTCATCGATTTATTAGACGTTGTCACGTCAAAAAAAATGTTTATAAACTCAATGGAAATTGTTGGAAATAATATTCTCTGATTTTTAAAGGCACAGTTGTAGGTATGATATGTTTATCTAGTTTACAACATCATCATGTTACCATCTGCTGTAATACTGATAATAAATGAAGTGTGCCGTGTGATTAATATATTAGTAATTAACTATTTATAAAGTAGGTCAGCAAGTGCTTAATGTGAATATCATTGAATGAAACATTACGTTATTGATAATAATTTGTAGATGTCTAAGTATCCATGTATAAGACAATTTGAAAACAACATTTAACTATTTATGTATTGGTAGGACTATATGCCGTTTTCTTACGAATTACGGGTTATTTTACCGTCAAACGGTTAAGTCGACATAGTACAATGGTAACGCAGTAAAAAAATGGTAGATATCCTTGCTGCGAGACCATCCGATTTTTTTTAAACATATTGATCGAACACTGCCTACCTTTTTATATTATTCCAAACAAAGATATTATAGAAGATTACAGTATTGTTTTTAAACTTTCGTGATTTGAACACACAATGATCTAGATTCTATTATTGTAATGATTGAATCTAGATCCCCTCATTTCGCAATGAGGCGACCCGCAATTTCGTCAGTCTTCTCGTGCCCACGGCGGTTGTAACGCTGCCGAAACGTCGATGTATTTCAACATTGAATTGAATCGTGATTAAGTCCTGTACATTATAAACATTAAGATTACAGTAATCATTATAAAAAAATACTATTAGTATGACGATGTCTTTGAACTTGCGATAAATGTCAACAATGCAGTGACGCATGTAGGGCTAACACAAATACAAAATGCTGATTAATGTACTTTTATATTCATTCATAATAAACATCCTTAAATAGTATCAGCAACATTGTTACTACGAACAATTCCTGCAAAAAAATCTGAATAAAATAAAATCGAAACAAACATCAAACGTCGACCCCGAACCATGCTCCCAAACTGCTAACATGTTCGTGTTCGTAGCTTGGGAGCCCCGCCCCATTTAAAAGTATTCGTCGAACAACTGTATGATTTATTAGAATGTTGGTCACCGTTGGATTCAACACAGGAAAAATGACAAAAAAATCTTAACCGGGATAGTTTTTAACAACCGACCGAAAAAGGGGTGCTATAAGTTTGACGTTCATGTCTGTCTCTCTGTCTGTCTGTCAGTCTAAAGTCGTAAACTTGCGATCCCTCCCAAAAAGACAAGAATAAGTTAAATGTCACATAAACCTATTTGCACTCTCTGCAACTTTTTTTATGAGAACCTCATAAAAGGGTATTTATACAATCATACGACGCTACAGTATTGCTAACCGCTGCGCACTATGCAGTTGTAAAGCCGAAATTGAAATGCTTACGAATTTAGAACAGAAAGCAGAGATTTTTAAACCCCCTAGAAGATTTACAGTCAACGCTAACATGTAGGTTATCATAGTTTACGAGGGTCAAACTGAAAGTTCTTAGAAAATCAAAAACTGATTACATTAGCCAGTTATTAGTTTTGTTATATCTTTTCAAAATATTGTCCATTCACGTCAATACACCGCTGCATGCGATGGAACCACTGGGAAAAGCACTTTGCCCACTCGTCCTTAGGGGTCTCTTCAATGGCATCGCGATACGCAGCCACCGCTTCTTCAGCATTCATAAACCGCTTTCCTTTAAGTTTTCTTTAATTTTTGAAAATAAATAAAAATCACAAGGCGCGAGGTCGGGGCTATACGGCGGGTGACCCAGTAATTCAACGTTTGATGTCGCCAAATAGTCGATCGTTCGCTTGGCGGTGTGCGATGAGGCGTTGTCGTGGTGAAGGAGGATCCTACTGCGAGGTCGTTTCTCTCGAACTTTTTCCAAGACAAGTGGCAAACAATTGGTAGTGTAACATTCTGCAGAAACTGTTTTTGATCCTCTAACACAATTGTTGCGAAATGACCTATCCTTCCAAAGAACGAGGCCACCATTTTTCCCCGCACTTCGATCTCTCTTCACTTTAGTTGGCAACTCCTCGAAAGGAAACACCCACTGAGCAGATTGTCTTTTGGTTTCAGGATCATAACAGTAAATCCAGCTTTCGTCACCTGTTAGTATGTCGAACACAGCATTTGAGTCACCTCCGTTAAATCTTTCAATCATTTTACGGCACCAATCCACACGATGGAGTTTTTGAGCCTCAGTCAAATTATGAGGTATCCACCGGGCGCAAAGCTTCCTGACCGCTACATGTTCGTGTAGGATTTTGTGCACTTGACTCATACCGATGCCTAAGCTTGTCCGAATCTGCTGATAGGTCACTCTTTTGTCAGTCTCTATCATACGCCGCACAACACAGATGTTATCTTCAGTCGTCGCCGTAGAAGGCCGTCCCTCACGTAAATCATCAGTGAGATTAGTGCGACCACGTTTAAACTCATTAAACCAGTTGTAAACAGTCGCACGAGATGGGGCTTCATCGTGAAAGGCCATTCGTAGTCTATCATAACTTTCTTGTTGACTTAAATGACATCGAAAATCATAAAAAAATCATTGCACGAAAATTTTCTCGTGTTAAATTCATGTTGACGTGACACAGACAATTTTCAATTTGCCGCCAAATCGTAAAACAAATGACAAATGAATGAAGTATATACTCAGTAACATTGGCAAAGAGTTCTATTTTCAAATTATAGAATTATTTTTTTATTATATTGTTTATAAGTGGCCAGTTCTAAGAACTTTCAGTTTGACCCTCGTACTATCAAAAGAAAAGTCAAAATCTCTTATCTCTTTTCTGCTCAAAATTGGGCGGGCAGGTTGCTTACCATATATACATGTATATACTATAAAAAAAATAAAAATCGTATGAGAATTTCCTAGTAAATTGCATATATTTTAGACGTTCAGCCTAAACCCTAATACTATTTCATAAATCATATTCCTATCTTTATTAAAAATTATAGCTAGTAAGACCAAACGATTTAAACCTCCTGCTAGCTGATGATCGTCGAATGACGTCAGAGGGGGGATTGAGCTCGGCCCCTTCCTTACGTCAACAATTTCCTTCTCAGACCACCAGCATTCTATCAGTCTTAATAGTACATCACAAACAACAATCTACTTTTCTCTATACCACTTACTCGTATTTGGCTCTTCTGATCCACACGAAGACGCAGCTGAAATAAATTGAAAGATTGTGTTAGAGATTTTTTTTAAGTTACTGTACTTACTTTCATATCTTTGCGGTTCAAGAGTGACGTTAAATGATCTATGAGCACTTCTTGGGGTTGATAAAACTGTGTCATCCTCTCTCCTGAAGATTTCTATAAGCCACGATTAACTTACCAAAAGGTAGATTATCTGCTAACGTTTAAACAAAAATACTTTGTTGTTTACAACAAAGGATAAAACATAGAAAGTTTCAAAGCTAACCCTTGCGTAAGAAAGTGGAACATGAAGGGAAGATGTATTTTGCGATAGTTAAAAAAAAAATTCTATTTTTACCAAGTTTCATCTCTCCTAGAAACTCGAGTGTCTGACACAATCAATCAACAGCCATCTAAATACGTAACAATTACGAGTGTTCTCTCAATCACTTAGTTTGTTAATCGAATACATCAATCATAGTTTCAGGCCATCAAATAATTAACGCATCAACATAGAACAAACAAATCAACCTACGTAGATCGGGGAATTGTTTGGCTACATTCGAGCGCTTTCATCAAAAACGCCGATTCTGTATCACCATACTATCCTTACCCGGCACGCCAAAAATGCGTGCTCAAATCTTACCACTATCGCCTTGTATGATAATGAGCAAAATGCTGATGACACCTACTTCGCTTGGCGACAAGATTAGCCGAAGCCATGACGCAAATAACTATCAGAAAATAATAAACAATGTAGGAAAACACGAGCTCTACAAATGCTTTGTTTCATTGGGAATAATTCAACAGAACACAACCGATAAGTACTGAAGAACAGTTTCGGTGGGTCTAATAAAACATTTTTATCATTTCAACTGTACTTGTTTTCCATTGTTTTGACGAATTCTTCTGACGTCTGAACGACATATCAGTGATACTCGAAATAGAAGTGACTTCTTACCCCCTACGGTCTAGAAAACACGATTGGTGTGAAGCAAAGAGAATGTAAATACTGGTGTGAAGTTACAAGGTGTAACTACGAGGAAAACGAATTGGAAAACGAGGTTCTATTTGCCTATGGTCTGATAAAGGTTTGTTTTTCAATGTATTTATTTTATTGTATTATTCCGATGGCTGGCTGTAAATTTTGGGTGGGTATAAGGCAAGCTGAAAACTTGTGACATAACTCTGCTATTATATCCCAACACGGACCTGGCTGGTGAGTTGCGAGGTAAATTAATACCCCAATTTATATCACCAAACAGGTACAAAGTCCCACCGAAATGCTCATATTTTTGAGAATTCCCATGTTAGTTATTAGTCATAAATGGTTCTCAAGTGAAATTTTAAATTGATTGAAATACGTTATTTATATTTTTTTATAAAAATGTTTGCGCGCGTCTGGCAATTTTAAAAGCCTGACTAAATTGCCTGGTTTATTTTTTTATTCTTGAAAACTAACTACAGAATATGAAATTTGCACATTGCCTCAAACATATATTATGTATTTATTGTCTACTAGCTGTACCCTGCCACGCTTCGCTGTAGCACATCGTAATGCAAAAATTAGATTAAATCAATCCCCGATGCGGATTATTTATCATTCCAAAATTTCAGTTCGATCGGTGCAGAAGTTTTTAGGTTTTTGAAGCGTACACAAACCAACATAACGTTTATAAATACATAGATTTATTTACTTATTTATCCATTCATTTTTTCCCACTACTCACCAGCCAAGTCTCCACGTCCATATTAGGATATAAAAGGAGAGTTATGTGACAAGTTTACAACTTGCCTCAAATACCTACTCAAAATTTGCTACCAGCTCTCGGAGTATATGTAGGCGTAGGTCAGTTAGCAATTCATTATTGTTTCAAAGTCGATGATAGAGTCACTATCGCGGGATAAACCTGGGCTCTATTGGCATAAAACTGTGCTACAATTCGTAGAAAGAAGCGTACACCCAGGAATGAGATATACTGTAAAAAATTTGTGTAGAAAACAAGTGGCTCCTTGTGATGACGACATACATTACTTTTACGTTACGTTAATACATTTAAGTATGTTTTTAAATTAGTTCCCCAGTGGCATTAACACGTACTGTTATTTTCCCACAAACTACATAATCATGCCACAGCTTACGAATGGTTTTCCTGAAGGGGTTTGACTAACTCGACGATTGACTAACCTGCAGAAGTGACTGGGATTCTTATTAACAGTTTTACACCATGTCATTACGTCAATGAATCTATCAGAATTTCAAATCAGCCAATAGATCGGTTTTCTGAACGCCCTTTCATCATTATCGATTTTCTCCTTCAACAACATTTTTTTCTAATTAGGTTTATAGGTTTATATTATAGGCTTGCGCTTGACCACTATCTTGCCTGATGTTTAGCGATGATGTGGTCTAGAATGGATCTTGCTTACTTAGAGGTATAAGAAACCGATTCACTCTCGATTTGAGGACACCAATATTGTACCCATCGAGAAAAATCCAATCAACAAATTCCGCAGTCTACCTACACGTTCTTATCATAAAACTTCGATTCTTCGTAATATGGTGAATTTTGAGATATTTTTTGTTAATTTATTTACAAGCACAATAAGATGTTTACGGTACTATTTCTATTTGCTGATAGAATTATCATACAGTTATCAGTAATGATAATTATATATCTAAGACTGAGTTCACGGCCGATTACAAACGAATACATGTATTAATTGAATTACAATAATTTATTGATTGGATAGCTTCTCATCACTAAAATAACCTTTGGAGTATTATTAATGCCTCATCTCGTAATTGGTAACAACGGCAGTGACTGCTTTACCACGTAGAATATTGCTGTCAGGTAGCCTATTAGAACTTTATTATTACCCTTCCAGAATTAGTTAAATAGTTCAATCTCCTTCAGGAAAAAAATAAACTCTCCACATCTTCATTTTTAGTTTACAAAGAATTGAAAACATTGCACGTTTAATCGCGATCCGTTTTTTTATTTTATTTAATTACGTTCTAACGTTAAAATCTTGACAATTTAAAACATATGATAATGAGACATGTAATATAATGAGACGATGATATTATGTAAGTGAAAGTCAGTCTTTTTACATATTTCAGTCAAAAATCAGGGTACAGAATATTGGTATCATTAGTCCAGACTGTGAATGGTAAACAAATTTTTGCTATTACTATTAATATAACTATAAATTAAAAAGTTAACGTTTCTTTTATCAAATACAAATTGTAGGTATCGTCATTTCTCTGCAGTCTCAACAATTTAAAACACTCTGACTTATAGATTTCAGAAGCTTAATAACTCTATTAACATAGCTGATCACTTGAGAAAACAGGTAACAATAATTACCGTTACTTTAACCTGTAAAAGTGGATTGGTAAGGAAAACTGTGTGTCAGTGTCGTACGAGTATAACAATTCAAAGCTTATTAGAAGGCTACAATCCCACAAGATCTCGACAGCAACAGATAGCGGTGTAGCGTAAGGCTATCAACGATTAAAAAAAAGGTAGCAACCTCAAAAATCTAAGTAATTGGTGCCTTATTATTTGATTTTTTGGGGTAGCACCCGTTTTTTATAAAAGCATCTGTAACTAGGCCTTTGACTTGTGTCTTGGCATCGCTGGCATTGCTCTATTCGCGGCACTACCTAACAGTAGCATAATATTTTTGTCAAATCATGACCACGCGTAAAACGTTTTGAATCAATTTCAATTTAGAACATGAGTACATTTTCTAGTTAAGTTCGAAAGTAGTTAAACTGCAGTATAGCAATGATACCCTTCGACCAGGCGTGTGTAAACAGACCTATGACGTATGTTGGACGTCACCGCATCGGAATAATTCGATATGCCCCACGTACTCTATCGGGTTACGAAAACAATAACAAAAATTGTTTTGATCATGTCGAAATGCCCCCAAATGTTGTCTCATACTCTCAGACGATCATATGATTCATGACAATAGCACGTGGTTCATTACGGCTATGCAACGAGTATTTTATCATCATACATGTATAGTATAGTATCATCTTATCATACCATCAACAGCAATAAATATTTTTGTATTTGTATTTGCACGCTATACTATTATGGCCAGGCGTGTTGGTTACCATCAGGCACATGTCCTGCACGCCCCGTTTCGGTAAGGTTTTGAGGGATTCGTTTTGCCTCGCTACTCACCAGTCAGATCTACGCCTCCATGTTGGTATATAATAGAGAAGTATGTGACTAGTTTTTAAACGTGCCTCAAATACTTACAATACAATACCAAGCGTAGAATATGAGCGCAATTTTCTTCTTTAACCGACTTCCAAAAAGGACATCAATTCGACCACGATGTTATTTTTTATTTCGATTAACGTCAGCAACGGCAAATATTTCTACACTGATTTTTAGCTGATTTGTACAAAGTTTGATAGCTACTCGGCTTCCGTATATAAAGAAATAAATATATATATACACGTATATTTCATAATCTAAACGTATTTAAGTAGAGTTAACATAATATTATGATGGTACCGAATGTGTGGTGGAGTCAATGTTGAAATAGCACGAGAGTTAATGCTCAACATTTGCATTCTTATAAAATATTAAAGTCGTAGTTATTTTGTAATATAATCACTACTCAGCTTGGCAACTTTGAGGCGGCCGACTGTCTGAGAGTGCCGTATAATAATATGTGTTTTGCTACGTTCCGTGGAAACAAAAAATATTTGTATGCCGGTTCTACATGCATGATTAAATAATGATTTTCACTGTACGGACTTTAACCGTGCTAACGAGGATTCGACAGGTGATTTATATCGCTTCTAGTAGTATGAGATCCCGCTATACAACCGAGCTGGTTAATAGATGAAAAGTATCTTATATTCAATTTAATATGTCAACGAATACATTGACAACGCGTTTGTCTAAAAAAAATTCAGTCTAGAATTATGATAAAGTAACAATTTAAAACAATAATTATAAACATTTCACTTACATTAAATGAATTTTTGAAAAAAAACTGTAATAGTACATAACTTATTACTTTGGATTTACTCAATGCTTACGAAATCTCTTGCACCAGAAAATGAACCAACCATATCATTTGTGAGTTACCCGTTGACTTAACTAAATATCTCTCTGCAAACTGCAAATTTAAAATGCAGAAAACATCGCATCGCTAAGAAACGGTGTGTTCGATTACAGATGGATCGGCTAAGTATCAGCCGGGGACTCTGGAATCGATTGAGAGACGTGCCAAAAGACTCATAGGCAATGACGCTCTTATGCGTAAAAGACTTCTAAGTCTTGATCATCGCCGCAAAATCGCTAGCTTATCGGTTTTTTTATCGGATACACTTCGGAGAGTGTGCAACTGATCTGCATGATATAATACCACCTTGCCCTTTCTTCTATCGGACTTCTCGTTGCACGAAAGGGCGGCATCGTTTCATGGTTGATGTTCCAAAAACGCGAACGAAGAAATTTGACTCCACGTTTGTGAAAAGAACGTCTAGGTTGTGGAATGCGTTGCCTGAATGGGTATTCCCTGATGGTTACAATCTTGGTGTCTTCAAATCGAGAGTGAATCGGTTTTTTCTAGGTAAGCACGCTCCATCGTAGATCTCATCGTCGCTTAACATCAGGCGAGATGGTGGTCAAGTGCGAACCTATTATAGATAAAAAAAAAAAAGACATGTTCCAAGAACATGCGTGGTCAAGGCAACCTACCTTTGGATTACACTTGGTTACGCGAAGCATGCGGCAATTTGAAGACGCTGCTGAGCTTCCTGCTGGAGTTGGGATGGCAGGTGTGAAGCCTTCTTCCCACATACGCAAAATAGGCACATCGAGATGTCGAGTTGCGGAAAACAGCCCGCCTTCGAATAAGAATACCCTTGGGTTACGTCAGTTACGTGGTGGATTAAAGTCTTGATTTTCTGCTTTCAAGCCGCTTTCCCAGCACTTGCTCTGCTAATTAAGTTCGCAATAACAACAAAAGTGTAGGCACTATTTGGAATCATTTACGCAGTAGGATGCTCGTGTCGGGGGGAGGGCATCGCGTGCTATTCATATTATTTCAGATACAAAGAGATGCCCACTGGCGATGTTATCTAGGTAAGTGCACCTCCTCAAGCTATAGGAATTAGCGACGATTAATATTTTGATTCCAAAAGTGAAAGTTTTTTTAATTATTTGTTTTATCCGAAAAAACGACAACCGACATTAATTTAAACTTAAACTCAGAACACTTGACTAAATTTCACAATTACATGAAATCAATTAAACACACAATTTCAATGAAACAGCGAGGTAGTACGAATACGTCTACCTTACGAATACTGATAGTCATCCAGTTAGTAAATATTAAATTTGGTATTTCTTGGTATATGGTCTTGTTGGTATTTCAAAAACCATAACACCGTTTCCGATAAAATGTAAATCTGAATCTGAATCATCTTTATTCTAACAAAAGACGAATCATACAAATCGATTCAGAATTGGCGAAGCTGTCTCGTAATATACTTGTATCTACATACAAAAAAATACACCTGAATTGAAACCCTCCTTCTTTTTTGTAATCGGTTAAGAATAGGTAATTACAAACTATTATACATGTATTGTAAATGAGATCTTGAGAAACCTCATACTTTTAACGACATAAGACTACTTACGAGTATCTTATTTCCTTATATCACAGACAGAAAAACAGATGGCACTTTATATTGTTAACCAGAAAAGTTACAAAAATAAGACTTATCACTAGTGCCACACAGATAGCAATCACAATATTTTATGAACGTATTTTTTATGCTAGCCGAATTTACAATTCGTAAAGATTACATTTATAAGATATTACTTGTACATCCTACTACTCAATACGAAATTTTTGATGAAGAGTTGATTTATTGCACGATCACGTTGCAATACAGGAACGGATCGAAATCATGCGCGGTCCGAGGGGGGGGTCACGGGACATGACCCCCCAAATCGTATAAGTTAAACAAAAAAATCTAAGAATATTAAAAATATCTAATATATATGTACTATATAATAGACTATTTTTTAACGCGGGAAAACAACTATAACGGGAACTACGTGGGTAAAATCTTGGAGGGCTACTAGTAAAGTATTTTTTGCTCGATTTATTGTATTTCTACTTGTGACCCTCCCCAAAACCTGAGGCTGCGTACTGGTGACCCCCTCCAAAATTCGAGGGTGGGACCGCGCCTGATCGAAATCCGTTGAAATTCGGAACACAGATAGTTCATGGTCTGCACAGCTAATGCGCTTGTCGGTCAAGTAAAAATCCTAAGTCTTCCAGACGAGAGTAATCCACGGGCACTCTGATTAGCAGCGTGCTCAGTGAAACAACAACCGTGAAAATGAATAAATTTACTTAATTTTTGTATTGACATAATTGAATTGACATAGGTGAGTGTTGATGTACGTCAGAAAAGGGCCCCTTAAATCTACGCCCGAGTCACAAGTCTCGGGATCTACTCGGGTTTTCTCTCTCTACCACACGATGGACCTGGCACCCGCACGGTGAATCCATGGAATGCTAAGAAAATCGTCTCTATTGATATACATTTTTTTTTATTTCATTATAATGTTATGTATGGTAGTAATGTAATGACAATTAACAAATAAAATTGTAATACCTTGAAATAAATAAATTTTGATTTTGATTGAACAAGGGACATAGAGCCGGAACAAAACAAAGCGATGGTGAGTACGGACCTCTCGCTGCCGACCATCATGGAATGAATGAATGAATGAGTGGAAATGGCGAGCCTGAAGGCACTCTCGCATTTCGTCTCCACTGAAGGACATGGGGCGTCAGACGCTTGGGGCCGCCTGGCAACTCACGTTGGGATAGGCCTTTGAAAAGGTGACACGCCGCTGTTTTCTGGTGTGTCTCTACAATCAAATGCGAGGGTAATGAAGGTTATTAAGACTAAAACAAATTGTTTTGCCAAACATAATCCATCCCTTTCGAAGATGCCATTATCTATGGGTAAGATGATACATACAAAGCTTTTAAAATATTTTGTATCTACGAGGATCATCTTAGTATCTTACCTGAAAACAGCAATAAAGATTCATGTATTTTGAACACCCTCAGGCAACTCATTTCACATTTAGAATCTAGAGATCTAGACGTTCATAGCACGTCACAACTTTAGAGTCAGACCTCTTCGTTCGATTCTTTGAAACGTCAACCATGAAACGATGTTATTTTTTAAAGTTACGAACAGTCCAATAAAAAGAGCAAGTAAGTATAAGACTATTCAGATCAATTCAAATTAAAGTATTAGATCACTCTCGCTCAAATATTTTCGACAAAAAGCTGATAAGCTAGCGGTTTTGTGGCGATGTTCAAAATTTTGAAGTCTATTTCGAACAAGGATCTCTTTGTCTATGAGGCTTTTGTCACGTCTCTCGAACTCTGGGTTTTAAAGCCTCCATCTAGTACTTAGCTTACTTTGTTGGTTTTTTAATGAACTTGTATTTAAACCACGGGAATGATATTCAATCATTTTTGTTATTTTTATGCCCGCTTGCTGTTTTGCTGGAGAGTGCATGGCAAAGTTTGCGTGTTGCCGATGAGATATAATGGTAAACGGGACAGTTCATTGAGGAAATTGTTGTATTTAATCTAATAGCAGAGCAACACAGTGCATGTGCAATACTCCTCACTACGTAGATCCTACTTAGGAACGGACATGCAATCCTACTTCAGTAATGATAAGTTGATAAATAACTTACTTGGATAATAATACTAGGTACTTATATGTAGATTTGGTATAACATTTAAACAATTAACAAATATGTTTCTAGGTTCAATAATACAATACGTATTACATAAATTAAAAATACGAAAAACGGCTGATGGGGGTTGGAAACGTAGAGGTAAGTAGGTTTAGTAGTGGTAGGACTCTTGGCAGAGTCCGCCTGGGGAAGTACCACACTTTTGCCAGTTATTCTACCGCCAAGCAGTAATGTGCGAACATTACTGTTTTTCGGTCTGATGGGCAATGTTTCCAGAGAAATTACAGGGCTTAGAGATATAGCATCTTAGATCTCTGGGTGACGAGCGCAGTGCAGTGCTAGGTAATGATTTTGACTTTTCATGTTCCAATTGCTGCATGTCACTGTTCTGTTATGTGGCAGGTATGTTGCTTACCATCAGGCACATGTTCTGTTGGGCTCGTCACTCTTTATTTAAAAAAAAAAATATAATAAAGCCTAGGATCGGGTTGAGTGTCAAATTATTATTGGTGAGTCTTATTGGAGAGATATGTCCAGCAATGGACGATTATGATAATGTATTAAATCCACAAAACTATTTACCTACATATTTCTTAAACTCACAACAATAGTAATTGTAAATACATACTCGTCATTATAAATAGGAAGATAGGAACACCCAGATACAGTATAAATATTTGTGTTAATCACACAAATACGTGCACTGAGTGGGAAACGAGGAAACGACCCCACGACCTACGGCTTCGCAGGCAGACGTACTACAACCTTAGCTACTAGGCCAGTCAAAGGAAATTGAACTTAATAAACTATCTGATATAATGATAAAAATATCAGCTATGAAAGTTATGTAGTGTTTGACCTTAACCTTTCATATCCATTTTACTAGTTGGGTTGTGTTACTACATTATATAGATCGGCGTGTTGTTTACTGCATTTAAATAAACTCTAAGTAAGTATGTGCCTAAGTATAAGTAGTAGGGCATACTCGCCTACTAATAATTAGATTAGTAGGCGAGTATGCCCCTATATCTTCTGTGCTTGCCTAAACCTCAGTAGGCAGTAGAACCCACCTGAGACCAACAGCTATATATGGGGTTTTATGATACAAAAATTGGCAGTCATAAGGACTGCCAATATAATTGAAAACTTATAATTTAGTACTGATATTGCAATTGTATGGCGTCTAAAATGCACACTTCCAGCTCTGCTGCTCTGAATCCAGTTCAACGCTACGTCGCTATATTAACATGTTAGTGGCGTTAATCCATTACAAGATTTCTCCCAACCCAGGAGCACTCAACGTCACTAATGAAATTTCCACGGATTTTGCAACCGTAAAATCTTTATTATTTGTAAAATATTTAGCCACCATTCTCAGACGCTACGCCACCGCCGCCACTGCCGCCACCACCCGACATTAGCTTAGTCAGTAGCGTGACCTCGTAAGATTTTCTCTAAAGAAGTTATCACTTGAAAAAAGTGTTGTTTACTGTCGAGCGCCTCTTTGAAATCAAGATCTAGTGCTAATATTTTCCATAGAGGTGTAATCCTTCCTTTTTCATAATATTTAGGTATTAGGGTAAGGTCTACCGCGCTTCGAGGGTTGCTTAAAAAGTTACAAACCTGTTACAGGTTAAAGTTAAGGTTATAATACTCTGTGTAAAAAGTATCGGGAATATGTCAATAAAAATACCCGTGTAAAAGAGATTTTTTTACTGCATGTTGGTAGCACTGTACTGATTTAGCGCGCAAAGTTTGAGCGGGATCTTTCATAATCTATACTAATATTATAAAGCTGAAGAGTTTGTTTGTTTGTTTGTTTGAACGCTAGGATCTCGGGAAGTACTGGTCCGAATTGGAAGGTTCTTTTTCTGTTGGATAGTCCATTTATCGAGGAAGGCTATAGAAAATAACTGTACTATTAATTGAAGCGGAGCATGAAACAAGAATGTAACAAAATCGGGATAAAATTTAATATTCCCCTTTTGAGAGTTTTCGTACGTTTCGTGCTTTGACATGACACATGACAGCATGTGTCAAAGATTGCGTCATTGAATTTCAGTAATCTGTTCATTGAATATAAACCTTTGCTAATCAAATTTGTTTTTAAATCTGAGTTGGTACGGCCAATTTCCGACAGGTGCCGTAGCAGGTAGCTGAAGAGGTGTTTTGTTTGAAAGCGATATTCTCAGGAATAACTGAACAAACAAACCACAGAAATGTAAGCAGATTACACATCTGTGGCAAAGGTTTATATTCAATGACGCAATCTTAGACTGTCAAAGCTGTCATGTGTCTTGTCAAAGCACGAAACGTACGAAAACTCTCAAAAAAGCAATATTTTTTCCCGATTTTGTTACATTCTTGATTCATGCTCCGCTTGTATTAATAGTAGCGTTATGTTCTATAATAGCCTATAGTTAGTTAGTATAGTTCTATGTGCTATAGCCTTCCTCGATAAATGGACTATCCAATAGAAAAATAATCTTTCTATTTGGACCAGTACTTCCCGAGATCCTAACGTTCAAACAAACAAACTCTTCAGTTTTTTATTATTAGTATCTATACTACTCTTCAGTTTTATAATATTAGTATCTATTAATATTATCTACTAATATTAGCTATAGGCTATAAATAGGCTAGAACATAACGCTACTATTAATAGAAGCGGAGCATGAATCAAGAATGTAACAAAATCGGGGGAAAAAAATTTTTTTTAGAGTTTTCGTACGTTTCGTGCTTTGGCATGACACATGACATGTGTCTAAGATTGCGTCATTGAATATCACAGATTAAACACCTCTTGAATATAAACCTTTGCTAATCTTTGTTTATAAATCTGAGTTGGTACGACCAATTTCCGACAGGTGGCGTAGCAGGTAGCTGAAGAGGTGTTTTGTTTGAAAGCGATATTATTAGGAATGACTGAACCGATTACAGTCATTCTGTCACTGTTGTATATATATAATGAGTGCTATATAATGTACCACGGGCGAAGCCGGGGCGGACATCTAGTTATAGATATAGATAAAAGTTAAAGTTGTGGTATTTTTAAGTTTTAACTGTTCGAAATACTTTTATTAAATGATTTAACAAAAAAATATGCTCATCCCAATTTTTCCTTTATATAAGACGTTGATGATTTGACTGGAGTCCATGCCTCTAATTTGAGTGTGTGATGGCTCATAAAAGTGAAGTATGTGGAAAATTGTAATGCGATGCGTTACTGCGTCTCCGCAACGCCATTAGGCGCTGAGTGATATACTACCATCGTGGGTGCAATGACAAGTACGCACGTGAGAAACTTCCCAATGTACAGAGCTGGATAATATGTACCTACCATAACTTGTACTGATGTTTATCTCAAAAGGATTGCACCTTCTACATACGGATGGTTTTGAATTCCAATGGTTATTTGTTTATCACATGTTAAGAGCAGGACATGTTCCTAATGGTAAGCCATACGTCTGCCCATAACAGGACAGTGTCAAGCAGCTATTGGATAACGTCAGAGCAGATTCGCTCTTGTGTTGCGTATTGGTCGCACATAAAGGTCAGGTCAGCTCAGCCCCTACTTTTGTTTCAATCGAGAAACGTACCGAACGGTTAATTGCAGCGAAACAGCGGTTCTTAGTTCGGAAAAACTTTAACATCACGACTGGACTGGAACTAAGTTAACATATAGGTATTGCCCCAGAGTAGTTGATGGGCTTTTAATCAAATACATTTCAGAGTGTATGAAGTTGATCTACATGATCCGACATGATCTAATCACAGATTATAAGTAGAGAGATACGATCCCATCTACTTAGTCTGTGCGTGTTTCTATCGGACTCGAAAAGTCGTCAACGTTTCTTGTATGACATTCCAAAGCCTCGAGCACAGAGTTTTGATTCTCTTTACGAAATAATAAGGATTCATGTTCTTTATTTTCTAAACAGGAATATGTTGTCGGTTTGAATATGTTGTTGAATGGAATATGTTGTCGGTGAGAATACCCCCCAGGTATTCTCTGGTAGATAATCTGGCGTCTTCAAGTCGAGAGTGACGTTAAGGGGTGTCCCCCAGCAAAACGAATTTTTTGTCCGGTTTTCAAATCTACTCATTAGCAAAAACAAATATCAACTAGTAAAAAATACATTAAATTTCTACAGTTTCTTGGCTTCAAAATGGTGTTTTACTTTATAATGAATTTATATAATCTCCTCAAGCCGAAACCAAAAAAAAAAAGTATTTGTAATTATCATGCATCAACTCGAAATCCCGCCATTATTTGAATTTTGTACTTACACCAACGGATAGACAATTCCATTACGAACATTTCGGTAGAAATATTTTTTCAAAAGACCAAAATTTGATTTTATATAGAGTTTATTCTAAAATTTTAGCGTAAAACAACGAGAAATCCTACTGTTTCTCTCTTGCTCTTTCTTGCGGTGTGCGATGAGGTAAGAAATACTCAAATTCATTTGCTCGGGGTATGCCCTTAAGTATTTTTTCTAAGTAGGGAGCGCTGCATTATTGTAAGCCGCATCATAGTTTAAAATCAAGATCTAGTGCTAACATGTTTTCTATAAGATCCAGTTTCATAATATTTAGGTATTAGAGGAAGGAAATCGACATATACCTACCTAGAATCTTTAGGAGGTCATGTGTCATCCAGCAACCCGTACTGGGCTAGCCTGGTGGCTTTTCTTGCGAGAGAAGGCCCTTGTCTCAGCTTTGGTAACATTTAATGGGCTGCTTATGCTTTATCAAATCCTAGGCAAAGACTACATCGTTGAAAAAAAAAACTAGTCTCATGAAGAGTATTTTGTTTCTGCAAATTCTGTATTCAAAACATTATGAATGTACGTCACGAGAGCCTCCATAATGAGTAGGTATTCAAATGAAGTGTCGCTTCTATTGTACGCCGCAGCTTAATAGAGCTGGCGCTAATTGATGTAAATGACTAATAATCACATGGTAATTCAGCTAATGACTGACACGCTCCGGTGACGTGAACATACCTGATACCTACACGGTATACATGATTATGATACGGTATATCTACTGTTTATGTGTGTGCCTAATTGTTTGTTTACAGAAGTAGTTTTTTGGAACGTTGGAGGAGATAGGGATTTTACTGCGCTACCAAAACGAAAAAATGTGAGACTAAAAGGGAAAAATAAACTAAAATCATTATTATAAGCGCTACTCACTCATCTATTTCGTCTTTCGATTCGAAGTCGATGCCAGCCAAATCTAACAGGTAGTGGATAGAGATACTACTTACCTGTGCCTACTTACCATGTGCGTACATCGCATCAATCTATTAACTTTTTGACCAGACTGGCACCGACTTCAAATAGATAGATGAGTGAGTAGCGCTTATAATAATGATTTTAGTTTATTTTACGCTTTAGAGTGCTTATTTGTGGTTTTAAAGTCGGTTAAATTTTTTGGAAGTAAATAGTTTATTTTACCCTTTTTAGTGTAAAACAAGTTTTCATTAATACATTTACACAATTTCTTCACAGGATCGAGAGTCATAACTTTTGTGAAATCTACAACTACGTCATCCAGAAAATTGTACGCAAATTTTAGTTTTTGGTTCATATTGCAAAAACCACTACCGATTTCGATAAGATTTATATGGGACTATTCGGAAAGCATACCCATCCGAACACAAAAACAAATTTTAAAATGTCAGCCGGGGTTCTCGAGAAATCAGGTGCCTACCTAACATACATAAAAAAAACATAAGGGTTGAATTGATAGCCTCCTCCTTTTTTGGAAGTCGGTTAAACCCGTAAATAAAATACATATATGACGGAATAGACGCGTAAAAACAGCCTATGACCGTGAACTTGGGAACACTTTGCCAAATTTATTTTTTTATTTAAATTTATTTGTACCACAAAATTAGGCAGTTTTTTGCAAAATTTGTTGCTTCTATTTTATCGGAAGGAACTTCGTTCCTACCTGCCCCTCTCCCTCTATCGCCTAACTAA
The DNA here is from genome assembly GCA_017562165.1 of Ectropis grisescens. Classification (NCBI taxonomy): domain Eukaryota; kingdom Metazoa; phylum Arthropoda; class Insecta; order Lepidoptera; family Geometridae; genus Ectropis; species Ectropis grisescens. The sequence continues at coordinate 6,279,210 of CM029767.1, forward strand.
ATCGGTTATGGCTTTCCTATTGCTGTCTGGCTGTCTCTATCATTTCAGGCGAAAAGAAAAGAGAGACCAATATGAAAGCTAAGACAGTTTTAGTTAGGCGGTAGACCCTCTGGTGTCCTATGTCACCAAATCACTTTTGTACCTCTATAATATCACAAATCACCCCGGCAGATGGCGCTGCAGTTGGTATCTAGGTTATTATCCGAGCAAAGCCGGAATGGGCCGCTAGTATGACATATAAATATGGCCATTTTTAAGAGAAATTATACTATCACTGCCGCAAGTAGCAAGCATTCAAGTTTATAAGGTACGGTTTATAATCTTTGTGATATAATGATATGATTGGAGGCTAATTGTGATAACCACGATCATTGCTGGTAAGTGACTGGGAGGAACCAATGAAGACGGATGTATCCGCAAGGCGCAGGTAATAGACCCACCGCACGACTCCCGAGGTCGCGGCTCCCCTTCTTGCCAATTACAATCAAACACAGCACGTTCACAGCACTTCCCTATCTCTCTCACCAAAATAGCAATGAGAGCTCTTTTATTGAATAAATCGTAGTAGAACATTGATAAGAACGATCGTTTTCTAAGCGTAAGGTAACGTCCTCAAGTCCTGTCTACTCTGAACTCTGATATGTATGTCACAAAATGTTCAAGTTTGTTTTTGGCCAATAGTTTTAACAGTGAATGGAACTTTGGGAAAAAACAACATGTTCCCAATAAAACGTCTCATAAAGACTCGTACATTCTGTGTACTAAATATCGGGAATTTGTCAATAAAACAAAAAATATAAATTATTAATCCAAATTTATTTTATCGCCTTCAAAGTAGGCCCCATCGCTTGCAATACAACATCTCCAACGCTTCACCCAGTCTTCCATACATTTATCATAGGCTAATTGCGGTATGGCCTTTAGCTCATTCAGCGAATTTTCTTTTATGGCTTCTATCGACACAAAACGTTTTCCTCGATGTGGTAATTTTAACTTGGGAAATAAAAAAAAGTCAAACGGAGGCATATCAGGTGAATACGGTGCTTCGTCGAGAACTTTTGTTGAATTTTTGACTAAAAACTCTTTCACTATAATGGATTTGTGTTGCCACAAATCTAGACGTTTTCGGCGGATACTCTCACACAAACGCTTCATGACGCCTAAATAATATTCTTTATTCACTGTTTCTCCCTCTGGAAGGAATTTGGAGTGAACCACACCACGGTAGTAAAAAAAAACTGTCAGCATCACCATGATTTTAGAGCGAATTTGCCGCGGTTTTTGGATTTCGGCTCGTGTTCGAGATGTCATTCTGAAGACTGTTGGCTTGTTTGCATGTCGTACTCATAAACCCATGTCTCGTCGCCAGTCATTATACGTTTCATAAAGGTCGGATCCGTAGAAGCTCGGGAAACCATGTCTTCAGCGACAAGCTTTCGCTGCGCTTTTTGAACAAAATTGAGCTCTTTTGGAACTAGTCGAGCGGCGACGCGTTTCATGCCTAAAATTAGGCTTGGGCAAAAAAAATCGATATAGAAATATCGATTTTATTTTTGGAAAATAATCGATATTTATCGACGATTTTTTTATTTCCGATGTATCGATTTTCGATATTTATTTTCGGATATCAAAAACGATATATTTTGCCTCGAATTTCCAAGCATATATCCACTTTAATTCTACAATTGCATTATCAAATGCTATATGAAACACAACCAACTATATTCGCTCAGAATATTCTTCAGTGTCAAATTTATTCAGGACAACGTTCTCCAGATGTAAGGTCTGACCGAGCAACATCACCAAAAGCAAAATAAATTAAATATCTATCTAAATATAATATATAAATATCGATTTATTAGACGTTGTGACGTCAATAATATGCCTTTTATATGTGTGTAACTTATGTATTTTCATTTTTAATTATCTAATTAATAAGTGATATTTATTTAAGTACCTAACCTTCTCTTGAAAAAAAATCGATATATCGGAATATCGATATTTTTTGAAAATATATATCGATACATTGGGAAAGTATCGATACGATTTATATCGATATATTTTGTTTATTTGCCCATCCCTACCTAAAATGTCAATGAGAATGTTGTGGACGGACTTAAAAGATTTGTTTACCTCACTAGCCAACTCTCTCAGACTCATACGTCGATTTTCGAGCACTAGATTCACGATTCACCACATGACATATCATTCGAAACACAAAATTTAAGGCACACTCTTTTTTCAACAATATTTTCCATTGTAAAAAAAATCGCCGAGAACTCAAAACTATGACCAATAAAAAGTGTAGTTTAAAACAAATTTAATGACAGATCCCGCTCAAACTTAAAAGTTCGGGAAACCATGTCTTCAGCGACATGCTTTCGCTGCGCTTTTTGAACAAAATTGAGCTCTTTTGGAACTAGTCGAGCGACGACGCGTTTCATGCCTAAAATGTCAATGTCAATGTATGCATACCACGTTTTTTTTCCTTTACGATTTTTCTATATAGGTAAACGAACTTTAATATAACGTACTTTATCTCAAAATAAAGAATAATTCAATAGCATAAGACTGCACGGCATAAGTGAAAACCAAAATAATTTTATTATTAAAAATAAAAACGATTTATAAATTGAATATACCTAGGTAGGTACTCGTATATTCAATCCAGGCCAAAGGGCATGTTACTCTCGTGTGGCTTTGCTTACTATAATTGCTGTGCATACTAGGTAGTAAGCACAACACGAGAGTAACATGCGGCTGAATGATCCATGGATGAATCAATGCGGTATCCATGGCCCTTAATAAATCCATACTAATATTATAAATGCGAAAGTAACTCTGTCTGTCTGTCTGTCCGTCTTTACCGCCTAAACCAACCAAAAGATTTTGATGAAATTTGATACATAGATAGAATAGATCCCGAGAAAGGACATAGGTTACTTTTTGTTCCGAAAAAAGGGTTGAAAGGGTTAAAATAAGGGATGAAAGTTTATATGGAAAACTTCGTCATTGTTGAAGAACTATGAAACTTTACGTCTAGATATTTAACACGAAACCATAAAATGTATGTTTTAGCAGTTTTGTAGTTTCGAACTGTAGTACCTACGGGGTGGAATTGGGGTGAAAGTCTGGAAGTTCAATATTATTGAAGATAAAACCATGAAACTTTGTATCTAGAAAACAACACTTGAAATGGAGTCGATAAACGTTTGTTCCAGCAATTTTATAATTTCTAACTATACGGGGATACTTATTTAACCGCTTGATACACTGGCCGCTTTTCGCGTTTTACAAATTTGGCGGGAAAACGGGTGTCAGGTTACATAAGTGCGGTGTTTATGTTTCGGCATATGAAGTGCCGCCTTACTTTTACCCGTTTGAGCCATTTACTCTCAAGAGCGTTTCAAGACGCTTCTAGCGGTATCATTTATTTATAATTAATGTACTTAAATAAATTCAAGATGGCCGCCGCTACAAAATGGCGGATAATTTATGTTTTATTAATCCCATCAATATGGGTATCAAATGAAAGGGCTCAACAAGCAGAATACAATATACTATAAAAAATTGAAATCCAAGATGGCGGCCGCTACAAAATAAATGGCGGATAACGTAAGTTTTATCAATCCCATCAACATGGGTATCAAATGAAAGGGCTCAACAAGCAGAATACAATATACTATAAAAATTGAAATCCAAGATGGCGGCCGCTACAAAATGGCGGATAACGTAGGTTTTATCAATCCCATCAACATGGGTATCAAATGAAAGGGCTCAACAAGCAGAATACAATATACTATAAAAAATTGAAATCCAAGATGGCGGCCGCTACACAATGGCGGATAACGTAGGTTTATCAATCCCATCAATATGGGTATCAAATGAAAGTGCTCAACCAGTAGAATACAATGTACTATATAAAATTAAAATCCAAGATGGCGGCCTCTACACAATGGCGGATAACTTAGGTTTCATCAATCCCATCAACAAGGGTATCAAATAAAAGGGCTTGACAAGAAGAATACAGTGCACTATACAACCTCAATATTTAAGGTGGGCGCAGCCACTAAATGGCGTATCAGACAGAATTTTTGATAGTCGACGAGATTTCCATGGTGTCTTATCAAATGTTATGCATGATGGACGCTCGATTAAGGCAAATTAAGAACTGTGAAAATGAGTTTTTTGGAGGAGTAAACGTATTACTTTTCGGTAATCTTTTACAACTGCCTCCTATAAAATGATCAGGAACACTGTTTTCAATTCTAATATGAAATTATATATATGAAAGTAACTATCTCTGTCCGTTACCGTCGAACACTTAAGCCACTTAAAGAGTTTGTTACAATTTGGTGCACAGATAGACTAGACTTAGGAAAGGACAACGGCGACTTTTATCACAGAAAAGAGTTGAAAAAAGTGAAATGAGGAGTAAAAGTGTGCTTGGAAGGATCTTTGCACTCTTTGTATGCTATTTTTAACCGACTTCTAAAAAAGAGGAGGTTATCAATCCAGTTGTATTTCCAATTGTGAATCAATTTAGATGGTTATTTTTTTGGTTGGTAGATTATAGTTCAGAGGTGGTCATATAAATTTTATCGAAATCAGTGCGGCGGTTATTGAAATATGAACAACAAACTAAAATTTGCGTTCATGTAATCAGACGATATATCTACTAATATCTACTAATAGACTCTAATAAAATTTGGTGGACCGTCCCAATATGATTTTAAATTAAAGTCTGTTTTTGATTAATTTTTGAGAACATAGTTTTTTTTTGTAATTTCTCGTGTAAATTGTACATTTATTAATAAAAATAAAACTTTGACTTAGACCGATTTTGATTAGGAAACGTGAATTTGTATGGTAGTAGACATACAGTAGGTACTGCCTCAATTACTTTAATAAATATGTGGCGCGGACGAAGTCGCGGGTAAAAGCTAGTAAATAATAAATTAAACAAATGTTTACGCGGGTCGGTAATAGCGTTTGACTCGCAATGTTTTTTAGCCGACTTCCAAAAAAATTTACCTGATTTCTCGTGAGCCCCTGCACCGATTTTAAAATTTATTCTTGTTTTCGGATGGGCATGCTTCCCAAATGGTCCCATATAAATCTTATAGAATCGAAATCGGTCGGGTGGTTTTAGAAATATGAACCATAAACTAAAATTTGCGTACAATTTTCTGGCTGACGTATTTGTAGATTTCACAAAAGTTATGAAACCCGATCCTCATCATCATCACCAACATCAGCCGCAAGACGTCCACTGCTGAACATAGGCCTCCCCCCTAGATTTCCACAACGAACGGTCCTGCGCAACCTGTAACCAGCGGTTTCCAGCGACTTTTGTGAGGTCATCTGACCATCTAGTGGGAGGCCGTCCAACACTACGTCTTCCGGTTCGTGGTCGCCACTCGAGAACCTTTCTTCCCCATCGGTTGTCAGTTCTGCGAGCGATGTGGCCTGCCCATTGCCACTTCAGCTTGCTTACTTTTTGAGCTATGTCAGCCACTTTCGTTCTTTTGCGAATATCCTCATTACGGGTTCTGTCGCGCAAAGAGACTCCGAGCATAGCTCTCTCCATAGCTCGTTGTGTGACTTTGAGCTTCGTTATGAGGCCCACAGTGAAGGACCACGTCTCAGTTCCATAAGACATCACTGGCAACACGCACTCGCTTAAAGACTTTCGTCTTTAGGCATTGGGGTATTTTGGACTCAAAGATGTGCCGAAGTTTCCCGAACGCTGCCCATCCGAGTTGGATCCTTCGCTGGACCTCTTTGTCGAAGTTGGATCTACCTAATTGGATTTTTTGACCCAGGTAGACGTATTCGTCAACAACTTCGAGTGTAGTATTCCCAACAATAACCGGTACAGGTGAGACATGAACATTAGACATGACCTTCGTCTTGTCCATATTCATCCTCAAACCTACCTGTTGGGATACTCTACTGAGGTCCCAGAGCATAGCACCGAGGTCCTCCAGCGACTCCGCCACAATGACTATGTCGTCGGCAAACCGAAGGTGAGTGATGCATTCGCCGTTGATATTGATGCCATATCCGTTCCAGTCCAGTAGCTTGATAACATCTTCCACCGCGGCAGTGAACAGTTTCGGAGATATAACATCTCCCTGTCTCACGCCTTTCTGTAGCTGGATATGTTTTGTGCACTGGTCCTGTAATCGGACAGACATTCTGGCTTTGTTGTAAATACACTTCAACACTTCGATATAGCGATAGTCGATGCGGCATCGCTGGAGAGACTGAAGCACTGCCCAGGTCTCGATGGAATCGAAGGCTTTCTCATAGTCCACATACGCTATACATAGTGGCCAATTATGCTCCTCGGTTTTCAGTATAATCTGCCATAGCGCATGGATATCGTCTATGGTACTATAGCCTTTTCGGAAACCGGCTTGTTCGGGTGGCTGGAAGTCGTCAAACCTGCGTGCGAGACGATTCGCGATTACCCTCGAAAACTACTTATAAACGTGGCTCAGAAGTGAGATGGGTCTGTAATTCTTCAACAAGGTGTTGTCACCTTTTTTGAAGAAGAGCACCACCACACCTCTGCTCCACGCTTCTGGCGTATTACCGTTAAGTATGACGGAGTCGAACAGCTTCTGGAGGACTTTAAGTACCGGTTTTCCACCCGCTCTCAGAAGCTCAGTCGTAATTCCGTCGTCGCCAGGTGCCTTGTTGTTTTTAAGTTGTTTGAGGGCCATCCTAATCTCATACAGGCTGACTTCCGGGATATCTTCGGTAAAGTGTCGGGTCAGCTTGGCTCTGGGGTCTTTTGCCATGCTAACGACAGGTTGTACTTGCGTAGAGGTGTATAACTGTTCATAGAACCTCTAAATCTCCTCCAAAATCTCAGGCTTCGACGAGACAATGTTACCACTATCGGTCTTCAGTTTGGTCAGCTGACTTTGGCCAAGAGACAGATTTCTTGCGAACATTTTCGAGCCTTTGTCTTGATTGATCGCCTCTTCAATACTCGAAGTATTGAAGCAGCGTATGTCGCATCGTACACAAGTAGAGATCTGTCTAATGAGCCGTCTGTATACCGTCATGTCAACCGAAGACTGTAACCGCATATCTCGTCTGACCGCCATAAGATTAAGAGTTTGATCGGAGAGCTTTTGAGTTCTATTTTGGCGTCGGCTCTTATAGAACTTTCTGCCAACAGCATGAACAGTTTCCACTAGCCTGTCGTTTATTTCGTCCGCCGTTACGCACTCATCTTAGGATTCGAAGCGATTTTGAAGTTCGAGTTGAAAGTTATCGGGATCTTCGATCTGAGCATAATTTGGTCGGAGCGTGGACTTTATTAGACGTGATCTTTCGAGCTTAATGTTTAGATTTAGCGTGCCTCTTACTATACGGTGATCGCTGCCAGTCTTGACCCTGCTGATCACAGAGACATCGCTGAATATTTGCCGTTTAGTCGTAATAATGAAGTCGATCTCATTTTTGTGGAACCGTCTGGGCTAATCCAGGTCCACTTTCTTTGTGGCTGTTTCTTGAAAAAGGAGTTCATCATAAAGAGGTTCTCCCTTTCCAAGAAATCCGCTAGACGTTGCCCTCTTGGGTTCCGCTGCCCATATCCGAAATTCCCCACTCTCAACTCATCACCGCTACGTTTGCCCAGTTTCGCGTTGAAGTCTCCCATCATAACTGTGAAATGTGTTGGCGAGACATGTATGGCTTTGGAGATGTCCTCATACATGGCCTCAACCTCTTTGTCGGGATGTGTCGAGGTCGGTGCGTATACTTGTATGACCTTCAATGAATACCGTTCGCTAATTTTAAGTACAAGGTATACACCCCTGTTCGACACACTCTCGATCGTTATCACGTTGTTGACGAGAGACTTGCGGACGATAAACCCGACACCCCCTTGGGATTGTTGATCTCCTTCCCGGTAGTAGAACAAGTTGCCGGATTCGAGGGTTATCCTGTCCTTGCCCTGTCTACGGACTTCGGATAACCCCATGATATCCCATCGCAACTTGTCCACTTCTTCTTCCAACTCCACAATCTTTTCGTCAGCCCTCAGCGTCCGTGCGTTATACGTTGCCAGGTCGAGTCGTTGGGTTTGGTGCCGGGGATTCTTCGCACCCCATGCTCCGCCGGAACCAAGGCTGCCACCAGTGCCTGGAATAGCGGAGCCGCCGGGGACTAGGGGCCGTTTCCTGTTCCCGATTCGTGAATTTCTTAAATATCTACGATGGTTGTTATTTGCTCTTGTTGTTGTGTTGTTGGTTGCTATTGCTTATGAACATCTGGAAAATCGGAAACGCTTTGTGTACCTACATGTATTAAATTCACGAGAACTATGAATTGTCTGATTTAAAAATTTCACCTATCTCAATAAACGGATATTGTCAAAATCTTAGATTTGGACAGAAATTTTAAATATGTTAGACGTAACATAAGCGCCATCTATCCTTTCTTTGTTTTCATCTCTTCAAAATGTCTAACACATCTGTATCTAGAAAATATACGTGGTAGAACTGATACTTTAGAAATGATTGATGCTCACTTTCTTTTTAATGTCGCTTTTTCGTTTCATCAAATCACTACGATGCTAAAGAAATGTAAACTACAAAAATACGAAGTAGTTATGTTAAAATCGTTGAATATGTAGGTAACATAAAATTCGGGTAAGAGTGAACTAAATCAGTCAGTTGGCCATGCGGCGTTAATGAACAATAGTGAATGCCCGAAAAATAGCGGTCACGGAACAAGATAATCGATGAACTAATTCGCATAGTTCACTAAAACTTAAGGAGCGGTTCTTTATACTCATCGTTTGGTAACTGATGCCCCAACACTATTATTTATTTATTTATTCTTGGCCATGGACCATGGATACACAGACTAAGTAGAGAGATACACTATTGGACTTCAGCCACAGATAAATATTTTCGTATCAGTGCTGCCATTTATATGTTTGCTTCTTCCTTTTACTTGTGCTTAGTTGGTGTCTCTGCATCGAGAGTTTTAAGATTTTTATTGAAAATCGAATGTAATCAGGGTAGCGATTCACAATCCATTCGGTTGCACCCGAACCGGCTCAGTCGCTCTTTAGAGTATAAGTGTTCTGTGCTCAGTCGGTAGCGGTCCCGCACCCGAATGGATCGGAATTTGCGATTCTCGACGCCAATCGGATTGGCGTAGGAATGTCTTTTTGGCCAAACCCAAAGAGAATGTAAATTACTACGTAAAAATCAAAGACAAACTGCTTCATCTAGTTTTCGAATACATATTCGAATTGGTCGAAAAGTTAACTCATGGTAAAAAAATAAAATCGGCAATTATCTGTATTTTTGTTTATTCTATTGTGCTGAATGGCTACCTTACATTTAGAAATTACATAATAAACGAGTAAATCAAACAATAACTTCTAAAAATTTGCATCTGAAACACAATACATTATTAACATTTTTTACGTTACGTTTACATTTTTCTCAAACATTTTTTACTTGTCAATCTGATGATGTTGTCAAAGTCAACGGAACCATTATTTGTGTTGTTTTAAACCATAAACTTTTTACAACATTATTAATTTTATAGATATTATAGATTCCACTGATCAAAAGACTTATAAACCGTATCAGGCAGATCAATATTACTGTTTCTACAAATGTAAAACGACTATGATGTCCGAAACGAAACGTGATGTTGCGCTAACCTGGCTAACCATGATGTTGCTTGAAATGCGAATTTCATGCAACTTGGATGCAAATCATATGGAAGACTCATAAAATTGTCAAGAGAAAAAGAAGAGAACTTATAATATCATACTCCATACAAGAAGCCAGCATATGTGATTATACATATGTATAAAACGACTTGATGTCGCGCTAACCTCAACTCGCATTTTCAAGCAAATTGGATGCAAAGCATATGGAAAAACTCATAAAATTTGCTAGAAGTTAAAATAATATACTCCATACTAGAAGCCAGAGAGTTTTCGTTTTGTCATTGAACTCACATTGAAGATGAAGGCAAATTTTCAGTAAAAAATTTCACTTACTGATTTCAAACCTATTATCTATCCAATTTCATTTCGTAAGAATATGATATTATATAATATAATAGATACAACATCAATTGTAATGCGTATTATATATATATTTAATTCATCTTGAATCTTAGCATCTCTTTGTAATTAAAAATCCTTGTATTGTACTAAAGAGTTGGGATCATTATAATTTTAATAGGTTTAGAAATTACATTGTCCCAGTTAGGTATTATGCAGTTTAGTATTGAATAGTTAACTAAATTAACTAGGGTTGTATTATGTCTAGGTACAATTAGGAAAATAAAACATGTGCTATGTACAAAAAAATCTAAAGGTTTTATTGATTCCTGATTATACTTTTGTATGGAGAGCATTTTATGAAAATTCATTTTTAAAATTTTCTGTTTTATCTTTTATTAATAGTTGTTCTCAATGAGGACAAGAACAAAATTAAAAATTTTGATTAATCCCCGACTACCTCGGATTTGTAATTTGTACAACATTCTACTAGTCAAGCCCTTTCATTTGATACCCATATTGAAGGAGTAGTGAAAAAAGAAATGTACTTCGCCATTTTGTGGTGGCGGCCATCTTCGATTTGAAAATCGTCATAGTGCATAGTATTCTACCAGTTAAGCCCTTTCATTTGATACCCATGTTGAGGTAATAGTGAAAAAAATAATGTAATTCGCCATTTTGTGGTGGCGGCCATCTTGGATTTGAAATTTGTAATACTGTATAGTATTCTACTAATTAAGCCCTTTCATTTGATACCCATATTGAGGTAGGTTGTGAAGAAATATTTTATCCGCCATTTTGTGGAGGCGGCCATCTTGAATCGATATTAGCCAAACATAGCTAAAAACATCCGCACGGTAATTAACATTCAAATAAAAAAAACCGCATTGAAATCGGCTCATCCGTTTGAGCTCTACGGTGCCACAGACAGACATACACACAGACAGACAGACATCGACGTCAAACTTATAACACCCCTTTTTTTGGTCGGGGGTTAAAAAGAGCACGGCTAATACACCATCTCTGTTTTTAAACTTTGTTGCTAAATATGTTGAATATAAAGCATCAAAAATTCTTCAGATTAATTATTAAAATGTATAAATGAAGTTTCATTTGATCTTTTAGTTATAATAATCACCTTGTACTTTACAACCGGCTTCATGAATGTAGAGGTAAGGTAAGAGGTATAACAATATCAGCAAACAGGAATGTCGCATATTCAGTAGGATTAAATAATATACATAGTTTGTGATACATGTTACTTTTATTTACAAAATATATCTAGCTCTATCTAAGTCTATAATGGTAATGGGGGACATAGGTAAGTAAATGTTTGTTGAATCGAACATGTGGTACAACGGCAAGATTCTGCTTAAATACGTTCCAGTTCTGCATTACCATTATTTGTACCTATACCATCTGGTAGAAATCCTTTGCATCATCAAGTATAATATTATAGAGCTGAAGTCGAACAGGACACGAAACTACTGTCTGTTATACAAGGACTGATCCAGAGAGGGTCAAGGGGTCGCCACTCTTAGGCTGGTTCCAGAACCTAGGTAGACCATTAATTAAAACACTTATCGTACGGTCTTCTTACTTGACCCGACTATATGACCACCACCTGGGGTCAAAGCTGGATCCGCTCTTGCTATTAGGTATATCGTATATGGCATCATTTCTCGTATCTCCAAAGTTTATTTGTGAATTCTAGCCTTTTTGCTAAATCATGACATTTTCATCCTTTCATTTAAAAACACTGAGTAATAATGGCAATAATCCATATCTTCCATGTTGAATGTTGAATCACATACGAGTATATGCCTTACACCGGCAAGCTTCTACTTAAATACACGTACACTGTGTTGTCATTATATGGATCTATAACTTCTGGCAGAAATACCTTTAAATAACCTTTGCTTCATCTATAGATAGAGCTAAAGTCGAACAGATACAAAAATACTGTTTGTTATACAAGGACCAGAGGGGGGTCGTGGGTCATGACCCCTCTTGGGCTGGTTCCAGAAGTAAAACGCACGCACTTATCATACGTTCACACTTCTTACTTAGCGCCGACTATGTGAGTATGTGACCACTACTTACCTGAGGCCAAAGCTGGATCCGCTCTTGCGGTTATATCGTGTATGACGTTATCTCTTGTATCTCCAAAGTTTCTTGCCTTTTTTCTTAATCATCACATGTTTCATCATATCATCTCAAAAAATAAACAATAACAAATCAAATATGGCAATAATCCATTTGTAGCAATTTTTTAGAGCACAAGCTTAAGCTAATGTTGGGGTTTGAAGTTAACTTCAAACCCCAACATTCCAAAAACTATACACATATTATACACTAAAGTAAACAAAAACTCGTTTAGTGTCCATAATCTTACAAACATAATGAGAAAAACAGAGAAAAATTCAGTAAATAAAATAATCTGAAAATTGGATTTAGCCATCTACGATAAAAAAGCTGTCCGAATCTCAACCGAATAGAAACAGCTGGTAGTCGGTTGCAAACGTCAAAAGTAATCGAAATCTCCGTTGTCAATCGCAAATTTCCCAAACGAGTCGGTAGCGGCCAGTTTCCGTGGCTCAGCCCGAACCGAATGGATTGTGAATCGCTACGCAGTAACGATTTTTATTGCATTATCAACTTAATTGACTATTTTTATTCCCAATATTTTAACAATAAAAAAGAAGAAAAATTGTTTTAGTATGTAATTTTTTCTTCGAGTATTTGGGGTTTATAGAAGGTAAAAAAACCAAACACATCAGCTGAGCTGACAAGCAAATTATTAATTTTATTACAATCGGTTAGGTAAGTGGTTTAGGAGTCCATTGAGAACAAACATTGTGACACGAGATTTATGTATCATACAAGTATTAACTTAGATTGTTAATTTACTTTTTGACGTATTGCATAAATATGTAACAATACGCTGGAGCCCTCTTTTCGTTACATATTTATATGTTATCAACTTCGAAATGTTTACTGCAAATGACACTGTATTTGTTTGGGATCCAGTCGTTTTCACAGTTACTATTTCTAATTATTTTGATCCAATCATTTCGCCAAGCTTAATTTTATTTAGGAAATCTAGGAAACGAAATAACAAACCAAATACCTAGTGGCAACTAATAAACAATATAAATATATCGATGTAATGTGGCATAAATCTTTATTCACACAGTTCACTAATTTGACTAGAATTAATAAACTAAGTAGGTACTAAACAATCACAGATAATCAATGTCCCATATATTTTGCGTTATGAGCCGTTTTCCGACGAGACAAAAATAGTTCCAAAGTACGCACCACAGACTAAGTAGTACACTCAGACGGACATGTCGGGAACAAGGGAAATTGGTCTATGGTTCTAGACTAAATCTACTTTATCTGTGCTGAAAATGACATCTGACTTTGTCTTTCTTTTTTTTTTAATTACACAAACTGCATCAACACATAGATTTCATTTGCCAACTGGTGCTTTCATGCCAGTACGCAAATCATACATTATTTAATTTTTTGCGCTTAAAAGAAACTAGTGTCTATGAGAAAAATATACACATAGATTGAATTGATGCATTTATTTCTTTTTAAGTTCCACAACAGAGTTTTCTCAACAAAAGAATCACCACTTCTCAGGATATGTCATAATTTGAGCACAGATTTCTAAACAGATGAAACCTTCGTGAACGACACTGTGAGGCCAGTCATTAGTTATGTATGCGTGACAGCTCTCACCGACGTTGTCAAATTACTCACGTTGGTGTGCGTGTAATGTTCCCAGTCTTAAGAAAAAAATCCCACTATTGTTGTCTTAAGCTTTGGAAATTTTCACGTATAATAAACACATAAAACATTATTTTAAAATAATTTATTATTACACCGATATTATATAATGCAAGGATTTCTTGTTAATAACAAGAAATCTTATTTCTATTTTATGAAGTTAAGAATTTTGATTTTACATGCAACTAAAAATCAACTTGAATCGCAAATATTAATAAGTATGATTTGCTCCCTTAGATAGTTTAAACAAAAACCAAAACAACCATCTTTACCACCAAAACTAGTTTTGATAAAATGCATATGGGCTACCTTTTATAGGGCCAAACATCAAACCAAAAAAAAAAAAATCGTTTAAACTATTCACTAATGCTTTACTTTTTTACAAAACCTCACTTTTAAACCAAGTAATCGTATAATATTCAAAACTGCCACTATCAAATGATAATATTCTGAGACCTACTGCTGGCATTATATAACATTCTATTCTACTCGTATAATATTATTATAATGTAAGTGTATTATGTATTTTTGAAAACTCCACAGAACATACAAGTATTAAAAACTCGCTTCATAACTACAGTTTTCATCAACACTATTAGTAATTTTACTAACACTAGTAACGGCGTGGATCACTGCTAGGATCAATTCATATTATGTATAAAAAATTGGTTGCCTGTAAAGTCGGTATACGGGCGAAAGTTTTACGTGACAACGACTTTGAGTGGTAAAATATTTTTACGGAAGGGACGCGTGCCTTTCACTTTTTATGTCTGTCTCTCTCGCTTTTAGGCGGGCTAACCATGCCCGAGTGGAAGGGACGCGTGCCTCTCACTCACTCTCGTTGTGAGCGCATAACGTGAGCGGAGCGTAACGCAGTTTCTTGAAGTGTCACCCGGCAAACCAATTTATAAGACGTTGTCACGTCAAAAAACATAGTAAAAATAGGTCTTAAAATTGAATAATACTACCTACAAAAACAAAAATTAAAATCTATATTTTACCTTCACTTCAGGGAAAACTATTTCAGTGTGGTATAGCCACACGTGTTCCTATTTGTTACCATAATGGAACGCCTAAATAACATAATAGCAGGAAAAATATTCAAACTTACCTATGAAATGATATTCCTCCTTCCTTTTTTTGTTTTTGGGAACTATGTTTGCAATGTTTGAATACACAAGACGGCATTATTTAAAACAAAACATAAAATCACACAGGATGAACACGTATGGACAGGCCCGTACAAGATGAAGTTTGTGTCGTACTGACAGGAGTTTGTATTTGCTTTGGCCACATATTACTAAAAAAATAAAACCTTTTAAACTCCATAGTACACAGAAGTATTAAAACTTGTTTCATAACTATAGTTTTCATCAACACTATTAGTATTTTTATTAACTCTAGTAACGGCGAGGATTTGTTCTTGGCATCGATTCACATTAAATTAGAAAAATTAAGCTTGTAAATATAGGGCTTAAAATTGAATTATACAATGTTCATCAATAATTTCGTCTACGAGTATCTTTAAAACAAAATTAGAATCTATATTTTACCTTAACTTCAGGGAAAATAATTTCAATTTAGTATAGCAACACTGACCTATTTTCGTTGAGGTGTTGTGTTTCTATTCATCAATCGAAATAAAATCGTCTAAATTATATAAATATCAGTAAAAATATTCTAACTTTCCTATGAAATTTCCTTTTTTATTTTTGGGAACAATGTTTGCAATGTTTGATGACACAAGACGGCATAATCTTAAACAAAACATAAAACACACGGGACTCCCGTATGAGACGGAAGTCAGTTTCGACTGACTGGAGTTTGTATTTGCTTTATGTTCGATATTTGCTTTCCGGACCTAAGGATCTGTGTTCCGAACGTTCCATCTGCCTTTTGTTTTAGAAATCTGTGAATTTGAGTATTTTTCTTTCCAATGTGGATACGTATATAACACACTTATTTTCCGATGTAACTCCAACCTGGTGCAATAAACTTGTTAGGTAAATCTTAGGTAAGGTGCAAAAAGTACATTTGCAGCTAATAAATAACAGAAATATACGAAAATAAATCAAACAATAACAATTATGATAACTCACAAACGTCATAACAACTAAAAAGCACAGACTAAGTTGCTAAACAGGGAGCACAGACTAAGTAGAGAAACACTATAATTTTATGAAAAACAAAACCAGAAGTGGTATAGAGATGCCCGATAATATATGCGAATTAAATCTTAAAATCGAAACTAAGCGGAATATCGATACCTATTACAAAATTTTGGCTATGAGATACGTTCCACATTATGAAATGTATGTCTAGCCTGATAAGTGAATAGTCTATGGCTGGCCGCCATTGTTAGTTGCGCGCGCATATTTGAGCACTGATTATTTTTTCCCGCCATAACAAAACGAAACGAAACATTTTTAACAACTCGTTTTCATTGTTGAAATTAATATTTTTAATTGTAATTAATTAAGTGTGTTGAAAAAACGTCGTATGATACAAGTGTGTACTCATTGATGATTACAGTTTTCGGCTGTATTAAATGCGCCTCAGTAGTACTGTAATCACCAACATTACCAAACTTTTGCCAAAATCTACAATAACGTTGTGTACATAATACAAATATGTGGTACAAATATTGTTGCATAAGGGGATGCAAAAGTACGCGACGAAATATGATACATATATGATACACAATATATTTTTTACCAGTTGATATTTGTTTTGGCTAATGAGTAGAGAGCTCTGAAAATTTGACAAAAAAACTCGTTTTGCTGGAGGACGCAACTTAACATACAATATACAACGTTGAAGCAACGGGGTTGCATCTCCCTTATAAAAAAATAATACGGACATTATACTCGGAAAATAAGGGATACAGAAGTCTGATTAGTATGTGGTGAGAGGGTGTGTGTGTGTGTGTGTGAGAGAGAGAGGGTATGTCTGTATGGTTTATTTATATATTTTTTATGCTGTAAAAAGACTAAATTTTGCTTTTGATACTGATTTGTAAATATTGTGTATTACTCTGTAAATGAAATTATTCCAAATAAAATATTGAATTACTTGGTCAATTTTCTTTCATACATTGACCTCTGTGACCTGTGACTTTTGTTTGTACATGGCACTGAAAAAAAAGACGACAAAAATGCGGTTCAATACAAAGCGACAAGTACATACATATTTTACAACCATAGGACAGACCTCGTAGTAAATAAATTACACTATTTTAACTCTTTAGTTAATAAAGTCCACTTATCATTAACTCATTCAAGGCCACCATTATGTTCTAATAGTTCCGAACGATGCCGTCTAATCCAAACGGCACTGCACAATGACATTAAAAAACACATATAAACTTTACAAAGCACAATGAAATTACATGGACATGCCAGGCGTGACATGTAGATACCTAAACCAAAATCTGTCTCTATCAATAAAAAAGGAAAATAACATTTATGAAATAAACGCCTTTCCCAGATGAAGATGTGAGGATCCAATTACAGATATATATTGTTATTAATAATTTACGTACGTTAATAATATTAGGTACTCGTACATTGTTCGCGGCGATTGGTTGATTGGACGACATTGAATGAGTTAATGGCTAAAAATTTTTTTAAAAACATGCATTACTGATTCAATCCCATGTGATCCCATGTAACGAATACCATGAATTCGATCCATTCGATCTAGTGACAATCGATAAACCGATACCGTCGTGATACCGTCTAATTTTTAGGTATCCCTAACGTGGACTTTCGATTTTTTTTTTTGGATTCACAGACTAAGTAGTACACTTAGTCTGCTAAGTACCTAGAACTCTTTTTTTTTCTTAATTTATCGTGCGCGCTGTGACATATTTGAATTTTACAAGGTGTGACGTTGGCATGAAATAAAATTGTGACTACTGAAGTAAAGTCTACTTAGTCTGTGAAAAAAGCGAGGGGAGTAGAAGTGTCAGATTTGTTAGGCTGGACCACACCCCGGACACTCCACTAAAACTCCATTCAACCGCCGCTGTGGAGTTGCCTACTCTTCACACAACTACGCAGATGTCGTTCGTACACACGCGTGAATGTGTGCGTTAGCGCTAGGGCTACTGCATTGTTTTATTGAATAGTTGTGCCCCTTGAGTTCACCTGGTGACGTAGTCTATAAACTTGCTATAATGTTGAGTTACATAAATAGAATGGAGCCAAATTATACTATTCTAATTATAACTCCAGGGGTTAAAAGGGTGTTTGCACAGATTTCTAAATTGTTTCATAAATCTGTGGGTGTTTGTATTGCCGCGTAAAATGAAACGAAACCGATGATAGATTAGATCAGGTGCCTAGATATCTATTTCTGTTAGTAGGTACACATTCGCACTTTATTTTACACTTACCCATGAAGGAAACTTTACTCTGTCACTATAATTATTCCTACAGGCGTTATCAATCTGTGCTTGGGCACGTAAGTTACTGGCTGTGTAAGTTACGAACTTAGAGTTAAAAATTACTTCGTTATTATAAATAAATAAATATTGGTAGACAATTCACACACAACACCATCTGACCCCAAACTAAGCAAAGCTTGTAATATTATAAAGCAACGTTATTGAAAAGTTTCTAATCTTACGTTATTTTATCATTAGGAAATTAAATAAAGCTTTTAATCTTGTGCCGTTTAGTTGACGGAAAGCCGTAAACAGCAAAACAACCCACCATGATGATAATTCGTTAGGAATTAGATGTTCGATACCAGCCCTTCGTTGAGTGCTCCTAGAGTATCCGAAACGGCCTGAGGGGTGAGGAAGCTTGAAATTGGCGGGGGTTGGGGAGTGTCCGTTCTATCTGTATTATCTATTCTATGGCTGGACGTCAAACTCGAATGACATAACGAAAAAAAAAGGAAAATGACGTTAGATTTGTATGAGGTTGACCCCCCATGGTACGCACTAGATGGCGGTGTGGAATTTCAAAAAGATTTGTCTGTACCATAGACTCTCAAAAGTGTAATTACTATGAAGCCCCTCCCAATGTTCAGGGAAAAAGTGTAAATCTAAATTATTTGCGATAACTAAAAATGTTGGAGGTTTCCTGAACGACACATCACTTATTTTAGATAAATTATAATTTTCTCCTCAGCTCAGCTGATGTGTTTGGTTTGTATACCTTCAATAAATTTTAAATACTCGAAGAAAAAATTTCGTTGTAAATCAAATTTTCTTCTTTTTTAGTGTTAAAATATTGGGAATAAAAATAGTCAATTAAATTGATAATGGAATAAAAGATCGTTACAGATCACATTCGATTTTCAATAAAAATCTTTAAAACTCTCGATGCAGAGACACAAACTAAGCACAAGTAAAAGAAAGATTCAAAAATATAAATAGCAACACCGATATGAAAATATTTATCTGTGGCTGAAGGACTAGTATCTATTCTCTCCACTTAGTCTGTGGAATCCATCTAGTGTTTTGTGGTACCTATCTATCCCAAGAATAAATAAAAAAATTAATAGTGTTGGGACATTAGTTACCAAACCACGAGTATACAGAACAGCTCCTTAAGTTTTAGTGAACTATGCCAATTAGCTCATCGATTATCTGGTTCCGTGACCGTTATTTTTCGGCGATCCACTATTGTTCAGTAATGCCGCATGGTAAACTGACTGATTTAGTTCGCTCTTACCGGAATTGTATGTTGCGTATTCAACGATTTTAATATATTTCGAATTTTTGTAGTGAACTTTTCTTTAGCAGCATTGTGATTTGAAATTCATTGAAACGAAAAAGCGACAGTAAAAAGAAAGTTAAGCATTTCTAAAGTATCATTTCTACCACGTATTTTTTTTTCTAGATACAGATTTTCTAGACATTTTCAAGAGATTAAAACAAAGAAATGATACTCGTATATGGCGCTTATATTACGTCTAACATTACTTGACATTTCTGTCCAAATCTAAGGTTTTGACAATATCCGTATATTGAGATAGATGAATTTTTTTAAATCAGACAATTTATAGTTCTCTTGAATTTTAATGCATGTACACAAACCGTTTCCGAGTTTGCAGATGTTCATAAGCAATAGCAACCAACAACAACAACAATAGCAAATAACAACAATCGTAGTCATCTACGGTCAGGTAGCAAAAGCATAAGCAGCCCACTAATTGTTCCCACTGCTGGGACTCAGGCCTTCTTTTTCAAAGAGAGAGTCATACCTATAATCCACCACGCTGGCGCAGTGTACCAATCCACACTGATGACACAGTCTTGACCTTGAAGAATTCTAGGTACATGTCGGTTTCCTCACGAAGTTCCTTAACCGTTTTAAGTTAGCCGCATTACGTACATATTATTATCTTCCAAACGATAGGATACCAATCGGCAGTTGCCATCCTCCCGACGAGACCAGCCGGAACTTTTCTCAATTCATGTGAAATTTTTGTATTTTACATTATATGAAATAGTTAAATATTGGACCGCAGTATGAATTAAACAATTGCAATATTGTCTTCTAAAATATTTGAAAAAGACCGAACGAACGAAAGATGGGAGCGAACTAGTTTGACACAGGTATGCGAGCTAAGTTCAGCGTTCCCAGTGGACCTCACTATGTGGCTCAGTGGCTTTTGACATTGACATCGCAATCTAAAACTTACAAGCGCCTTCTATCGTCCTTTTTTCGAACCATTTTTTTTATCTCGTCGGAAAACGGCTCATTATCACACGCTAACTTTGGCAACACTGGGCTTTTATAATGCGCTATATTGTTTTAGCAAATGAAATCTTCATTCTTCATTCTTCATTTGCTAAATATAATATTTTAATGTTTAAAATGTGGAAATAAGTTATTGAATTATGTATCTACTTGTGAAACGTGATTAGGGTTCCGCAAAATTTTAAAAGTATCGATACCTACTCGATGCCAAGTATCGTATCAAAAGTATCGATATCAATGAAATTATCCTATCAAAAGTATCGATACTACTCAGTATCGAGTACTTTTTCTTTGCCTCGGGAAACGTGTTAAATTCTCAAAAAAGTACATCTAATATATAAAATTCTCGTGTCACAGTTTTAGTTGCCATACTCCTCCGAAACGGCTTGACCGATTTTGATGAAATTTTTTGTGCTTATCCGGTATCTATGAGAATCGGCCAACATCTATTTTTCATCCCCCTAAATGTTAGGGGTAATCCACCCCTAAATTTTTTTTTTTATTTTTCAGACAAAATTTCTAATTTCTATTTTTTTATGATACAACATACAAAAAGACATACAATCCCCAATTTTCACCCTTCTACGATCAACCCTTATCTTTTAATAGCCATTTTAATAATTTAATCATTTTTCCTTTCCGGTCGAAAACTGATCAATCGTCATTTAATTAGTTATCCCCGCCAGTTGTCTACATGTGTCACTTCTGACCCAGTAAACAGCACGATAATTTGGGGATCAAAAGTAGCCTATAGCATATTTATAGTTTGAACACGCTAATCTTGGGAACTGCTGGACCGATTTAAAAAAAATCATTCACCGTTCTTTCGTAATCCTTAAATGCTATAGGTTATATATATGTACCACGGGCGAAGCCGGGGCGGGCCGCTAGTTATTAATAAAAATCTTTATTCAAAAATAAAAACATACATTATAAAAACATAAACATAGTTAATACTACTACTAATTTACTTTGTGAACCCCCCAGTCTTCGTTACAATCAGACATAAATAATAATTTATTGACGCGTGAACCAGTGAGACGGTTTCTTGCAGACGCTATCAAGGCCCCAGCCTTTGAGAAAAGTCTTTCAGACGGTACTGAAGTTCCGGGTATTATGAGGTATTTGGTGGCTATTGTATATAATTTAGGGTATACCGTTTTCATCTCGCTCTATTTTATGAATGGATCTGATTTTAAAGAAGACACCGGACTTGAAAGGTATTGTCCGATTTCATCTTTATCAAAGTTGCGGTGCCTATTTGATCGACTAAGAGCTAATTTGTTGTGAAAACTCCATACTTTTCCGATTCATTTTCAGACTCCGGAGACGGGACTGTAGGCGGGGAATCATCAGTATTTACTTTTCTTCTAATAAATCCAACAAATAACCAACTATTGTTATTTCACTCACCCATCATCCTTTCAGTCGCGCGTGCGCGTCGTCGTGCGTCGTTCGTAGCCCGTATTGCTAGGCGATACGGTTTAATATCGGTATAAGATACCGATCCGAGCGTATCGCTACTATTCGCTAATATCGGGTTTCAAAAATATATAGTTTTTACTCGCGTCGATATCGGATATTACGATATTGATCTAATATACGATTCAGTAATATACGATTTGTATCGGCCGCTCCTATGAAGTGACAGGCATCGAGTACATCAGAAAGTATCGATACCCAGTAAAGTATCGGAACAATGTATCGAGTACGGTATCGAGTAGGTATCGCAACGCAAGTATCGATACTACTCAAGTATCGATACTTTTTGCGGATCCCTAAACGTGATTCCTGGATGTTTTTTGCGTTGGTTACTACGGCTTTTACAGCATTTCACTACACTAGATAAGACATTCTGTGTGTTGAGATTTTTCTTTAACCCAAAACGTGTCGGCTGGCTGAGGTTTGCGCGCGTAATAGCCGACTTTCGTGTGGATGAGTGTCAACCTGTATGTGACAGGGAACTGGCCGACTTGACTTGACAAGTTGACACACAGTGCTTGTGTTAGCGAGACTACGTCCGTCATTTTCATACGTCCATGACACGAATTAATAGTTGAATACGTCATAGGTCCTTGCCCCGTGCCCAGTGCCCACTCCCTCGCACCCCGCAACCGTGGGCACCCGCCTCTTTCCCACTCATACCTCATACTTGCTTAGTGCGTTCGCTCGCTCGCTCAGACGCTCAGTAAGCCAACAACAACATTATATTCTCTCTTTGCAGCCAACGTCTCAGGTCCGACACTGCGCTTGGTTTATTTACAAAATATTCTGGCACATTGTACCATGGAAAACATTTCTGAGGATACTCATAATCCCGAATGGACACAATTTGAAATGGACCTAATTCGTTGTATTAGAGATGATTATCCAATAATTTATACCAACGTTGAAAACATGACACGCCATCAGCGGGCGGGAAAGGTTAGAAGCGCCTGGAAACAGATCAGTGAAAAATTCAAGGAAATTCCAGGTAAGTTTCTTATTTAATTGTTCACGTTTGATTTTAATTTTTTCAGATTGAATAACAAGTTTCAACTTTATTATATTCATACAATTTCACTCGTCTATTCAGAAGAACCTTCAATAATCACCTTAATGCGGCACAAACACAAATAATTACCTAGCACATTGCACTGTGTTCGTCACCCCGGGATATAAGATGATTTACTTATCTCTTTGTACAAATCATTACTACTTTAATATTTTTTTCCAGGTACATACATCAAAGCAAGGTGGAGAAGTATTTTAGACAATTATCTGAAAGTAAAAATTTTCGCTGAAGCCGGCTCAGTAAATAACAAATTCATGGATGGAACGTTAAGTTTCTTGGAAGGCCAACCAAACTCATTCAATCACAAGATTTCCAAAGGAACTTCTCACAATGATCCAAACAAGGAACACTCTGATGATGACGTAGAAACTTCAGATAAATACGTAGTAGATTTAACAGAGTCTCTTCATGAAGAGGTTGATAGTGATAATGAAGTTGTAGAAGTAGAAGACGAAGTTATTGGTTTTAATGACAACATCACTACCACTGAAGAAGAAAATAAAATTACAACTCAAAAAAAGTGGACTGAAGAAGAACTGTTGAATGCTACTCGATTGACCAAAGAAATGATTGATCAACTGATACTGATCAAAACCAGGAACATGGCTCCAATGGTCACAAAGTAATTATTGTGATTTAATATTGTATGAAAATTTTATCCAATTGATGGATTTACTTACAGAAACATTCTTTAAATTTTAGTTACTTTTAGAATTTTTTAGGGCTAGAACTAGCTAGACTAATTCTAGTTAACCCGATTTTGCCATTTATTCCACTACCAAGAAGTAGCAGTGTAAAATACTGTATTCGGGTTTAAAGACCCTTTAGTAAACATCTTAAATCTCGGGGTATCGAGCACAGTGTAGTGATAATGCTTAAATTGTTCTTTGTTCAAACAGCTGCGCGGTACTATCCTATTATGGGCAGGCATTGAGTACCATCATGTCCTACTCGTCTCGTCACACTGTAATATTAATTTAAAAAACAGTCCTTTTCTTCTAAAATAATAAACAAACACATTATTGTTTTAAAATTTCTAAGAATAAATAATACACATTTAAAGTTCTTTAAGGTGTTGTTTTATTGTAAAATACCTTAATGTTTTATAGTAAATATGGAAAAGAAAAGCATATATAACTTAACTATCATATATATTCGTTTATTTCCTTTGACACTACTGCTTGGCACTACTGGTAGTGTGATGGGAAATTTTACTTTCCCATGGCACTACTACTGCTCTTATTGGCTGATTAAACACATACTGTAAAGTTTCCAGTGGATTATCTCATTAACCATGGTAGGTACTTCTAAACTTAAAAAAAAAAAAATTTTTTAGAAAGACTGTTAGTGAGAATAAAACTAAACTGAAAGAAACGATTAACATGTTTTTAAATTTTTATTCAAAAATTCATTCATAACAAAAGTATTGGTTTTGAAACTTATCAAATACCGAATGACATAGACTCATCAATTATTTCGAATTAATTTTATTTGAAATGTATGAGATTAGGCCGTAAAATATGGTCACACCAATGGATTAATGAAAACTTGTTTTACACTAAAAAGGGTAAAATAAACTATTTACTTCCAAAAAACTAAACCGACTTCTAAACCACAAATAGGCACTCAAAAGCGAAAAATAAATTAAAATCATTCTTACAAGTGCTACTCACTCATCTATTTGAAGTATTAAAAAACTATTACATAATTCAAACATTTTTTTTGTGTTGTCGTTTTTGTCATATTATATACAATAACGGTCTTATTCATAAAAAGTTATAGCATGTCTAAAGTCTTGCTATAGTACGTCTTAGAAAAAATGGTATTCATAACAGCATTTTAGCGCTAAAACGTGCTATAAGCCTTCTATAAAGTTATAGAGCCGAGAACCCTACTTTAGCGGTGTTTTAAGGCAAATATGGCCGACTCTTAACAGCTGATTAGTGTCTATATGGCGTTGTGACATATTCAACTTCAACTTATTTTTTGGTTTCCATTCGGTAATGTCACCGTAATTTTGCCAATGTCCAGCGTTTGAGCGTTGCCGCGTTGGGAGCACAGACTAAGTAGAGAGATCCACTTGGGAGTATGTAGCTTTGTTATATTAAGTTTTTAATTCAGGTGCTCAGTCTTCCATCTTCTTCATAGCTTTTGAGAATTAATACTGTTACAGTTTAATATTATATTTGTGAATATATTTAGATAGGACATGCACAAATGGAGAAAACATAAGAGGGATGATTGGAAAAGTTTGTAGGACAGGAAATCAGGTGGAATCATATTATAAAGGGAGTCATGTAATCTAATACAATTAAAAAAGATGTGATCGGAGGTGCCTTCTGCTAAACCGCCTTCACAGAGTAAATTGTCGCGTAATGTTAATTTTGCGAGAAACACCGGAGTACAAGCAAAGCCCTATCGTAGGCGACAAATAGTAAACGTAGTCTGTTTGTTAATTTTTTTATGTATGAAAAACCATGGTTTTGAAGGAATGGTGGGCTGTATTTGGCCATAAAATTTTCCTGTTATATTTTTAGTTCGAATCCAAGTAGAATTCCAAGATTCAAGCAATTGAGGTTGGCATATTGCTGATAAATCATGAGAGTAAACGTGACAGTGGTCATTATTACCAGAAATTGTGTCTTGTTTGGCATGAAAGTCTGCATTTTCATTGCCTGATAGCCATTTGTGACAGTGAAACTGTTGTATGTGTAATTACCAATTTTTATAGGTACGTGTTAACATAAATATTAAAATGCAAGCGTTACAAGGTTTGAATGCTCTCGACACGATTGAACAGCTTGAATGTAATCCACATCGACGAAAGGTGTATAAAAGTAGGATTGATCCTTTTACTTTCGGAGTTTATTTCTAATTTATTTCTTTAGCAATTATAAAATACAAGAAATTAATGAGAGAACGAACAAACACCACTACGTTTTATTAGTAATATAACTTTAAATTTCCCCGCTTCATAATTTCACAGTGTATGTACTTTTTTTTTATTCTGTAACATTGTCTATGGTTCCACCGTCAAACTAGTTTTATCTGTGGATGATTCTGTCAGTTTTTCTATAAAGTCGATCGATTTCACATCGATTTCATTATAATGGCAACATTTTGATCCTAAAACTGATATTAGTAATGCTTTAGTTATAGAAGGCTTATAGAGCGTTTATGAATACGGAATTTTATAGAAGGTTTTATAAGCTTATCGAGCGTTTGAACTAATTAGTGTTTTAAGTCTTCTATAAGCATTTATTATGAATAAGACCGTTAATCTATACTAATACTAGCGGCCAGTTCCGGCTTCGCTCGGATATTGTCATATGTATAAAGACAAATATTCGGAATAAAAACTATTCACGTTGGATCGAACTGCACATGGTGTGCAAGTTTTTAACCGACTTCAAAAAAGGAGGTTTCTCAATTCGACCGTATGTATGTTCTTTTTTTTTTTTTTTTATGTGTGTTCGCGGATAACTTCGTCGTTTATGAACCGATTTTGATGATTCTTTTTTTGTTGTAAAGGAGAAATTCCAATGGTGGTACCATGATAAGGAAACCAGGATCTGATGATGGTATCCTAGAGAAATCGAGGATAACTTTCGAAAATTGTAAAGATGACTAGTGCGTTAGTTAAGTTTTTGCTTGAGCATTTTAAAGCAGTATAGTTTAAAGATGGTTCGATCTGATGAGGGAACGGGAAGACGGTCGAGGGAACTCCTCGACGGTACATAGTAGTTACCTTGTGTTTGGGCTCGATGAATTTGTATTGATGAGAACTTTTTACATAGATGGGTTGTGACTGTCATTAGTGGTCTGATGATGAAGATAAAGGACAGTCAAGGGAATTTCTTAACGGTTTACAGGAACTACCCAGTGTTTGGGTTTAATTCATGTATTGAGTTCTCAACACGAAATCGTGTAAATGCATTAGTGAAAACTTGTTTAGCACTAAAAAGGGTAAAATACCTACCTGTTAGATTTGGCTGGCACCGACTTCATATGGATGAGTGAGTAGAGGTTATAATAATTACCTATATTAAATTATTTTTCGCTTTTGAGTGCCTATTTGTGGTGTTGAAGTCGGTTTAATTTTTTGTAAAAAATAGTTTATTAATAGATAGAGTGTTTCAAGAGAAAGGCTTAATCTTATCTTATTACTTTAAAAGACCAATTCTTGTAGGTATATAAGTATATAATATATATATATATACATATGTATAGAACCTGAATCTCAGAAACGGCTTGAACGATTTTCATGAAATCATGTATACAGGGGGTTTCGGGGACGATAAATCGATTTAGCTAGGTTTTATTTTTTTAAAACATCATTTTATGCGCGTTTTTAGATAATGAAAACTCCCACAATGTCATTAGAATACGATAACTTATTTTGCCACTGTTCGCTAAGTCTAAATGGCTCAGACGGGAACTGCTCGCCCACGGAGTCAGCAGGCCCCGATTCGAATCCTGATGGACTCGGGACTTTTCTTTTTGCTCTTTTTTCTGAGCAAATCTTACACTTAGAGCCTTTTATAAACGCAGTTGTTACGTATCTAAGTAGGTCTAAGTAAGTCATCACTACGTAATTCGTACCTGCCTAAATATCATTTAAAACAACCGAGCAAAGCTCGGTCAACCAGGTACTGTATAATACCTAATAAAATTGCAGATAAACATTTAAAGGTTTTAAAAATAGAAATAATTGTAATTATCGCTAAATTAAAAAAAAATGATCGGGAACGTCAAATGTTTGACTGGAAATTACTCGTATGTAGAACAGTTTATATGAGCAAATTTAATTGTTGTTTTTATTTTTATTATCTTCTTTGTAAAGTTTCCATATTTTCTCACTTAACCTTCCCTGAGCTGCGACTAACATTTCAAAACTAAAATCTGCCAACTCGGCCCAGCCATAGTCGAGTTTTAGCGAGACTATAAAAAAATCTACACAGCGCCGGGCGACGCCGGGTCGTCCGTTAGTAAATTACATATAGTAGTTACGAATATTATATTCTGTCCGGTTGAATTCAGCTGAGCTTAGCGGAACCACTCGAAGTCAGGATGTACTTGTAAGTTTAGTGTAGTTTACATTGTACTGCAGTTTTGTAACGACACACCCCGATACCGGCCCACGAGAAAAAATGAAAATTTAGTCAAAAACAATATCACCCATGGCGAGGCTCGATCCCGGGGTGCAAAACGTACAATGCACACTGGGCGACAATGTTCCATTGTACGTGGATAGGACACGTCCAAAATAAGGATCGCAATACTGAAACTATCCTATAAAATTATACAAGAATGCTCTCTAAGTCTATGGGGATAGGGTTGCGTGAGTTTGCAGCAAACCCTCTCCCACCACTCCTCTGCTATCGATATGCGCGGAGCGGTTGCGCCTCGAACATCGACCAGAGGGTCTACCGCCTGTTTACTAAACTGTCTTGGCTTTGATATAGCTGTCTCTTTTCTTTTCCCTTGAAATGATAGAGACAGTAATAGCAAAGCTATAGCCGCTTTAGTTAAGCGGTAGCGGGGCAGGGGGTGACTCGAGCTTCCGATGAACGCAAAGTCGCAAACGTCGCAAACATCAGTGGGTCATTACGCGCGCTGCTTGTGTATATGAGTGCGTGTCAGCTTATCAGTGACAACCTGACAACGCACACGTGCAAATTTGGCCAACTCTAGTGACACAGTTTTTGTTTTAGCCGTTACTAAGTCCGACTTTTTTATTTGTCCATGTTTTTGTGATATTATTAAATATGTCAGTGTCATTGAAACAGTTGCAAAGATGAGTGGTGTAGGAGCACGTACGTGTACGTGCCAGATATAGTTGTAGGAGCACATACGGTACGTGACTGATGTAGTACATAAGTGGAGCACAGCGGAGAGCGAGCTAGTCTCTCGCCCCGCGTCACTTGTAAAGTTAAGATCAATATAGCCAGCAGTTTATACAGTGACGTGGTTTCATCTCATCTCCAGTACCAGCAACACCTACAGTGGTGACCCCGACGTGATCTGTTCCCGACGTGATTCAAACTCGTGATCTCCTGTTCCCGACGTGATCTACAGAGGGTCTACAGTGGTGACCCCAAACAGAAATTGAACAGAAAATTGAACAGTGAAGATTCAGAACAAATTGTTGGTTTTGCTGCGTAATTTTTGTATACTTCCGACAATGTTTCCGCAAACGACGTCAGTAAGTGGGCAAGCGGGTCAGCAAGGCAGGAATGATGAGCGGACACATTCCGATGATTTGACCCTGGCCGCTATAGGTGTGTCAACGAGACTTCCAGATTTTTGGGTTGACATGCCGCGGTTATGGTTTGCCCAGTTTGAAGCAGTAATGACACCGCGGAAACAAGGAGATGAGACAAGATTTAACATCTCAAAAATGGGGAGAGACTCAATTCGACAGGTGAGTGACCTGTTGACAGCGCCGCCGGAATACAACAAGTATACGGCGCTGAAGGACCGGTTGCTGCAAGTTTACGAGGAGAGTGCTGAGCGACAGTTCCAGAAGCTCGTGTCAGAGCTAGAACTGGGTTCGCAGAAGCCTACGCATCTGCTCCGGCGTATGAGAGAGTTGGGACGAACAGCGCAGGTTTCGGAGCAGACGATAAAAAGCTTGTGGCTATCCAGGATGCCAGCCTCCGTCAGAACAGTTATTACGGTATGTCAAGACCAGGCGCTGGACAGTTTGACAAGTATGGTGGACATGATCGTAGAGAACACCTCCGCCTACGA
Organism: Ectropis grisescens; assembly: GCA_017562165.1. NCBI lineage: Eukaryota > Metazoa > Arthropoda > Insecta > Lepidoptera > Geometridae > Ectropis > Ectropis grisescens. Next base: position 6,309,085 of record CM029767.1, read on the forward strand.
CATTGCTGCTGTGTTCGGGAGCGTCGAGAATGAAGACCAGATGAAGAAACTCGCTTTAGAAGTGGCCTCATTACGCACTAAGGTTCAAGGCCGCGAGCGCGGGAGAAGCAGGAGCCGGCAGAGATGGAACGGGAACAGGTCTGGTTTGTGGAAGAGAAGAGCTCCAGGTGATCCAGATTGGCTGTGCAGGTTCCATTTCCGGTTCAAGGAAAATGCTACGCGTTGTGAGCAGCCTTGTGCGTGAAATAAGAAGCAAGCGGAAAACTAGGAGCGGTTGCAGAAATATAAAATGGCAATGAATATAGGAAAATGTATTTTGAGAAAAGTGAAATAGATTTTTTAGGTTACGAGGTCTCGGAAAAGGGAATAAGTCCTTTACCTGATAAAGTCAAGGTTATTCAGGACTATCCAAAACCGGAGACGGTAGAGCAGTTACGCAGGTTTTTGGGTATGTTAAATTTTTATAGAACGCACATACCAAACGCTGCGCAAGTGCAAGGAATTTTGGATAGATATTTGCATGGCGCAAAGAAGAAGGATAAGAGTAGAATAGTATGGACTGAAGAGGCAATTAGAGCATTTGAAAGGTGTAAGGAAAACTTACAAAATGCTGCCACGTTATCGTACCCGAGTCCAGGGGCAGAGTTAGCTCTTATGACAGACGCGTCAGACTTTAGTATAGGCGCGGTGTTGCAACAGAAGGAAAATGGAGTATGGAGACCACTAGGTTATTTTTCAAAGAAGCTCACGGAATCCCAGAAAAAGTACTGTACATACGACAAGGAACTTTTGGCGATTTATTCGGGTATTATTTATTTTCGAGATTGGATTGAAGGTAGAGATTTTGCGGTTTATACAGACCACAAACCGCTCACATATGCGTTTTCAAACATAGGATCGAATAAGGAATTACCGAGACGTGCCCCACAGTTATTGTTTATTAGTGAATTTGCAAGTGATATACGTCACGTAATGGGAGCACATATGCTGATACATCGCTGATGCATTGTCACGCGTAGAATCGACCATATTTACATCCGCGTTCCAAGATACGGAAATGGCAGAATTGTAAAAATGCCAGTTCGCTTTAAACAATAGGTCGAGCTAGAACGCTGAGTGAGCAAAATGGTTCGAAGTCAATGTGCCAAGGTTAGCAGGAAACATATGTTCATGTGACAGGTTTATCGTAATTGTATAATGTAAACAAGTTGTGATTTAATAATGTTTTTTTTGGATTGTTGTAATTATGTTTTTCTCCTTTTTTTTTTAAGAAGGGGGTGTATGTAGGAGCACGTACGTGTACGTGCCAGATATAGTTGTAGGAGCACATACGGTACGTGACTGATGTAGTACATAAGTGGAGGACAGCGGAGAGCGAGCTAGTCTCTCGCCCCGCGTCACTTGTAAAGTTAAGATCAATATAGCCAGCAGTTTATACAGTGACGTGGTTTCATCTCATCTCCAGTACCAGCAACACCTACAGTGGTATGAATTATACAAAGAAATTGAAAATGGAATTATAAATTATAAGTTTTATTGGTTAGGTTTTGTACCCTTGTGTACCCTTCAACGGCCAATTCACACAACATTAACTATAATAATAAAGAAATCGCAGTAAGGAACCTTAGACTTGGCACGGCTTTGTCTAGATTTCATTACTTTTTAGAGATAAACAAGCAGGTCCATTGAGACTTGGCTAGTTTTTTACAGAATGTTTTTGGTGGGATTTCACTTCTTTTTGTAGAAACGTGGGCATCTAGATTTATTTTATTAGATTTTCTTATTTTGGTTGGGCTCTTGTGTTTTCAAATAAGGAGTACCATGTACCCCAGATTTTCGATATTTCTAGTTTTTATAGTTTTCCCTTTATGTGACCATTAAACTCTAAGTCTGTACCAAATTTCAGCTCTCTGAATTTATGGGAAGTGCTAGTTCTATTTTGATGATAATGAGTGAGTGTCGTAAATGCGAAACTTTGCTTTCGCTTAACTTCGGAACTAAATGACGTACATACTTGAAATTTTGGATCTTAAGTATGTGATTATAGGATCTTAAGTATGTGATTATAGCTTAATAGATGATGAAAATTTCAGCGTTCTGGTTTTATCCAGAGATACTCAAATAGGGACCTGAAAATGCAGCGAAATGGTTCCAGTAAAGGATGGTACGGCAATGTTTGCTTCGCGCTCGACTTGGCGGTGGCACTGCCGTGCCCTCAGATAAGATTCAGCACTATGCCGTCACTTGTAAGCTGTCTCACCGTTTGCAGTTGAAGAGTGGGGGGTTGCAACCCTCGATCATTTCTGCTTGTCGCATGATTTTATACGGCGTTGCAGAATAATAGGTTAGAAGAGGTATTGAAACTATAACGCGTCACTATTACGACGCTTTGCGGAGACAACGGAACTAAGGGTCGCAAAACCGAAGTGTCTTAAACGCTTCACAAACGAGTCCTAAAATCAGAGGAAATAACGTAAAAGTAGTGGGGAGGAGCCTACATCGCACCATATGATTGGTGCTTTATGGTGCGATGTAGGGTCCGCCCTACTATTTTTACGTAATTTCCTCTGATATTAGGGCTCCTGTGTAGAGGGTTTTAGTCTTATCTGTAATAGTGATCTGTGACATCGACATGAGAGCTGACGTGACGTCAGACGGGGACGGGAGACAGGAAACCTCGTTCCCTCTCTGTACCAGATACAAAACACCAGACGAAAGATATTTTACGTCAGTCGTTGAAAAACTTTGAATTAGCACCGTACCGGCTGCATTGTGTACCTACTCCTCCAAAATGGTGTTTTGCATCATGTTATAGTGCAAATACAACAACTAAAAGCGAAAAAGCGTGATAGTGTATCATATTTTCAGTGAACAAATAATTATTTTGTGAATTTAAAAGTTATTACGATAAAAAAAAACTATTATTCATCATAATTCTTTTTTCTACTTCAATTTCCAGTACCTATGTAACGTGTTAAATAGGAATTGCCATCCGGAAAAACGAATCCCACCAAAAACATTCTGTAAAAAACTAGCCAAGTCTCGATGGAGCTGCATATTTATCTCTAAAAAAGTAATGAAATCTAGACGAAGCCTTGCCAAGTCTAAGGTTCCTTACTGCGATTTCTTTATTATTATAGTTAATGTTGTGTGACTTGGCCGTTGAAGGGTATCAGCGGCTCGCCTCCTACACATAAGTATTATCGAAATTCTTTATTGTTCACACCATATGTATTGTGTAGTATACATACAATTTAAGATTTGCAATTTTTTTGCTTATTTATTAATAACTAGGTAGTATATTTGGCTTTAAAACCATAAAACTGTAAAAGTTCTGGATAGTCGTTCTTTTTAGTACTCACAAGTTATTTTGCAATTATTTATATTACGCATCGTTGACTATCGGTGATTTTAGGTGGCAGGAACTTACAAGATTTCACACATCCTAATATCGTCTAACGCGCACATCCCGATGCGCTGCTCTGTCGCCGCTCTTACGCTACGTCGCTATATTTAGCACGTCAAAAAAATCCTTAACGCGGGATAAAAAAGTTCACTTTAAAAAACATTCGGACAAAATTAATCCTACAAATTCCTCCTGATTCAACAAACTATTTTTATTTGTTTACTGCCTCAGCAACACATTCGCGAGAGACACCCCATTTATTTCTCGTTAATCGACTTTGTTTAAACAGCTTATTTTACGTTACCTAAAAATGAAATTGAGAGGTTTCTTGCACAAGACAATGAGTTTTAAATTATATGTTTTAGTGAAAATAACGACCGAACGTTTATTTATATGCTGTGTTTTTACAAAGAAAAAATCGTTAGCTTGCGCGTCATTATCTATTCTATGACGTATAAACACGGGGTTTGGTTATATCTGTATGTTCTAGTTCCAAAAAGTATTTTAGGAAACAATAGGTGCGATTGTAACAGATTTTCGTCTATGCTCGTACATTTTTCGGCTTCAGTTTTTATCTGTTAAATCAAAGAAGTTTATAATAAACATCATGGTGGCCTGGTAGCTAGAAAGTCCACTTTCACAATTGTGTGTAGCTTGTAGCTTCGAACCTTCGAACTCCTCTGAGTAATTATAGTCCCCCGAGCATCGAATATTTATAATATAGAACCCGACGCAAAAAGAGAGGTGTTATAAAGTTGACCGTGTACTCTTGGCACCCGTGGTAAAAAATACAAGTACATTCTACATTATACTAGTGCTACTGTATATCTATTTAAATGTATTCCGGCGATTTGCACTCAGCACACATAAATGGGGTTTATTTATCATGCTAGCTATATTATTTAACGGCCATTATAACATACAATAATCTGTATAATTTTGTAAGATATTTAAGTTCCAACTTAACAATAGACGTGATCAGATATGCGCTGAATTATTCCATCACTAGTTGTTCCCTATGGATACAACCTTGGAATTTAATAATCCTTCTAGAAAATGGGGCTATCATGCGAAAAAATAAAATAATTAAATAATAGCCGACATCAAACAACACTATCTAACCCCAAACTAAGCTAAGCTTGTATTGTGGAAACCAGATAGTGATGTAACCCTTACTTCCTTAATAATATTATAAATGTGAAAATACCTCTGTATGACTGTATAATATCTGTTTGTTTGTCTGTTACGCCTAACTTACTAAACAAATTAAAATAAAATTTGGTACAAAGATTACTTTTCAATGCTTAAAAAGAACCCTTTTTAAATTTCAATTTTTATCCTCTTTTCAACTTTTGCAGGATCTGAAACTTATAGGTTTTTGAATAAATATGACATTAAAAGTTTGTAAAAAATTGCCCTATGACGCATATGTTGCACTCTGATACAGAAATGCAAAAATAACAGAATAACTGGGAAATAATGTGGGACTTGCCCAGGCGGCCTCTGCAAAGAGTCTGAACCCTACCAGTACAAAACACTATAATTTAAAAGTAATTTAATACGTAAACGTTTAGTATACCTCCACGTTTCAAAATTAATATACTATACATTCCTTATATTAAGCGTCCAAGAGAGATATTGATAAGTATTTCGACGCCTCTTTTCGATATCGTTAAGGAAGTCGGAGAGACTTGCTAAATCAAAGTTGATGACATTAACAATGATGATTGACTACCGATAACATAGCTATTATTAAGTGTTTAAATTGTAATTTACCTCGACACCATTTGTTTCTTAGTCTGTGGCTTGAAACATTCACGTGAATGTTAAGCTGGGTTATCATTTAACAACACGTGTCGAAGTATCACGCGACTGTCTTAGAAAACCTCAAACTACCTTTTAATTACCTCGTCAAACCTGATTTAAATTTGTTATGGTTTAAAACGTGAAAATAAGTTATTTTGTTACGCTTTCATCCAAAAACTAATTAACTGATCATCATGAAACTTTGTAGACTTTTTAACAATATTAAAATTAGTATTGAAATGAGATTCTGATTTCCTTATTTTATGAATTAGCCTCGCTGCCTTCTTTGGATTGAGTTCTAATACATTTTAGACATTAACCATCTGGTATAACGTACAGTTTAAGCTGTAAACATATTTTTCGTTGAGATTCGATGGTACTGCCCTTACCGCCTAACTAAATTGGCTTTCGCTTTGCTATTGCGGTCTCCGTCATTTCAAGCGGAAAGAAAAAGAGCGCAATATCAAAGATAAGACAGTTCTAGTTAGGCGGTAGAACTTCCAGAGATCAACAGATCTAGATATGCTACTTTAACGTATGTCAGTGACGCAAATTCTCTAGATTTCACCCATGCATGCTCTGTTCGGCTGCTCTGTCGCCGCTACCTTAACATGTCGCGTGAATGGCAAAATGTCAAGTCACATACAACATCATAATGTAGTCCTAAAGCTTCTAACCCATATCAACATCACTTGTCTTATATTACACTGTCGTTGTCCACGATTCAACCCGCGTAGTACCCAATCCCGTTATTTTAGCGGGATAGATAACGCCTGTGTTACTTTTAAAACCTCAAAATTTTTTGAGCATCGAAGGATATACAATTTCGGGTTCTTGATTACAAGTATGTGGCTAGCCCTGACATTGTATTACCTTTTTGGCTACTCGCCTTGACCTAAAGGCTCTTCTTTGTCTGATAATATATAATTAAGACAAACGAGTATTATACTCATGTTTTGCTCTATCTCACAATACAGATGTAGAACGATTAATTAAAACCTTAGTGGCCTAGTGACTAAAACACTCGATTTCAAAAGTGAGGTTGTAGATCTATTCTATGGTTGTAGGTTAGAATAACCCCGGCATTACAAAAGGTACATAAGTCTTTGCTAATTTGTTTGTTTGACCGCGCTAATTTCAGGAACCACTGCAACGATTATGGACGTGATCTCTGAATACTCTAAGCTATGATTTATATGTACCATGGGCGAAGCCGGGGTGAACCGCAAGTGATACATAAAACCACGAGTCTACATATAATTGTATACACATACTTTAAAAAATATAATTGGCGGATTAAGATTTAAAATGGTTGTTAATTCCTATTGATTTAATATAATAATGGATAATATTTTATTTTCATTTTAACATTGTGGGCTTATGGTTACTTACTAACATAAATAAACTAACATGCATGTTAGTTGCATGCAGTTTGTTTGTGTAAATGTCTAAAATTAAACATGATTGCTCGCCAACTCTCCACAACGCCCAAGATACCGACATAGTGTTCAAGCGACTTCGCAGACTTTTAAAATTACTGCTTTCGTCGATGATAGGTATACATAGGTATCTTTCAGCAGACTTTTTGTATTTGTCGGAAGGCCCGATGACGTCACAATATTAATTGAACTGCGAAACATCGTTCAGCTATAATTTCTCTAAACGACAAAATAGAGAAGAAAAAACTAAAGACGTAAACCTAAATAAATTGGTTTTAACGATTGTTCGTTATACTAGTTTTAATAATTGCGGGTTATCGTAATGCTAGGGTTCTAAGAAGAGTTCGCCTTTGCCAGTTATTCTACCGGCAAGCAGTATAGGAAAACATCATCGTGTTCCGGTTTGAAGGGCAATGTTTCCGTTGAAATTACAGGACATAGAGACAAAACATCTTTTATATTTATCTTAGTGATAAGCGCAGTGCAGTGCTAGATAAAGATTTTGACTCTTCATATTCCAATAGCTACTTGTTTACGTCAGGTACATGTACTGCTCATCTCGTCACCACGTTACCGAGAACATCGTGCATGAAATTGCATCGAAATATCGATATTGCAACTCCATCATTACAACTGTGGTATATAAATCCCTTATTTTTTATTATCAGGTATCTGGCTTGTATAGTACAAGCTTTGATTAATATGGGGCTAGATGATGTTGTATGGAAAAATGTCTATTAATATATTTTAAATACATTTTATTAATATACATTTGTTTTTTCTTGTGAAAACGTGACCCAACCCTGAACACAGACTTTATTTAATCCAAATCAACATATCTTGCACATATATTGCATAGGCTCATATTCGTATTCGTTTATATAGATATAACAGTATTTATTTAGGTAACTAAAATGTGTGCTAATTTCTTAGTAATCAAGCAAAACAAATTACACCTTTTCATTCAACTAACATGGATTTGATAGACAGAACAAATTGACAGAGAACTAATCTCTATAATCTATTTTAATCACATTTATAATTATTTTATTGCTTTCCTCATTTTCCTATCCACAACAAAGTAGCACTTTGTATAAACGCAGCAGAAGCTATGATTCATAGTCCTTATAAAGTATAAGTCCTTTCTAATAATTCAAGTTGCTTAGTTAAAAAAAAGTCCTTTGTAATTAGAACATAGTATCTGAAAAGTAAAACAAGAACAAAATTATAAACTTTCATTAACACCCGACTACCTCGGATTTGTTATCTGTACAACATTCTACTAGTCAAGCCCTTTCATTTAATAACCATATTAAGGAAGTTGTAAAAAAAGAAATGTATTACGCCATTTTGTGGAAACGGCCATCTTGGATTTGAAATTTGTCATAGTGCAATGTATTTTACTAGTCAAGCCCTTTCGTTTGATACCCATATTGAGGTAGTAGTGAAAAAAAAAATTTTTCGCCATTTTGTGGTGGTGATGGTGATAATGGTGGCTGATTTTTTTATAGCATATAGTATTCTACTAGCCAACCCCTTTCATTTGATACCCATATTGAAGTAGGTTGTAAAGAAATACTTATTACCTCCGCCATTTTGTGAAGGCGGCGGCCATCTTGAATCGATATTAACCAATCATAGCTAAGTACATCCGCACGGGTATTAACTTTCAAATAAAAAAGCCGCATCGAAATCGGCTTCTCCGTTTGAGTTCTACGGTGCCACAGACATACACACAGCAGACAGACAGACAGTCAGATATCGACGTCAAACTTATAACACTCCTTTTTTGGTCTGGGGTTAAAAAACACAAAAATCACGCGGAGTTTTTCAAGTACCTGCAGGAAAACATGGTAATCCCCGTTTCCCCAATTACAATAGAGAACGAGATCAAGAGATGAAAATGTATTTTTGAAACCCATTTTTAAATCTACTGACAATGAGCTGACAGACTCCAAAAATTTACCGGAAAAGTAGAAATCTACTAACCTAGGTCACACTGTACAAAAATCGATGCGGGAGAAGCTCAATCCATATTCTAGTTGAGGGTTCATAGACTAGATGTCACTAGTGTCGATATAGCTGGCGGTGGTGACTTCTTAAAATGTTGAGGAGACGAGATCTACAAAAGATATCAGAGTTACATCCCAGCTTTACATTCCCAATATGAAACGCAATAAGTATTGACGTACTGAATAAGCGGGTTTTTGAACAAGTGAATAGCTATTCACTTTTTCAAAAAGCCGCATAGTCCGTACGTCAATACTTACTGCATTTCATATTAGGAATTTAGAGATGGAATGTGAAGCTGGAAAAAACAAAAAAAACTCTGTCATCGTTATAACCGACTTCCAAAAAAAGGAGGAGGTTATCAATTCGACCCCTGTGTTTTTTTTATGTATGTTACCTGCAGCGTTGCCGATGCCCGATTTGCTAATTCCCCAAAATTTTAAGGAAAATTCCCCAATTCGGGGAGAAACTTATGCCGATTCCCCACATAATTAATTAAACGGAAAATTTTGTGTTTTCATATTTATTGGGGCATTTGCCGTTTCTTACAGTTTAACATTGTGTTGAGTGATAAAAACCTAACAATACCGTTCTGTATTTTTAATGTTTGAGTATTTTTTACTTTTCCAAGTGTCAAATAAATGTCACTGTGGTTAATGTGTAATTTATACTTTAAAAGGAATTAAAACAATCTAAAAACTAGAACATGACCAAGTATACAATAGTACAAGAATTACTTTTCTTTTCGCAGGTGCGTGCTTGGTAACGATTTGGAGTCTTCATGTTCCAATAGCTGGGTGCCAGTGCTGTTATGTGGCAGGCATGTTGCTTACTATCAGGCACATGTATCGCTCGTCTCGTCACTCTTTAATTAAAAAAAAATACAGTCCTGATTTGTACGCTGCCGACTGACGGTGGCACTGCCCTGTGTTACGGTGTGGTTACGGTACTATAAATCGACAAAGAGTGTCTTCAATCAAACTGCGTGCGTGATCGCATCGAGGGCACGCGCAAAAACTGACAAAAGCATCATTTAACTGGACTGATAAATATCGCTTAGAGTTGATTGAAGCTCGGTTTTCATTTGGGCTTTGTCGCATTAAAGATTGCTGGTTTAAACTATCTTGATTATTCGAGATACATATATATTGCAATTATTCGGGAATTTCCGTTTAATATACGAGTACTAATCGAACATAGAGGTACAAATTGTATAGTTAGCTAATGATAATAGTGTCCACAGAATCTTTAAAATGGTTAATTTAATAATGGAATTAATGGACAGACCCTAAAAGCAATAACGACAAACTTACAAAGATAGTATTTAAAGGCACACCAAAATAAAAATAAAGAGAAAAAAAATACAACAATAAATTGATAAGTAGTGTGACAGCTGGGGGCCTTATTGCTTAGGCCACCTTAGAAAATAATATATGGATACGTCAGAATATGGCGTGCGCAAATAAGAAGTAAAATCTCTATACATAAAAATGTTATGTTGGTTTGTGTAACTCAAAAAGTTCTGCACCGATCGAGCTGAAATTTTAGAATGATATATAATCCGCATCAAGGATTGTTTTGATTTAATTTTTGCATCACAATGTGGCACAGTGAAGCGTGGTAGGGTACAGCTAGTAAAATATAAAGTTAAATTTTATATTACACGCATTATTATATTTAGAGTACCCAGAAAGAGCGTAGCAAACCGAGAGGGCCGTTCGTTGTGGGTCCACGTGTATTGATTTCTTCGTTATAGAACCAACTCTGTACAGTTGTTGTTGCATGCACTACTACCAGTGAGTGTCAGACGCCCCCGCGTCTGGACACCCGTGGCCCTTTCCGACGGGTCAGGTCTGTGGTTCCGGACCTGACCTGACAGGACCACCCCTTACCACTTTTCAGTTGCAGAGGATAGGATCAGCGGTGCACCGCAATAATTACAGTCCTCTTCCCCTGCAGCCCGGTGAGACATTTAACGACGGCGACCCTGTCAAGGCCGTGGCAGCCAAGGAGAGTGACATATTGTAATACTGACTGTCCTCTCCCTTCAAATCCAAGGTAGTAGGGGGTAAATCAAAATTTTTTATTTTGTTCTTGTTATTGATACAATTTTTTTTTTCAAACAAAAAACCTAAAACCGAGTTCAATTTGAAATTAAATTCAGCCATATTCAAAAGTGAGCAATCACTATGTCGTCTAGGTAAATTTTAGCTGTTTTTTGTTCATATTTTAAAAACCGCTACACCGATTTCGATAAAAAAATTAAGGGGCCGCCTCTGAATCATCTACCAAACCAAAAATACTTCAAAATCGATTGATAATTGGCGGTATTATCGCGTACCATATATACAAAAAAAATACACCCGAATTGATAACCTCCTCTTTTTGGAAGTCGGTTAAAAACTAGAGTAAAAAGTAGTCGTGGGGCGGCGTAATATATATTGCACGCGGGCGACGAAATAGCTAGCTAGCGGCGGCCATGCTGATGAGTGCTATATAATGTACCACGGGCGAAGCCGGGGCGGACATCTAGTTCAAAACATAAAATCACTATGTCATCCAACCTTATAATTTAAAATGTTAGTACCTGGTTGACCGATCTTTGCTCGATTTTTTAAATGATATTTAGGCAGGTACGAATTACGTAGTGATGACTTACTTAGATACGAATTAAATGCGTTTATAAAAGGTTCTAGGTATGTAGGTATAAGATTTTCTCAAAAAAAAAAAAGAATCCCTAGTGTAACCATCAGGATTCGAACCGGGGCATGTTGAATCCGAGGGCGAGCATATTCCGTCTGAGCCATTTAGACTTAAAGAACAGTGGCAAAATAATTTGTCGTATTCTACATGACATTGTAGGAGTTTTTCATTGTCTAAAAACGCGCATGAAATGATGTTTTTAAAAAATAAAACCTAGCTAGATCGATTTATCTTCTCCGAAACCCCCAGTATACATAATTTCATGAAAATCGTTCAAGCCGTTTCCGAGATTCAAATTATAGATATATATATGTATATATATAAACCTACAAGAATGGCACGTTTAAAGGTATAAGATATAACAAATATAACTATTCTAACTCGGAATCTAACGTGCTGAGGGGAAAGAGCCCTTCGAAGATGAAGTCCACATCAGTGTTGGAATGACCTGTTAAAATATCGTTGGACCTTTCTGCAACATGTTAGTAATGACAAATAACATAAAAGTAGGCCTATAGCCTTCCTCGATAAATAGTCTATGCAATAGAAAAAAATCAATGCGGACCAGTTGTATATCCCGAGATCCTAGCGTTCAAACAAACAAACAAACTTTTCAACCTTTTAATCCATATAACCCACTAATCCAATAATCAGTCTTATTAGTACTACTGTGTATATATAATAGTATCATTGCACCAGTGCAAAGCCGGGGAAGGTCGCTAGTAAATTATAAATACGTAGGTACTAAATACTATTATTATACATGTTTACTAAATACTACTAAGTACTAAATATCATTATACATGTTTATGCATAATATGCACATTTTTGCATAATTTGAAGTTACGGTTTGACGGTCAAGCGAATGTTGTAACAAATGTGCGATGCAACAAGAATGCACAAATAAAAATAATTTTGCAAGTCTCGTGCTATAGAGAATTTTAAATTGGAAGAAATTTGGCAATGTACTTGCATAAAACTTCAGGGAGGAAACCAAATTAAGTATAAACTTCACAAGGTATTTGATAACAACCGAAACACTGAGAGTGCCCTCAAAAAAAGGCTACTACATTAGGAGATGCTTACAATTTGAAATACTTAACGATAATTTTTGTGATACAATAATGGAGGTAAATTATGAAATAATTAACGATGGAGGGCAATTATTTAAATGTTTTGTATCATCTTATCTTACCTGCAAACAGCAATCAAGATTTTTGTATTTTTGTATTTGTATTTGGAGCGAGTTGCATAATACTTAATTATCTATAGAATCTGTATATCTAAATAATATGTACCTACCTATAAATCTAGTGTTCCTGTATGTCGTAGGTATTTTCCATGTATTTTCCCATTGAACTCTTCACTATCTATGTCAACAGATATTCACGAAAGTTGGCATTTACCTATGTGTCATTTAGTCCAACTTGTGAGATAGGATAGTTTTTATCTGTTTGTGCGATGCCAAAGGAGACTCTAAAATTCATACTGCGCCTGTAGTATCTAACCGACTTCCCAGATAGTAGGTATAAGTAAAATAAACGTTAGCTAAGTACCTCAATATCATTTTTGAAGACTTATCCATTTATAACCTACACGGTTTTGAAGGAAAAATTTGTTTTGTGTTTCATTTCTAAGTATGGGACACCCCTAAAATTTCTTGTTTTTTTTCTATTTTTTGTAAAAAAATCTTAATGCGGCTCGCAGAATACATCTACCTACTTACCAAGTTTCAACAGTATAGTTCTTATAGTTTTGGAGAAAAGTGGCTGTGACATACGAACGGACAGACAGACATGACGAATCTATAAGGGTCCCGTATTTTGCCATTTGGCTACGGAACCCTACCAAACAAAGCTGTGCTAGGACGCCTAAATTATTATTTAGCGCCAAACGTCATCTAGCATTTCGATGCACAATTTGAGTAGGGGATTGGTGTTTACCGTATTTTACTATCATTTTTAACCGACTTCCAAAAAGGAGGAGGTTTTCAATTTGACCACAAGATTTTTTTATGTACTTCTGTTACCTGATTTTTAGAGAACGCCCGCACCGATTTCGATGTTTCTTTTTTTGTTCGGATACCCATCCGAATGCTTCCCGAATGGTCCCATAGTCCAAGTCTTCATAAAAGGTAGTACTACTTACCTATGTCTACTACTTACTACGTAGGTACATAGTATCTATCTACCTACTAGGTTTTTAACTTGACTGGAACCGACTTCAAATAGACGAGTGAGTAGCGCTTTTAATAATTATTTTAACTTATTTTTCGCTTTTGAGTGCCTATTTGTGGTTTGGAAGTTGGTTTAATCTTTTGTATTAAAGAGAGTTTGTACCATCGATATAAATCAGTGGATGTGCCCTCCTAAACGTCTGGCACACGGAATTATGTTATCGTTGCGAAAAGTGAGCTCACTCTTTTCGTTTTAATCGGTTGTAGGAAGCGGTGAAAGCCGGACGTTTATACCTTCTTTATTCGTTGTCAACAACCAAAATAGGTAAAACCGCAACATATTATGTACCTACCTCGCCGGTAGCGATTCAAGGGGTCAAGTAGATTGGTATTATAAACCACTCGCGTTACACACAGAGACGCAGTTTGTTGACAATTTCATGAAGCTCAGGGGACATCTTTTGATTTATATCGATGCATTTTACGTGTCACGTGGCCATATCTGGGAAGAAGACTATCTACTAGCCCAATTTCCTGTAAGAAATCGCTTTTAGCGATAAGACCTCCAATTGCTACTATATTTATAGGTTTTTGGTTAAGAAATGTTAATTTTACTTAAAACTGCAGTAAAGTTACTAGCCATTATACATTGTCCATTTTTATACTTTACAACTACAACTTTAGACTTTACAAGACATAGGTACAAATTCAGTAGAGCGTCTCTTAGTTCCATAATTATTCAATATTTATTCCAGAAGGCTCTCTGAAACTGCCGTACTTCTGACTCATGGCGTTTAAAATTTAGATCGAATAGATCATCGATATAAGCCCATGGATGTGCCCTGAGCACCTTGAAATTAGTAATAAACGGCTTGTCTGTGTGTAGCGTACGTGATTTACACAGAGTATTTATCTACTTAGTCTGGTTTACACACAACCAATATCTACTTGACCTCTAGCATCAAATGCAGAAATGCTATGGTTCTACTTATTTTAGTTGTTGGCAACGAATACTGATACGTAGGTAGGTAACAACGTCCGGCGTTCACCGCTTCCGGCAACCGACTAGAACGGAAAGAGTGAGCTCACTCTTCCTAACGATGACGTAATTCCCTGCGCCTGAAGTTTGGGAGGACACATCTAGTGGTTTAAATCGATGCCATATGGCAGTGACTCTATGGCATAGATCGTTTATGCATAGAATATGTAGATAATGTACTTATAGGGTATATAGGCTTTGCTTAGTTTGGGGTAAGGTGGTGTTGTGTGTAAGATGTCCGCCAATGTTATATTTCTATATTGATATCTAATATTTCTTATCATTTAGTCAAGCGTTTTTCAATGTCTTCTCTTTACGTGGTAATGTATAAGTTTAGTACCAACTTCAGGGTTAAATACATACAAGAAGTGAAGCCAAAAAAAATGTTTTGGAATTTGGATCGCGAATGACATTGACAAAGAGGAAGTAATATGTACCGAATCGTTTCCCATTACCCGTTAAATGCAATGTCCGAGCATTTTTTGGACCAAATTAAAAATCGAATTTGCGAAATATAAAATGATTGAACGAATAATACACTAAGATACAATATTCTTTACTTTATGCCATGAAATTAGATATGCCAATGCGATAAATAAACAGACTACGAAATAAACTCTCTACTGTCTTGTTTGTGAGTATACTTGACACTGAAATTAAGTATTTGTTACGGAACATTCGAACAAAAGAACCAAAAGGTTATCTATGAGAAAAAAAAACAAAAATTGAGAAAGAATCACAAAATTACAATGAATTTTCCGCATTTTGTTGCTAAAATGTTTTAGTAATAGGTTCTTTCTATGCTGCAAGAGGCTAAGATTCCCGTGCTTGTGCCGTTGGTATGATGGAGTCGCCACCTTTCTCGACGCTGTCGGAGGGGCCGCCGTTGAGTGAAGACAGTGGCCTGCTCATCACAAGTGGCTCTTTCTCAAGTGATTCTGCGAGTGGATGGCATCACGTAGCATCCGAAGTAAGCTTTTATCATTACTTATTCATCACTACGTGATCTTAAATATGCGGAAGACAATAATTTTAGCGCAATGTCGTTAAATAGCCTACGTATCTTACAGCGACGATTAAAGCGTTACTCATGCCGTCTTGAAAGATCTGTCTTATTTAATTTCTCCCTAGTCGCTTCAACTATTTCAGCAACTTGGGTTAAATTGATTTTAAATTAATCTATATTTTCAATTATTATGTAAAAATGTGGAACTGTAACTCTAAATACGACACTATAATAATAATACTATGTATTTATATACGACAAAAAGACCTGGCGCCATCGAATCTTTGAAAGACCCCCAATTCTCACACTGATTTACTTGAGCAGATCAATTGAAATTATTGCAAATAGGTACATTGTACTGATGTTAACAATGGATGCTTTTGATGGAAAAAGATTTTTGCAAACTTTGTTAATATCTACATTGAAAGTCAATTGGCTTTTTCTCAGTAACCATGCTCCATAGTGCACCACATCATCTCTTAACATCTAGCGAAATAGTGAGTCAAGTGTTAACTTTGAATTGTGAAATCATTTCCTTGGTAACATTTATTTCCAGCAATTCAAACAAAACTGAATTAGAATGAAGTACAATACATTCAATATTATTAGTGCCATAGTTGACAGGTTGCTCGAGATGTAAGACTCAAGTAAAAGGCTTAATACAAAAGAAACTTGCTTCTGGGAGTCAGAAGCTATATCAGAGGGCATGGCAGTGCCCCCACCAAGTCAAGCGCCAAACAAACACTGCCGTACCATCCTTTACTGGAACCATTTTGTTGCATTTTCCGACCCCTACTTGAGAACCTCTGGATAAAACCAGAACGCAGTAATTTTTGTCATCCAGTAAGCTATAATCACATTATTAAAATCCAAAATGTCAAGTCTGTTAGTTAGGTTATTTAGTTCTGAAGTTAAGCGAAAGCAAAGTTTTGAATTTATGACACTCTTTCATGATCATCAGAATAGAACTAGTACTGCTCATAAACTCGAGAGCTGAAATTTAGTACACAGTTAGGGTTTAATGGCCACATAAAGTGAAAACTATAAAAACTAGGATAATTGAAGATCTGGTGTACCTGGTGACCCTTATTTGAAAACACAAAAGCCCAACCAAACTATTAAAGGTCAACATAATGCCTTTATAAAAGTTATTCAACTTTATTTGCCTTTTCATTTGATGATACGCCCACAATATACATTTCTACAAAAAGAAGTGAAATCCCAGCAATAACATTCTGTAAAAATCTAGCCAAGCCTCGATGGAGCTGCTTGTTTATCTCTAAAAAGTAATGAAATCTAGACAAAGTCGTGCCAAGTCTAAGGTTCCTTCCTGCGATTCCTTTATTATTATAGTTAATGTTGTGTGACTTGGCCGTTGAACATGCTTTATATATGTTAGTGGGTTAGAATTTGTCTAGATTTCATTACATTTTAGAGATAAACAAGCAGCTCCATCGAAGCTTTGCTAGTTTTTTACAAAATATTTTTGGTGGTAGTACTCACTGACATAGACTTTTTTTTACTGTTGATTAAGAACAACAAAATTGATGTAGTTATGAGAACCAACCCTAGTTTACTGTTCCATTTAGTCAGGGCCCATGCTCCAAATGGTTAGATCTGCAGGATCTCCCCTGATGATGTGCCCTGTAGTGGGAATAACCTCGGAGCCCTTGACCTAACCGTTTGCTGAAAAACATCCTATTTTTATGCTGTGCGAGCTGTGCTTTGTGTAGCAACCCAAATGCTAATAATTTTCTGTAGTGAATTGCTGATTCCTGCTTTTGACAACCTTTTTAATTTCTCGACTTATTTCATTAGTTTTGATTTATGCACTTCTAGCTTTACATTTATTTACTTCAGCAAATTTTCAAATAAGTCATCCTTTGCAAATGCATGTTGTGTTACTTATAGCTTATTCCTGATTAAATTTATTATTTTGACAAAATAATAATTATGTAATGTTATGTCATGTTTCTGTAGGATCATGAGGCAGAAATTAATATAATTTATATGAAACTTTGCGTAAGCCATGAACTCTTGAAAATGCAACGGTGGCTTAGTGAATAGAATGTGTGTTATTTCAAAATACACAAGTTTGTCATCACCACTGGCTTTAGCGAGAAAGAAAAACATTGTGAGGAAACTGACACATTCCTAGAATCTTTTGAGGTCATGCATGATCTGCCATCCCTGCCAACATGGTGGATTATGGTCTTGGCTCTCTGCTGGTGAGAGAAGGCTCTGAGTTCCAGCTATGGGAACATTTAGTGGGGTGGATGTGCTATGCTTATTTGGATGAACCTTTATAGAATAAATGACATAAATTACTAAATAATAATCATGAAACATCCTTAATATGTACCATCTCTTCAGAGGTTAAAATAAAAAAAATCTTACTTTTCTTTGACTTTGGCTGTAAACATTTCTTTGCGATATTCCCTATGCAATGGTTTTAGTTTTTGAAACTGTGATATTGTTAAGTTGCTGGTGTTCCTTGCTTAAGAAATATTATTTAAAGGTAACACAGTGATTCATCACTACATAGTGATTCACTATATAGTTAGATAGTTAGATGGGGCCTTTTCCACACTTAGCCTCTCAATTAGGCCATTGTGCGTGGCTCATACTACCCTTCTACTCCAGCCATCCCAGGCGATCCTAGAAGGCAAGCAACCTATTCAGGTTGGTGAAGGCCTCCGGGACTGTTGCTGGGGAGTGGAGGAATTCTGCCCGTTGATCTGCCACTCTCCTGGATTCCTGGATTGCTGTGGTGTTTCTTCCTCCTCCATGCATCCCCTGCATAGAGGGTTGTCTTGAATTGGTGCTTGTTTAGAGGACAGTGGCTAGTCATAGTACCTATAACTTAACTAACCTGCTGAAAGACCTTGGCTTATCCAGAAGTGCAGTAAGTTCTATACTAGAACGAGTATTTAAAGCTGCACTAGTAGGCTCATATCAGATTTGACTGGGCAGGGAGAGAAAAACGAGTAGTGAAGGTGAGTGTTGATGTACGTCAGAAAGGGGCCCCTTAAACCTACGCCCGAGTCACAAGTCTCGGGGTCTACTCGGGTGTTCTCTCTCTGCCACACGATGGACCCGGCACCCGCTCGGTGAATCCATGGAATGCTAAGAAAATCGTCTCTAAATCACCAACTGTCCAGGGCTCTAAGATCAATCCTTAAATTAATACAAGGAATATCGCTTCAAATTAGTAAAAATCCTGATAATTTTAACAGAGCTAAACACGAAGTAGACTTTGATAAAAACCCTTTTCAATACTCCAAAAATATTTTCAGGGAGCAAAATGGAAAGCTTATCTTGACTAACGCGCAAATTTACGATCACTTTAAAAGCACATACGAAGTGCCTAAACGCGGGAGCTCGTACGTAGAACCAAACATCCAAAGACCTCCAACAACTTTCCTAGTCATCCATAGAAAGATCCTCTGACAAACTTTCAAAGCACCCCACCTGGTGAAGAGGAAGTAAACTATCAAATTAAAAAGAAAACTACTAAATCAGCTCCTGGCCCCGATGGCATTCCTTACATAGTGAGACGATTTTCTTAGCATTCCATGGATTCACCGTGCGGGTGCCGGGTCCATTGTGTGGCAGAGAGAGAAAACCCGAGTAGATCCCGAGACTTGTGACTCGGGCGTAGGTTTAAGGGGCCCCTTTTTGACGTACATCAACACTCACCTTCACTACTCGTCTTTCTCTCCCTGCCCAGCCAAATCTGATATGAGCCTACTAGTGCAGCTTTAGATACTTGTTCTAGTATAGAACTTACTGCACTTATGGATAAGCCAAGGTCTTTCAGCAGGTTATAGAGAGATTTTGCTGGTATACCTCTCGCTCCCGCTAGTTTAGTCTAGTTTATACGCTGTAGACTTCTACAGCGTATAAACTAACTACATAGCCGTTTTTTGTTAATTCGTTTAGGAGGTCGTAATACTTATTTTGTTTCATCGCGTGGTCTTTAGGTATATTAGTTTCCCACGGTATGGTAAGTTCTACAAGGACTATGCGTTTCGTAGCTCTAGAAAAAAGGAAAATGATCGGTCTGGATGACGAAACACCCTTGTAGTGCTTTTCATACATGTCCATTAAAATAGTCCAATCAGGTGCTGTACCCAGGATTGAGTAAGGCTTGTTCCTGGAGTTTGATGTTGAGCCTTCTTTTACAAAGTTAATTTGCCTTTTGTTTGTCGTCAATCCCTTTTGGGCTCTAGCTACTGTAAGGCTCATGGCTTCACGTATGATTTCAAGTACTCTGTCATGGCGCCGTGAGTAATGACCCCCATTAAGGAGCACCTTGTATCCCACCAATATGTGCCTTGCCGTACATATCGCCTCTCCACAAGTATAGCAACATTTTTCAGAGGCTTTTCCCCACCTTACCAAGTTACTCTGGTCAGGGAGGGTCATTTGGAATGCATTTAGATAAAATTTTAATAAGGCAGGAGACCACTCATAGATCAAGGTGCGCCACTTTAGAGCTAATGGATATAAAAAGTGTCCATCAGTTCGTAAACATATCTTGAATATATTAATTAAGATCTGGTCAAGAAAGCAAGTCCCAGTATCATTCGGAAGAGCAATTTTTGTCCTCATTCCTAAAAAAGCAGGAAGTAACTCATCCCAAAGACACCAGACCGATAGCCCTAACCAATACAATTTCTAAAATCTTTTTCAGTATATTGCAAACAAAAATGACCACATTTATGACTAGCAATAGGTATTTCAGGCCCAATCACCAGAAAGGGTTCTTGCCTGGTATTTCTGGATGCCTGAACACAATACATTACTAGCAGAAAGTTTGAAAGATGCCAGAACACATGAGAGGCAAATAACAGTCTGCTGGATATACCTAGAGAACGCGTTTGGTTCTGTCCAGCATGAACTTATGATATTTGCCCTAAAATGGTATAACTTTCCTGCTGAAATTATTGACATAATTAATTCTTATTATTGTCACTTAAAATTCGTCATAGCAGTAAACAAGGAATACACAAAACCACTTGAATACAATGTAGGACTATTCCAAGGGTGCTGCTTATCACCAATAGCATTTAATATAGTTATAAATATTTTAGTAGACAAATTAATATCCCGTGAAAAGACATGGGGCTACCGGTTTAAAATCAACAATAAGTACACTGAGTCAATCTTGGCCTTTGCGGACAACCTTGCAATACTTACACGCAATCCCAAACAGTGTCAGGAATTGTTGAACGAAGTCGATGAGTTCTGTACATGGATGGAGGGAATGAGGACAAAACCAACTAAATGTCATTGTCTGGGTAGACGAAATACCAAATATACTTCTTACGATCCGGGACTCTCCATAAGTGGCCAAGGAGTTGCCACAATTGCAGAGGCAGTGTTTTCAAATTTCTTGGTAGAAAGATAGATCACAAAGGACGTACACCATCATTAGAGGTGGTTGTTGAAAATTTCATGAACAACCTCAATAAGGTAGACCAGCAGCCTATCAGCAATATCAAAAAAGCATGGATATATGACAACTACCTCACATCACGTCTCACTTGGCCTTTCCTAGTATATGACATCGGTAAAACTCTCCTGGCAAAGCTAGATGCCAATGTCATAAAGATATTGAAGTCATGGTTCGGTTTGGCACATCCGGCTGATCCCTCTACTCTTTTTAGGGATCACAATAGTTTTGGGCTGAAACTAAAGAAACCATCTGAACTTTACAAACACCTAAGAGTTACAAAAACGCATGTTTTGGGAAAGTCGCAAGACGAATTAATTACATCTCTCTCAAAAGACAAAACTGCTTCAGACCTGGAATCTAGACTTCAATTCTATACACAATTTATGGCAGGTGCACAAGTAAATACTGCTGGGTTGGTTGGTGCGAGAAAAAAAAACGACCGAGACATGGTAAAAACCTTTCTACAACAAGACGAAAATGACGGTTACAAAGTGCACACTATGAATTTAGAAATGCAAAGTGAGTGGTTAACCATAGGTGAGTTCTCTCTCATTATATCTCATTAGCTCTAAAGTGGCGCACCTTGATCTATGACTGGTCTCCTGCCTTATTAAAATTTTATTAAGGCAGGAAGGCAGCTTGGTAAGGTGGGGAAAAGCCACTGAAAACTGTTGCTATACTTGTGGAGAGGCGATATGTACAGCAAGGCACATATTGGTGGGATGCAAGGTGTTCCTTAATGGGGGTCATTACTCACGGCGCCATGACAGAGTACTTGAAATCATACGTGAAGCCATGAATGAGCCTTTCAGTAGCTAGAGCCCAAAAAGGATTGACGACAAACAAAAGACAAATTAACTTTGTAAAAGAAGGCTCAACTTCAAACTCCAGGAACAAGCCTTACTCAATCCTGGGTACAGCACCTGATTGCACTATTTTAATGGACACAAATACAAATACAAAAATACAAAAATCTTTATTGCTGTTTGCAGGTAAGATAAGATGATACAAAACATTTAAATAATTGACCCATACAAACTGGCCTCTTCTTCTAGAGGCATGCATATGTCTGGCAACGCAGTTTCCATTGGTCTGAATTTATACAATGATAATAATAGTCAGCTGATAAAGTCTTCTTCTTCTTTTTTCATTTTTAACTTTTAATCGGTTGTATCATATATATCATCTGATTCATCATGTATTAATTTCTGGCTTCTATCCCGTTGTGTTATGTTAGTGTGATATGTTTGCAGTTTAGCCGTGTGAGCAATTTTAAAGAATGTCATTATGTATAGAAAAATCAAAAAATAATGATCAAAAATAATAATTCAATTTGTATAAAATAAAACAATGTCAATGTGTGTAAAAGAATGTTAACATGTATAAAATTTAATATTTGTATACCTACTCAAAGAACTCTCACAATATATTATAGAGTAATCTGATTCAACCTGTCCATTACAATATATTATCTGATCTAACATTAGTTAAATCTAAAGTTTCATAAAATATAGACAGTGGACACTAATGTGGCTAATGGAATTTAATGTGGAAGTTAATGGAATGTAAAATGTCATGTTATACAAAATCTATACATCAGTATTCCAATTAATTTCCTATCATTTAAAAATTCTTTCACAGTGTAATAACATTTGGGTACCAGTATCTTTTTAATTTACTTTTGAACATGGATGAGTTAAGTTTTTAATTGCATTTGGCAGCTTATTATATAGAAGAGGAGCCATACAAAAATACTGTCACTCATAATCTTTTTCTTCTTGTTTGCCTATGAGCAGCCTACACTTATCACGTCGGTTCCGTTCCACTTTGTCACTCAAGAGAGAAAACAATGGGGTTATTCCTTACAAAACACATAACTTCAAAAACATAAAGGCTTGGAAGGGTTAAGATTTGGTTGTCTATGAATACCTGTCTGCAGCTATCTGTAACTTGCATCCCGAACATAGCATGAATGCATCGTTTTTGTGCTTTGAAAGCTAAGCCTGTATCCGTTGAGTTACCCCAAAAATTATCCCATATCTCAAGACTGATGCCACTAATCCATGGTAAGATGTAAGAAGAGTCTCTTTTTACCACTGGAGCAAGCCTATGCAGAGCATATGCCGAGCTACCAAGCTTCTTGCAGAGAATCTCAATATGTGCCTTCAATTCAATTTCATGTCTATTGTCAAGCCCAAAAATTTTGTTGTAGTTACTTCTGTAATTTTGTTACCTTGATAATTTATGTTTATGTTATTTAAGTAATTTTTTGTTTGTGTAAATTGCATTAAATTGGTTTTATTTAAATTAATTTTCAAGTTATTAATGTTCAACCAGTGGATAGACGAATTTAGTGCAGCTTTGATATTTTCCTCATAATTAGCTTTATCTTGGCAGGCTATTGTAATCGTGCTATCATCTGCAAATAGTGACATTGGATGTTCAATTACTTTAGGAAAATCATTTATGTAGACAATAAATTGAAACGGTCCCCACACACTTCCCTGCGGCACACCAAATTTAACAGTTCTTTCTTTAGAGATGAATATTTCATTACACATATGAAAAGCACTACAAAATCCCAGAGGATGTGGGTGTTTCGTCATCCAGACCGGACATTTTCCTATTTTCTAGAGCTACGAAACGCATAGTCCTTGTAGAACTTACCGTACCGTGGGAAACTAATATAACCAAAGACCACGCTATGAAATAAAATAAGTATTACGACCTCCTAAACGAATTAACAAAAAAACGGCTATGTAGTTAGTTTATACGCTGTAGAAGTGGGAGCGAGAGGTATACCAGCAAAATCTCTCTATAACCTGCTGAAAGACCTTGGCTTATCCAGAAGTGCAGTAAGTTCTATACTAGAATGAGTATCTAAAGCTGCACTTAAGTAGGCTCATATCAGATTTGGCTGGGCAGGGAGAGAAAAACGAGTAGTGAAGGTGAGTGTTGATGTACGTCAGAAAGGGGCCCCTTAAACCTACGCCCGAGTCCTAAGTCTCGGGATCTACTCGAGTTTTCTCTCTCTGCCACACGATGGACCCGGCACCCGCACGGTGAATCCATGGAATGCTAAGAAGATCGTCTCCTAAGGTTGTGGTTCTCACAAGTTTTTTTTGTTGCTACTGGACCAGCATTTTTGGTTTGCCTGCAACCTACAGTGTTTCTCCATACCATTGAATGTGCTTTTCCAGTATTGGTAATACTATATTCCTATACTTTGGTTCGTTATGTGAGGGAGATTATGAAATCAATTCAGTATTTTAAATGTTTAGATCAAGTCTCCCCACAAGCTTATTTCTTCCAGTGTAGTGAGGCGTAAGGGTTTTAACCTTTCTGTGTAAGATTTACGTCGAAGGGCATATGGCAATTTCGTCACATTTCTTTGCACACTTTCTTTTGAAGTAGGGGCTCCGGATTTGTTAACCATATTTTAGTAGCGGCTGCACATAAGTTTTATATAGTTTATGAAACATTTCTATAGTTATAGATTGAAAGGATCCACAAATGACATAGAGAAAAGAGTTTGCTTTTTTACAATTGCAGAACTGTGTTCTTCCCATTTTAAATATGATGTAATTCATTTAGTATTTATTATGGAAAAAATAAATAATAAACTTTATCTCGATATTCTACAATGATACTGGACCAACCTAACCCTAATGATGGTTTAAAAATTGAAATTTTGGTAAATCCATTTGTCGACTTCCAAAATTTAAAATCAGCACCATTATCCACTTTAAACATCACAACTTTTTTTAATGGTGATTTTAGTGAAGGGCTTTTTAAACACTTCTATGGAACAATTGTACCATTCATGAACGTTTTAATTCCTTCTCTTAACATTCAATAAGTGCAGTATCCGCTGCAGATAATATGTTCATATTCAGTTTTTGAAACTTACTCTAGTGCCTAATAATTTACCACCAATGTTATGCAGTTGCAGGAAAGCGACTTCGATGAGAGATCGCTCTCCCTTTGTGAATCAACTGAAGCCTCGGAACGCATGTGTGGAGACTTCTTTAATACGGTCAAGAAAGGGCCTGGGAAGATAATACTTACTACTATAGAGCCACCACCAGAATTCCAGGTATATAAAGCCATACCACATAGAGACCTTCACATAAAATATGTAATAACATATCGGATAATAACTCCATCTGAGTCTATAGAATAGAGAATAGAGAATATATTTGAATGCTCAAATATATTCTCAGCTTCAAATTTCAACATTATGAAATACACATTCAATTATTGTTATAATGTGATTGAGAAAATAATATCTAAACTCCTACATCCTACTATTATTATAAATGTGAAAGATTGGATGTTTGTTGTTCAGTCTAGTCGGAATGTTTGATTGCATCAAGATGAAATTTTGGAACATACATAGATAATTGTCTGGAATAACACATGGGCTTTTTCACATGGGAAAATAACGGGAAAAATATACAATCCTAGCGGCGCGTTCCGGCTTCGCTTGGATAATAACCTAGATACCAACTGCAGCGCCATCTGCCGGGCCGATTTGTGAATCTAAACCATCCAGGGCCCTACCCAAACGTATACAAAAAAAAACATTCAAATCAGTTGAGCCGTTTAGGAGGAGTTCACTTACAACGAAAAGTGGCATTGATTTTTATAAATAGGTATAGATTTATAGAATTTGAGGCAATGACAATGAAAATTTAGAAATAACTAAAATAGTTCTAGACTAGTTATCAGTTAAATTAAACAGTATGAAATATTTCTACCAGTAATAACAAATAATTGTCTTTCAGGACATACCCCGTGAAACGTCGTGCGAGCCTGGTGGCGGCGGCGGCGTGCCGGCGCTGGTGGTGGCAGAGACGTCGCCGGCGCGCGCGCGGCGGGCGCTGCAGCCCGAGGCGTACGAGCGGCGGCTGCGGCGCTTCCACAGCCCGCGCCTGCTGCCGCTCAGCCCCGGCCGCGCGCACCGGCCCGCCTCGCGCACCTCGCTCTGCTCGCGGCTCTCCACCAGCCACAACTCGCTCCTACCGCAGTTCCCCGACGACTCCAGCTTCATCACCCAGGCCATCTCGCACGACGCACTCCACGCTCCCACGCACATCACCGACGTCTACACTGTACCCTTCGACAGCGACATCTACGCCGTTCCCGTCGACACCGTGCGACCGCACCACCGACCCAAAAAACCGCTTCGCAAAAAACGAGCCAAGAGCACCCACCAAACTACTCCCACCGACGATAAGACTCACAAGTCCAAAGAGAGGCACAAAGACTCGAAAACGAAGAGGCTCAGCCTGCCCGGCTCCTCGACCAAGAAAGCCTCAGAGTCCGACACGGAATCCCTCCATTTGACCTTACGCGAGATGAGGAAATACCTCCACACGTTCTACTCGAGTTCGAGCGACTCCGAGTGCAAAGCTACCGTTAAGAAAAATAATACTTTAGTGAGTGGCGTTGGCGTCCATCGCCGCGTCGGCAAGGACACAGCTATAATTTTAAAAGACAGTGATGCTAAAACTATTGAGACTAATAATAATCATAGGAAATCTAGCAAGAACTCTTTCGGGATGAATATTAAGAGTAAGAAACACAAAGAGAGCGCGGCAAAGGAGGAGGTAGAGAAGAGTGTGTCAGTGAAGAGGTCTCCGAGTCAGAAGGTGAAGGTGTCTCCTGTGCGGATTTTGTCGATGAATTTAAAACAGAGTTTTTGTAACCTGTTCCGGTGGAAACGAGCGAGCGCGCGGAGCGAAGAAGGCGGAGACTCCGAGATGGCGCGAGGGGGCGAGGTCCCCGCGGCGGTGCGGCGCGCGCTTCCTCCCCTCCCGCTCGCCCCGCAGCCAGTGCAGGCGGCCCGGCGACATGACGACGATACCGTCACTACTGATTTCGCTACCTCTATACAAAAAGTTAAGGATGTAAGTATTTCTAATAATCTTCAACATCGTCACCATTGTCTTAGTTCACTGATGAACACCTTAACCACCATTCAGAACTCAGCCAGATCTTCCCTCAATCTTACAGTACCATATCAATCAAATCATCAGTATCATATCAAATTGTGAGAATGTTTTAAAAGTAAAAATATGCATCTGAATTGTGTTCCGAACAAAATTAGTGAAACAGTGAGTATGTTTTATTGAACTAGAGTTCGAGTAACAGTAGTAAGCCCAGAAGACTGAGAAAAAGCATAGTTCAATATGATTTTTTTAGTGAAATCCCGCCATTTGTCAGTTTACTTATGAAAATGGTGCCTGAAACTGCTTTAAAATATGTGTGAATATCATTATAATTCCTTGGCAGTCGAGTAAAAAGCAGTCCTACATAGAAGCAGGAGCAAGAAGTATACCAGCGAAATCTCTCTATAGGCTGCTGAAAAACCTTAGCTTGTCCAGAAGTGCAGTAAGTTCTATACTAGAACGAGTATCTAAAGCTGCACTAGTAGGTTCATATCAAATTTATGAGGGTGTGGCGGATTATGGCCTTAACTCTCTCCTTGCGAGAGTCCCAGCAGTATGAACATTTAGTGGGCTGTTGATGAGGGAGAAAAATGTGAGTAGCGAAGGTAAGTGTTGATGTACGTTGGAGAGGGGCCCCTTAAACCTACTCCCGTGTCACAAGTCTCGAGATCTACTTGGGATTTCTCTCTCTGCCACACGATGGACCCGGCACCCGCACGGTTAATCCATGGAATGCTAAGAAGTTCGTCTCTGTATAAATAATAAATAAATAAATAAATATTGGCTAAAATAAATAATATAATAATAATCATCACGGACAGGACTATTGTCGCCAATAAGCCTGACATCGTACTGGTAGACCGGTCTCAGCGCCGGGCTGTAATCGTCGATATCACCGTACCACATGACGAGAACCTCGTGAAAGCTGAGAAGGACAAGCTTAGCAAGTACCTTGACTTGGCTCATGAGGTTACCGCCATGTGGGATGTTGATTCGACGATCATAGTCCCAATAGTTGTGTCGGCAAACGGCCTTGTAGCAAAAAGTCTCGACCAACATCTCAAGAGACTTTCGCTAGACGGTTGGATTAAGGGTCAGATGCAGAAGGCGGTCATCCTCGACACGGCGCGCATCGTCAAGAGGTTCCTCAGTCTGCAGCCCTAACCACCGGTAGCTTGGGCCCTGCCCCGCTACTGGCGGCAAACTAGGTTTAGGTTTTTATAATGTTTTCATGTTATTTTATATAAATATTGTAAAAACTTAGACTTAAGGAAATAAAGATATACGTAAATAATATAATACATACTTATTATACACAGAAACACCCAGACACAGTGCAAACATTCGAATTCATCACACAAATATTTGCACTGGGTGGGGATCTAACCCACGACCCTCGGCTTCGCAGGCAGAGCTACTACCAACTAAGCCACTAGGGCAGTAGTATGGTTGAGGTTTAAGGTCAGCTGCCAGTGGGAAGGCATCAAGTCATAGTTGGGAACACCAAATGCAACCGATCGCGTTAATGTTCACCTTTGCCGGTTATTCTACCGCCAAACAGTAATGTGAAAACATTACTGTGTTCCGGTTTGAAGGGCAATGTTTCCAGAGAAATTACAGGTTTAGAGATATAACATCTTAGATCTCTGGGTGATGAGCGTAGTGCAGTGCTAGGTAATGATTTGGATTCTTCATGTTCCAATAGCTGCGTGTCACTGTGCTGTTATGTGGCAGGCATGTTGCTTACCATCAGGTAGATGTCCTGATCGTCTCGTCACTACTTATAAAAAAAAAACACCGAGACCAAGTGAAAAACTCATTGTCCTCCAAATTCTTAGGGGTTGTGCGAGATGCTCTTCAGATCTACTCCAGATATCACTCTGACCCAGACAGGAGATAACGATTATTATACAGTGGTAATAATCATTGTGGTTAGAGACTGAGACAGAGGGTAGTTCAATCGGTCAGGCTACAAAATTAATCTTTGTTTACTGAAGGGCTTGTAAGGACTCGCTTTGCCATTTAACAACATTGAAAATCCTGTAATTATGATACTACTTTATAAGTATTGTATTAGCTGCCAGATTCTCATAATGTAAGGTCTGGTAAGATGGGTGAGGTATATCTACCATTATAGTTACTCCATTACTACATTATAGTTAATCCAGGCAGTTGAGACTGCTTCCTTAATCTGTGTAACTCATTAGAAAATTATTGTGTCAATCAGGAATAGCTCCTTAGTATCACAGGACTTATTCATTCTGAGAAGAGGTCAAAACATTATATGAGAGGAGGAGTTGCACACGAATTCGTTAAAAGTTTTTGTTTTGCCCCCACAAAGCCATCTTGCCTCTAGCGTCTAGTGTATGCCGACGTAGCACTATGGGTCTATCTGGGTAAGATTCACAGCAAAAAACACGATATAATTTTGAAAAGAAAATACTAAGAGCATTTGCACTCTGTGCTCAGCACTTTTTAATAGGAGAAAATGTTATGTATCGCGTCATCGACATGCATGTATCTGCGGCGACTTCGATGACGCCGTATCGTGAGAGGAGCGGCGGAGCAAACTTTTTTAGCCCGCTACTGATAGATTTTTCGTGGGCTGTGAATTGAATTCTAGTGTCACGCTCTGGAATGATAAGAAATCTTTGAGTAAACTCGGGACCATGGCCATTGGACATCTAGAGTCATCATCATCAGGCCATGCTCATGGCCACGCCCTCCGATTTCACCCGCGAAGTTTCCAGTAAGCTATCGAATTCATAGAGTTATAAATTTTCACTTCTATCGGCAGTTCCTATTACTGCCAATTATTTAGTCACTTCCTGAGTAATTAATATCTTTATTGATGAGAGAGTTCTACGTTTAATGGCATACGATTTATTCACAATGTAAAATTTTGGTTTTCAGTATGGCTGGTACTGGGGCCCAATCTCTGTAGAAGGCGCTGAGAAGATCTTGTCCAATGAGCCCGATGGATCATTCATTGTGCGGGACAGCAGTGATGACCACTACATCTTTACTCTCACATTCAAGCTCAATGGCCTGCGCCATGTTAGGATAGAACATGATCAGGGTATGTACTTCAAAGCCTATGTATGTATATATCACCGTAAAATTGTATAAACCAGCAGATTACAATCTAACCTAACACACCGTGGGTAGCAGTAGTCCCGGAGGCCTTCACCAACCTAAATAGGTTGCTTGACTTCTGGGATAGCCTGGGATGGCTGGAATAGAAGGGTAGTATGAGCTATGCACAATGGCCCAATTGAGAGGCTAAGTGCGGAAAAGGCCCCGTTTAACTAACTAACCTACCGTGGGTTTATATCATTGAATAAGCTTGCACTTTACCATGTGTAACATGTAAATTGAAGATGTGTTGTATTGTGGAATGCCAGATTTCCATAGTAGAAACAGGTTTGGTTTACTCTTGATTGGAAAATCCTCAGACTAATGGATAATAATAATTAATTGGATAGGACTTGTATGGTGATGAGTTGCGGTAGCTTAGTGGCTAGAAAGTCTGATTCAATTGTGGAGTTGTAGATTCAAATCCTGCAAAAAAGAGGTGCAACTCTTGAGTATTTTTTCCAAGTGACTGCTTGTTTTCCATCACCATTATATTTCAAATAGTGAGGAAACCAACAATGTGCCAAAAAAAAAAAATTGCTCAGGCTTCATCTGCCTACCCACACTGGGAGAGAAGGCCCAATGTCCCAGCTGTGGGAACTTTTAGTGGGCTATTTATGTGCACATACAAATAGTTTATCTGTTGTCACAATCAAAGGGAAGTCAAATATTTCTTTCTACATGAATCTAGAGACCTCAACTATGGAATGGTGTATGGATTGAAGCCAGATCTTCCCGAAAGAATTACATGTACTCCCTTTTGGTATACCAGGCTTAGCCAATTCCTCATCATACATCAAAGGCTCTATTCAAATCAAAGACTGTACTGTTTGAGATACCCAATAGTACCATATTTTAGTTAGTATAGCTTAAATGCCCAGTTTCTACACTAATTAATTGCTTTAGTATGCAGTGAACAATATCGAAGACTATCTACAGATATGTATAAAAAACTAGTATTTTCACACGACTTCGTCCGCGTAAAATATACAAAAGATTTATAGATTTATTGTGTTCCATGATTCAACAACAAAAATACAAATTTCTGTATCCTAATAATATTATAAACGCAAAAGTCTGTAAGAATGTATGTTTGTTACTCCTTCGCACAAAAACTACTGAAGGGATTTGGATGAAATAAGGTACGTAGATAGATTCATGTATGTATATGTTAGTTCCAATATTACGCAGAACATGGTTTCTAAGTACTCGGGCCTCATGATAGAAGCTAAAATCTTTATTGCTCTTTGCAGGTAAGATAAGATGATACAAAACACTTTAAAAGTTGACCCATACAAACTGGCCTCTTCTTCTAGTCTAGAGGCATTTCATATGTCTGGCAAAACAATTTGTTTTAGTCTTAATTTATACGATGAAAAAATAATAAGTAAGTGAAATAATAGTCAGCAGTTTAATTTCTTTTTCTTCGTCTTATTTTCATGTTTAGGGGATGTTCATGTTTCACATATTGGTGGGATGCAAGGTGCTCCTTAATGGGGGTCATTACTCACGGCGTCATGACAGATTACTTGAAATCATACGTGAAGCCATGAGCCTTTCGGTAGCTAGAGCCCAAAAGGGATTGACGACAAACAACAGACAAATTAACTTTGTAAAGAAGGCTCAACTTCAAACTCCAGGAACAAGCCTTACTCAATCCTGGGTACAGCACCTGATTGGACTATTTTAATGGACACGTATGAAAAGCACTACAAAATCCCAGAGGATGTGGGTGTTTCGTCATCCAGACCGGACATTTTCCTTTTTCTAGAGCTACGAAACGCATAGTCCTTGTAGAACTTACCGTACCGTGGGAAACTAATATACCTAAAGACCACGCGATGAAACAAAATAAGTATTACGACCTCCTAAACGAATTAACAACAAACGGCTATGTAGTTAGTTTATACGCTGTAGAAGTGGGAGCGAGAGGTATACCAGCAAAATCTCTCTATAACCTACTGAAAGACCTTGGCTTATCCAGAAGTGCTGTAAAGTTCTATACTAGAACGTGTATCTAAAGCTGCACTAGTAGGCTCATATCAGATTTGGCTGGGCAGGAGAGAAAAAACAGTGGTGAAGGTGAGTGTTGATGTACGTCAGAAAGGGCCCCTTAAACCTACGCCCGAGTCACAAGTCTCGGGAACTACTCGAGTTTTCTCTCTCTGCCACACGATGGACCCGGCACCCGCACGGTGAATCCATGGAATGCTAAGAAGATCGTCTCAAACAAAAATGACAGCCCGGAGAGACGGGATGACGCTGGAAAGACAGATGGCTGGTGGAAAAGACATCTGACGGATGGAAAGACATCTGACTGTTGGAAAGACAGCCGAGGGTGAAGGCCTAGCAAGCCAAGCCCGGGAATTTAATCGCTAAAAGTCCAAATAAGAATAATACCCTGGGACAGTCCGAGAGGCGGGGCGGAAGATCTGTCCACCGTGTGATAGTAATGACGACCCTGGCGCGAATACGGACTTGAGATGCCCTGTGTGCGGGAAAATTTACAAGAGACGAGCCTGGTACCAAAAGCATTTAAAGACACATGATGGTGTTGAAGCACGACAGCCGTCGGTCAGTACTTCGACAAACACTATGGATAGAGTTGACCCTCATATATCCCAAGGTGAACCATCGAGTGAAAACTACCAGGAGTCCATTGTCATCAGGACACGTCTTGGCATTCCCAGTTTAAAAACTCTACCTGGAAAGTTCATGACGAAAACTTGGCGATCTTATTAGAACATCCTGGGCCAAAACAAGACCTAAACAGCCAAGTAGAAACTTTCCAGGACACCATATATACATACTTCTCGGAACATTACCCACCATCAACTTGTTATGCTCAAAATAGCAAGGAAAATATGTTCAAAATGAAATTGCGGAGGAAGAAAAGAGAGTTAATAAAACGTCTTCGTGTAGCTAAAACCATGGGCGATAACCATCTAAGTCACCAACTGTCCAGGGCTCTAAGATCAATCCTTAAATTAATACAAGGAATATCGCTTCAAATTAGTAAAAATCGTGATAATTTTAACAGAGCTAAACACGAAGTAGACTTTGATAAAACCCTTTTCAATACTCAAAAATATTTTCAGGGAGCAAAATGGAAAGCTTATCTTGACTAACGCGCAAATTTACGATCACTTTAAAAGCACATACGAAGTGCCTAAACGCGGGAGCTCGTACGTAGAACCAAACATCCAAAGACCTAATGATCCTCTGACAGGCTTTCAAGGCACCCCACCTAGTGAAGAGGAAGTAAACTATCAAATTAAAAACTAACTACTAAATCAGCTCCTGGCCCAGATGGCATTCCTTACATAGTGTATAAAAGTGTCCATCAGTTCGTAAACATATCTTGAATATATTCATTAAGATCTGGTCAAGAAAGCAAGTCCCAGTAGCATTTGGAAGAGCAATTTTGTCCTCATCCCTAAAAAGCAGGAAGTAACTCATCCCAAAGACACCAGACCGATAGCCCTAACCAATACAATTTCTAAAATCTTTTCAGTATTTTGCAAACAAAATGACCACATTTATGACCAGCAATAGGTATTTCAGGCCCAATCACCAGAAAGGGTTCTTGCCTGGTATTTCTGGATGCCTGGAACACAATACATTACTAGCAGAAAGTTTGAAAGATGCCAGAACACATGAGAGGCAAATTACAGTCTGCTGGATAGACCTAGAGAACGCGTTTGGTTCTGTCCAGCATGAACTTATGATATTTGCCCTAAAATGGTATAACTTTCCTGCTGAAATTATTGACATAATTAATTCTTATTATTGCCACTTAAAATTCGTCATAGCAGTAAACAAGGAATACACAAAACCACTTGAATACAATGTAGGACTATTCCAAGGGTGCTGCTTATCACCAATAGCATTTAATATAGTTATAAATATTTTAGTAGACAAATTAATATCCCGTGAAAAGAAATGGGGCTACCGGTTTAAAATCAACAATAAGTACACTGAGTCAATCTTGGCCTTTGCGGACGACCTTGCAATACTTACACGTAATCCCAAACAGTGTCAAGAATTGTTGAACGAAGTCGATGAGTTCTGTACATGGACGGAGGAATGAGGACAAAACCATCTAAATGTCATTGTCTTTGTCTGGGTAGAAGAAATACCAAATATACGTCTTACGATCCGGGACTCTCCATAAGTGGCCAAGGAGTTGCCACAATTGCAGAGGCAGTGCCTTTCAAATTTCTTGGTAGAAAGATAGATCACAAAGGACGTACACCATCATTAGAGGTGGTTGTTGAAAATTTCATGAACAACCTCAATAAGGTAGACCAGCAGCCTATCAGCAATATCAAAAAGCATGGATATATGACAACTACCTCACATCACGTCTCACTTGGCCTTTCCTAGTATATGACATCGGTAAAACTCTCCTGGCAAAGCTAGATGCCAATGTCATAAAGATATTGAAGTCATGGTTCGGATTGGCACATCCGGCTGATCCCTCTACTCTTTTAGGGATCACAATAGTTTTGGGCTGAAACTAAAGAAACCGTCTGAACTTTACAAACACCTAAGAGTTACAAAACGCATGTTTTGGAAAAGTCGCAAGACAATTAATTACATCTCTCCCAAAAGACAAAATTGCTTCAGACCTGGAATCTAGACTTCAATTCCATAAACAATTTATGGCAGGTGCACAAGTAAATACTGCTGGGTTGGGTGCGAGAAAAAAAAAGGAAGACCGAGACATGGTAAAACCTTTCTACAACAAGACGAAAATGACGGTTACAAAGTGCACGCTATGAATTTAGAAATGCAAAGTGAGTGGTTAACCATAGGTGAGTTCTGTATCCCATTAGCTCTAAAATGGCGCACCTTGATCTATGACTGGTCTCCTGCCTTATTAAAATTTTATCTAAATGCATTCCAAATGACCCTCCCTGACCAGAGTAACTTGGTAAGGTGGGAAAAAGCCTCTGAAAAATGTTGCTATACTTGTGGAGAGGCGATATGTACAGCAAGGCACATATTGGTGGGATGCAAGGTGCTCCTTAATGGGGTCATTACTCACGGCGTCATGACAGATTACTTGAAATCATACGTGAAGCCATGAGCCTTTCGGTAGCTAGAGCCCAAAAGGGATTGACGACAAACAACAGACAAATTAACTTTGTAAAGAAGGCTCAACTTCAAACTCCAGGAACAAGCCTTACTCAATCCTGGGTACAGCACCTGATTGGACTATTTTAATGGACACGTATGAAAAGCACTACAAAATCCCAGAGGATGTGGGTGTTTCGTCATCCAGACCGGACATTTTCCTTTTTCTAGAGCTACGAAACGCATAGTCCTTGTAGAACTTACCGTACCGTGGGAAACTAATATACCTAAAGACCACGCGATGAAACAAAATAAGTATTACGACCTCTAAACGAATTAACAACAAACGGCTATGTAGTTAGTTTATACGCTGTAGAAGTGGGAGCGAGAGGTATACCAGCAAAATCTCTCTATAACCTACTGAAAGACCTTGGCTTATCCAGAAGTGCTGTAAGTTCTATACTAGAACGTGTATCTAAAGCTGCACTAGTAGGCTCATATCAGATTTGGCTGGGCAGGGAGAGAAAAACGAGTGGTGAAGGTGAGTGTTGATGTACGTCAGAAAGGGGCCCCTTAAACCTACGCCCGAGTCACAAGTCTCGGGAACTACTCGAGTTTTTCTCTCTCTGCCACACGATGGACCCGGCACCCGCACGGTGAATCCATGGAATGCTAAGAAGATCGTCTCTCCCTTAGCAAATGGCAAAAACATAAATATATATATTTGTCATGTCTGTCTGTCTATCTGTCCGTCCGTCTGTCTTAATATAAGTAACGCATAATCATTTAGTTACGGTTGGTCTAGTCGGGAGAACGGCGACTGCCGATCCGGAGACTCTGGGTTCAAAACCACGCGCTCCACTGTCTTTTCCAAGTCATATGTGTATTGCCGCTAACTTAGAACGGTGAAGGAAAACATTGTGAGGAAACTGGCATGTACCTAAAATCATTCGAAGTCACGCGTCATCTACCAACCCGCACTGGGCCAGCGTAGTGGATTATGACCTTGTCGCTCTCCTTGCGAGAGAAGGCCCCGAGTTAATACAGTGGGAACATTTAGTGGGCTGTTTATGCTAATGCATAATTATTGTGTATTGCGTCAGGTAACTTCTGCTTCGGTGGCTGCACGATGTTCAAGGCGGCTACGATCGTCGAGTTCATCGAGAACGCGGTGGAGACGTCGCGCAGCGGGCCGCTACCTCTTCTTCCTGAACCTGCGGCCCGTGCTGGGGCCAGTGCGCGTGCAGCTGCTCTACCCCGTGTCGCGGTTCAAGCGAGTCCAGAGCCTCCAGCACATGTGCAGGTCAGAGCCAGGGCGACACCCATCTCCCGCTATTTTTAACCTGCCTAAAGTTGTAAAGTTAAACATACTCAATTTTTGAACC
Source organism: Ectropis grisescens (assembly GCA_017562165.1). Lineage (NCBI taxonomy): Eukaryota > Metazoa > Arthropoda > Insecta > Lepidoptera > Geometridae > Ectropis > Ectropis grisescens. The sequence continues at coordinate 6,345,684 of CM029767.1, forward strand.
ATTCTAAAGTTTAAACACTTTATAGGGCTTAATCACGATCAAAACTATGTTATGGTATTTATGTGTGTCTGTTCAAATCGCGAAAGCTTAAAAACAAAATTCTAAAGTTAACTGTAAACTGTATTTTAACAGACTTTCAAATAAGGAGGAGGTTCTCGATGTGGTTGTATGCCTTTTATGTATGTTACGCGATAGCTCCGCCAATTGTGAATTGATTTTTAACAGACTTCCAAAAAAAGGAGGAGGTTATCAATTCGACCCCTAGGTTTTTTTTTATGTATGTTACCTGATTTCTCGAGAACCTCTACACCGATTTTGAAATTTCTTTTTGTGTTCAGATGGGTATGCTTCCCGAATGGTCCCATATAAATCTCATCGAAATCGGTCAGGTGGTTTTTGAAATATGAACCATTAACTAAAATTTGCGTACAATTTTCTTGATGACGTAGTTGAAGATTTCACAAAAGTTATGAAACTCGTTCCTGTCAATACGAAATTGTGTAAATGGATTAATAAAAACTTGTTTTTAACCCCCGACCAAAAAAGGGGTGTTATAAGTTTGACGTCGATGTCTGTCTGCCTGTGTGTGTGTCTGTCTGTGTCACCGTAGAGCTCAAACGGATGGGCCAATTTCGATGCGTTTTTTTTTATTTCAAGGTTAATACCCGTGCGGATGTTCTTAGCTATGTTTGGTCAATGTCGATTTAAGATGGCCGCGTCCACAAAATAGCGGACAAAATATTTCTTCACAACCTACCTCAATATAGGTATCAAATGAAAGTGCTTGACTAGTAAAATACTATACACTATAACAAATTTCAAGTCCAAAATGGCTGCCACAAAATGGCGAATTATATTATATTTTTTCATTACTACCGCAATATGGGTATGAAACGAAAGGGCTTGACTAGTAGAATACTTTGCACTATGACAAATTTCAAATCCAAGATGGCCGCTACCACAAAATGCCGAAATACATTTCCTCTCTCACAACTCCCTTAATATGGGTATCAAATGAAAGGGCTTGATTAGTAGAATGTTGTACAGATAATAAATCTGAGGTAGTCAGGGTTTAATCAATTTTTTTAATTCTGTTCTTGTACACTAAAAAGGGTAAAATAAACTATTTTCGGTTGCGGTCTATTTGGACGGAATATTATATTGTACTAAAACCGTAATGAACAAATCTTAAAATGACCTTTTCCCATAATGACTGAAATTCTAAAAGTACTTATTCTAGTATGCCTGAAATAAAACTGTCAAATTGAAGTACAGTTAGTAACATTTTATTTTAAACCTCAAAACAAAATAATATGATAGTTTTATAACCAAAAAACAATTTTTATTCTTAAGTTTTATATAAGTATGGTGAGTTGGGTGAAAGCTGATGAAAATTGAATTCCAATAATTAAATCTGATGCATATATTATATAGTATAAAGGATTAATAAGATAAAAAAGCTCTTTACTAAACGTTACAAAAATAAACTTAAAAATGTTATAATCTAGACCTTTCAATAAGTGGCCTTATCGCTTGAAACTATCTCTTCAAACCAACGGTGCAAATTAACAAAACAATAAATTAAATATTTGTTAACCTAAGCATAAAATGTATATTTAATTAGCGGCATGCTTCGGCTTTGCTCGAATATTGTTATGTAGGTAAAGACTATTCATGGAAATGATCATTATCCTAACATTCAAGTTGGCTCAAACAGCACACGGTGTGCCAATTTGATTAAAATAGGTAAGAGTCCATGGCCTAAACACAACCTATTATATTAAGAAGATAACACCCTATTTGCGGATATAAAAAATGCAAAATTACTGTCTTATATCTTTTAGCCATAGATTATTTTTTTATAGTACAGAGTGACGAGACGAGCAGGATATGTGCCTGATAGTAAGCAACATGCCTGCTATATAACAGCGCAGTGTCACGCAGTTATGGGAAACTTAAGAGTCCAAATTATTACCTAGCGCTGCACTGCGCTCGTCACCTAGAAATCTGAGATGAGAAATACGGTAAAGAAGAGAAGATACTGCGACGGTAATTGGCAGAAAATATGTTGAGAACACGATCGGGACATTTTTGGTGATGGTACTTTGATGAGACAATGACAGTTCTCAATTCAGCGCATTCTTTTTTTTATTTGCACTACACTTTGCAGAAAATCAATCTCTGTAGTTTCACCAGCTTGCAACTCATTCAAAAGTTTTTTGAGTGAGAAATCGAAGAAAATGTCTCGACGTCGCCTAGAGGCACCGCTAAACAAAGCATTTTTTAATCTTGTATCTTGGTACATTGCTTCCTTTCTCAATCTATACTAATATTATAAAGCTGAAGAGTTTGTTTGTTTGTTTGCTTGAACGCTAGGATCTCGGGAAGTACTGGTCCGAATTGAAAGATTATTTTTCTATTGGATAGTCCATTTATCGAGGAAGGCTTTAGGCTATAGAAAATAACTCTACTATTAATTGAAGCGGAGCATGAAACAAGAATGTAACAAAATCGGGAAAAAATATTCCCCTTTTGGGAGTTTTCGTACGTTTCGTGCTTTGACATGACACATGACAGCATGTGTCAAAGATTGCATCATTGAATTTCAGTAATCTGTGCCTCGAATATAAACCTTTGCTATTTTTTTTTTTCTAAATCTGAGTTGGTACAACCAATTTCCGACAGGTGGCGTAGCAGGTTGCTGAATAGGTTTTTTGTTTGAAAGCGATATTCTCAGGAATGAGTGAACCGATTTCAGTCATTCTTTGACCGTTGGATATGCACGGGATCCCGATGAGTGCTATATAATATACCACGGGCGAAGCCGGGGCGGGCATCTAGTTTGTATATAAAGCGTGTGAGAGTTGGTTTGTGTGGCATGCGTGTGTTCAATCTTCTGTGCCAACCTTCTACAGCGTTATTTGTACGATGTTTGTCTTTTGCGCAACTTATGAAAGACACACATTTGGACATCCATTGCTTATTGAAATATTCGCAAAATTTATTCATTTCCGGTGTTTGCGGGAAAAGTCCCAACAATGATGACCACGCATTATTTATCCTCTCTTGTGGAAGTAGCGACACATTGGCACACATCCTCACTAAATTTCTATGCTGTGCTGTAGTTATGGCCTTGAGTTTTTTTGCTTGCTTCCACACTGCGCTGTTGAAGTGATAGAAACATCTGCTAACTTCTGCTCCCGGAAAAATTTCGAGTGCAGCATTGATAAGTCCAATTTCATAGTCACATTTAAATATATGGACACTTAAACCCAATCTGTCTCTCAGCAACCGAAACATATTACTATATGTTTCTTGACACTTATTTGGTAAAAGCACGTAAAGAATGGGCACAACATTCGTTAATTTATTGTTAATGCTGATATCGACATGAATGGTAAAGATTTGGTAGAATGGGTTTGGTGTTCGTTTAAAAGTGCCATCACCAAAAAATGTCTTGCTCGTGTTGGGATCAGTTAAATATTTCCTGCCATTTAATGTCACAAAAACTAGTAATTTCTCCTCTTCACCATATTCTATGGCTAAAAAGTTATCAGCCAATAATTTTGGAATTTTAACATCTGCTAATTGATTAAATTCAGTATTGTGCTGATCTAAAACTGAGTGTCTTTTTCTGTAAAGGGCGGTTCTTTTTTCTTGGAATGATGGCATTATAGAATTACTTGAGCTAGGAAGTTCCGACAAACAATCTTCGTAGATCTTCTTAATTGGCGTCATTTTCGAAGAAACTCCCTTTTTGCAAGCTTCAATAAATATGTGTTCATCATTTTGGTTATAATGCGGTTCACATGTATGCGAACTTTGTCTAACAATCGCATTTTTTTCGGAATTCAGTGTCACCGACGCCGAAAATCCAGTTCGATTGACGCACCGCCACATGCTAGAGCCTGATTTATTTTTATTTGAAAAGTTATACCTATGTCCATCATGTACTAAGGACGGTTTTCCTTTTTGATTTTCTATAAAACGAAGGCTTTTACGATCCATTCAGAACAATACTTAAGCAACACTAATTAAATATAGCAAATAGTGCCACAAAATGAAAACAATTAGGTATGACAAGTCACTAACAGTATATTGTTTTTCAACTGTCATTATACGTGGTCAATACACTAAAGAGTATAAAATACTCTAGCATGAAGTACTGATGTTGCGTCTGATTGTACATGACCCGTCAGACAAAATGATTATCGGACATTACACATCAAAAACATTTCGAAAATCAGTAATTATGGGAAAAGGTCATTTTAAGATTTGTTCATTATGATTTTAGTACAATATAACATTCAGTCCAAATAGACCGCAACCCTATTTTCGTAAAAAAAATTAAACCGACTTCAAAACCACAAATAGGCACTCAAAAGCGAAAAATAAACTAAAATCATTATTATAAGCGCTACTCACTCATCTATTTGAAGTCGGTGCCAGTGAGGTCAAAAATTTAGTAGATTGATGCTATGTAGGCACATGATAAGAAGGCACAGGTAAGTAGTATCTCTATTCACTACCTGTTAGATTTGGCTGGCACCGACTTCAAATAGATGAGTGAGTAGCGCTTATAAAAATGATTTTAGTTTATTTTTCGCTTTTGAGTGCATATTTGTGGTTTAGAAGTCGGTTTTTATTTTTTGTACGAAAATAGTTTACAATTAATATTTTTTTGTTGGGTGGATACGAGTAATATAATACTTTAGAGGTGGTCGCATATAAATTGTATGCAGCTGCTCTACCCCGTGTCGTGGTTCAAGCGCCTCCGGAGTCTCCAGCACATATGTAGGTCAGGGCCACGGTAACCCCCCCCCCGACCAAAAAAAGGGGTGTTATAAGTTTGACGTCGATGTCTGTCTGTGTGTCTGTCTGTCTGTGTGTGTGTGTGTGTCTGTCTGTGGCACCGTAGAGCTCAAACGTATAGGCCGATTTCGATGCAGTTTTTATTTGAAGGTTAATATCCGTGCGGATGTACTTAGCTATGTTTGGTTAATATAGATTCAAGATGGCTTCCTCCACAAAATGGCGGACAAAATATTTCTTCACAACTTACCGCAATATGGGTATCAAATCAAAGGTCTTGACTAGTAGAACTATACACTACAAATTTCAAGTCCAAGACGGCCGCCACCACAAAATGGCGAAATACATTTCTTTTTTCAAAAGTCCCTTAATATGGGTATCAAATGAAAGGGCTTGACTAGTAGAATGTTGTACAGATAACAAATCCGAGGTAGTCGGGGGTTAATCAAAATTTTTAATTTTGTTCTTGTAACCTAGCTAAAGTACGAGCGCAGTGCAGTGCTTGGGAATTATTTGGACTCTTCATGTTCCACGTGTCACACACGAAACACGTGTTGCAGTCTCAGCGCGAACCTGCTCCTATACAGTTAAAGATGTAGCGCGCTTACCTAGAAGAAACCGATTCACTCTACACTTGAAGGCAGTCAGATTATACTCTACGGGTGGAGTCAAATCTTTTCGTTCGAGTCTAGTTTGTGACTATGAAACGATGTGGTACAACAATACAACAGTACTATCATCTGCGTTCCCACAGATACCGGGCTTTAACGGATCGTTAATATGTAGCAGCGAAAAGATATAAGAGCGTCGCAAAAAGTAGATCCCCTAAGGCTAAGGGGATCTACTTTTTTCCTAAGGGCCTAAGGGATCTCGGCATCAATAGCTATTTGATCCGAAGAGCTGCCATCAACGACTACTTGTATCGATTGATTGGATATAGGGATTTTACCAAAATAAAATTAGGCAATTTTTTTGTCAAATGGGTTGCTTCTATATTAAAACTGATTGAAAGAACTTGGTTTCTCCCTGGTGTCCCTTGACAACTCATCTTTTTTTACTTTTATAGGTTTACACATGACCGCTATCTCACCTGATGTTAAGCGACAAAGCGGTCTGTAATGGCAATCTGATTGCATTTTGAATCAGTGATCATTGAATCTCATCTCCAAACTGTTTTGTGACTTTACAGGCTTACCAAAAGAGAAAATACATCGTAAATGATATTTGTAAAGTATCTAACCAAGTAAGGTCCTGATCCTGAGTACCTAATCTTAATTCCTAAATCATCCAATAGACACATTAGGAAAAAAATATCAATCTCCACAAACAGTTATAAAAAGTAATAAAATCATTTTGTTTGACTAAATTTGCCGCCCCCTACTATCTGCCTAGGGCGGCAGATATTAGGGGGCGGCAAATTTAATAAAATGTATAATACGATGGCTTCAGCATATTTCAACTATTCGTTTAGTGATGGAGTATCTTTGCAGTATACCCCATCACTAAACATTTTTAACCCCCGACCAAAAAAAGGGGTGTTATAAGTTTGACGTCGATGTCTGTCTGTGTATCTGTCTGTGTGTGTGTCTGTCTGTGGCACCGCAGAGCTCAAACGGATGGCCCGATTTCGATGCGATTTTTTTATTTGAAGGTTAATATCCATGCGGATGTTCTTAGCTATGTTTGGTTAATATCGATTCAAGGTGGCCGTCTCCACAAAATAGCGGACAAAATATTCTTTCACAACCTACCTCAATATGGGTATCAAATGTATGGGCTTGACTAGTAAAATACTATACACTATAAAAAAAAATCAAATCCAAGATGGCCGCCACCACAAAATGGCGAATTATATTATTATTTTCCCTACTACCTATATGGGTGTCGAACGAAAGGGCTTGACTAGTAGAATACTTTGCACTATGACTAATTTCAAATCCAAGATGTCCGCTAGCACATAATAGCGAAATACATTAATTTTTTCCCAACTCCCTTAATATGGGTATCAAATGAAAGAGCTTGACTAGTAGAATGTTGTACAGATAACAAATCCGAGGTTTCGGAGGTTAATCAAATTTTTTTAATTATGTTCTTGTTTAGTGATGGGTTATACTGCTAAGATACTTCGTTACGTTATACGCATAACATTTCGCTTATTTTTATTTCAATTTTATTTTATTTGTAGACTAAAACATTATAGTTGGGTCTAATTTAATTTACTGATAACAGTTATTAATGATTTAAAATATTACAGACGTGGAGCAGCTGTAATACTAAGTAATAATATTGTAAATCGCGGGAACTTTCATGATACATTTCGTGTTACAAAACTAGCCATAACTTTCATACGGCTCATGCTCCAGCGCTCAGAGTTTATTAAAATATTGTGATTATTACATTAAATTTAAGTAATTGTATCTGTTTACAGATTTGTGATATTAAAGTACGTGCGGCGCGACCTGATACCTGCGCTGCCGCTGCCTCGGCGGCTCGTCGACTACCTCGGCGCCGCGCATTACTACTCGGAACTACTCGCCGATATATAGCCCCCTCTACACCCGCCCCTTCCCTCTCTACCCTCACTCTCCCCCCTGTGGCCCAGCCCGGAACGCCTTGCGAAACGTGTTATTATCTTTATATATTATTTCACGTTTTGTTTATTGTACCCTTGTCACAGTCCATCAAATGAGACGAGTAGTTTAAGAACATAAAAGTTGTCTAATTTTGTAATAGGTGGCAACACAGATTAGTTGACACAGGAACCGAAAAAAATCGATGGATGGTACCTGGATATAAGACTTTGTTCGCCTCATGAAAAGTTGGATGAAAATAACCTACTTTCGATAGTTTGATGCTATAACTACATTGTTTGATCTCACAACTCGTCTATGACTATTTGGTAAATTGGTACGTGAAAAAAAGTTAAGGGGTTAAATATATGACTATTTATTTAGTTGTGAATCTGATTTGGTTCCTCTCTTTTTATTTTCAAAATTAAAAATGTCGCGATAGTGAAGAGCTTAGCTGAAAACTTGAACGAAGTTCTTTGCCTGTGGTATGCACATGAGTGATTTAAAGTAAACTCTTCACCAAGTCTATTCACGAAAGTTGTCATTTATGTGTAATTTGGTCCGACTTGAGAGGTAGGATAGTTTTTTTTTTCGATTAATGGTCTTTATATGGCAATTACGAGCGAAACCAGAACGGGCCGCTAGTAATAAAAATAATTTGTACATCTAAACATAGTTTTATTAAACATAGTTTTGCGTAATTATGTAATGTTCAACTGATTGCGTGGTTTAGAGTATATGTCTCATGTGCGTCTCGCAGCCAAGGATTTGTTGCGGGTCTTTTTGTAACAGTTTCGTGGGTCTGTGTCCGGGATCCTTTGGTTCCCCTACTATATGGTAAAAGTGTGCTGTGTTACATGTATATTAAGCTGTGAGCCGCGTTCTAAAATTAGATAAATAAGCATTTGAAAGTATTGCTCTGTTTTTTAAGAAAGTGATTTCTTATTGATTCATTTGCCATGTTGAATTGTGGCTGCAAAATTGCAGAATTGGCATGATGATTAGTTCGAAAATTCGAATTCATTCTAATTAGTCCGTCAGGTATAGTGAGAATTAAGGGACAGTCATTCTTTGTTTCATATAATAACCTATAAAGATGTAGATATTCAAACTTCCCGAGTGTGGGATTGTGAAAGCACGTCTTCGAAAAAATCGTACAATGAAGTGACGTCACTAGTAACTTGTAAGCACTGTATCTTCATCATCTTTTATTTGTGAAACAAAACAAAAAAACCATGTACCATATTAATATTATCTAACTACCGGACTAATTAGTTTCTTCTAGTCATCATGCCTATTCTCATTATGAAACTGAGTTGCACAGAAGTGTGCGCAAAGCCTCGACGTCGACTCCCTACGAAATAAAGTAATTTCGAAATAATCTCGCGACTTTCGTACTCCGGTTCTTACTTTGATCTGTCGTTTCATCTGTTTGAATGTTCGAAACCTAGTCTAATTACAGTAGGCTTAGAACATTTAAACGTCAACCAATGCTCGATCAGACGAAACGAGGCAGAACTCCGGAGTAGGTAAGTCGCGAGATTATTTCGAAATTACTTTATTTCGTAGAAGGAGAGTTAACGTTATTGATAACGTGGTGGACGTGTAACAAGTCTATTAAAACCCAGTTTGAGACTTACATTATCGTCCTCAGATAACTATTTCTAGAATTTAGCGCCACTATAGTAATAAAATTATTATGTACATTTATACATTATTATACACTTAATACGGTATCGTGATCTTATTTATATGTTTTTTGGTTAATTTTATATGTAATTTTACATAGTACTTGTAATCACTTAATAATATGAATTTTTATAGATTAAATAAAAATAGTCTGCGATAATATGTATATAATAATAAATGTATGTGTAATAGTAAATAATCGATTATAACTATGTGACCTGTTGCTTGCGATGCGTTTGAAATGGAAAGGGACGGTGCCATTTTTTGGTTGACAAAATGAATTCGGATCGGAAATAAATTCGGTTGACAAACAGTCGCTGTTTGTCAACACCATTTTCAATCTATTTAGCTTTGGTTAAGCTGAATTTTATCTAAGTAGAGAATACATTTTATTCCCATAAAAAAAAAATCCAAGATGATTCGATTTTATATGTCGGTTTACACACAAAGTAAATCTCAGCTAAAAATATTTGCAATATTTTATTTCAATTTTTCTCACATTGCCTGAACCCATGAACCTCAGACCTTCGTTATTTTACTCACCTTTAGTACCGTTTTCCTGCCAAAGCCAGGATGACCCAAACTTCATAATGGGCTACCGAGCTACCGTTCTTACGCGATTTTACAATATTTGTTCACGTAGATAAGTAGAATCACTCTCTTTTGTCTTAGCGTTGGTTTTAGAACGTACAAGTATGTATGTGTATACCAATGTTTTTCAATTGTTATTTAATGCAATTTTCTATGTTCTACATCGTTTAAAAAAAATATTTAGTTATGTCCTAGAACGGACACCAGAAGTGTTGAAAGTCCAGATGTAAAATCAATTTGAATTCAGAAATGTATGAGTACGCTGGCCTAGTGGTTTAGTTGGTTGGAAGTCTACCTTCGAAGCCGTAGATCGTGCGTTCTATTCTCACGCAGTGCTAATATTTGTATAATTAAAACATAGGACTTATTTACGATCTAATTATTATTTAATTTAGATCGTGATTAAGTAGTGTTATGGTTAAAATATGAGTTCCAATCGCGAATGTTTAAATGCTATGTATTAAGAACACAAATATTTGTGTCTGTTGTTTCTATATATATAATTTAAATGTATTTACAATAATAAAAGTATCTGGCTATCTGGCTCCCACAATTAGAGCTTTGCTTAGTTTCGGGGTTTGTTCCGGTTTGAAGGGAAATTACAGGGCATAGAGATAAAACATCTTATATCTATGGCTGACGAGCGCTGTCCAGTGCTAGGTAATGATTTAGACTCATCATGTTTCAATAGCTGCATGTCACTGCGCTGTTTGTGGCAGGTGAGCAACACAACTTACCATCAGGCGCATGTCCTGCTCGTCTCGTCACTCTAGAGCTCTAGACTAAAAAAAAAATTGACGGTGTTGTATGAAAAATATCCACTAATATTTATTTGTTTATTTATTGATATTCCATAATTAATGATACTATTATCGTTAGCAAACGACAGTTCCTCTCCTCATTTCAAACGCATTGTTATTGTTAAAGTACTGATCTGTGCAATTGTTTCGAAAATATCTATTTTGCTAATAACTAATGTAAAGCAATATAATGCTCATAGCCGGTACAAATATGGAAAATCGCGCTGCCTTTGAACTGTAACCAAATTATCGTACTCAGTAGGCTGCTTTTATTCAAACGTACCCGAAGTATTGTAGTTACTGTAGTGGAAAGAAAAAAATACATACGATTTTGATATTACAGGCTATAGACAGTGCGGTTGTTTTGGGATGCACACTATGATGTTGGTGCTCAGGATGGCACATCATTTATAATCGGTAGTATAACACTGGAATGATTCGACTGTGCTGTTTGAGCACATCCCGCCCTTTTACCGCCTAACTAAATGGTATTTGGCTATGTTATTGCTGTACAATAGGCATGACGACAAGTCCTGCAATTATATTAAATATTTTGATATAATGTCAGTATTTTAATAGAATAAAACATGTACTGACCAACTTTAACTTTGATATATTTTTGTTTAACTTACTTTATGATCATTCAAAGTTGGATGGGCAAATTATAAAAAAAAATATTTACTATTGGATAACCCATTCACTTTAAAGTGACTTTTTTATGTAACCAGTTTCCTAAACGCAAAATTTACTATAGCTAACATACAAACTTTACGCGCGACGCATAGAAAATACCTGACAGTGACGTCACGCTTTAGTAGTGTTTTTGTATGAAGCGTTTTTGGAAAAGTCCAAAATTGTGATTTTAGTATCGTGATATCACGGGAAGTTTTTAAGATAACAAAGTATTTTTTTCACCTATGTTTCAGTTAATGAGTAACCTTTTGATGGCGCATTAAACGAAAAATGCGTCGTCATGCCTATTGGCATTATGATTGGGTCAAAAATACACCATTCTTATTAATCAGCCAGGTAGACTATGGAAAAATATCGTGGGACACGTACTTTTTGTTTTACTTTTTGTTTACAAATATATAAAAAATCAATATATAGATCAAAAAACTTCCGGAGTAGGGGTTTGTGGCGCCACGTCTTCTTAAAAAAGCACTATATCTTCGTATCTTTTGTGAGTGAAACAAAAGAAAAAAGTCGTTCCCACAGTACTTTTTAATAACGGACAAATTAGTTTTTTTATTCACCGTGCCTATTTCAATCGATAAAAATAGACAGAGACAGCAATAATTAAATTTAAGACAGTTTTCGTTAGGCGGTAGAGTTTAGAGGCCCTTCGGTCAGTTTACCCGTAAACACCCATACTGTCATTAGTCTTGGACAGAATTAAGCACATTGCACAAAAAACGTACACATTTACAATTAAGTTTGGTTAAAGTGTAGTTGTTTAGTTTAACACGAATGTTTCAATTATACAAGATCAATTTATAAGTTTCACTTTGCTTTGCAAATGTTTTGATGTTAAAATTAGGCTAAGATCACAACGAGCAATGTACGCGCGTACATATCGAACGATGTTGTGAATACGACACCGATAGTCGGCTAGTGATGTTTCAAATTATACAATTTTCATATTAAACGTTGGCTGTTGTTTCGAAACGCCAAGTTATTTTGTCGCTCCCGACAAAAATGCGATTGTTACGCTCTTTTTTTGTATATATATGAAATATACATTTGAATGAAGGAGATATGAATGATATTTTTGCAAAGCTAATAAATCTGCGTTTGACCGTCTCAAATTCCTCAGATTGTTGTGTATTTTATTTAAGGTAACACTCCTTGTATCGTCAGACGCACACGTGCTTAGCAGGTGAATTAATAAATGAATGATAAACGGTGGCAGTAATAATAATTTGTCTGAATTCGGTTGCAGCTTCTGAACATTAGAATCCGATGATTTGAACTTGCAATAACAACTGAAAGGTGGTTGTGATCGATCAATCTATTAAATGAGAACAGGACAAGCAAAACAAATCTCTATTGTGTCCATTAAAGATGCGTAAACTTCAGCAAATAAAAAATAAAATAAACAGGTTCTCTAACGAACGCAAAAAGAACCGTATTTTCACACGACGCTTGCAAAGTTGCCAATCTTTATGCTTCGCTAATGTACCGTATTCAGAAACCAAATGTATACGTCAAAGATAGTGCTCAATTGTGCCATAGGCGGCGCCAATGTTTCATTTGTTAGAAATTTCACAAATTGAATCATTATCGAAATTTAGCACTATTTTTTACTAGTAGTATATTTGTATTTGAAATTGCCTCATTTCCCGTTCGCCTGTCTTGTCTTACTTAGCACCGTCTTACTTAGCGGTGTTGATAACTTCTCTCATGTAGCTCCTATAGAATATATGTTATCAAGTTATCATCGTGCACATGAAAGACGCTGATGACGAACCTAGACCTGTCAAGGCGAAGGACAGTAACCAAGTCCCCTTTGTCTTTCAAAACAGATGAGCCAAGGACGACTAAACGTCCCTCGTAGTATACATACAAAAGAAAGAGCGAATACATAACTAACCTCAGATCTTGACTATATCTTCTGTTATTTTATAGGCATATTCAAACGTAAGCACGTTCAATTATGTAAAATATATTTAATGAATTAATGGGTTACTCACTTGTGATAAGGTCGGTTTTGCCATAATTGATTTTCAGCATTTCCTTATTCAAGGATGTATGTGTGCATGCCATCGCAAGTTTAAGTTTCGCTTAAGTTTCATCGCTGAATGCGATTGAAACTTAGTTCTGCTTGACTGGCCATTAACACACGCGAGCATTAAGTACGGACTACAACAAACATTTTTTAATGTAATTAAATAAAAATGTTTGTACATTTCGTCTTCATGTCCAGTTAACTTTTAATGTGATTCGTATAGTAAGCGTATAACGAACTGAAATGCTGAAACGATTTGTGCGTTTCAACTGACTTCGTTTAATACTAACGTGATTTTTATAAAATAATTCAGGGGTAATCGAGTTTAGTTATAGTAATAATTAATTTATTTTATAAAATAAGGGACTAACACGAAGGAAGTGAAATTTGTCCATAAACTGATTACAAGTAGAGGTTAGACACATGTATTATAACTTAGTTTATTATTTACTTCACGCTAAAAATCAAATTAAGTATGTTTCAATGTGATCTAATTATTATTAATAATATTTATTCGATATCATGTCCTACACTTTGTATTAGCTAAGCAATAATTTGTAGTGTATATGCGTAATATAATTAATGTGTAGCGTCATTTCCGTGTCACCAAAGATAAATTTAAGTAAGCACTTAGCGTTTCCAGTACTGAAGGCACATTGTGAGATGACGCCTGTTGTCACGGTACTTCCTTGTGCATTTCGACATTTTTAAAGATACATTTTTAGTACACTCCGCGAGGCATAAGGTGAGTTTTGCATTTGTGTGAGTGTACATGGATAGTGTAGGTGTGAGAACCGGCCTTAGGCGCGGCGCCATTCTGTCTCGCCGCGCTCCTGCCTGATTGGTGATCACTCACACTAATGCAAAGTTCAGCCTATACCTCGCGGACAAAATTTCAAGCTCCTGCCTGATTGGTGATCACTCACACTAATGCAAAGCTCAGCCTATACCTCGCGGACAAAATTTCAAGCTCCTGCCTGATTGGTGATCACTCACACTAATGCAAAGCTCAGCTTATACCTCGCGGAGTGTAGCGTCCTGCAGGTTAACCTGCTTAGTTTTCGGGAGGTCTATTGGAAATAGTGTTGGCCTTAATATCGCTGTAACCTTTCCCGTAACTTCACTGATTTTCCATATCGATGTTTTTTTTTGTACAAAAAACATTAAACATCTATCTTGCAATAAGTACATACAAACATTCGTAAATATAATATTAGCAGGATTCAATTCAAAATGTTAAAAAAAGTCAAACAAAAATAACGATAGGTTGTAATCTGAATCTACAAATATCAAGGCCTTTTTCTTAATATTTTATTTCTAGGATTTGTCACCAAACCACCACTCTTTAACGTGCAACGTATCGGTGATGTCAAATACATATTAAAAATGTCGCAATGCGCGAGCGAGAAAACTGCTTGCATCGAGCTTCTAATACAGTAACTTTAAGTGAGGTTGTCCGTGTCTAATAAGACTATAATAAATAATAAAGAAATTTAATACCTTACCAATTTCAAAATATGTCTTCAGAACGTGATCTAATATTTATTGTGTTCTGTTTGTGTGTGTGTGACAGATGTCAGATTTATTACCGCCCATTATATCCGCTCGACACCGGCTTACGAACTTTAACATTTAAATTTTATACTAATTTTTCATACGCGTGCTAGCGTTACATGATATCGTTGCGGCTACCTTGCTGACGTAGTGTTCGAACCCGTTTCCTCCGGTGTTTTCATTTTCTTCCAACTCAACACACTGTGCTGTCTAGTTTATTTGCACACAGACACATTGAAAGATAGATGAGAGGATTCTGAAGTTTCAACTATGGAAAGCCTACTGTCTATTTTACATTACAACATATTATTATTTTTCTTACATCTGAATTTCAACGTGTACTGTATTTTTATGTGATACTTAGTATAAAGTGTTGTTGAGGCTCTTTCTACCACTTCATTTCATTTTTTACGTCAACCGAACATTTACTGAGCGCAAAACTTTGTGAGCCTACGGAACTTAGACCGACCAGCTGCGCGATGGCAGGGTGATACTGGTGAAAGTGCACCACACCTTCGATTGCGTTTTCGCGAGACCGCGCGTTAATGAATGCTTTTATAAATTTCGCTATAGCTCTACCTAAATAAATATACTTAGTTAGAAAACAGTTGTTTTTTTTCGTGTTTTGATAGGGTATAGGCGCAATAAAAAGCAAGTAAGAATATTCATATAACTAAATAGTATAATAGTAGACAGGAAACTTTTGTTTTGGTGTTAAACTGGAAACAGTTTATTTACAGTTATCGAAACTTTTTATAGAAGCGGAATACACGGACACTCATTAGCGCTGCGAGATTTCCAGGGGCTTATAAAGTTTTGCATATTTCTTGCAGGGCAATGACCCAATCGCACAATCCTTTACCTTGCTTGGGAGTATTTAATAAGTTTAAAGTGAATTGTTACGTCAAACATTTTAACATTACGTTTTTCTTACAACATGGAAGCTATTTTAAATATTCTACTTGATTGACAAAATGAAATATATCATTATGCGTGCGTTGCTATTGATGTTTAACATAAAAATATAAAAATATAATGGTTTTTTAAATCATAATTTATAATTTAGTCGAGATTAAGTGCTCTTATTTGCTGTCAGTCCACTACCTCTGCAATGTAATGCTTCTGAATTGCGAAGTTAGATAATTATATTTATTTTATTATATACTGCAAAATAATTACAATTTTTTTGTCTAAACCACGAAATTCTTCATGTAAATTCAGTACGAAATAAATGTACAATATTTTATTACTTACTTGAAAGCTTTATTTTCCTACTTATAAGAATTTTTCTTGTAAATAGTTCAACAATACCTCCACCGTCAGGTAAAAATAGACTTTACAACATTTTTTTTTATGTTTTTTAAAGTTGGTACTTTTAAGCTGTTGTTCTAAGCGCCTCACTTGTTCCAGAGGTAGTGGGTAAGATAAATTGAGGAATTAAAATGGCGGTTGTATTATGATACGTATTTTCTGTAGTTACAAGTAACTGGTATTGTTATTGACTGTAAGCAATAAAACGTGATCAAAATTACTTCTAATGTTAATTGTTATGCTATCTTTTAAGACCACCTTTACCACAAAGCGCGTCCACACTACAAAAACATGTGAAATAGAGCTTATGATCTGGGATTTACCGTGAGTCCTTATGTTTGAATTGGACATGAATTGAACGTCGATATTTCGAGCGTTCTTTTTGTGGGTTAGATCCTTTCTGCATATCCACGTCCAATTGAGGTTCAGTATTTTTTGTACCCGTGTCCCATTGCGATAAGATTAAAGTTGGTAATATATACAATTTGTAAATTATTTGGTGTGCTGTCTTCCACACACTCTTCATACTACGTTCCGAACTATTACAACATTCTCACACAATTTCAGTTCGCCTTTCGACTTTAAACAACAAGTACAGGTAATCGGGCATTTTAATAGTTATTTAATGTTTTGTTATTTTACTTATAGATGTAAGCCGTGAATTCTTAATATTCGTTATTTTATAAAAGCTCAAAGTATGGGCATGTTTGAGCGCGCGTAACTTTAGCAGTAACAGTTCACGAGCACAAGAGCCACAAGTTTATGTTCCGTTGACCAGAAATAAAATTACCGATGTTAAGTAGTACGTATTAATTTCAGAATGCGATAGTAGTGGTGACAAATTTCAAAAGATCAGGTATAAGTACTTACTTAATACTATGAATATATAAAAAATACAATGTAAAAACGCACCAGTGTATCTCAAGCCCCGCATGGCTGGTTAATACATAACCAGTCGTATCGGTCCCGATTGAATTGGACAGTTTTGTACTTCGGAATATCTGGAGGTTTAAGTCAGCCGGTAGAAACGCCGAATATCAGATTGCTTATTTCACAGCAGACAAGTACCTAGTTGGCTAGTGGGGGGTCCAAACTGTTTGTTATATTATGTATTTATTCATAGATACTTACTCAACATTTTCCGTTAAGGCAATACTTTAAAAATTCTATTCCATTTTATACGAAGTTGTGGACAAATACTATGATTATTCTGTATGAAGTTTAGTGTAAATGAAGGACGAGAAAGTCTTTGTGAGAATGATATTAGTCAGATTTGTATTAAGGATCTAACAAATTAACATATCATCAACTGTTATCTACATTATTTAAATGGAGTCGATGTATTTTCTTGTACACGAATTTGTGTTTAATAATAATTATTATTAATTAATTATATTTGGTGTAAAACGTTTTGTGATTATATGGTTTAGTTGTTAATTTGGCTTTTTATTTTTTGGCTTACACAACCGACCACAAACACTAAAATACTTATATTTTCATGAGTATTAAATGCCATCGTAAAATGTCAGGCGTTAGATTATGAACTAACAGAGTTTACAATTTTATGGCGACATGATATTATATTTTTCAACACCGTTACTCATAAAGTGGCTCTAATTTCACCGCAATCAGGCATGTACACCCACACCTATTATTATCAAACTGACTTTTTCATTACTATTACAATTGAGTTATTGTTATTTTATTCGCAAGTGTGTTGAAAAACGATGTATGATACACGTGTGTATTGATTACCGTCTTCGGCTCTCTTAAAGCTCTCGCCTTAATGGCGCCTCGGGGGTAATCACCAACTTTATACACTTGTAGCATAATGTACTAATACCGCTATGTTACACAATTTTTATTTTAGCCTTTGCTAAGACCTTTGCTCATTGATTTCGTTTCACGTCAAACTTAAATATCTGTTCCGATTTGAGTTTGCTACATTTGACAGGTTTTTGGCTTAAGCCTTAAGTAAATGAGTATACTTATGAAATTATATGTATAATAAGTATGTATTTAGAATTATATAAGTATGTCGGCGGAAGTGGTACTAAGAGAGTCAGGATGGTAGGTACTGGTGTTGGTCCTCTTCAGTAAACATTGTGTGTGGGCTTCGATGTGGTTCACGAACAAGAACAAATGCGTAGAAACTTTACAAGTGAGTTTAACACAAAGTAGGTACTACTCCATTAAACACGTGGTACAGTTTTCTTATTAGAAAGTTCTTATCAACGAGACGTGAGACAGTTCCCGAACTACGTGGTCGCACGACGGCTATCGGAGGAGGAATGTACTCCCGTCCGAAATGTCTTCAAGCAGCCTCGCACGACGTAATAATCCGGACTCTGCCGAAGCGATGACAGCACACCGCTTGCGCCTCGTATTGAAATCCAATACTGTTCTGAATGACCTCTTGACACGGCCATCCTGCTGGACACACGTCTCTGTGTGTTCATCTGGAACAATATTCCACGTACAGTATCACATAGCTCGGCCACTTCTGGCCTTTCGTCAAATCAATTGACAGAAAACCAGAAACTCAACAAAACTCTATCTATAACTGACTTCACAAAAGAGGAGGAGGCTCTCAATACATTTTTCATGACGCTTCGATAACGAATCAAAATCTACAAACAAAAGAATTAGGAAAATCAAACACACGACTGACTTGATAACCAAAATACGTACTCTCACTAGAGTCACATAGATCACAGCTGAATCAAAACATGTGCTTGAGCTCTACATAATCTCTGGTCCATCATGCGCATCCTCCAGGATCGCCGAGTCACCACCGGACTCACAATGGTTTCCTTGAAACCCATCCAAACCTCCGCCAGAGTTGACTGCCCACCGCGTACTCACGGACTACTAAATAGTAGACGCCGATTTCTACTGAGCTACGGCTACACGACAACCTCTGGTACGGTCCGACCATTATGCAAACTCAACGCACTATTCTCATCTCTAACCATCGTTAGACCATCGTTACTTTCCTTTACTACAATCTTGTCAGTTATACTTTGATTCTCCGTCATCTTTTTCCACTTATCGTGTGCATACACGATTACAAATATTAAGCGTCTTTAATCTATAGCGGTCTCCACAAAGAACCTCTACAACTCTATGACTACAAAGGGACTTTCATAATTCTGATCAAATTTTATTTGATTACGTTTCTCATTCATAATCAAAACAAAGTCACCAACAGGGAATTGATTTACGTGCGCCTTTGTTTGAACAAACTTACGCGTTTCATAAGTGGCGGCATGCTTTATGTATCAGGCATCATCTCACACTACATTTATGTCAACCTCGAGCTCTACGTTGTGAGCGGATAAATGAAACAGGCTGTATCACCTTATCAATAAACAGTTCTTTTGTCACACATTGATTGTACAGTTAAAAATAACAAGTTGACGTTGACTAAGGAGTCTTGATATGAACGATCTTTTGTTTCTACCGTAGTTAACATTAACTTTAACAATAACACTGTTATGCTCAAAATGTCATCAAATTTCTCTAAGATTTTAGCCGAAATGAATGACTGACTCATGTCGTTGTTCACAACTGACAATCTGATCGCTCTAGGTAATATTGGTAAGCACTAAGTACGACTGTTACGTTGCATCTCACGATAGAGACCTTTACGAATACCGTAAGTTCTCTTGTTAAGTCGTCATTTAATTGTTCATTAGTTAGATTAGTAATGAGCTGAGATATTTCAAAGTTGCGCTACTTTTCAGTAAGTAACTAATTACAAACTAGTTCAGCTAAGTTGACTACGAGTATTTTCTTAAATTCTGTTTTAACCTTAGATCCCATACATGAGGGATGTTTTCGCGATAAGATATCTGCGAGTGCCATATCTTCATCTTTATTGTTTCAAGATTAAAGCTTTGAAATTAATAAAGCTACCACCTGTGGACTCAGGGTGTCAAATCAATCTTTTAAATGAAGGTTTCAATTAATTGCAATCGGTTAAATCAAAATCAGCTTGACGAATATTACGTTCACATGTCGTCACGCGAGTTCGCGTCACCGCTGTTAAAATAGTCCAAATACTGGGTTAACTGAGAAATAAACAAAGATTTTGTTCTTTGGAAACGAAGGTGTCAATTAATTTTAAAT
This sequence comes from Ectropis grisescens, assembly GCA_017562165.1. Classification (NCBI taxonomy): domain Eukaryota; kingdom Metazoa; phylum Arthropoda; class Insecta; order Lepidoptera; family Geometridae; genus Ectropis; species Ectropis grisescens. The sequence continues at coordinate 6,365,870 of CM029767.1, forward strand.
GATTTTAGTTAGGTATCGTAACCAGATGGTGCGTTACTAACTGTGCCAACCGGGACTAGATGTAAATTGCAATTATTGTCGACATTGTCTGTCATGGAAATAACAAAATGTGTCGCGGTAATGCTAATACTAAATCCATGAGATAATCTTTTCACGGTCTGTTACCATATCACTTTGCGAATTGGCATTAAGTAAAACATGCAACAAAATTTCAATTAAATTATTATCTTTCTCAACAACACTTAAAATCTGCATTTTACTGTATGTGCCAAGTGTCCCTGGCTGAATAACTCCTTTAAGGTTGTCATATTTTGCTCGCATTTACGACAACATTTTTTTTTTTTTTTTCGACACACTGTCTCTAATAAGAGAACATTCAGCACCAGACTCAAATTGAAAACGACTGACCTGATTAAACATGTTCCTGTTGGGGATCGACAATGCATGACAACCCATCGCTCGCTATGTTGTATGCGCGATGTCTCGATGCTGCTGCGGCCCTCTGGGCAGCGAGTGAAGATGTGTCCTTGGTTTCCACCTTTGTAGCAAACGGTCGAGCTTGTGGTTGCAACTTGCTGATGAGGGTCATGTCTCGAAGGTTGAACGCGCTGTCTGTTAGTCGGTTTTCCTTTCGCCTGCTACTTGCGTAAACAATCAGCTAGCTTGTGTTCAATTTTCGCACAGTGAAAACATTTAATTGTTGACAACCGAGATGTCTTCACACCCTTGACTTTTCTGCTCCGGTACTTGAATCAAGGTTCAAGTAGGTAACAGCTTGTAGTTTTTGTTGTAGACATTGGCGATAATTTATTTCAGGTGAATAACTATTCTCTGTAATTTCGAGTCGAAGTGTGAAATATGTGCGACCGTTGTTGTCACTATAATTTTTCTCTGTGGTAAGATCTTTCCAGCGCAGCGGTTTGATAACAGCAACATAAAACGACTGCCGTAAGTTGCTAAAGATTCGCTCTCTTCTGATTTGTCGTTGTTTAATTTCAATAGGGCACCGGCGGGCATTTCCTTGTTTACGAATCTTGCAGTAAACAGCTCTTTAAAATAATGACCACGTCACACCTGGATATGAAACTGACGATAGCCACGCTGATACTGCTCCCATAAGCACCTCATTGAGTATCACGATCGGTTATCATCATCAGCAACAAAGGTCTGATATTGCACACCACGTCCGTGCATCCGCGTCGCTCTTCTCGGGGTCTTATTCGAGTGTTTTGAAATTTGCCTTCCAAACAGTAACCGCCGTTTGTCTCCGCTCCCGTCGTTATCTCTTCGTAGTACGCTTTTCTTTGTATTGCTCGTATCCCACTTCTGATGTCGGCGGAAGTGGTACTAAGAGAGTCAGGATGGTAGGTACTGGTGTTGGTCCTCTTCAGTAAACATTGTGTGTGGGCTTCGATGTGGTTCACGAACAAGAACAAATGCGTAGAAACTTTACAAGTGAGTTTAACACAAAGTAGGTACTACTCCATTAAACACGTGGTACAGTTTTCTTATTAGAAAGTTCTTATCAACGAGACGTGAGACAGTTCCCGAACTACGTGGTCGCACGACGGCTATCGGAGGAGGAATGTACTCCCGTCCGAAATGTCTTCAAGCAGCCTCGCACGACGTAATAATCCGGACTCTGCCGAAGCGATGACAGCACACCGCTTGCGCCTCGTATTGAAATCCAATACTGTTCTGAATGACCTCTTGACAAGTATTATATCAGCTATCTGGCCACCATATTACAAGCTTTGCTTAGTTTGTGATCAGATCGTGTTGTGTGCGAATTGTCCACCAATATTTATTTATTTAAATACTGTGGCCAGGATTGTTATACTATTTTACGCTCAAAGATGAACCCGCGCTTTGTTCATTTAGGTAGGTACATTCTCATTGGACAAACGCTTATTATGTGGTATTTTTTTTTATAATTTTAATTTTGTATAAGAAATCTTCTTTTGCGCTGGTAATATGAGTGAAATATTGTAGCATTAAATACAATTTAGCTAAAACAGGATAGTATAGAAATCAATACGGTATACGGTTGGTAAGAACAAAAACACTAATTAATTGCAACCATTTTTACAATCGAAACAAAATATCTTTATTTATTGGACAAAACTATTTTTTTTTCGTGTTTAGTCAATTTCTGCATCGTACGCCGTCTGAACGTACAATGCGACAAGGAGCGTGACGTCATACTACCTACTTACACATATGTACGAAGGAGGTACGAACACGAAATGCGAAGGTATACCTTCGCATTTGCGACACAAGTCCTCGAAAGACGGTTTTCTTGGAAAACGCAGATTTTCTCACGATGTTTTCCTGCACTACTGGTGTTAGTAGTGGTGACAAATTTGTCCGTTTGCAATAGGGAAAATACTCAGGACTACTTGGAGGAGCAGGCGGTATTCGAACCTACGACCTCGCGTTTGTGAAATCAGACATTCAAGCCACTAAGTCTCTTTGAAGTAAAAACTTCTTTTGACGCGCCTCAGACAGTTTTTTCGTGGGCTGTGAACTGAGCTCAAGCGTCACGCTCGTGAATGAAAGAAATCTTCGGGTGAACAATGGTCAATGTCTGGCTGCTTGGACGTTTGGATATTTGGATGTTTGTTGCTCAATCTCGTCGTTACTTTAGCGGTTTGTTCTTTTTGCGGTTTGCACATCCGTATTGTAGGTACATTTTGAGTGACGTGCTCATTTTGCGTGTTGTAGGTATATTATGCTCCGAAGCGCTTAATTTTTTATTAGGCTGAAATGTGAAAAACAGTTTGATTAGATAGTCTAGAGTCTAGAAGAACACATGCTCCTATTTATCCCAGGAAAACAACGGGCATGAACACTTTTTGATGGAATATGATCTTATAGGCTCGCGCCACCGACATGCTGATGTAGTGGCGGCGGAGCATTAAGAATAAGTTTTTTTTTTATTGGATCATTTCATTCTTAGTTTTACTTAAATTTAGGTTTTAGTATGAAAACTCGCGTGGTTATTACACATTTCAAATAAATCTAGTCTATTTACGACAATCTTAATTATTATTAACTTTACATTACTGATTTTATGGTTCGCATCAGCGCCGTATATGTATCTGTTGTTCTCCGGTGACGTCGTCAACAGGTCACTCACCGGCTGAATTGAGTCTCTCCCCAATTTTGAGATAACTATATTAAACTTTACTTCATCTCCCTGTTTCTGTGGTGCCAACGCTGCTTCGAACTGGACAAACCACAACCTCGGCATGTCAACCTAAAAGTCAGGAAGTCTCGCTGACACACCTATAGCGGCCAGGTTCAAATCACCGGAATTCATGCGGTCATCTTTCTTACTCTGCTGACCTACTTGTCCACTTACTGGCGCCGTTTGCGGAAACTTTATCGAAAGGTTATTAATTCAGTTACACCATAGAAAAACGACTTTACACTTCATTTCGCTGTTCAATTTACAGATTTACAGTCTGGGGTCTCCAATTTAGGTGTTACTGTTAGTAGAAAAGGAAATGAAACCACGTCACTGTATAAATTGCTAATTAAATATATATATCTTGACTGTAGGTACCTACCTACAAGTGACGCAAGGCAAGAGGCTGCTCGCTTTCCGCTGCAATCCGCTTAATGTACTATAATCTTAAATAATAAATGCGTGATCCTACAAATTCACTAAATCACTAAACAAAAAAGTCATAGATGTCTTTTTTGTCTGACTTTTCAACCGACTTCCAAAAAAAAAGTTTTTTAGTGTATGTTCGCGATTGCGCGCCAAATTGTGAATCAATTTTGATGGCTATTCTTTAGTTTGGAGGAACATAGTTCACATATCAATTTTATCGAAATCGGTTTGGCGGTTTTTGGAATATGAACAAAAAAGTAAAATTTGATTTCGTGTATTTAAACGATATAGTACAGGATTCTTATGAAATTTGGCCGAATGTCCGAATTTGATTTTAAATAGAAGTCAGTTTTTTTAGAGATTTTTTTTATAGTTGTTTTGTTTTGTGTTGAAAAACTACTACCTACTTGTGCTTTGAACTCTTAGCCTGATAAAATCCCAAGTAATAACATTGTTACCTGCACTCATGAGATAATCTATAAATAAGCTTATCACACACGAATGTTAACATTTAATTTTGTTTTCGAGAGTCTATTAGTCACACAATTTAAAAAGATTTTGAACTGAATAGAAAACTTTTCCCCTGAGTTCGATACCCATAAAATCGATTACTGGAACTTTTTGTACCCAAATTTTTTAGTAGCTGCTTATACAATAGTATAGTAGTTTTAAAAGAAGTAAAAAAATTACTGGAATAAGTACATGTATGCATATTTTGTGGAATTCAACAACTTAGTTGAACTAAGCCATATCTTTTTTATATATAAAAATGTTACGTTGGTTTGTGTACGCTTCAAAAACTCAAAAAGTTCTGCACCGATCGAGCTGAAATTTTTGGATGATATATAGGTACCTAATCCGCATCAAGGATTGTTTTTGTCTAAATTTTGCATCACAATGTGCTACAGCGAAGCGGGGCAGGGTACAGCTAGTATTATAATAGTTATTGAACTTGGCTCTCATTTCACATTTGTTTTTGACGGGACTACCTCTCGATACGCAAGCCGCTACTCGCATTTACAATTTTAGCAGGAAAACTGTGTGAAAGTCTGAAAGTGCTGCCTTACTTGTACGTATTTGAGAAGCCCATTATTCTAAATTTTAAAGAGCGTTTTAATACGCTTCTGGCCGTATCTTTTGTTTATAATTATGGTAGGTACTTGAAATACCAACTAATATTTTTGACACTTGAGTCGAAATTTTTTCGAATTCTCAAGTGCTGTGAAGCTATAAAAATATTACTTAATTATAAGGAAAACGTAGCGTTTTAAATGTGTTGTATATCTTATCTTATCTTATACCTTTAAACGAGCAATTCTTGTAAGTATATATATATAGAATCTGAATATAGGAAACGGCTCGAACGATTTTCATGAAATTATGTAAACAGGGGGTTTCGGGGACGATAAATCGATCTAGCCAGGTTTATTTTCAAAAAACGCCGTTTTATGCACGTTTTTAGACAACGAAAAACTGTTAAGTACATAAAGATTAGAATGCGATGGTAAATTTCGCGACGGCGCGCGACATTATATCAGCTCAGTCGGGAAGATGGGCGGTTGAAATATGGTAGGTCCGGGTTCGATTCCAACCGGCCGCGTTTCTTTTTTCAAGTTCATTTTTTTTAAATAAAATCAGTATGTGTCTAAGTATCCGAGCAAAGCCAGCCAGGTCACCCAGGTACTTGTATATGATAAATATAACAAACATGAAAACTGGATTCCCGCCAAAAATACTTTTTTTCTAATTTTTAGGTTGTTTCTATGTAAATGAACTTTAATTTTAATGTCTTCTTCTTCTTCAAGTGCCTCTTCAATGTTGAAGGTTGGCCATCAGCTTCTTGAAATTCGTTTCTGTCCATTGCCATCCGAAAAAGCTTCTCGACAGAGTTTATGCCGGTCCAGTCCCGGATATTACGGAGCCATGATTTTTTCTGGCGTCCCGCGCGTCGTTTTCCCTCCACTTTTCCCATCATTATTAATTGGAGCAACTTATATGTACCTATCATGCCTAAGCACGTGAGTACCTATCATGTCTTCAAGGAGACGCGATTAAACAAATAATTATGGTTATACCTTCCCAAATAAAATACGAAACATTTGTTTTTGCGCTAAAAACCCAACCGCAAAAGATAAGCTTGTTTGGTTTGAATTTTTTGGCTCCCAGCCAGAACGTTTGTTTTGAGTGGCTATAAATGTAACCCGATGCGATGTGTGCGACGCAGTAGAATGAGAAATAGAGTTGAGACACATAAGATGAAAGAGAAAATATAATAGTGTCACAGGGATTCCCAGATTTTAATGAACGAGTGAGGAGTGAACCAAATCAATTGAACAATCGTTAATCGACAGTGTGTACATAAGAGGTCCGCGTTAATTTTTTTATCATCATCATCATCATCAGCCGCTAGACGTCCACTGCTGAACATAGGCCTCCCCCCTAGATCTCCACAACGAACGGTCCTGCGCAACCTGCAACCAACGTTTTCCAGCGACTTTTATGAGGTCATCTGTCCATCTAGTGGGAGGCCGTCCAACACTGCGTCTTCCGGTTCGTGGTCGCCACTCGAGAATCTTTCTTCCCCATCGGTACTCAGTTCTGCGAGCGATGTGGCCTATCCATTGCCATTGCAACTTCAGCTTGCTTACTCTTTGAGCTATGTCGGCCACTTTCGTTCTTTTGCGAATATCCTCATTACGGATTCTGTGCCGCAATGAGACTCCGAGCATAGCCCTCTCTATAGCTCGCTGTCTGACTTTGAGCTTCGTTATGAGGCCCACAGTTAAGGACCACGTCTCAGTTCCATAAGCCATCACTGGCAACACGCACTGGTTAAAGACTTTCGTCTTTAGGCATTGGGGTATTCTGGACTCAAAGATGTGCCGAAGTTTCCCGAACGCTGCCCATCCGAGTTGGATCCTTCGCTGGACCTCTTTTTCGAAGTTGGATCTACGTAATTGGATCTTTTGACCCAGGTAGACGTATTCGTCAACACCTTCGAGTGTGGTATTCCCAACAATCACCGGTACAAATACAAATACAAATCATTTATTGATAACACAAAGTTACAAGTCAAGAAAGTAATTTATGTCACTAGCACACGGTAGTGTGTGTGTGTGAGAAATGATGTACGTAATATATGTACATTATTAATAACTATAAATTAAAAATTACAATACTTTTAAAATTACATTTATACATATAAAATAAAAACATATTTTGGCAGTGTTAATAGTCTGGCAGCTTCAATACTTCCTCAAAGGCATAAAAGAGGTGCCCATGCAACCAAGCTTTTAGTTTCCGCTTAAATCTCGCGTACAGGTGAGACATGAACATTTGACATGACTTTCGTCTTGTCCAAATACATCCTCAAACCTATCTGTTGGGATACTCTACTGAGGTCCCTGAGCATAGCACCGAGGTCCTCCAGCGACTCCGCCACAACAGCGACTCCAGTGACTAAGTCGTCGACGGGTCCTGTAATCGGACAGACATTGTGGTTTTACTGTAGAAACACTTCAACACTTCGATATAGCGATAGTCGATGCGGCATTGCTGGAGACACTGAAGCACTACCCAGGTGTCGATGGAATCGAAGGCTTTCTCATAGTCCACATACGCTATAGGTACATAGTGGCCGATTATACTTCTCGGGTTTCTGTATAATCTACCGAAGCGTGTGGATGTAGTCTATGGTACTATAGCCTTTTCGGAAACCGGCTTGTTCAGGTGGCTGAAAGTCGTCAAACCTGCGTGCGAGACGATTCGTGATTACCCTCGAAAACAACTTATAAACGTGGATCAAAAGTGAGATGGGTCTGTAGTTCTTCTACAAGGTGTTGTTACCTTTTTTGAAGACGAGTACCACCACACTTTTGCTCCACGCTTCTGGCGTATTACCGTCAAGTATGACGGAGTCGAACAACTTCTGGAGGACTTTAAGTATCGGTTTTCCACCCGCTCTCAGAAGCTCAATCGTAATTCCGTCGTCGCCAGGTGCCTTGTTGTTTTGTTTAAGTTGTTTGAGGGCCATCCTAATCTCATACAGGCTGACTTGCGGGATATCTTCGGTAAAGTGTCGGGTTAGCAGAGCGGTCTTTTGCCATGCTAACGACAGGTTGTGATTGCGTAGAGATGTATAACTGTTCATAGATCCTCTCAATCTCCTCCAAAATCTCGAGCTTCGACGAGACTATGTTACCACTATCAGTCTTCAGTTTGGTCAGCTGACTTTGCCCAAGAGACAGATTTCTTGCGTACACTTTCGAGCTTTTGTTCTGCTTGATTGCTACTTCAATACTCGAAGTATTGTAGCAGCATACGTCGCGTCGCACACAATTAGAGATCTGTCTATTGAGCCGTCTGTTCTTATTTTGGCGTCGGCTCTTATAAAATTTTCTGCCAACAGCATGATCCTCTATCCGGTCGTTTATTTCGTCCGCCGTTACGCACTCATCTAAGGATTCGAAGCGGTTTTGAAGTTCGAGTTGAAAGTTATCGGGATCTTCGATTTGAGCATAATTTGGCCGGAGCGTGGACTTCATTAGACGTGATCTTTTGAACTTAATATTTAGATTTAGCGTGCCTCTTACAATACGGTGATCGCTGCCGGTCTTAACCTTGCTGATCAGAGACATCGCTGAATATTTGCCGTTTAGTCGTCATAATGAAGCCGATCTCAATTTTTGTGGAACCGTCTGTTTCTTAAAAAAGGATTTCATCATAAAGAGGCTCTGCCTTTCCAAGAAATCCGCTAGATCCGCTTAACCGTTGCCCTCTTGGGTTCCGCTGCCCATAACTCGCTATTTTGTGGTGGCGGCCAACTGGAATTTGAAATTTGTTATAGTGTATAGTATTCTACTAGTCAAGCCCTTCCATTCGATACCCATATTGAGGTAAGTATGCTGTGAAGAAATATTTTGCCCGTCATTTTGTGGAGGCGGTCATCTTGAATCAATATTAACCAAACCTAGCTAAGAATATCCACGCGGATATTAACATTCAAATAAAAAAACCGCATCGAAGTCGGCCCATCTATTTGAGCTCTACGGTGCCACAGACAGTCACAGAGACAGACAGACATCGACGTCAAAATTATAACACCCCTTTTTTGGTCGAGGGTTAAAAACAATTTCCAATTCTTACTATATCTGCTTATTTGCTCCGATTCTAGATGGCGCTGCACGACCCTAAAACGCGGTGTAGTTTCGTCAGACACATTCAAGGACTACAAAGGTATATTGTACCAGATATATTCATATACATAAAATGCAAATGCGAAAATCTAAATAGTTTTTGGCTGTGGAGTGCGCTTGACGGCGGTTACTCCCAAATAGACCAAATAGTTAAATAATTAAATATCTCAATGTCGCGTTATGCCTATAGTATAGTAGTCAACACGTTCAAAAACGTGTTAAACACCTACTTTAGCGAATTTACTATAAAACTATAAATAGTAGGTATTTTGCTGCATAGGCATATAGGTATTTGATCTGTTCTATCTCTAATCTTTAATATTTGTACAGTTTTTGAAATAAAATCTCCTTTTGGCGAATTGCATTAGCAAAGCAAAGACCTATTTGACTCATCGTACGGCTCCTCACTGCGGCTCTCCGCTCCGCAGTGTTTTAAATACGCATATTGCACATCTCTAACCTTTCCGGTTCAGTCAGTCAGGTTTTCTATTAGGTCCTACCGAGACAGCGCTGGCAAAAAAAACCATAAAAGTACTAAAAAATGGGTTACTGCTCAGTGAAATGGTGCGAAAAGGATAGCTGTACATCCAACCGTACAAAGGACGGTATAACATTTCACAAGTAAGTAATTTAATGCAATAATTAGTGAAACAAAACATAACCAATCTACAAAATTCAAAACGTACATTAAAAATAGAAATGGGAACGCGTTGATGTTGTTGATGCTTTGGCCGATCGAAGGTCGAAGTAAGCGAAATCTAAAAACATAGAATTGTTATGTATCGATATTATCTATTAAACAAAGTAGTATAATAATTACTTGTTGTTTAGTTACAATGGTGATGTTAGCTAATGTTATTATTGTTTTTCTTTTAGATTTCCAATCAATAATATATTAAAACAGCGATGGCTAGAAACAACACGAAGAGAACATTGGGTACCAACAAAACATAGTTTGATATGTTCAAGGCACTTCACAAACGAATGTTTTGAAGTACTGGGACCCAGGCGCCGCCGCTTACATGAGTGGGCGCTGCCGACAGTTTTTTTGCCAGTAAGTATCTCATTTCGTATAAGTACCTTAGTATTTTGTAGTATGTTGTAAGTATTTTGAAAGTGATAACTTGTTTTTCGCACTACACACAGATTTTCCGTTGGCTTTGAATGAAGCTCATCGTCACACTCGGAAGTAAAAGAAATGATCGGATGAACTCGGAACGCCGAGTCTACAAGAGCGAGAAAGATAATAGGGTGCTGCTGCTTATCAGCTGTCATTGTTATGTCACAGTTTTTACTATACTTATTCAATCTACATGTAATCATTTTTAATCACCGACCCAAAGAAATTGGAAAAGAATAGAATTCTAGAGTTCATGCTACTATAGTGCTTCTCGTTCTTTCAATTTCAATTCAATTTTTAATTCAATTTTCAATTCAATACTCAAAAAGTATTGCCATAAAAAATGGATATTCCACTGGATAAGGGTAGTGCTGCGATAGTTTTATGAACTCAGCCTGTGTCCTATCCATTCTAAAATTACATTTTAAAAACAGAACAAAAACTTAACTTTTTCAATGTTAGAAGACCTTGTTGTAGGTAGTATACATGCTACTATTAGATGTGGTAATTCAGGATAATATTGATTTATTCTGCACTTTTTATTCACACAATATTTTATCCTATTCTTCAGAGTGGCAAGTCTGCGAAATGATAATTAAATTGAATAAATACATGAATTCAAATTATTACCAGAAATCTAGTGATAAATTCAAGCTGCATAATTATTTTTGTAAAAGTTCCAACAAAAGGGTTAAATTAGAGGTGAAAATTGTAGAAATAATCTTTTATTTTTAAAGCTTTTGACCTACCTACTCACACAACAGACATACTTTTTACTAAAGGCATCATTTAAACTCGTTAGAATGGGAATGGGACGTGACCTGTAAATAGGAATCAGAAGGATAGCGATAGTGTGTGAGTGTGTAATTGGTAACGGGAAAAAGACTTGGCAGTCATAGGGACTACCAATTTTCTTAATTCTGTCAATCAATTTTTTAAATCTTCCAAAGCACGGTCATATAAATAAGTCTTCTAAGCATGGCTATTTAGACTAAATATGTGTCATGGTAGCCATGGTAACACGGCATGGCCATCTAAAATGTTTACGCATTTCTGGCCATAGTCTCGACTTCATCCGTATATTTCTTTCATTCCCAAGCATGACGTTTGAGCTCAATTTACGGCCCACGAAAAATCTGTATGTGGTGCGCCGAATTAAGTTATCACTTTAATAACTAACGAATGCGAAGCCGCAGGCAAAATATAGCACTTACCTATCATTAGTAAATGGGCAGTAAAATAAATGTGGTCAAGTGCGAGTCGGGCTCGCCCATGAAGGCTTCCGTAGCAGCAAGTAACATAATACAAAAGTTCTTGTACTTCGTTGTTACTTTAATCAGTGTTTTAACAATGGCCAATTTATGACGTATTAAAATAAAACTACTTACTAGCTATCATTAAAACCAATTTTCGTTGATAGTTTACATGGCAACGTACATCATACATTTTTTTTTTTTTTTTGTCATTCTCTTATTTTAGAAGTTACAGAGGAGGACACTTTTTGCCACTTAAGAAGGGTCCCTCGCGCAAACGAATTAAATAAAATCTTAGATCTCTTGGTGACGAGCGCAGTGCAGTGCTAGGTAATGATTTGGACTCTTCATGTTCCAATAGCTGCGTGTCACTATGCTGTTATGTGTCAGGCATGTTGCTTACCATCAGGCACATGTCCGGAACGTCTCGTCACTCGTTATTTAAAAAAAAAAATGACTATCTCGTTTCTGCAAATTGTGACGTCACTTATTGTGCCCACCTGCACCGACCAAAACATGGGGTGTTATAAGTTTGACGTCGATGACTGTCTGTGTGTGGCACCGTAAAGTGCACACAGATGGACCGATTTCGATTCATTTTATTATTTTAAGGTTAATTTATCTTTGTTGCAAAGCGATATGCGAACAACACATTTATTGAAGTAAAAGAAAGAAAGAAACAAATTGGTTTGGCATCAAATATAATGCGCCGTGAAGCTTATTGAATTTAATATTTTAACTTTCATCATGGACGTATAAAAGACTTAGCACACATAACATGGACGTGTGCGATGTCACTAGGGCTGCCAACCACACTTTCTAATAACAATGGTGTGGCGGTCGTCACCGTCGCCGGACGTAGCGATGGCTATGATACGGATTTCGTTAACAGTGGCAGCTCGATGCAAGAAAATACACAAAAAAGCTTCACAGATAATGAGGGTTTTATTCCCGTAGTACGTAAGAAACGTAAAATAATTAATGACTCAACTGGTACGGCGCAGAGGCTCAGTAGATTACAAATGGCTTAGCTAATATCTTTTGTTCAAATATCGCAACCGAAAAAATCAACTACTAGGGAGGACGTCATAGAATATATAAGCGACAAAGGTGAGCAATGTTTGAAGGTAGAACTGTTAACACAGAAACATGAGACTGAATTTTGTTCGTACAAAATATTAATACGTAGCCAAAAACAGGACTTATTTTTGAATAAGGATTCTCGCCAGAAGGGATAAAACTCAGGTTGTTCCGTGAGTACACGGCGAGAGCAAATAAAACAACAGTTAATTAAAATGGATAACACAACTACCAGAATTGTACTATCATCTTTTAACTGTGAGAGTATTAAAAGATCGGCACTGGATGTGCGCGCCTTGACTGCTAGCTCACATATAATTATAGCCCTTCAAGAGACTTGGCTCTTGGAGCATGACCTTGACTTTGCTCCTGAAATAAATAAGTCATTTGGATGTGTGGCTAAGTCATCTGTCCCTAATGATACTTCTCTGCGGGGGAGGCTTTATACGCATATCTGTTGACTTGGGTGCAAAAATGCACCCTATGAAGTTGTGAATGTGTACATGCCATGTGATGACATAAAAAACCTTGTCGAGTTTACAGATTGTTTGGCGGAAATTAGTATTGAACAATTATTGAAGAGGCTGACGTGCAAGTAGCCTACGTCATGGGTGACTTCCAGGTGCACTGTTTGGGTCTGAACTCTCTAGATTTTGTGAAGATCTGTTATAGGAATGGACGGACTTTAATATACTTAAAACTAACTCCGATACCTATACTTTTCAATGCGAAGCGACCGGTAGCAGGAGTTGGTTGGACCACTGTATCGCTACTAAAGCTGCATGGGATACCGTGGTGGGCGCTTACGTCAAACATGACGTCATGTGGTCTGACCACTATCCATTATTCGTCGAATGTGATATCGCGGGAATTTCTAGCGGGCCAGCCATCCCTTGCAAGCGGGACGCGCTGAAACACGTGAGGTGGGGCGACCGTAACGCCGCGCAAATTAATGAGTACGGAGAATATTGTTACAATAATTTAGACAATATATCAGAATTCCACAAATGTAGGTAGTTGCAATGATATGCTGAAATGTAATCACATGCAAAATAATTTGAATTATACTGATATATATTATAGGTACATGTTTTGTTAATGTGTTTTGTTTGTTGTTTAATGTTTTGCAAAATGCGGCTATGCTAAGTTCCCGTTCATGTGATCAGAAATCAGTCATGCTATGTTTTCAGACTTGGATGGTTGCGGGGCGGCTCACCAGTGGAATGCACTATGATAACAAGCGTATGAGCCGAACTGCGTTTAAAAATGAAATTAAATGGTGCCAGAATAATGAAGAAACAATAAAAATGAACCTACTAACCCTGCATAGGAAAAATAAATTTTGCAATGTTTTGGAATGCAACTAAAAAGATAAATTGTAAACAAAGCTTACCTGTATTCGTGGAGGGCCTCTAGCAACCAGCAACCATCCGATATAGCGCAACTCTTCGCGCGGAGATTCCAAGTGAACACGCGACCCGTAGGGCGCGTGCTCAATACTGAGTCTAGTCCGAACAATGACGTCATTGAATTTACACGGGAGGATATCTCAAAGGTCATTACGAACATGAAACGTGGTAAATCGCCTGGACGTGATGGACTTAGTATTGAGCACCTGCTTTGGGCAAGTGATAAAATATATAAGCATCTTATCTGTTTTTTTAATTTATGTGTACTATATACCTACCTGAGGCTCTTATGCGCACGTTAGTGGTGCCGATTGTAAAGAACAGGATAGGCGACGTTAGCGCCGCTGCTTATTATCGTTCTATATCGTTAGGTACTGTGATTGGCAAGGTGTTGGAACACTTAATTCATCCTGAGATAAGTAATAATATTAAGATTGATGACGCGTAGTTTGGTTTCCGTTCCGGTCTCTCAACGGACGCCGCTATAGTCAGCTTAAAAAGCACTGTGAGCTGTTACACGTCACGAAATACATTTGTCTAAGCGTGCTTTTTATACCTCAGCCGCAATTTTGACCTGGTAAATTATAATATACTCTGGACCAAATAACTGGCATTGCGAGTGCCCAGTCAGATGGTGCGGTTGTTGAGATTCTGGTACGGAAGCCAAACTAATATTGTGAAATGGGGCGACCCAACTTCTAATAGTTATAGGCTAGATTGTGGAGTTCGTCAAGGTGGGGTGACTTCTCCGGATCTCTTTGGCTTGTATGTCAATGATTTGATCGAGGAGCTGAGGAGCACCAATGTCGGCTGCTATGTTGGTAATGTATGTATTATATTAACAACCTGAGTTACGCTGATGACATGATCGATCAAAGGAATGCGGAGGCTGCTGTCGATTTGTGAATCATTGTATGTTGATATACGTCCGCGATGTTGTGGCAGTTGACAGGAGCTTCACGCCTCTTTCATTGGCAAACGAGAACTGACGTAAACTATCGGTGCTCAGATCATCAGATCAGCGGTCAGATATACAGAAGGCGGTCATCCTCGACACAGCGCGCATCGTCAGGAGGTTCCTCAGTCTGCAGCCCTAACCACCGGTAGCTTGGGCCCTGCCCCGCTGCTGGCGGCTAAGTTTTATGTTATTTTGTGTATCAATATTATAAAAACTTAGGCTTAAGAAAGAAAATAAATTTATATATATTTATATTTATTTTATATTTATAAATTTATTTATATTTATAAATATACATTATATTAAATTTATATTTATATATATACATTATATTAAATTTATAGAAATATATTTATTTATAAATTTAAATACGTGAATAATAATAAACTCTTTATTAAAAGACCGTATTAAAAACGTAAAGAAAAACATAACAAAAAACTTAGTAACTAATGAGTGAGACTCTTAATTGGTGGCCTTATTGCTTAAAGCAATCTCTTCCAGGTAACATTGTACCTACGGAAAAAGGATATAAACTGTACAAGAGTGGTCCTTAACTTATTTAAAGATTGGAAGAAAATAACACAACTTCCACATACTCAACAATCTACAGCAAACATTGATTTAACAGAAACACTTATAACTACACACACTTATAAACACTTATAATACCAAAATCATGTACAAAATATGCAACACTAATATACCTACATAAATATTACTCGTTATATAAATAACACATACATACATCCAATACATAGTATACTTCGCTCAGATAATGACCTAGATACCAACTATAAATTATTTAAATATTTTGCGTCATATTTCCATAGTTGGAGGACCCCACGACAGATTGCGATCAAAGTAACAGCCTTAATTTTTTACAGTGTGACTGTACGGCATATTTCATCAAACACTACATGTGGGAGTGAGTTCCAGTCGATTTGCGTAATGAGGCGAGAACTGCCTAAAACAATGACTTGCGTCTTCAATGGATTGAAGTGTTACAAGTTATTCCAACCCAGTATACGTCGCAAGTCCTCCTACATGGCTCTCACAGCATCCGGAAGCCATGCTAGTGGATCCTGACAATATAGTTGCATATCGTCGGCGTATAGGTGGTAGGAAGAAGAAATATTATGTGAGATAGAATTAATAAATATGGCAAAAATTAAAGGAGATAAGACCCTGCGGTTCACCAGCAGATGTGATGCACCAAGATAAGTGATTCTCATCCACGCGCAGCCTCTGCCGGCGCCATACAGGTAACTATGAAACCAGTCAATTACTGTTGGAGATATGTTAGCAGAGCGAAGTATAGCCAGAAGTATTTCAAAATCTACTGAATTGAGCGTTCCAGGACTTTAGATTAGAAGGGTAGGATGGAAATGGGACGATAGTAAGCAAAAGATGAGGGACTGGATTTTTCAGGAAGGGGTATAATTTGTGCTTAATTTTTAGGAAACACACCACAAGTAATATAAAAATTGAAAATGTGGCATTTGACAGGAAGCAAGTGATCTTAGATATGAGTTATCAGATTCACGCAACGCCAACAGCATTTGGGGATATTGACAGTGTGCTCTTCCTAACATCACAAGCAGTAAATTGACGAAAATCAAAATAAGGTAGGTCTGGAGTATTAGTAAGGGTATTGGAAAGATAAGATAACGTGCTAGCTTTAGAAGCTACATTCATATTAGAAGACATAGAAAATGTTGGTTTAACGCATTTAAATCTAAATTTTGAGGGATTATGACGTGACGTGATTTTCAAATTCCTAGCGACCTAAGATATTTCCGGACTCTTGCTGGATCTTTATCTTTAACAGACTCGAAAATATGGCGTCGCTGAGCGTCTCTACACACCATATTACACCGGTTGTATAATTCAACATATATTAGCTCGTTTAAATCATTTGGGTGAGTATTATACTTTGTTTTGGCAACTGCTTTCTTGTGTTTCTATAATCTGATCTCATCAGTGAGCCATGGCGAAGGAGCGTGTTTAATTTTTATGGCCCTTAATGGTGCCTGCGAATCGTATAATTGAAATAGGATAGAGTTGAAAGCTGACATCTTGGTGTCAATCATATCTGCATCAATTACCCGCGACCAATCCATAAATAAGATCGTGACAGGAAAAGTCAGCTGACAATTGTCTGTGCTTTGCGACATGCTGCTGAGAGGAAACTAATATGAGATCAACAGGGCCGAGCCGCCCCAGTGTGCGAAGTGTGCGGCGCACACAGGCGCCAAGACCATAGAGGTGCCAGCTCCGCCACCGATTTTTTTTACACTTGCGAAACACTTCGTTTTTTGTATCGGAGTATCGTCGATTAATAATTAGGGAGGACAGGCGCAACATTTGCCAGTTAAAATAACAATTCATAAATTATTTCTAAAATGGCTATAGTCTTTTGTAAGCCTCCCAAGGCAATGTTTACGTTTGGGGTTTTATTTTACGGTTTGGGGTTTGTTTTACATTAATTACAGGCTCAGATTTATAATAATCGCCAAAAGAAGCGCCATGAGTTTGTTTGTTTAATTGAGATTATAAACGTAACTCGATACAATGTGTGTGACACAAGTAGACATGCAAGTAGGTGTCACAGGGTTCTCTGATTTTATTTAATGATCGAGTAAGCCAAAACTATCATTGCGAAAGTGTGTGCAAGGTGCAAATTTTTTTATTTTATTTTTTATGACAAAAACAAGTTCGTTTAAAAATATTTGTATTTCAAATTCCTACTGAATCCGCTTACCTAGTAATTCCGATGTTACGGTAAATATTTCTCCCTAAAGTAGATTGCACTGTTAAAAGTAGTTAGGTAATGTTCAATCCACACTACAAAATATTTGTGTTTCAAACAACCAAATCCCGATAACCTTTTTGTTTTCGTTTTGTTTTAACCGATAACCTGTTTTGATGTTAGATTTCAAATTTGCTCCCTAAGGAACTATCTTATTTTTTATGATAATACTCGTAGTAGATTATTCACCAAGGGAGTAAAGCACTGTCTTGTGTCATGGGCGTCATATTGGATCCTGAGCCTCGCTTCGCTCGGGAGTTGTAGTTTCCCGAGTGAAGCGAGGGATCCAATCCGCCTATGACACAAAACAGTTTTTTACTTCAGAGGTGAATACTCTACTTTTCATATCTTCTGCGAGGCAATTAAAAGAAAGGGCTATGTAAAATATTTTATCTTTAGATTTTTCCGGAAGTAGATTAATAATAATTCCTAAAGCGTCCAATTTGAACTCCGGGGTCAATACACTATCGCTTGAAGACATTTTAGTGTTTTTAACCGACTTGCAAAAAAAGGAGGAGGTTATCAATTCGACCCCTATGTATGTTACCTGATTTCTCGTTAAGAATTAAAGTGATACAATTCAAAACTAACAAAATTCGGCTCAATGGCGCATTTTTATATTTTCTTTTTTTGTGTTTTGTTGCTGTGCATGCGGGAGGCCAGTTCTAAAAAAAAAGGTTTGTGGAAAAAAAGTTAGAATTTTTAATAAAGTCTTTTTACAACGGTACTATGGGTAAGAATTTAAATTATTTTAATCCCTAGGGAATCTCCTCAATATTACTTACCTCTGCATTTTGAAAGGTCACAATCACTTGCTTTGTTTTGTCATTTCATGACATATAATTGGAATTTGTCGAGCAGGAGATAGGAAAAAAATATTTCTATAAGAACGGAGTATTAAGTCAAAACGACAGTTAGGTTTGATTTTTTAAACAAACACACAAACAAATGTTTTATAGTATGAAATATCACACGGGATACCTACCTATTATCCCGGAAAAATGCGTAGTTTCAAAAGAAACTCATATTATTCGTCATGCAGGAATGGTTCAACAGATTTGGTTGAAATTTAGCAGCCCGCTGTTCCCACTGCTGGGACGTCTCTCGCAAGGAGAAGGCCAAGGCTATGAACCACAACGCTGGGCCAGTGTAGGTTAGCACATGACACATGACTTCGAAAGAGTCCAGGTACTTGTCGGTTTTCTCACGATGTTTTTCTGGGCTCTCTTTAAATTAGCGGTATTACGCACGGGGTTCCGGATTGGCAGTCGCCGTTCTCCCGACTAGAGCAGCCGTAACTTATTCAAATTTACGACGCGAAATTTGGATGAAATTCATTATAATGTACTTGTAGAGTTCTGCTAGTCAAGCCCTTTCATTTGATGCTCATATTGAAGGAGTCTCAAAAAAAAAATTGACATAAATCCAAAATGGGTTCACGGAGCCCATTTTGGATTTAGAAATAGTGTAGGAATAAAAATAAAAGTGTTTTACTAGCCTAACACTTTCATTTTTGATATCCATATTCAAGGAAGTTATGAAGAAATATTTTATCCGCCATTTTGTGGAGACAGCCATCTTGAATCGATATTAACTAAACATAACTAAAACCTACCGCAAAAAACTGGCTTTCAAATAAAACAACTGCATTGAGATCGGTCCACCCCTTTGAGAGCTACGATGCCACAAACAAACCCACACACAGACGGACAGACATTGACGTCATACTTATAACACCCCTCTTTTTGCGTCGAAGGTTAAAAAGAGGCGCTATAAAGGTTTTTCACACAGGTGCTGGTGAGGGTCGGCGCGGCCCTGGAGATCAAGGAGCTAAGAGGTGGAGTGTGGAAAATGGTCAGTGGCATCAAGAGGTTGAATGTACATTTTGCAAGATTTAACAATGTTATGAAACTTAGAGGCACGATTAGGTTTTAAAATGCAAGTATAGAAGTCGCCCATGGTTGTAGTTTGATTGTACGATGGGGTAAGATTGCTTGATGGCCGCCACGCCGTCATCAGAAATAATAAGCTGGTTATAGATGGTAGCATTGTCCAGACTTACGTGCACGTGCGGCCGTCTTCATCGTCACTAAAATCACCGCACAGCTTACCAAGCACTGCACTGAGCACCACACTGAGCGAACGA
Source organism: Ectropis grisescens (assembly GCA_017562165.1). Classification (NCBI taxonomy): domain Eukaryota; kingdom Metazoa; phylum Arthropoda; class Insecta; order Lepidoptera; family Geometridae; genus Ectropis; species Ectropis grisescens. The sequence continues at coordinate 6,385,459 of CM029767.1, forward strand.
GACCTGGCAATCGAGCGCCAAACTAGAACTAATGAGCTACCCCGGGTACATAATGGTGGTGGTGGTACCGGGTGCTTAATCCAACAAATACCCTGATTGGAAAACTAAAAAAATGCTATTTAATAATCGAAACATGGAAAAAATTTAAGACTTAAATTAAAATAAATAAAGTGTTTAGAACTCCTGAACATTGACTCAAAAAATTCAGTAAATGAAAATTATGAAATATTTCATAATACCTTGGTGGCTATTTTAGACCACTGCATACCAAAAACCGTGGTTAAATTAAATGCAAATATAAAATGTCACTGGCTAACTCGAGGGATAAGATGAGCATCTTGCAGAAACAAAAGACTGTTAAAACAGTCAGAAATACATCAATATCACAGTATCTGTCATAAGGAATTGCGGAACATTGACTTTCCGATGGAGTTTAGGGAGTGTGCTAGTGGTATGTGTGTATCGAGTGACCATAAGAAAATATTGGACAAAATGAATCAAAACCTAGTACATATCTTAAGTAATGCTGCGACGAACGAGAACGAAACGAGAAAGTTACGGGCTAAATCTCACAAGAGAAACTTATGTGGGTGGAATGAATATGTGAGGTGCGCTCATCGGGAGGCCAGGCTTAAATTTGATGCATGGGTGCTTCATCGCAGACCAACATCAGGGATAGTCTATGAGCAGATGTGTGTCTCTTGAAAAATGTTTAAAGGACGTCTGAAGTGGTTACAAAATCACCAGGAACAAGTCAAAATGGATATTATTGCTAAGCATAGAGGTAATAAAATGTTTAGTGATTTCTGGGAAGTCTACCAAGAAACTGGATAGTAGACCTGGACTCTCGGTGAGTGTAGACGGTAAAACAGATCCGTCGGAAATAGCAAACATATTCAGAGACCACTTTAAAGTGCCGGCAGTGCTTGATTCCACTTCTATTAAGGATCAGTCTGGGTGCCTGGGTTGTAGGGAGGAGCCTCTTCTGGTTTTCACTGCGGGACAAATAAGCTCTACAATTAAACATATGAGTGGGGGAAAATCTCCAGGACATGACGGGCTCGGTATCGAAAATTTGAGGCACGCCGGTGTTCATCTTCCTAGGATTCTAGCAATGTTTTTTACTCTTTGTGTTAGTCACTTTTACTTGCCTAGTGACTTGATGAAAACGATAGTTGTGCCATTGTGAAGAACAGGACCGGTGACCTCTCCGATAAAGGAAACTATCGGCCCATCTCGCTTGCGACCATAGTGGCAAAGGTGTTGGACGGTGTGCTTGACTCTCAAATAGATAAACATTTGAAAGTCCATGATGCACAGTTTGGATTTCGTCACAAATTGTCGACTGAAAGTGCAATATTGTGTCTCAAATACTACACTGACTGTAAGACGCCGGTGTACGCCTGCTTTCTGGATCTTTCCAAGGCCTTCGATCGAGTATCTTATAATGTGCTTTGGGGTAAAATGGTGGACATAGGTATACCAGCGGAGTTCAAATATCTCGGACATATTCTTTCAGATGACCTCAAAGACGATGCTGACATAGAGCAGGAACGTAGAGCTTTAGCGGTTCGTGGTAATATGTTGATTCGCAGATTCGCTCGTTGTACAGACCAGGTTAAAATCAACCTTTTTAAGGCCTGTTGTCAGGGTTTGTACACGGGCAGTTTGTGGTTCAAATACACCAAAAGATCGCTGGATGCTCTGCGAGTCCAATATAATAATGTGTTTAGAATGATGTTGAAACTGCCTCGTTTCTGTAGTGCATCAGAAATGTTTGCGCTCCGAAATGAATAGGCTCCGAAACTACTGGACCAATTTCAAAAATTCTTTCACCTTTGGAAAGCTACATTATCCCCGAGTAACATAGGCTATATTATATTTAAAAAAAATTAGGAATCCTTAGTAAAACTCCAATAATGTAACATAAGGTGTAAAAAAAAGACCTGAAAAATTCCTTACGTCGCGTGCGCTGCGAAAACTATTGATGATAGAACAAAATCATTTACTACGACTTTGCAGAACTCATCATTATCTACAAAAAGTGTCGCGACAGCATGTGTCTAAATATTATAGTTATTATGTCACAGTAAGCAGTTTTTTATTCTAAAATACTAATTTATATATGCCGCCTCTTGAAAAGGCTCTTCATTTGTACCTTGGTATTAATCCTTATCAAAATAAATTACTTTATATTCACGACGGCTTTAATACCTTTTTATATTTTTATGAATTATTCAATTCGGACATTTCATTCGGAAGATATCACGAGTTTAAAAATGTAAGTATTAGAAAAAAGTCGCGTGGTTGTCGGTGTGCGTGATCGTATGATTTTAGCTTGAAAAATTTTTGAATTCGTTTCGTAGGTAAATAAGTATATGATAATAAATATTATATTTTAATATAACTATTCAAACTGCTTATAGTAGTATTTTATGGGTATTCCTGTTCAAAATTTCAGCAAAAATTTAGTAAAAGGTAGTTTTCTAAGCCCATATTTTTAATTTTCTTTCAATAAGTACCTACTACTTACCTGATAATAAATATTATATTTTAATTATTCAAACAGCTTAGTACTTCATATAGTTCAGTAAGCAAAAATTTAGTAAAAGCCTGTTTAATTATTTATTTCCTTCTACTTTTCATTTTATAATGGCCAAAAATGCCAAAAAGATCAAGATCTCAACTTTCTAAACATAGTTCCCAGGCGAGGGCAATAAAAATACGGCGTAATGAGGAATCTTCATCAGAAACTGAAATTCGCCTTGCAAGTCGGAGAGAATACGCGTCGCAATCGCGTGCTAGAAAGTCAAGTATCGAGCGTTCGCAGCGGCTTGCAGAACAAAATTTTATCACTGGCCCAGCAGCTGGTCAACTAGCTCATATACCGAGGATACCGATGATTCCAACTGATCTGCCAATCCCTTTTAAACGACTTCCGTTTCCGATGAAATCATCTTTCGCGTTAACTATTAACAAGTCCCAGGGCCAAACCTTCGAATCATTAGGGATCGACCTACGAAAAGAATGTTTCCACTCATGGCCAACTGTATGTTGGCCTATCACGTCGGAGCTCCTGAAAATCAATTTATTTTGCTGCCACAAAATAAAACTACTTCAAATATCGTTTACAGGGAAGCTCTGACTCACTAAAACTAATGGCTTTTGTTTTGTAAATAATATTATACATGTATAAAATTTTAAAATAAAAAAATACAAAAAAACATTAATAAAAAAAATTCATAAAAAAAAATTCCAACTTCCTTTATAATTTTACTTTTTTTTTTAAACCCGATACAAAAAAGGGTGTATGTGTGTGTGTATGTACCCGTGCGAAGCCGGGGCGGGCCACTAGTCATGCTTATAAATGGATGCGATGTGTGTTGTGATTATGCTTTAAATTTATATTTTAATTTTGAATGTGATTTTGTATTTTAAGTTTATTGTTATCAAGATTGTAAATGGATCTATGTTATCTGACAAATAAATAAATATATATAACCCATAGTTACACATAGTAAGCAAACAGCATTAATTACCTACTATAAAACATACAAAAAAATGTAAATAATTCTAAAAGGAATTAATGTATAAACAGATGAATAAATCTGAAAGTAAAGCAAAGAAAATGTGGAAAATTATAAAAAAAAACGCACCAGTAAAAATACACACACTTATAATACCAAAATCATGTACATATATGCAACACTAATACACCTACATAAATATTACTCGTTATATAAATAACACATACATACATACAAATACATAGTATACTTCGCTCGGATAATAACCTAGATACCAACTATAAATTATTTAAATATTTTGCGTCTTATTTCCGTAATTGGAGGACCCCACGACAGATTGCGATCAAAGTAACAGCCTAAATTTTTTACAGTGTGACTGTATGGCATATTTCATCAAACATTACATGTTGGAGTGAGTTCCAGTCGATTTGCGCAATGAGGCGAGAACTGCCTAAAACAATGACTTTTGCGTCTTCAATGGATTGAAGTGTTACAAGTTACTCCAACCCAGTATACGTCGCAAGTCCTCAAACATGGCTCTTACAGCATCCGGAAGCCATGCTATTGGATCCTGACAATATAGTTGCATATCGTCGGCGTATAGGTGGTAGGAAGAAGAAAGTTTATATGAGAGAGAATTAATAAATATGGCGAAAATTAAAGGAAATAAGACCCTGCGGTTCACCAGCAGATGTGATGCACCAAGATAAGTGATTCTCATCCACGCGCAGCCTCTGCCGGCGCCATACAGGTAACTATGAAACCAGTCAATTACTGTTGGAGATATGTTAGCAGAGCGAAGTATAGCCAGAAGTATTTCAAATTCTACTGAATTAAGCTTTCCAGGACTTTAGATTAGAAGGGTAGGATGGAAATGGGACGATAGTAAGCAAAAGATGAGGGACTGGATTTTTCAGGAAGGGGTATAATTTGTGCTTAATTTGTAGGAAACACACCACAAGTAATATAAAAATTGAAAATGTGGCATTTGACAGGAAGCAAGTGATCTTAGATATGAGTTATAAGATTCGCGCAACGCCAACAGCATTTGGGGATATTGACAGCGTGCTCTTCCTAACATCACAAGCAGTAAATTGACGAAAATCAAAATAAGGTAGGTCTGGAGTATTAGTAAGGGTATTGGAAAGATAAGATAACGTGCTAGCTTTAGAAGCTACATTCATATTAGAAGACATAGAAAATGTTGGTTTAACGCATTTAAATCTAAATTTTGAGGGATTATGACGTGACGTGATTTTCAAATTCCTAGCGACCTAAGATATTTCCGGACTCTTTATGGATCTTTATCTTGAACAGACTCGAAAATATGGCGTCGCTGAGCGTCTCTACACACCATATTACACCGGTTGTATAATTCAACATATATTAGCTCGTTTAAATCATTTGGGTGAGTATTATACTTTGTTTTGGCAACTGCTTTCTTGTGTTTCTATAATCTGATCTCATCAGTGAGCCATGGCGAAGGAGCGTTTTTAATTTTTATGACCCTTAATGGTGCCTGCGAATCGTATAATTGAAATAGGAGAGAGTTGAAAGCTGACATCTTGGTGTCAATCATATCTGCATCAATTACCCGCGACCAATCCATCTGACGAACATCACGAGTTAGGTATTCATGATAAAATTACGCTACACAATAACTGAAGGTTTAGCCTTTGGAGGTCGGACTTTGTAAGACAGATAAATAAGATCGTGACAGGAAAAGTCAGCTGACAATTGTCCGTGCTTTGCGACATGCTGCTGAGAGGAAACTAATATGAGATTAACAGGGCCGAGCCGCCCCTGTGTGCGAAGTGTGCGGCGCACACAGGCGCCAAGACCCGATATCCGTGGCCAAGACCATAGAGGCACCAGCTCCGCCACCGATTTTTTTTACACTTGCGCAACACTTCGTTTTTTGTATCGGAGTATTGCCGATTAATAATTAGGGAGGACAGGCGCAACATTTGCCAGTTAAAATAACAATTCATAAATTATTGATAAAATGGCCATAGTCTTTTGTAAGCCTCCCAAGGCTATGTTTACGTTTGGGGTTTTATTTTACGGTTTGGGTTTTGTTTAACATTAAGTACAGGCTCAGCTTTATAATAATCGCCAAAAGAAGCGCCATGAGTTTGTTTGTTTAATTGAGATTATAAACATAACTCAATACAATGTGTGCGACACAAGTAGACATGAAAGTAGGTGTCACAGGGTTCTCTGATTTTATTTAATGATCGAGTAAGCCAAAACTATCATTGCGAAAGTGTGTGCAAGGTGCAAATTTATTTTATTTTTTATGACAAAAACAAGTTCGTTTAAAAATATTTGTATTTCAAATTCCTACTGAATCCGCTTACCTAGTAATTCCGATGTTACGGTAAATATTTCTCCCTAAAGTAGATTGAACTGTTCAAAGTAGTTAGGTAATGTTCAATCCACACTACAAAATATCTGTGTTTCAAACAACCAAATCCCGATAACCTGTTTTGATGTTAGATTTCATATTTGCTCCCTAAGGAACTATCTTGTTTTTTATGATAATAGTAGATTATTCACCAAGGGAGTAAAGCACTGTCTTGTGTCATGGGCGTCATATTGGATCCTGAGCGCAGCGAGGGACTCGAGTCAAGTTGTAGTTTCCCGAGTGAAGCGAGGGATCCAATCCGCCTATGACACAAAACAGTTTTTTACTTCAGAGGTGAATACTCTACTTTTTCTATCTTCTGCGAGGCAATTAAAAGAAAGGGCTATGTAAAATATTTTATCTTTCGATTTTTCCGGAAGTAGATTAATAATAATCCCTAAAGCGTCCAATTTGATGAACTCCGGGAACAATTCACTATCGCTTGAAGACATTTTGGTGTTTTAAACGACTTCCAAAAAAAGGAGGAGGTTATCAATTCGACCCCTATGTATGTTACCTGATTTCTCGTTAATAATTAAAGTGATACAATTCAAAACTAACAAAATTCGGCTCAATGGCGCATTTTTATATTTTCTTTTTTTGTATTTTGTTTCTGTGCGTGCGGGTGGCCAGTTCGATATTTGGAAAAAAAGTTAGAGTTATTAATATAGTCTTTTTACAATGGTGCTATGGGTAAGAATTTTTATACGAATTCTAACGTTCCAAATTCAAATTATTTTAATCTCTAGGGAATTTCCTTAATATTATTTACCTCTGCATTTTGAAAGGTATTAATTAATCACTTGCTTTGTTTTGGTTTGGCACACAGGTGCTGGTGAAGGTCGGCGCGGCCCTGAAGATCAAGGAGCGAAGTGGTAGAGTGCGGAGAATGGTCAGTGGCATCAAGAGGTTGAATGTGTCTTTTGCAAGATTTAACAATGTTATGAAACTTAGAGGCACGATTGTTAGGTTTTAAAATGCAAGTATTGCAGTCGCCCTTGATTAAAGTTTGATTGTACGATGGGGTAAGATTGCTTGATGGCCGCCACGCCGTCATCAGAAATAATAAGCTGGTTATAGATGGTAGCATTGTCCAGACTTACGTGCACGTGCGGCCGTCTTCATCGTCACTAAAATCACCGCACAGCTTACCAAGCACTGCACTGAGCACCACACTGAGCAACACACCTCGTGTCGCCAGCACCACACCACAACAAAATAACACCATCTCTAACACAACACTGGCTTCTGGCCTATCTTCTTACAATCATAGCTTTCGAAACCACGGACTACCCCAGCTTTAATATCATATTTCAAAATCTGCAGAGCATATTCAGCAAACAGCACATCGTTCAGGATCTTTTGGAACAAAATTATATAAATTTACATGCATTTTGTGCGACCGAGGCCTGGCTATCGAGCGCCAAACTAGAACTAATGAGCTACCCCGGGTACAGCGCGGCCGCGGCTTTCTGCCGGCGCGAGCGCAGGGGAATAGGGACTGTTATCTTTCTGCGCGACGGCTTCCAGTATACAGAAACTACAGAAATAACCAACCTGTCCATAGAACACAGCATAGAAATCAGCGCCATAACCATTCTTAAAATAAAAGTGTTATTAATTACTATCTAGTATAATGGTAGTGATCTATTCTACAGTCAATCAACTAAACTACTTGAACATATAATACAATGGACATAGGTGGCGATTTCAATACGGATATCTATACTTACTTATAATAAAACTGTAACGGGTCGAATTCTGTACATTGAAGAAATTTAGAAAAAAATTTTTTGGAGCACTCCATAGTCGATACTGATGGCGAAACTGCATTTTTTTTCTTTCATGTCTGTCTGTCTGTCTTTCTGTATAGGGATCACGAATCACGCCAAAACTACTGATTTTAATTCAGCTGAAACTTGGCATGATTTTAGTTTATACTAAGGAGATTGCTGTAGGCTAATTGTCTGGTTATGTCTGGTTTGGAAATTACACACACATTAAATAATAACAACACGCACGGCGCGTTCGGTAGGTACATACTAACTTCTAAATATTCTGTGTATCACAGACGATCCACAGAATATCTAGATTCTAGAACGTGCCCACGTGATCGCGTCGCATTGTCTTGAATGACAAAATAATTGTCAAAAATATATGTGTGGAAAAAGGAGGAGGATGAGAACATCCTTTACAAATTGACCAAAATTGTATTCGAGCATCAAATTGAGTAACTTTATCGAATCTGCCCCTTTATTTAAGACTAGCTGAACCCGCTACTTCGGTAGCGTAAGCAGATGTTACTGACTTATAGGTACATTAGTTGGAAGTATCGTACGTCAAAATATTTGCATAATGTAATCACTGAAAAATCAAATGAATTTGTTTTTCCACACAAAAAAATATTTAATTTTATCATCTTTATTTTTCTTTTTTTAAACAAGATCAAACATACTTATTAAGGTTTCGTAGTATCGAACATAGCCGCAAGTGTTAAGTTTGTAGGATTTTTATAGGATACATTATGAAAAGTCTGAAGCTGATACATGCTGATGCTCGAATACAATTTTGGTCAATTTGTAACCCAGCCAACTAAAATAACAGACAACACGGCTACCTGAAAGATTTAATATTCTCCAACTGTCTTAAAGATAAAATATACGTTTCGGTGCATGATAATGGATTCTCCGACCATCTGAGTACTAATGTAAAACTAAAATTATTGCTTAATCCAACAAATAACCTAACTGGAAAACTAAAAAAATAGCTATTTAATAAACGAAACATGGAAAAATTTAAGACTAAATTAAAAGAAATAAAGTGGTTAGAACTCCTGACCATAGACTCAAAAAATTCCCGCTCCGGCACGTTCCTGCAAACACAAACACTCTTTCTATTTTGAAGTCAGATAAAAACCAGCAGTCATAAAACGAAAATTTACAGAGCTATCTGAATAAACAAACTATTACCAGTTTTAGTAAATATTCACTAGGTTGGCCACACTGTAGTGGCTGTGTAAGTTTACGAACAATGAGGTACAAATTATTAAAACTTACGTTATTTTATCCTTAGGACATTTAAAAAAGCTTTTATTCTTGTCCCGTTTATTTAACGGCTATCTGTAAACAGCACAACAACCCACCATGATGATATTTTGTTAGGAATTAGATGTTCCCTTTTGAGTACTTCTAGCGTACTCGAAACGGCCTGAGGGGTGAGGTAGCTTGAAATTGGCGGCGGGTGGGGAGTGTCCGTTCTATCTATACTACCTACCTATTCTATGCCATAGTAGCAGGTAACCTAGTACCCAGGCTATGCACGGGTAACGGGTACTCGGAAATTAGACATAGAACAAAAATTTTACTTTTTCAATGTTAGAAGATTGAGGATTTCGATTTTTTTTTAATTAGCCACTCCACAGTCTCCGGGTTCCTTGATCTTTGTCATTACAATTAGCTCTTTGTTTTTTTTACACATTTCTTGGATAAGGAAAAGAAGAGGAAAATAGGACGGAGTTGGGTACATTTAAAATCTAATTCTAGTGCTCGTCTGTAGAGCCGATCACTACCGGCTGGGATTCCGCTAGTAATCGACTCGACATCGAGTGTTTGCCTAATTGCCTTTTGCCATTTGCCTAAGCTGCCTCCTCCCGGCCCAGAGCCTCCACAACGGCCGCATTTCTGTCCCTGATTGATGATATGATTTCGTTTCATTTTCCGTTCTGCATTTTCGACGTGATTGAACAGCAAACATCCAAATTTCTTATTTTTAATATTAGTACAATTTAAAGGTTAACATTTTAGAAACAATGCTAGGTTTGACTTGATCGCCCCCCTCACCTAATGTTAAGCGACGATGCGGTCTACAATGGAGTTTGGAGCATGCCTGAAAGAAACCGATTCACTCTCGATTTGAAGACACTTATATTATAACATTTGTAACCATCGGGAAAAACTCACACAGGCAACAAATTCCACAAACTACGGGTTCTTATCACAAATATCAATTAATTACTTAGTCTTAGCATTAGAAACTTCCTAATTCGAGTATTACCAATTTGAAAACATTTAATGGCCCCACAGTAATTTCATCGAAAACTGTAAATTCGTTTTTACCTGGGAAATTGTTGTTTATTTATCCTGAGAAAAATAATTGTTGTGTGTGTCATCAGTGATTCGGTTTCTTCTAAGTAAGCACCCTCTATCATAAACCGGATCGCTAACATCAGGCGAGGAGGCGGCCAAGTCTGAACAAATACTTATATTAAAAACACTCGGTGAATAACTTAACTAGTAGCGGTAGAACTCTTTTAGTAGTAATAGAACTCTCGGCAGTCTCCCTGGGGAAGTACCACACTTTTGCCAGTTATTCTGTCGCGAAGCGGTAATGTGTAAACATTACTGTGTTCCGGTTTAAAAGGCAATGTTTCCAGAAAATTACAGGGATTAGAGATATAACATCTTAGATCTCTGGGTGATGAGTGCAGTGCAGAGTTAGGTAATGATTTGGACTCTTCACGTTTCAATAGCTGCGTGTCACTGTGCTGTTATGTGGCAGGCATGGTGCTTACCATCAGGCACATGTCTTGCTCGTCTTGTCACTTCTATAATAGAAAAAAAAACTAAAGTCTGTGATAGTACAGTCCACTGCACCAATCAATAAGAATAACGCGTCTGTCAGACATTCACATGACTCCGGCGACTGACCTCGACTAACGAGCTCGAGGTTCAAAGGGGTGCGATGTACCGATGGGGTGTGTTCGGGGTGGGACTATAGACGTGCCACCCTCGGGGGCGGAGCTCGAAGCACGCCTACCGCCCTAGATCCGAATCCTGGCAGCATTGCTCATTTGCTGCTCAACCCTGACCGCGAAGAAGCCTTTGGAATAAAAGGTCAGTTTAATATTTATTTGTTTGCCAAAGCCAATTTACCTACACATCACAAATAATTAGTAGTAATTAATTAAATTCGAAAGAAATAGTGTTGTTAAATTACAACTTTAAAAAATCATTCGTAAAAAGAGCTCGATAAGCCAGCGCTGAAGCGGATGTAAACCTATTGTGGCCGGGGGCCACCCTGATAGACTGCAGCCGCTATCCGGCAGCTATCTACGAGTACATACTACTATACCCATGACATGAGTAAGTTATATAGTATCCATATATGCTTTAAAAAAATTATTGAGCTTTATCTTGGTTTTGTGAGTATCTAGCTGTGCAATGTACGATCCATAACTATATTTTGACAACGCGCATTTAAACTAAAATCAAATTTCCAAAATCCAAAGCCAAATTTTATTTTCACAAACTTTATAAGACAGCAGCTTTTCCTATCGATCTTATAAAAATGTCCTCATTATTATCTGGGGGCTCGGCAGTGCTCCCGCCAAGTCGAGCGCGAAGCAAACAGTGCCGTACCATCCTTTACTGGAACCATTTCGCTGCATTTTCAGGCCCCTATTTGAGAACTTCTGGTTAAAACCTGAACGCTGATCTGGGGGGACGGCAGTGCCCCGTTTATTTTACACAAATAGATGAAAGCTTTCAATAGTAATGTTAAATCTCTTCAATAACCGTTCAAGTGGAGTAAAAATTTATTTATTTGTTTGGGCGTTTTTTTTGTAGCCGACGCCGACGGGTTGCGATAAATTATTTATTTATTCAATTACCAAAATTAGAGATAATACATAAAAAGTTATCTTTGATAAAACAGTAACAAATCCGTAAAAATTCTTAGAGCTTGATAATTACAACAATAAAGGTTCCGACAGTATGCCTATTTTTTTTCATTAAGTACAAAATAGAATTTAAATTTAACTTTGACTCATGGCATGTGTGAGTTTCCCCAATTTTATGAGGGTAACCTTTCTCCTTTCTTGATTACTGGATTTTTTTGATGACAGGTGTGTCCTCGCGTACATTGCCATCTGTAATATAATAATTGATGACAATGAGAGAATTCCCTTTTGAAGTAAGGTCGAACGGAAGTGTCCTGTGCCACCTGCACGATCGCTCGTATAGCACGTTTCTGCTGACGAAACACTCTCTTCCACTCCGTGCACTGTCCCCAGATTTCTGCGCCGTTCTGTAGTAGAGAGTCATTTTTTTTTTTTTTTTTCATTTTAAAATATCTTTATTAAATATAAAGTGTTACAGAATTTGTACAAACACCAGTGTAAATATATCCTAGCAGTACAAGATATTGTAAGATAACATATTGTTTTTTTGAGTACAGTAGCTCACTTAAAAACTTACGAATATATTAATTATAATTTGATTGTGCACAATACTTATTAATAAATTTACTGCGTAAGATATCTATTTCGTTACGTTAGCTTTAGTTTGAGACAAACGTTTATAAAAAAAGTGAATATTGGTTATTACAAGGAATCATAAATAAAAATATTAGAGGGTATGTGCCCAAAACAAGGAGCCCGGCCCGTCGACAGGCCGCACGCCCGGCACAACGCAGGTAGGTAGAAAACAACAAGAACTCGCCGTCATCGCAACACGATAACGCACACACGCGCGATGCGGCCTATTCACAACGCTCTAAGAACCAGTGATGTGGTAATTTGTACCGGTTGTAACTATCGATAAACAATAAATTGTTTTTCTCTCGTCTTGCAAATGTTGTTAATCAAATTATTTTTATTATTAGGTAGATTATTTAAATAAAATTTTCTGATAGATTATAAATGTAGGCGTCAATTTTGGGTAAGCCTATTTTTAAATGTAATTTGTGCAGGTTGGTACGAAATGGAGTACTAAAAGCATATTTAAGGGCTTTGTTTTGAATTACTTGAAGTTTTGTATATTAGACCGACATGTGCTGCTCCATACAGGACAAGCATACGTGATGCATGGGCGGACCAGAGTACGGTATATCCTTAATTTGGTCGCGCTGCTTAGGCATGAGTGTTTGTTTAATATCGGACTTAGTGCATTTAGGGCTTTGGTACCTTTCAGGTGAAGTTTTAAAAATTTTCAGTCCAGTTGAGCTTATTATCTAACGTGATCCCAAGGTACTTTACAGAACGACTCAGGGAATAGAATAGTCATAAATTTTCAGAGTTCTTTTGAAAGCTACGTTTTCTTGTGTACATGATGGCTTCTGTTTTGGTTTCGTTGATTTTAATTTCCAATCATTAAAAACGCAACGAAGCCGTCTATAACATATTGAAGTCTACTAATAATTAAATCTGTATCAGAAGATGATGTAAAAGATGCTGTGTCGTCAGCAAAGCATGCTAAATTAGTTCTCGGCTGGATGGGGATGTCATTTAAATATAGTGAAAATAGAGGTGGACCCACAATTGACCCCTGTGGAACACCTGCAGGGACATGCTTTAACTGCGAGGAGAAACCATTTATAAATACGGAAAAGTTGCGATTATTTAAATAAGATTTTATGATCTTGATCAGGTGTAAAGGAAGGCCTAACACAATAAGCTTATGTAAAAGTGCTTCATGCCAAACCGTGTCGAATGCTTTCTCAATGTCTAAAAGAAACATTCCAGTAGAGTGTTTAAGATTGAGATTGTGCGACACGGCTTCGGCCTCTCGCCAGCTGATGGACTGTGGAATGTCCCTCCCGAAACCAAATTGCTCTTTGATTATAAGGTGACCAGAAACACGTTGTAAACGTTTGTAGATCATCTTTTCAAAGAGTTTGCCGAGACAAGGTAATAAGCTAATCGGTCTATATGAAGTTGGGTTTCAGGGTCTTTGCCGGGTTTATGAATTGCTATTACTTTAGCACTTTTCCATGGCGTTGGAAAGTAGTTTAGAAATAGGCAAGCGTTAAAGATTTTTGTTAACAAAACAATAATTTTTTGCGGTAAATTTCTAATTAATAGATTGTTGATGTCATCTGGGCCTGGAGCTTTACGCAGTTTGAGACAAACCATACATTTTTGATTTCGAGCGGCCTGACTAATGATATATGCTCATCACTAGTACTAGAAACTCGTTCTAATCGAGATAGGGAGAGTTTGACTTCAGACATTCGATCACTCGGCCAGCTGTGAGTCAGCAACATATTGTTTAAGAATGCATCTGCTAGAGTATCACACTGATCTTGCTCGTTTGAAGTAAAACAGCCGTTTGCTTGCTTAAGAGGTGGAATGCTATTCTTGTTAGCGCGCAAACTTTTTTACCAGGCGCCAGATATCATTAGTAGGGTTGTCTACCTTGTTAAGTTTATTATTCCAGTTGTTGTCATTATATGATCTCAATGCCTGGCTAATTAAATATTTCAGAGCATTAATTTGACTAATTAAGAATTTACGTTTGAAAAGGTTGGTTTCTTTAGCAGCTAATCTACGTAGGCGGTTTTTATGTTTTATGATTCTCTTAATTCGTCGAGGGAGAGCAAAGGAGTTCCATGGTTTTAAGGTGGTTATTGGTACCGATGCGTCTCTGCTCTCGATTATTAATTTTTGAAGATCGGTGACAGCACTATCGATTTCATGAGGTGTTCGATATGTTTTTGAGGAAATAGTAACATTTTTGTTCAGAAAATCACGATAATTAGTCCAATTGGCCTCAGTATAATTATGTTTATGAATAGAAATGCGATTTAAATTATAACTTAATTTAACTAAAACGGGGAAGTGGTTGGAAGACAATGCAGGGATGGTAGTTATGTCATTAGGAGGAAGTAGGTTTTTAGCTAAAACGATATCTGGTATAGACGGTGTGAACTCAGCATTGTAGTGCACTAAGGTGGTGTCTCGAGGCGCATGTATAACAAAGTCATTTTTAAGCATGTGCTCATACAAAGTGACACCGCGGCTGTTGCTGGGCCCAGGAGACCATAGTGCATGTTTTGAATTAAAATCACCCACTGCTAGAACCTTCTGACCGGTTGACATTATAATATCGATGTCACTAGTAAGAAGCGGTAGGTTGGGTGATTGGTACACGGAAAATATTGAGATGTTGTTTTTTCATTAAGGATAAAGAGATTCCAATGCCTTCAAGATTTTGAGTGGCAGGAAATGGTAAAATATTGTGAGCTAAATCAGAGCGAACAACCAAGGCCACGCCCTGGCCCACTCCATCACGATGCCTATCCCTACGGTAACAAAGATAACCGGGAATATTTAAATTAAGACGCCCCGTAAGCTTAGTTTCAGAGAGCGCTATGATGTCCACTTTAAGCCTACTCACCACGAGATCTGCGAGTTCTTGTTGTTTCCTATGAACGCCATCCGCGTTCCAGTATAATACACGCAACTCATGGCAACTAGACATAATGTCCGAGATGAGTCAGAACTAAAATAACTTTATCCATAAAAGATTTGCATGTGGTAAATTCTTGTTTGATATTTTGGATTGTCGTGAGAATATCTAACATTTCAAGGTTTCTAAGTCACGAGGAGCTTTTACAGGAGCTGTACCTGTGGAGGTACTTGATGATTGAAATATATTTGTTTTAGGTGGATTCTTTGTCAAATGATGGAGCTCGGTTGATGATCCCGACAACCTTTTAGAGGGGGCAATAATTGCTTCAGGTTGTAATAAAGATGATTTGTTCGTAATGGTGGAAGTCTTGGTGACATGAGTCCATACATTTGGAACATTTCCCTTATTTCGATCGATTTCGGCTGCCACACCTTTTCGCTTCGATTCAAGTCTATCGAGATACTTCAATCTTTCTTTGCACTGGGTGTAATTAGCAGGGTGATCTCCTTGGCAATTACAACAACGAGCAGGTTCTGTACGGTCTTTTTTTGAACAATCCCACGTAAGATGGGATTCAGCACACTTTACACAACGTGGTTTACGGTTGCAGTTTCGCGCAGCGTGGCCAAAGCCTTGGCACCTAAAGCATTGAGTGCCAGCTTTTTTATTGGGCTTATATCTCTCGATCTCTACGACACAGTTTGATAAATATTTAATCTTTTGAACTTCGTGATGTCAGTTCCGGCAGGTAGCTGCACTAGTAAAGGTGGGCATTCAGTGGGGTGGAGAACTTTTAGCTCAGATATGGTTGCTTCAGTAAATCCCAGTGTGTCTAACTCTGCGGGGATGTCACCATGTACGGACTTTGGCAGTCCCTTCAGGACAACTTTGGGAACTCTTTCGTCTTTTCTAGTGAACGTGTGATAGAGTATGTTTTCAGTACTGAAACATTCCTTGAGTGCTTGATGAATTTTAGACGAATAACATTGTATTTTAGCCAACTTGCGGCCGCGATATTTCATAAAATAATCCTTGGTGTGTTTTTCAACTACTGATCTTATTCTTTGATGATCCCATTCTCCACCTATCTCGACAAGTATTGCAGGTGTGTTGTTTGCTGCCTTTTTTTTACAAGCGGTAACGTACAAATTCGTAGCTTTATCATCAGCATCTACCGGTAAGTCTTTGTATCGATTTTCAGTGCGTAAATTGTTGTCCAGGGTGACGTCCTTGGGGCTTGTCACAAACTTCTTAGGCTTATTCCATTTGTTAGGAGACACGTCATCTTCTCTGGGTCTTTTTGAAGCCAGACTTGGTTGGTGTGACGTTGGTTGCGATAAGAACTTCTCCATAATGGGACTAAGGTGTTAAACTATCGACAAGAAGCCGATAGCACCTTAGCCCGTCCCTATAACTTAACGTTCACTTCTGAGGCGTTGGAACAAATACTGATTGCGTGCGGTCGTAGTGACAACCGTGCGCATACTGTAGTAGAGAGTGAATCGTCCCAAAATAGCACGTTCGGGCTGTATCCGTCGACGTCAGCCGGGACACTCTTTTTTGTGCGAAACAAGCACTACCTATTTAGACGAGGGCAGAATTAATTTCGAAACCAAGGAACGTTGCACTTTTTACTTGGACTATTTTGACTCCATCTGCACACGACTGCCTACGACTTCGGCCCGATAAGTCAAAATCAGGGAAATGAGTTTTCTTCAACTTTAAGACTAGGCCGTTTGAAGAAAACCATTTCACGAACTGTCTAGCAACCCTGTTCATTTTCCGTTCCAAGCAGTCAATAGAGGATGCAGTCGCTATGGCCGCGACATCATCAGCATACATCAGAATCTTGGTTCCCGCCACCGCGTTCGGCAAGTCATTTAGCAACAAAGAGAACAGAATATTCGATACTGATAATCCCTGCGCTACGCCCACCGTTGAGGGTCAGATCTCACCGATCCGCTGTCGCCGAACACTATTTGTTGTAAGTGTGTATATGTCTGTCGTTAAGAAGACTTTGAAGCAGGCTGTGTGCGGGACCCACTACGCTATAATGCTCTAACTACCCGTACCCCGTGGTCAGCGACATCGAATGCCTTGGACAAAACCTGCTTTTTTCCTCCCCTGCTGTAACTATGCGTCTAATCATTTCACGTGTGAGACTGTGAGTGATGTGGTTGAGCGTCCCTCACGGTAGGCGTATTGCCTATCTGATAAAGCATCTGTAGACGTTAGAAAATCATAGGTTACTGACCCGTTTCCGAAAATCTTAGACAATGCAGGGATTATTGACACTGGTCTGTAGCATATCTATATCCGTTCTCTTCCCCTTACCCTTATAAATGGGGGCCACCTTGCTTAACTTCATACTGTCAGGATAAATGCCTTCCCTCATACAGTGATTAAAGAGCTCTGCAAGTACATAGGCCAAGGGCGCAGCGGCGGTCTTAAGTAACCTCATGCTGATTCCGTAGGCATCCTTTGACACCTTCCGTAGTATGCGTAAAGTAACCAATCGGCGCACCTCATCCTCTGTGAAAGGCCGGAGTCTAAGCGAGCACTGTGCATGTGCTCTAGCTGATTTTAAAAAGCTGACGGCACAATTCACATGTGCCGTAGGTGCATTGCAGGTAATGGAAGCGCTTAAAAACCTAGCATTCACGGCCTCCACCATTAGTTTTTTTGAGTCAAACTTACTTCCATCCCAGCTAAGCACAACGTCCGTGAAGTCGATGAAGGGTGTATTATTTTTCCTCTCTCTTTATTCACTACATCCCACATAGACTTAGAACGATTAGTGTGTCTTAACTTTTTTATTATTAGCTTTTTACTGTAGGTAGGTATGTAATAGGCATGTCGACTCATTTTTGATTTAATGTGCAATCAAAAGGCTACTCAATAACTAAAACATAGGTGAAAGAATTACTTTGTTATCTTAAAAACTTCCCGTGATATCACGATTTCAAAATCACAATTTTCGACTCTCCCAAAAACGCTTCATACAAATCTCTACAGAAACGTGACGTCACATTGCCGTAGTTTCTATGCGTCGCGCGTAAAGTTTGTATGGTAGCTATATTAAATATTGCGTTTAGGAAACTGGTTTCTTAACATAAGTTAGATACTTGATATTGAATGGGTTAACCAATGGTAAATACATTTTCTAATAATTTCGTACTTTTAAAATGGACTTGCCTATCCATCTTTGAATGATCATAAAGTAAGTTAAACTAAAAAATATCAAAATTAAAATTGGTACATATTTTATTCTATTTAAATACTGTCATTACATCAAATAATTTATTATAATTGCAGGACCTGTCGACACGCCTATTTTGACGATTATTTAAAGACGTACTATATTCCGAGACCAGAGGGTCTACCACCTAACTAAAACTGTCTTTGATATTCCTGTCTCTTTTCTTTTCGCCTGAAATGATAGAAACAGGAACAGCAAAGCCATAGCCGATTTAGTTAGGCGGTAGAGGAGGTGGTAGCAAATTTTGGGTAGGTATTTGAGGGAAGCTGAAAACTTGCCACCTTCTCTACACCCCAACACGGAGGTGCAGACATGGGTGGTTTATTCAGTAGATAATAAGATGTTTGAGGCCATAGCCCATTTTTATATGTTGTAAAATGAATCCATCGATCAATATAGATCACCTGCCAGGTAAAAAGTACCACCAAAATGATCTGTGAGGTTGAGTATCCCAATTTTAACCGACTTCCAAAAAGGAGGAGGTGATCAATTCGACCACTATGGGTTTTTAAATGTATTTTACCTGATTTCTCGAAAACTCGCCTTCCGATTTTAAAATTTCTGTCTATGTTCGGATGGGTATGCTTTCCGAATAGTCCAATATAAATCTTATCAAAATCGGTCAAGTGGTTTTTGAAATATGAACCAAAAACTAAAATTTGCATAGAATTTTCTGGATGACGTGCCTAGAAAGTATTTCTGGCCTGACTGGCACCGACTTCAAATAGATGAGTGAGCAGCACTTGTAATAATAATATTAATTTGTTTTTCGCTTTTAAGGGCGTGTGGGCCGTAATTTTGAATTTTTAAAACAACTTTAAGACCTTTAAAATAGTGTATTAAACTCTGAAAAAAATATATGTATTAGTTAAGAATCTAATCTAGTGCAATTCGCAGTCAATAACACGATTTAATGAATTTTACATGATAGAAAAAAATCCCAAAGTTACCCCCTTTCAAAAGGTTTTTTCAAGTTTATGACTAAACTAATGAATTTTTTTTCTAAATTTTTGTACTCAACGAAAGCCACTAAAAAGTTATAGATACATTCGCAGAGTTTGACTTGATAAAAAGTATCAGTTATTCACTATGTTTTAATATCTACCATATATATAGCGCGCCGTTCGGCAGGCCTGATCAGTCGCGTTTCGGCGCTCACGGACGACGGGCCTGTGCTTGATTTTACAATTTTGACAACCAATAAATTTTAAATATTACGATCATAGTGCCACAGTATTACAATATCAGTAGGTATTACTAGTGAAGCACGCTATGATCTTGATTTTTGATACCGTTTTCATTGGAATTGCAAATAGACGCTGATACTAATTAGTACGAAAAAATTCAATGCGGATGCAATGGAAAATAGATACGTATCGGTAAAATATTCGTCCGTCAAATCAGAGATCGGAATAAGGAAATAATGAGAGGGGAGAAATCCCCTGCGTAAATCCCCTAATATAAATGCAAGTTAGGTATCATAAATTATACCTAACTTGCATTTATATGCCATTTAGGTAAATTCCTTGGTAGTAAGGTACTTAGTACTTGGAAGAAAAGTCCTCACATACAGATTTTACCACTTTGGAAGAGACTCTTGCGCAAACTATTCAGTTTAGAAAAAAAAATTTAGGAACTTCATTTACAATTTTCGAACACCTATCCATAGATACACGTATGGTTTTGATAGAATTTTTTTTTATTTCTTTTCCAAGTTTGTGACACCACCAAAATTTATTGTTTTTTCTTTTTTTGATGAAAATGTTAATATTGTTTATAGAATACATGTACTTACCAAGTTTTAATAGTATACTTCTTATAGTTTCGGATAAAAATGGCTGTCACATACGGGTGGACAGACATAACGTATATTTTAAAATTTGTCTACGAATCCCTAGAAACCCAACTTCGTTCATTTAAAACTTATTTAAAATGAAATTTAGACACTCTACCAAATTTGATAAGAAGCCTTTTAGGCAGTAAAATTACTCGTAGAATTTAACTCTGTACTAAATTTCCGATTCGTATTTTTTGTATTAGGTTTAGAATCATTTCCTAAGCATAAAATTACAAAATAATAACAAATCCAGGTGGAGCTTCAAGCGCCAGCTCCAAAAAACGTTTTTGGCTGATATTCCGAAAAAGTTATAAAGCCTATTATTATTGTAGAAAATAAAATTTCCCATCTTTTGTTGCCAGTAAACTTTTCCTTCGAACTTACCGATTACGATTTATTATGTCCAATTTAATGATAACAATGTAAAAAATAAGATGTGAATTCTGTTCCCAGTAGCATAAACATGTCTCTTTTTACCGGAATGGAAGAAGGGTTATGTTTTTCGCGCGTATCTTTATGTTTGTAAAACTTTTATTTCCACATATCTTCCAAACGGCTGGATGGATTTTGGTAACTAAGATATTCTAAGACTAGTCTCATTCGCCAAAGTGTCCTTAGATAGTAGGTAATATTTTTTTTTGTGTAGATTTTTTTGTAGTCGGGGTTTTTAAATTAAAGTTATTCTATCATATTGCTCGTTGCTCGAATAAACAGCACCGTTCATCATCATGATTGAAGAGTTGAATGAAGAGTTTGGTCTACACTTTTGTAATAATAAATAAAATATTTTTTTTTATTATTTATTATTAAATGGGTTATAAATCGTAAACGGTAAGTTTTACAAAAAAAGTTTACTAGCAACAAAAGATGCAAAATTTTATTTTCTACAATTGTTGTCATAATATATTATAGTTGCCAAGATATCGGCTAAAACAGTTTTTTTTTTTCAATTGGCGTTTGAAGCTCTACTTGGATCTGTGAGCATTTTGTAATTTTATGCTCAGTAAGTGATCTTTACCTCATAGAAAAAAATTGGTTTAGAAATTTAGTGCAAAGTTGACCAAAAAACCTTCTATTTTTACTGGCCTTTCATTACGTTTCAGCACATTTTTTTACATTTTTGACGAACTTGTGAATTATTAGGAAACATTTTTAAAAGATGCATGAAATTGGAAAAGCCGTTCTCAACTTATAGTGTGACCAACAAAGAAAAGGTGGAGTTTTGTGTAAACCTACGAGTGTAGATAAATTTAATATTTCTTCGTTTATATAGCAACAAAACTCTTATCATAAACAAACAAACATAAACAAATCTTGAACAAAAAATGAGTTTAAATTACATAGTCCAATATTTTAATGTTATTTCTGCACTGTGGCACCGATTTCGCGGTCGGTGACGGTCGCGAGAACAAGACAGCGTTAAATGCCTACTTTGACAGAAATACCTGGCCTTAAGTGCCTATTTGTGGTTTTGAAGGCAGATTAATTTTATTTACGATAATAGTTTGTTTAGTTACAAATATTAAAAAAAATATTCTAATTGCCTAAAATATATTTTTCATCCCACCAGCTCGGAAAGAGTACTTTTGCTCCTCGATATCAGGGCGCAAAAGTCGTTTTAACCCTCTAGAGGTTAAAGTAAATTTGAATTTAGAACATCGTGTGTACTGAGGTTTTGAATTCAAAACATAATTCAACCTATTTATTTCTACCTCCTTGGTGCCGAATGCATGATACATTTTTTTTCATATATTATGTTAAAAACTCAGACTCGGAACCTCCTTGGTGTACTTACTTTTTTTTAATTTGCTTAGCGCGAAAACATTTATAAATTTGCATTTAGTCATTTCCTCGCTGAGGTGGAATGAAAAGTTACGTGTTGCACTCGAGTGCAAAGATTTTTCACCTTGTGCTCTTTTGATTCCCTTGCTACGCTCAGGATTCTAATTTTGAATCACTCGCTGCGCTCGTGATTCAATTTTAGAATCGTTCGCTTGCTCGGTCATCAAAATTGAGCACGCGGTTAAAAATCAACTTTGCACTCTTGTATAACAAATAACTATTAACCGACTTCCAAAAAAAGGAGGAGGTTATCAATTCGACCCTATGTTTTTTTATATATGTTACCTGATTTCTCGAGAACCCCTGCACCGATTTTAAAATTTCTTTTTGTGTTCGGTTGGGTATGCTTCCCGAATGTTACCATATAAATCTTATCGAAATCGGTCAAGTGGTTTTTGAAATATGAACCATAAACTAAAATTTACGTACAATTTTCTGGATGACGTAGTTGTAATTTCACAAAAGTTATGAAACTCGGTCCTGTTTCTGTCATTACGAAATTGTGTAAATGGATTAATAAAAACTTGTTTTACACTAACAAGAGTAAAAACCACAAATAGGCGCTCAAAAGCGACAAATAAACTAAAATCATTATTATAACCGCTACTCACTCATCTATTTGAAGTCGGTGCCAGTCAGGTCAAAAACTTAGTAGATTGATGCTAATTAGGCACAGGTAAGTAGTATCTATCTACTACCTAGTAGTAGTAGTAGGAGGAGTAGTAGATTTGGATTTAGAATTTAAACTGAGGGTTAAAAATATAGTACTATTTAAATGTGTGATCTTTTGACAAGGTCTTTTTGTGCCTCGTAGACGGACGGAGTCGGCTATGGCTGTGGCTTGTACCGAATTGGGATTATCACCTAACTTTACACTAACCGTTTTTGCTTTTCTGTGGCTCTCTCTTTATTAACTCTGGAGAAGGTAAGAGCAAAGTGAAAGCCTTTAGACGGTAGAAGAACGAGTGGAGCAGGTTTTCCTGGACTGAAAATTTAGGGCGGAAGATTTTTATTTTGATTTTTCGAGTAGTTAAAATCTAGCTCCATTTTAACTACTCGAAAAAATAAAACAGTAATCAAAAGTAAAATAATTTATTTCCTCCGAAAAAAAACCGATATAAATTACAAAATTAAAATAAAAAAATTTATAAGAATCTATCACTGCGTCGCGTCGTCGTCGTCTAAATATGCGAAAGCAAATTTTAGTTTTTTGTGCTTATTTTAAGAACTGTCACACCGATTTCGATAAAAATAATAAAAAGTGGGATAAAAATCAAATCTATATCGTATATCACGTAATAATGTAAAATAATAGTAAATAGTAATCAGCCTGTTTGTGGAGATTTCTGGCACAACGCTGTCAAACTCTAAATTTAGCATGCATATGTAGATTTAGTATAAGTAAAAACTCTTTGCTTGCAAGGCTTGTGCCGCAGTCTGTTAAATCATACAACCGTTCGACGAAGCCGTCTAGATGCCAATCGTGCGGGGTTGTGCAGGGTGAGACTCGGGAAGCGCGCTCCTGCATTGCCTACATTACAATGCTAGTATTGCAGGAGCACAGCTCAGGTCTGACGTCTTCCGTATGTTTTAATTTTATTTTGGTAATAAGCATTTCTGTTTGCTACAACCCTACCTGTGTCTAGACATTATCAGCGTTTCTCCCAAGATCAAAAGCGATGAACTACTGGTAGTATTTCTTTATACTGTGCTAGCTAAGGGTGCAAGCGAGCTGTGTCTATTTTGTAAAAAAAAACTACCAGAGACAGCCCAGGCTACGGTCGTACCGTTTGAAGTGTCCTTGCGCTAGCCCTTGTGTAGTACTCGTTGAGGTTAGTAGGATAGGTAGTTCCGTAAGCATAAAATAAACGCATTTCATTATCCAAGATTAGATAAAAAAAAATGTGTGCGCTTAAGACCGCACGGCAGAAGTGAAAACTAAAATAATGAATACTTATACTTAAAGACCACTAAATAACTTTAATAATTAAAAATACTAATTATTAATATAATTAATAATTAATATAATTAATAAACAAATTACTACATACCTAATAAGCACAGCAACACGAGAATAACAAGACTGTGGCGAAATGATTAGTATCTATGGCCAATAATAAATAATAATAAAAAATACGCGGTTCAGAAATAGGGTTTGACTAGCAATTTTTTTAGTGTTTGCTATTTATTTATTTTATAGGTATTTCGCTAAAAATGCATATATATGTTGTGTTTAAAGTGTATATGTAAGTGCTGTGATGAAAATAGGTGTTATTTTGTGTGTTCACGTAGTGTACCCTAAGTGCTGTGATAAAACAGTAAAACGAGTATATTACTACCAAAACTTTTTTGCAATGGATGTGAAATCCAAATTTAATATTTCGTGACAAGTTCAATTAATGACATTAGTGCGGTAAGTACCTAGAAGTTAATGTCGGTATAAAAAGATATAAATATAATAAACACAGGTTCACAGGGACTATATTATCTTTCTCGCTCTGATGCGCTTGTTCACTGTGTTTTGTTTCTCGCTCTAGCATCCCGAGTTCCTCCGGAAATTATTATCACACCCGAGCGTGACGGTTCATTTTATTTCACAGCCCACGAAAATTTTGTCTCAACGCGCCTAAAGAAGTTTTCACTTCAAAAATGTAATAGAATAGCTAAAGCAAGAAAAAAGTGGAACACTAATTACCTCAATCCATTGATAGAAAATGCGTCTAATATTTCAATCTGTGTTCTGACACAGTACCCCGTATCACCTACACCGTACACCGTACACCGTACACCGTAGACACAGTACACCGTATCACCTATCTCTCTGAGTGACTAGCGCAGTACAGTGCTATGATTTGGACTCTTCATGTTCCAATAGCTGCGTGACACTGCTATTATGGGCAGGTGTTTCTTACCATCAGGTACATGATCAGCTCTCCCGACGCTCTTTCCAACAAAAAAGGTTTACTAAAACTGAGTGTAAAGGTCAGTCAAAAATATTCCGCGTCTCTTTCAGCTTATGATATTTTATCAGCGCAACCTATATAGTATGAATAGGAACTCCAATGTCAGATGATGCATGACATCATATCACGATAACCGCGGGGTAAGTCGAAGGGCTCAGTTCAAATGTCACAGCGCCCTCACATGACGCAAGCGCGGCGCAAGGGCCGTTATTCGAATGAACCAACGGAAACACGCCAGTATTCTTTGACCCTAGATTGAGTTACGATCTTACGGTTCTTTGCAGCCGTAAGTGTATGTCATATTTTTGGACATCGGGATCCATTCCTTTTTAGGGTTTCGTAGCCAAATGGCAAAATACGGAACCCTTATAGATTCGTCATATCTGTCTGTCTTTCTTGTCTCCGAAACTATAAGAACTACACTATTGAAACTTGGTAAGTAGATGTAATCTGTGAACCGCATTAAGATTTTGTTACAAAAAATAGAAAAAAAAGTGTCCCATACATAGAAATTCAAAAACATTTTTTGATCAATATTATACGTGTAGGTTATCTATGGATAGGTCATCAAAAATTATCTTGATGTTTCTGACTTTTTTTTTCTAAACTGAATAGTTTGCGCGAGGGACTCTTCCAAAGTAGTAATAAGTGTGTTCTTCCCCCTGTAACTTCTAAAATAAGAGAATGACAAAATTAAAAAAAGTGTATGATGTACGTTAACATGTAAACTATCAACGAAAATTGGTTTGAATGATATCTAGTAAGTAGTTTTATTTTAAAACGTCATAATAAATTGACTATTGTTAAAACGCTGATTAATGTAACAACGAAGTACAAGAACTTTTGTATTATGTTACTTGCTGCTGCGGAAGCCTTCATGGGTGAGCCCGACTCGCACTTGACCACTTTTATTTATAAATAGTTTGTTGAGTGCATTTGACATGGAGGATGTCAAATAATACTAAAGTAATTTAGTTGTATTTTTCATGAAACTTCAATTACCGTTTGTTTTCGATCTTTATATTAATAATCCCTGATAGCACTCGGCGGCCCAACCAACGTTCGTAACACGACACACGACAAATCGCGTCGACAGTCGACACGCTCATAATACGACAGTCCATACTCGCTATACTGACTAAACCCGACCTTCCCCTTAGAAGGAAAAGTATGCGTAAACGGATTTCTTCCAAATTTCTTCTTTCTTCTAAAGTCAAAGTTCTTTATTGATAAATGACCCTACAATTTACACGTCAATTTTAGAAAAAACAAAATGAGAGCATACAAAGCGTATACATTTTTACAAAACAGGCCTATCCATAACATATGCGCAGCTATTGGTCCAAATTACTACATTGCACTCGCCACTCCCGAGATATATGTAAGTTGATTTATATTTTTTCTGGAAACTTTGACCTTCAAATCAGGAGACAGTATTATTTCCATATTATTGTTGTGTGATATAATAACTAATAAAGGTTTGATACTTCTTGAAGTAGACTGCAAAGAGTCCTGCCACTATTGAAACCAATTTGTGTATTTATCGAATAGGGCTCAGGGACTCAGGGGTTATACCGGAGCAAGTTTGCGTTTTGAGTACAAGTCCAAAGGCTGAAGGGATAAAGCGCTGCTATTAAATTATTTAATAATAACGGCAATATGGTTGTGGCACGCGCCCTCGCTTAAAACGCCGACAATATGTTCAAAATATGACTGTCATGGAAGTCACTTTTGCGTGTGGTGAATATGAATAATTTACCTTTACAAACGTGATCTCTGGTTAAGGGTCTTTTAAGTTATTTTTGTCATTGACATTAAAAACGGGTGCACTTGTTTAAAACATTTTATTTTAATAAAAAAAAAAAAAAAAAAAAAAAATTAAGTACTCTTCGTACTCAAATAGTTGCAAAGTACGTTATTCGAGACTATATTATAAACTATTTAAGCTTTCGATTTTAACTTAGTTCTGACTACGCCATGCAGCAACACATATTCAAACATTGTAAGATACTACATTCAAAATTTTACTACAAGTCCGTTTAATTTAATCGTATTTTACGTATCCAGTGTACCTACTTTAAAAACGTTTTTCGGAGGTATATTTAAAAGTCAATTGATAGTATGTATAGTTTGATTGTAGACAGAATAGTTCGTGGGTGAGCTGCGTCAGTTTATCCTTATCGTACGTGTAGTGTACTTTAAAAAAAATATTCGGAAGTCCATTTAGAATTCAATTGATAGTATTTATAGAGTTAGGTCGTACAAAGTTTAGTTCGTGGCTGCCGATAGGTATATCGGTATAATTATGGGCCACGGTTGACACCGCACAGCGCACATGTGGTGTAATTGAGGGCGCGACTACCAACCTGTCGGTGTTCTGGTTCACCTAATTGCAGGCCATGGCTTCGATTCTATTGCGCGATACTCCAAAACGCTCGATTTTCAGATCGCGTGTGTGATTCACAA
Source organism: Ectropis grisescens (assembly GCA_017562165.1). Taxonomy (NCBI): domain Eukaryota; kingdom Metazoa; phylum Arthropoda; class Insecta; order Lepidoptera; family Geometridae; genus Ectropis; species Ectropis grisescens. Next base: position 6,412,948 of record CM029767.1, read on the forward strand.
ATTGTTGTAAATGACACTAATTACACAAGTTACACAAGACCCCTCGCACTGCCCCGTACAGGCATTGATTGTCGTTATCTGTGGGTTTACGTTGTCATGAACCTGAGTTATGCAATCAAATATTCAGGCTTAGGTTTGTTCGGCCTGTATCATTCATTATTATTTGTATTCCTACCTTTCAGTTACAGAATATTTTTACATATGAAAATAAAAGTTTGTTAAGTTTCCCTCTTAAACTTTTATTTTCGTAATGGTTAGTTACGTAAAGGAGGGTAAAGAATTATTTTGTAGTGGTAGGCCTCTTTGCAGAGTCCGTCTGGGGGCGTATTTCTTTTCCCGTGTACAGTAGGAGGCAGTATTGTCTCGAAACGCGCACGGGTTTGTTAAGCTAATTCTCTTTCCAAACCCGTGTTCAATACGAGGCAAGCGTCCTCCAATCGCGTACGGGCTTGCAGCGCAAACCGTCTTCTAAATACGTGTTCAATACGAGGCATGGAGCTCGAACTCTCAAATAAATGCACCGTTCGCGTCTCGTTATTTTATACATTTTGTTTTTAGTACCTACTTTTTTATTTCATAAACTATTATTTTTATAAATTGAACACACGATTATTGAACGCTTTATACTCGATAAATTGTCTATATAAACAAACTAAGTACTTCTACTTTACTTCTTGATTAATGGTTATTATCGTGGTTTAGCCTCACAACTCCGCCAATGTTACGTAGAAATATAAACCGTCAAACGAGCAGATAAAGGGTATGAAATTTGTAATGGACGGTGAATTTAGTGTTTTCCTCGTTCTCTGAAACACAAATTGTTAGTTGTAACTACATACGATCACAGGACAGTACACAAATATTATAAACAGAACACTTAAAACATATACCTAAGTATAAATATTTTTATAATTTTATCTTTTTTTTTATATTTACGCAGAATATTTACAAATGGAGTATTTACAAGGGAGAGGAGGCATTTGAACAAACTAAATAACTATTCTGATTAGGTTATGTCACTGACTTTTGACAAGTAGCCCGATTAGGGTCTATCACTGAGATTTGACTCCTGGTGAGCTCCCGCCAGAAGCTCTGCGGTCAGACCTGAGTGTCACTTCTCCATACTCGGGCTCCACTACGCTTGGCCTCGCATGGCTCGCTCTACTCAAGACCTCCCTTGAACTTCTGGCTCCCGCATTTTTATGTAAACTCTAGGGATCGTAGCGACAAGACTAGGTGGAGTCGGAGTGCTCCGAGTCGGATCTGGGTTCTCTCAAAAATGCTACTGAAAAAAGTAGCGAGACGCATGCGGTGCATTTATTCACGAACTCGAGCGCCTTGCCTCGTATTAAATACGTATTTAGAAGAACAGTTTGTATCACAAACCTGTGTACAATTGGAGGACGCGTGACCTATTACTGAACACGGGTTTGGAATTGAATTTGATTTTGAGATTTGGAAGAGAATCAGCTTTACAAATCCGCGCGCGTTTCGAGGCTATACTGCCTCCTACTGTACACAGGAAAGGAAACACGCCCCCTGGCGAAGTATCACACCTTTGCCAGTTATTCTACCGTCAAGCGGCAATGTGGAAATGTTATTGTGTTCCGGTTAGAAGGGTAATGTTTCCAGTGAGATACTGATAGTGTGATACAGGAGATAGGGATAAAATATCTTATATCCTGGGTGACGAGCGCAGTGCAGTGCTCGGTTACAGTGCTGCGTATCACTATGCTGTTTTGGGCGGGCACGTTGCTTACCATCAGGCATATATACTATTAAAGAACTAAACGTTGCCTTATCTAGATGGCGAAAGGGGAGAAGGTAAAACCTAAACTTCCATTATATAATTTCAATATTAATGGTCATCTATTTCATAATTGAGATAATCCATGATAGCACTACAAAAACGCACGAAGCGTATCATATTATAATTCTGCTATCTAAGTATTCTGTAATGTTGGTATATGCAGATTTCGTGCTTGACTTGATTGCGATATTTAATTGAAAATAAACTATTCAAAATTCACTCTGTATTTTGGTTTTCTATTATTATTTTAGTTGAAACAATAATTTAAAACTGCTTTTCTCCTTTTTCTGTTTTGAGGTAGGTACATTTATAGGCATGTGTAGGTAACTGGGGGTCTTCGTTGGAGCTTTGGAGCACTCCGATATCGAGCATTATCCGGGATATCAACCTATTTTAACTTTAAACTAATTTTCAATTAAATTATTTTAATTAATTTTAACAAATTTTTACTAACCAAGGTTTTAATATAATATAAATATGGGTCACGCTGTAACTTTTTCTTCACTACGTATTTTTGAACAATTACTTCGTAGTTGGTCTCTTTATGACTAATTTATCTAATTACTTTGTACTTGCAGTAATTATTTTAAATGGAATAATAGTTAGATTAGAGCCCGTAAAAAAACGAGACCTTTATACTAAGCCGTTTGTGTTCTAAGCTTTGACTTTTGTGTTCTAAACAGACCTATAGAAGGTCGGTTTTTCTTTCAAATTTCAAAAAAATACTTAAAAGATAATTTTCAAATACTCGTTGATACGGTTGCGGTAAAACAGATACGCATCTACCTTTTTCTGAGTATCTACCTAACAAAGAATAAGGGCATAGGTTAAAAAGATTAAAAGTCAAACTTTATTATATGGTAACGTATCAATTTTTTTTTTGGAAAAAACATATTTATGTCGCGCGATGTTTCAAACCGGTCACCCATCCAAAAAGGTACTAACAGTATTGAACTTTGCTTCCGTGATCGAAGGAAATCGGTATTTCATCAAATTCACAATAAACATTCAATCAACTACTACATTGCGAACAAACTACAAAAAAATGTTACAAAAACATATATACGGTCGAATTGAGAAACCTCCTTTTTTGAAGTCGGTTAAAAATGAACCGTACATGAACGTACGTTTACGTAAGTGTAAACTATGAAATTAGATTAATACTGACTTCGAATATATTAATAGGTATTGGATATATTAGTATTATTACTTTCTACGTTTTAGTTTTGAAAAATAGTTCATTTAGTATTTTACCATTTTAGTTACTCTACAGGAAAAAATACTTTTTTATAGGTATACAAAAAAGTTTACTCTAAAAGTAAAACTTACAAATTACTGACTGTTTTCTCATAAAATTGGTACAAATTAAAACAAAACCATTTTATTGTGAACTTTTGATATGATGCACAATACTTAAACAAATATCAAATACTACTCCATAGTAAATGCCCGCGGTATATCCTGCGGTCTAGCAGTCTTTTACGATATTTTATTTTCACCATGTATGTAGGTAATTTTCGTACAAACTTTGAATGTTAAATTTATTTATATGTAATCAACATTATTAATACCTCTACATTGTAAGTTAAACAAAAGTTCTAAAAATAATAAATTTAAAGAAATGACGATAGTTCCATACAACAGTAACTGTCATCTCTTGTTTTAACCTATGAAAATCCATTTTTCGTATTAAAATATCCTATATCTTTTAACAAAATCTTTATCATAATTTATCTCTGTATAACTCATTTAAATAAGTTCAGTAGTTTAGACGTGAGAGCGAAACAGACTGGGTTACTTTCACATTTATAATATAATTAATGGGTATAATCTATCTGTTATTATTAATTTTGTCATCAACTTTGTGTTTTTCGTAATTTTTAAGTGATTCCCTATAATCCAAACTCCATAATTTAAAAATTTGACTCACTTAAATACATATTCGTAATGAAGAAAATCTAATTAACCTAATTACGAGTAATTAAACGCACTGCTCCAGTGAAAACAGACGCATGTACACATTTTTTTTTTGAACACAATGGTTTTTGGGTTTTTTTCAAAAACCACTTACTCAATTTTGATCAAATTTCTTGTGCGCGTCTTCGCCAGGTGTGAAGCTACGAGTCAATTCTCAAGCAGAAATTTTTAAAGACTTCAAGGAAACGAAACGGCGCATCGGGACCGTGAGAACGTCGCCAGGCGGCGCGGCGCATACCGCGCCATTTTCCCATTATACTTCGTCACTTAGCCCATATGTCGGCCGCAAGCAATAATGGGACATAAAAATAATAATTTGACATGGACTTGATAAGGATTGAAAGAGGTAGTTTCCAAGGTGACAGTTTGAGTCCATTGTGGTTTTGCCTAAATCTGAGTCAGAGCGCTGAGAGGATTCAGATAATTCTTTTGTCAGGCGGTAGGTACTTAACAAAGCAAGCGGTTGGGTAATACCTCTGCTGTTATGCTCCTTTGGGATACTGAGACGAACTCAGACCCCGACTGACGCCCTAGATAGGAAGGTCCGTCAATCGCTCACAACACACCGCATGCTACACTCGCGCTCGTCTGTTGAAACTGTATATTCCGCGGAAGTAGGGGGAGACTTTTTAAACACCAAGAACCTTCGCAATCGCAAGGTATGTGCTATGTGGTCTAAGCGATTATTTCTGCAACAGCGAGTCCGGGATGAATTGCGATGTTGGCGTTGTTAAAGGCAGATTCACGCCTCTTTCTTTGACAAACTTGATTTTTTGTGAAACGCTCATTTGCAAACCTTAGTTATCTACGAATGTATTCGTGGATAAAAATAATTTTCGTACAGATGGTACATCAGATTTGGCATAAACGTCTTCTGTGGGGTTCCTAGGGTTTTAGGACTAATGACAATTCACCATAACAACTGAACGCATCAATGTTGTCGCATAATTTTTACTATCATAAAGATAACATAGCACAATGTTTAAAAGAACACTTTGAGAAAAGCTTAATAAAACCTAAACTTAATGACTAGGTTCTGTCACCGAGTTTTGATAACTGGTCCGATGCGGCACCGTTTCTTGGTGGATATTCTAAAGTCACGGACGAAGAGGTTTGACTCTACGTTTGTTATAAGAACCTCTTGGCTGTGGAATGAGTTGCCTGAGTGGGTTTTCCCGATAGTTATAATCTTGGTGTCTTCAAATCGAGAGTGAATCGGTTTCTTCTAGGTAAACACGCTCCATCGTAGACCACATCATTGTCGCCTAACATCAGGTGAGATGGCGGTCAAGTGTAAGCCTATAAAAGTAAAAAAAAATTTAGTTGTTTGTTGCTCAATCACGTTCACGTCGTAACGTATGAACTGATCAAATTGAAATTTGGAACACAGTTAGATAATAGTCTGAAAGAACACATAGGCTACTTTTTGTCCCGGAAAAATAACGGGAGAAAACTGAACTATGCGTTTAAAACCACGACGCGCTGCTAGTAGTTGTACTCCTAATATTAAGTGTTACAACTATGAGGGAAGAATCATCGATATGAATCAAAAGATGTGCCCTGAGCACCTTGAAATGGTTAACAAACTGCGTCGCTGTGTGTAACGTGAGTGGTTTACAACTAACAATCTACTTAAGCCCTAGAATCGCTAGCGGCGAGGTATGATGCTGTTCTACTTATTTTGGTTGTTGACAACGAATAGCGATAGGTATAAACGTCAGCCGTTCAACGCTTCCTACAATCGACCGAAACGGAAAGAGCGTTCTTTCCAACGATAACATAATTCTGCGCACCTGAAGTTTGGGATCAAATTGGGCACAAATGAAAAAAAAATATTAAAACCTGGGATCTATTCTATGACCTGGGTTAAAGTTAAAGTTTTAAAAACTAAATCGATTGTTGCGTAATGGCCTTATGGCTTAACTAACTTTGACAGTCTCATGAATTACTGATTAGGTGACATTCGACCTTTGTTGACTATCATTATATACCAAAAGGGTTACTATCCATAATTATTATAATTAATAGTTGCTACGCCAACAGTTTAAAAAAAACACAAAAGCGCTTAATACAATAATGGTAAAAGATCAAACAAACAAGGCTGGTTTTTAATTTTCATGACCACTTTTCTTTCTATATATTTACGTTTTTGTTAATTATATTCTTAAGATTGTAACGTATAAATACAAAATATTACTTTGTAATTGAATATGATGCTTACTAGTATTTTAATATTTTTGGTAGGTACTGAAAATGTAGTAGATACATATTATACCTCAGAGGTATTGCGGATCTGTGGGCTCATTTGCATAATATCAGATTCTCGAAACAATCGAAATCGGACATTCAACGTGAAAAATGTATTTGGCGACTTCAAGCTTATTATGTCACTACCCAAGCGCATATTTGAAAGCATGCTTCAGAAAAATACCCAAAAATATCTAGACTACATGCCTATCACAGTTGATTGTATCAAATGGCACCTTTCTCTCACAGATTCAGTGGCTCATTATTTTCTAGTTTAATTTAAAAAAATAGTTATAAGGAACTCTGTAATACATTTCCGAATAAACGAATGATAAAAAACATGGCTGGTAAATTAGGTTTATGCGAGCGTGTTTAAAAACCTGTTCGACCTGTTTACCTATTTACCTTTTGGGAGTTGCACATGAAAATACTTATTTGGTAATTTGTAAAAGATTGCAATAACCAAATACGCAATGTTGAGAACCATTTAAGCAATGCATGACCAAAATTATAGAGGTACATACCCACAAACATACATTCACACACTCGACTCGCCGCGTTGATATAGTGAACGTTGAACGTGAAGAGTCGGGTGAGTGTAGTTTTATTTATGTTTATTTGGCTGTGTTTTACAAAAAATACTGTTTTTGTATTTATTTTGTTAGACATGTATCGCTAATATAGTAAAAATAATAGCTAAATACGGTGTAATTTTTTTCTAAGCATGACATAGTATCATAGGACAGTGTATACTTCAGGTAATTGAACTTATAAATGTTTGTAAATGTCAACTGCAGGTACAGAAGGTGCAAGTAGCTAGTTAAGTCCGCACCGTTATCTGATAAAATAATATAGTTAACTGATAATTTCAAAAACGTATGTTACACCAATAACAAACTCATTATAGCCAAATATATTAAGTGTTCGATCACCAGAGCAGTTTGACATGATTATTGTGTGCAATTAATTTCGTAAGTATTGTGACATGTTGGCATGTGCAGTGCCATGTGCTGTCTGTTTGGTACAGATGCAACACAAGGCGTGCATCTGTATGAAACAGACAGTTTATTCCAGCAAACAAATTGAAATAAAACCACACATAAATACTCAAAACTACCGCTGGGTTCGAACCCCACGAGGGTTTGGGTCCCACGACTTCTCGCTTGCGGAATAGGACGCACTCGCCACTATACCAATCCACGGTATTGTGGTGGTTAAGTTTGGTACAGCATATATACCGAAATTCTTGTAGGTATATAATTATTACATTATACAGTAGGTAATTTACAGACTTTAAATATAACATTCACTTATTGTTTGTACTTCCCCGTCTTCTTATTCTTCATTTCTCCTGTTCCATCCAGCGGTTGCCTGGAAGAGATCGCTTTTAGCGATAAGGTCGCCAATTGTTACTTTGTTTTTTTTTAAAGTTTTATATATTTTTGTAATTTTGTTTACTTGTTAAGTGCAATAAAGAGTTTATCTATCTATCTATATATGCATAAGTATATAGAATCTGAATCTCGGATACGGCTCGAACGATTTTCATGAAATTATGTATAGTTACAGGGGGTTTCGGGGACGAAAAATCGATCTAGCCAGGTTTTGTTTAAAAAAACGCCGTTTTATGCGCGTTTGTAGACAAAAAAAATGTTACATACTTATATGTAGATTAGAATGCGACGCTAAATTTGGCGACGTCGCGCGACAGTATAATATTAGCTCAGTCGGGAAGATGGGCGTCGAATCTTACCGGCCGCCTTTCTTTTTTCAAGTTCATTCTTTGAGAAAATCAGTATGTACCTAAGTAACCGAGCAAACCTCGGTCACCCAGGTACTAATAAACTGATAAATACATGTCAGAGATTTATTATCAATTATATCATCAACACTTATTAACATTAACAATTATCAATGAATTATAGATTTTCTACTGAAGTTGAGTACTAAATCGTCATTTTGTATGATATCGCACCCAGTTATAAAGTTATAAATATATTAATGTTATTATGCTCAACCCAATATGCATGTTTTGGTTTTTGACCAAATTTCTTCATTTCTACTGATTTGATATGTAGATTTTTCTACTGCATGAAATTTGTATAGTTTTTTGTAAGTACCTATACAATTATAGATTTTCTACTGAAGTTGAGTACTAAATCGTCATTTTGTATGATATTACCCAGTTATAAAGTTATAAAGGTACTTACAAAAAACTATACAAATTTCATGCAGTAGAAAAATCTACATATCAAATCAGTAGAAATGAAGAAATTTGGTCAAAAACCAAAAGATACATATTGGGTTGAGCATAATAACATTCATAACATAAAAAAAATATTATATGTAAATTATTACATTATTAATAAGCTACCAAACGCATACTGCATTATTATAAAATACACTATAAAGGACTTAATCACAATCAACATTTTTATTTAATTTCCGCGACGTTAAATGTGGAAGACATCCAGAAATCCATCATCCATCCGACGACTTTCTGCGTACTCTGATTCCGACACGGGATTCCGACCACATTTACCATGTGGCGTTTTTTCACCCTAAAGTAAAAAATAAAAGCGTGATTTGCTAACATATGCTAATACCTAAGCATTTTACAATAGACCAATCAAATTCTCGGTAAATTCGCGCAAGCCGAGTGTGTGCATTTGCTGCGTCATCGACGGCAACATCAGACATCGATTGATTATGATAATAAGTCCCTTCCGAACTTTGAAAACAGCTTTGGGTCTGTACCTCGGAGTTAAATCCAATGACAAATTGATACGGCTCCCCCATTTTGCTTTCGCATCAGTTTTGTCTTATGTAAGATCTGTGTTTTTGTTATTCCAATACCAACAAAAAGAAAATTGTGGACGTAAAGCAGCAGCCAGTTCCCACTAAATGTTTCCACTGCTGTGTCTCGGGGCCATCTCTCGCAAGGAGAGAGTCTAGCCCATAATCCACCATAACCCAGTGTGGTTAGGTGGATGACGCATGAATTTGAAAGAGTCAAGGTACAATTCGGTTTCCTCGCAATGTTTTCCTTCACTGTTTTAAGTTACACATGTATGTATAAGTGTATTACACACATTACTTCGAGTAGTAAAGAGTAACGAGTAGCCAACGATTATTTTCGAAATCTTACCAAAGCGTCAGCGTTTTTGTCAAAATTCTGATTTTTGTAAAGTATGATTGAGAAATGTCGAATTTTGAAAATACGGTTTATCAAATCATCCTACGACATATTATTATATACCTACTATCATAGCTTCTCTAGCTACAGTCGCATGACGACAAGTGACTTGAAATCTATTAAGAGCTCAACAAACGTAGACGGGCTTATAGGTAGTGTGTTGGATACCGGCTCTCACGATGATATGTTTTATTTGATACTATTAACACCCCATGGGCGCAGTTCTCTTTTTTATAATTTTCTAGTTTGTGTTATTTGAGACAAAAATCAAACCTTGTTTAAAATTAAATCCACATCCGATCAATCGTTTTTGCACTAAATAGCAAGAAATATTCACATCCATACAAACATACAGTGCGGCCAGCTTATTCGTAGATCGTAGCGACAGCGCCACGATCCAAATGTGTTGCCACCAAAATTAGACAACTCATGTGTTAGAGTTCTATGGGCGTCAATAGTTCCGCTTTTGGCCGTTCTAAGAGAAAAAAGAAAAGTTCTTAGAAAATTTGGTGGCACTATTTATACATGAACAAGCTTGCGCAGTTAAGAAACATGTAGGAATAAAATGAAACATGATCATTGTTGTGTGATATACGACACGAAAATAATGTTTGCATTTGGTAAAAACACTGTTATTTTATAATAACCACTTCAGAGTTTGTCAGAGTACGTGCAAAATGATGCGTATGAATGACATTTTTTTATCGGCAATAGATTTGTGTTAAACCGTTATTTCGTCTGATGTTAAGCAACATGATCCTTTCAGCTTATTGCTGGTGTTTCTAGACTATATTTGTTATACAGATAATGGACGGCGGTAAGGAGGCATTGTGCCGTGTCTGCGGAGACAAGGCTTCAGGGAAACACTACGGCGTCAACTCCTGCGACGGCTGTCGTGGCTTCTTCAAGAGGAGCATTCGCAGGTCACACTGAACACATTATAATTTTGTTACATACATACACCAGCAACACAGGGCTTAGAGATATTACATCTTAGATCTCTGGGTGATGAGTGCAGTGCTAGGTAATGATTTGGACGCTTCATGTTCCAATAGCTGCGTGTCACTGTGCTGTTATGAGGCAGGCATGTTGCTTTCATCAGGCACATGTCTTGCTTGTCTCGTCACTCTTTATTAAAAAAAAAACCACACAGTTAATCCGCGTATTTCCCGTTTTTCCGGGAGAATAAAATTATGTGTTTTTTCAGACTATGTACTAATTATGATCTAAATTTCAATCCGATCCGTTCAGACGCTTCGGCGTAATTGACTATCAAACATCCAAACTTTTGCATTTACGTATTATATTAGTGGAATTTCAGAGAGCAATGTAGATCCTTGACTGTTCTACTGACTGTTTGACACAAGTGTCAGAATTGTTAGTTTACATTTCAAGCACATTAATTTAAACAAACGATACCGCTAGAAACGTCTTGAAACGCTCTTGAGAATAATGGGCTAGTAACGCGGCATATGCCATATGGAAATATACCGAAGCATAAACAAACGCACTTAGGTAATCTGACGCCCGTTTTCCCGCTAAAATTATAAATTTGCATCGCGGAGTGACGCAAGCGGATAGGGACGAAATTACCGAAATAAAGTAGCCGAAACATCATCTCTACTAAAAATAATTTTATCTAACCGTTTAACAACAAAACTTTACGAATCGGAATGAAAGAGAAATTGATGACTTGTTTGTAATGATTTCAACGAATGAAACAGGGTGGGTACCAGAATATATAATACAGCTACAGCAGACAGAAACACAGGTCACATTTAAAAATACTGTGCTGTTACAAATAGACCGTGCTTAAATAGTTGTGACCGATCTAAGTGTTATGTTGCACAGCCCATAGTGTGCACAAACATTACATTAGATTTAGCAATAATACTAAAGAACTCTACTCTCCCTGTTTTCCTAAAAGTCTCCCTCATATTTCAGAAGCGGTAAAGCGGTTTTATGAATGTTATACCAAAAAATCATACGTCTATAATTAACATATATATGTTAGATTAATTTTTTAAATTTAAGTCGATCTCTTTTTCAAAGAAAAATAATTATAACATTAGTGTGATGGTCTAGGAACCTGGACTATGTGTGCAAGGAAGGCGGTCGCTGCGTGGTGGATGTGACGCGACGGAACCAGTGTCAGGCATGCCGCTTCTCCAAGTGCCTCCACGTCAACATGAAGAAAGATGGTAACTAAATAAACATTAAATCGGAAATAACAGCGGACATTTTTTCTCCATTACACTATCCAGTCAATACAATATATATCCCAATAGGCGTGTCGACAGGTCCTGCAATTATATTGAATTATTTGATATAATGACAGTATTTAAATAGAATAAAATATGTACCAATTTTAATTTTGATATTTTTTACTTTAACTTACTTTATGATCATTCAAAGCTGGATGGGCAAGTCCATTTTAAAAGTACGAAATTATTAGAAAATGTATTTACCATTGGATAATCGATTCAATTTCAAGTTACTTTTGTAATGAAACCAGCTTCCTAAACACAATATTTAATATAGCTGCCATCCAAACTTTACGCGCGACGCATAGAGAATCCGACACTGTGACGTCACGTTTATGTAGTGTTTTGTATGAAGCGTTTTGGGAGAGTCAAAAATTGTGATTTTAAAATCGTGATATCACGGGAAGTTTTAAGATAACAAAGTAATTCTTTCACCTATGCTTCAGTTATTGAGTAGCCTTTTTGATGGCACATTAAATCAAAAATGAGTCGACATGCCTATTATAACCGAATTGAGGATAGCATACAAGATATGTACATAAAAACATTCAGACAGAGTAAACTTGAACCAGAAACCGAAGTAGTATACTCGTATAAAGCGAAAGACTGCATAGGTACGATCATACAGGTTACACTTACTTTGAGTACCAAGGTTGTCTTACTTGGATAAAAATGAATTTTACTGTATTACATTACATTTATGCGGACATGTGATGTTTGTGATAGGCCAATAAATTTATTTATTTGAATATTCATCAAAACAAAATTAACAAAGTCATAAAAAATAATTAGGTAAATACAAAAACACGTAACAAAAAAAATATGTTACTGGTCAAATAAAAACTCCCCCACGCGTCGAGCGTCGCTCAAAGGTCCCCATAATACCGGGCTACTGGCATAACATCTTTTAATTTATATATTTATCTTAAATAGTTATCTTCGGTGGGAAGGGAACCCACGATCTACTTAGTTGGCAAACTTTCTGAGCCACTGATAATCATGCCAAACTATAATGATCATATTACCAAGTGTTCAACGATCATACAACCAGTGATCATCATACTATTAAGATCCGCCAATATCACGTCTTTTTTGCGCAGCTATTTTTTTTTTTAACTTTTATAGGTTTACACTTGACCGCCATCTCGCCTGATGTTAAGCGACGGTGCGGTCTACGATGGAGCGTGTTTACCTAAAAAAACCGATTCACTCTCGATTTGAAGACACCAAGATTATAACTATCGGGGAAAACCCACTCAGGCAACTCATTCCGCAGCTTAGATGTTCTTATCACAAACGTAGAGTCAAACCTCTTCGTCCGTGTCTTTGGAATATCCACCATGAAACGGTGCCGCTTCTTTGAGTTACGAGAAGTACGATAGAAAAAAGGGCAAGGAGGTATTTGATCATGCAGATCAGTTGCACACTCTCCGAAGTGTATCCGATAAAAAAATATTTTTCCATTTTCCACCAACCCATCAAACTTTACTATGAAAAATATCTGTAAATGAAATCAATAGTGTACTTCAGAAGCTACTCCGTCTAGTTAGCGACGCCGGACAACGTTTCCTATATCACAACCCGGAACCTTATCTCTGAGTTGATACGGCTTACTGTGGCGGCGTCCTGATAGTTAAGCGTCAATTGTCTCACAAAATTAGCGCAAATAGAGTTCGTGATAGGGCAGGAGTCTCCTTTAAAGTATTTACTCAGCGTTCCCCGCAGCATGTCTTTTCCATTAGAGGTACTCGAAGCACCGCGGTGAACAAGCGACACTAAGTGGTGGGTAAAAATGCGGGGAAGAGGCGAAGGGCCTTCCCTTTGTGACATGCTCGAGCTAATAGATATTTGTCACCTCGTCGCGGAAAACACGCGTCGGTAAGGGGATGTATACGAAAAAGATCCATTGATTCATTGCTAAAATCCTACTAATATTATAAACGCAAAATAAATGTTTGTTACTCTTTCACATTAAAACTACTGAACGGATCGGGCTGAAATTTGGAACATAGACTATAGTCTAGAAGAAAACATAGGATACTTTATACCCCGAAAAAAAAAACGGAAACGACGGAAACGGTAACTACATGGGTAAAACCGCAGGGCACTGCTTCTGTAATAAGTATTTAAAATCATAGCTAAACGAAGTAGGTAAAATTTTGTATCCAATCTTTGGACTGCGGAAAACTAATTTTCCGGAAATCGAATAAGACGATATTGTAAAAAAAAGCATAAATTAAATTGTAACTTTACAAATTTCCATGAACTGGTGTTTACACCAGTGAGATTATTTTCATACATTCAGAATATATTTAGAATATTTTTTTTATTAAAATATTTTCCGTGGCGTTGCCGCGTTGGCTAAATACAAATCACACGCGGAAGCGTTTACTAGAAACATTACTGAATATTCCGAATATTTGTATGAGGCACCCTTCACGGGCCATTAAGCATGTGGCGTGAACAAACACGGCCCACCGCTGGGAGTGGAGTGGGGAGGGGGTGTGGGCGTGCAAGTGACAGCGATATTCGCACGGTTTGTTTGTGGAACGGAATTAATTGCGTTGGCTTTCTGGCTGGCGACCTTCCGACATTTTGTACTAACACTCGGCACCGGGTCGCGACTCCAGGGTTGGACTGAGGACCTTGACAGGGCAAAATTATTGGACCGTGAGGCATAAATCAGAATTATTTTGTTATATTTAACCGACTTAACGAAACGAGAACTTTATGTGTGAAGTCGTACTTTTAACCGACTTTAAAATCGGAGGACTTCAAAATTATGAAATACTTATCTAAATTAAAATACGTACTACGTTGTGCTAATTTAGTTTTAGCTTTTTAGTTTACTGTTTGAAGTTGTTTTTTAACTCCCAACCAAAAAGGGGTTGTTATAAGTTTGACTTCGATGTAAGTCTGTATCTGTGTGTGTATCTATGGCACCATAGAACTCAAATGGGTCGACCAAATGGAATGTGATTTTTTAGTTTAATTTTTTTTCATGCGGGGGGTCTTAGCTATGTTTGGTTAAAATTGATTCAAGATGGTGGCCTCCACAAAATGGCGGATAAACATTTTTTTCACAACATCTCTCAACATTAGTATTACTTGACTTAGTAGGATTTGATTAATTAGTAGAATACAAAACACTGTGACAAATTTCAAATCCAAGATGGCCGCCACTTCCTTAATTTATTTGAATTAGGTACTTTTTTTACACTCCTCTCTCAATATGGGTATCAAATGGAAGGGCTGAACTAGTAGAATACTGTAAAATTTCAAATCTAATATACGGGGGGTAATTTAAAATGTTTAATTGTGTCCTTGTCTTCTTATTGTTAAAAAATATTTTTAATTCAATTGTTTAATTAGTTCTGGAGTAATCATTTTTCCAATTAGAGTGACTGAATGAGAAATATATGCGCCTAATAGTACAATCATAATTCTATCACAGCCCCATGCAGCTACTTGAAGTGTCCTAATCACTGCCGAGTAGTGCACTGCGCTTGTCATCAGAAGTATATTATTATTTAAATTATCTCTACAAAATTAGATGCAGTTTGTTTTTTCTTTTTATATACCGCGTTGAACCACTAAATCACGGGATGGTAAGAGTTGGTATGATTGAATATCACTCAGGTTGATCACGTCAATCTATAAGATTACACGAATACGAATACGATTACGAAGCATCAAGCTTTTTCTCGCATGAGACCGGTATTTAGTTAGTTAAAATCTTGTTCCATACGTAAACAAACATGTCCTTATCAGAACGAACGAATTGAATATTTTGCCCAAATCCAGCCCTGTTCCTTCCCTCTGTTTGTACTGTCATAATTTCAAACACAGATTTCAATTGCACGCTGTGTCGCTGGATGGAGTAATCCGAGACATTGTATGCACATACTACATTTGAATAGTGGTTTATAAGTATATACTACAGCGAAGAGAACGCGGTGGTCGCTGCCCGAACAGAAACGGAAATACTATTTTTGCTTTTATGAAATGACTAGCACCACCCGGCAGTTTTACCCGCGTAGTTTCCGTCCCGCGTATTTTACCGCGATTAAAAGTGCTTCTGTGCTGTTCCCTCAGACCAACTATTCTTAAGGGGCGTCCCCCAGCAAAACGAATTTTTTGTCCAGTTTTCAAAGCTATCATTAGCCAAAACAAATATCAACTAGTAAAAACTACACAAAATTTCTACAGTTTCTTGGCTTCAAAATGGTAGTTTACTTTGTTCGTTAATGAATTTATTGTTTGAATAATCTCCTCACAACGAAACCATAAAAAATCAAAATAATTGTAATTATCATGCATATACTCAAAATCCCGCCATTATTTTGATTTTATACCTACACCAACGGATAGACAATTCCATTACGAACATTTTGGTAGAAATATTTTTTCAAAAGACCAAAATCTGATTTTATATAGACTTTTTTCTAAAATTTCAACGTAAAACCGTGAGAAATCTTACTGTTTCTCTCTTGCTCTTTTTTGCGGTGTGCGATGAGGTAAGAAATACTCAAGGTCATTTGCTCGGGGTATACCCTTAAGGGATGAGCTTAGTTCTCTCTCCACTTAATCTGTTGTTTTAACATACCCCTCTCGTGCCCATATATAAAAGCCCATTTGAATGTCAAATGAGCTTTATTGTCAAAAATAGTCAACCGCGTTTTATAAAGCGTTTCGTAGATGTGTGCATGTTTTGTTTAGGTGTGTAGCATTTGTCTTAGTTGTGTTTATACAAATAGAAATTTGTTGCTCTTGTGTGAGTTCAAGTTTAAAAATGTGTGAAATATACGTTACACCGCACCCCGCAAAAAATGTGAAAAAGTTTATTATCAAGCCAAATGTCTTGCGCCTTCTCATTGTTAAATCCTCAAAAGCTGTTCCAGACTATAATCTTCGTTTCAACCCGATCCTTTCAACTGAGCCGTCGTGATTGAGCAGCAAACATGCAAACTTCGACATTTATAATATTAGTAGGAATCCGGATTAAATCATAAAAAAACCGATCCACATTCGAATTGAAGACCCGATCAGACAAAGGTTCGATCGCCCTGCAAAGTCCCCATCTCCTCCAACGGCAGGCTTGAAGGAGACTTTGCTGCGTGACTCATTAATGAACTTAAAAACAAATATTTTTTTTATCTAAATTAAAACAACTAGACGCTTCTTCACAATAAAAAAGAAATAGATCTCCATATCCGTCCATTTCACTGGATATTTGGCTAACTCTGGGTGGTATGAAGAATTGAACAGTGCTGCCTCGTCACCGTGTGTGAAGCACATCTTAACCGGACTGCTCCGGCACGCACAGCCACCTCTTCTCTGTCTAGTCTGCTGCGTGACATGTTAACAACTTTTGGATTTTGAGACCAATTTTTACGCATCTGTAATTCATGTCTATCATTCTAAGTAAGAGGGCGTTTAAGTATTACGAAACGCAATTTGGAGAAGGGAAATACATCGTTACGATACGTCATGAAATGTTTTTATTACAAAAGAACTAGTGAATTAAAATTCTACAAGTTGGGAGCTTGTTTGGCGACTAAAATATAATTTAAAAAAAAATGGTCACTTGATGTTGCGTAACGATTAGGGAGATGCCAAAAACGTTATAGTGCGTTAAAAAAGAGGGTGCGATTGTTAAGGATAAAATGTTTAAAAATCGCGTTATGCAATACTTAAACGCCCCTTAAGAGTCTAGTCTTGTGATGTAACAGTAATGTGTATTGGGAGGGCAGCGGTGCAGCACGAACGCGCGGCGCGGCCGCCGGTTTCAGCACATCGACTGGCGCTCCACAAGCTCGGCTACAGCTTCCGACAACACAACTTACTGCCCCCCGCACCACTCGCCCTCTCCGCCGTACCCCCTCTCCACCCTTACCCAAGCCTTGTCCCTTTCGCAGACTCCTTCACATCTTTCAGGCAAGACTTCCCGATGTCAGAGAGTCAGCTCACTCCGAATTTCAAGATCCCTTTGTTCCCTACATCTCTGCACTACCCTGTGCCCCATCCCGGTTACTTCCCCAACATGTTCTATCCTCCGACGGCGGGAGAGGCGCTCAACGCCACAATGCCCAGTGAGTACTCGAGTGACTGTTTACTGTTTGCTCTGGTTCGAGGACGCTTGTGAAATAAGTGTACGTTTTAAAGGATCGCGCTTTGGCAAATATCGATTTCTTTCTATTGGAATGTTTTTAGATTTTTTATGGAATTATATCTAACACACATATGTATGTAATAATGATATCAAAATACTAGTATTGGTTTAGATTTCGAAATAATTCCTGAATTTAACGACTATACTGCATTATGTGATCATTTATTTGAATGTTTATGTTTATCTTTTTGGCGATTTACTTTGGTAATGCAGTTTACAATTCCATATCAGTTCAGGAGACAATTTCGTATCGTTTCAAAGTAGATTAACACTAAATAATGTAGACCGTAATTCGTCACTTCTTAGAACTTTTTTTTACACCGTAGATAAATTAAATTAAGTATTCAAAGAAAGTACCTAGTATGTATGATTAGAAATTATGAGTTACTGTGTTACATGAATGTAAGTTTAGAGCTTCGAATATCCGAACTAA
Organism: Ectropis grisescens; assembly: GCA_017562165.1. NCBI lineage: Eukaryota > Metazoa > Arthropoda > Insecta > Lepidoptera > Geometridae > Ectropis > Ectropis grisescens. The sequence continues at coordinate 6,431,047 of CM029767.1, forward strand.
GCCTAAGCTTGTGCCTCAGAATATTCATGCTGGTTTACTGATCTATAAAAGAAATAATAAGTAATTAGTAGAAAGCCTTACCCTTGACATCATATCGCCTGATATTATATAATGCCTCATTGTTCCCTGAGATATACAATCTAAAACTTTTCAAGGTCGGAGGAAAGATATTTTCCAAGTCAGCGTGTGTCATCTTTGACTGCACCGTAGTTTATCATCAGGCGAGTTTGTGGTCAAACGCGGACCTTATGATAAAAAATGTCATCATCATCATCAGCCTATATTAGTCCACTGCTGGACATAGGCCTCTCCCATGGCTCGCCACTCAGCTAAAAATGTATTCAGAGATTTTTTTAAAAAATGGTCTATACGGACGCCGGTGTCCTTTTCTATACTCTGTTTAATTTACATTTTGTGCATGCAGGAAGAATCAAATATATTTAAACTATTTACGAGTAAGTCTACATTTTTTCTAAAGCTTCTTCCCGGCTAAGAGCCTCCATCACCGCCGCTTTTCGATTGACCCCGCGTTGTTGTAGAGATTATAATTATATTCCGTTTGCAGGGGTGCCACCTAACAACGTGGTGAGTGGGACTCCGCTAGTGACCCTGCACCCTGCAGAGCCCGAACAACCAGACTCGCAGCAACCTGACAAGATCATAGAAGACGAAGTCTCGAGCTCAGAAGAGGCATTCAGAGCAGAGTGTGCGGCTGAAACCGCCACTGAAGACGGTAACCAAAATAATCTTGCAATTTGATTGCGACATAGATGTTGAATAAATGATAATGCGAATGTAAAGCATTTGTATTTTGCTTTTGGCGAATTTCTCTGATCGATTTTCTGTTTTCTATTGACATTTTATTTCTTCGCATAGTTCACTGATAATCACCAATTATATGGTGCGATGTAGGTTATGATTGGGGATTTATGGTGCGATGTAGGCTCCGCTAGGCTCCGCCCCACTACTTTTACGTAATTTCCTCTGATTTTAGGATTCGTGTGTGGAGCGTTTTTCAGCTGCATTATTCACTCTACAAGGCTTTTTTTACAACTGCTTAAGAAACTTAATTATTAATTTCTTATTTTTTATGGTATAGGTTAATTTCCAATTGTTAGAATAAATGGATTTAATTGAGTCGAAGGTGAGAAATGAAAGTGGAGCAACAGTGTTATAAGTGCATATTGTAAATTTCACTCTAGGTAAATACTTAGTGCCAGTTTATTTATTTTTCTATAAGCTTACTGATGATTATTGTTTACTCTTCTTACAAACAATGACTATTTCGAATTTTTAAATAACAAATGTTGCGTATTTACTTCTCTCATAGGATTAGGAATTTTGGTGCAATTAAATTAATTTCGCTGTTTTTGCACTTATGCCACTCTAAATGAGTAATGTGTTGATTCAGTTATAATCACGGATATTCGGGTTATAATCAAACTACAAATCTTATCTTATATTACATAGCGTTAAACAAGCAATTATTATACCTTTAAACGAGCAATTCTTGTATATACCTTTAAATAGAATCTGAATCTCGGAAACGGCTCGAACGATTTTCATGAAATTATGCATGCAAGGGGCTTCGGGGACGATAAATCGATCTAACTAAGTTTAATTAAAAAAACGGATTTTAAGCGCGTTTTTAGACAATGAAAAACTGTTACATTATGATTAGAATGCGACGGTAAATTTCGCAACGTTGCGAGACAGTGTAATCAGGGAAGTTGACCGGTCATGAAATAGTAGGATCCGGGTTCGGATCCAGACGGCTCCTCTTGTTTTTAAATTTACTTCTTTTTTTGAGAAAATATATTACTGGGCGCCCTTTATCTGTAGGTATCTAAGTGTACTCAGTATTTAAACCGAGCAAAGCTCGGTCACCCAGCTACTGACTACTTATAAGTACTAAATAATGACCAAGATTTTAGTTAAGCGTAAATAAAGGTATCGAATGAACAAATGTCCACAAATTGAGGTTTCTCCATAAGAACAGTTGACATTATCCTCAGCGCCGGAACCCGCCCAGTGCGGGTTTGGCTTCGCGCCGCCAGCATGTATCATGGCGACACAACCGCCGGCTTTCCGAGATGCAGTAGGAGACACGCAGCCTGAGCCCAGGGCTCCGGATGAGGATGTCAGGTGAACATTACAATTTTTAAACAAATCACATTACAAACGGCTACTTCAGTAGTAAACTAGTAACAGCACCCTGCGGGTTTCTCGCGTTTAAATACCGGTTCCGTAACGTTCCCGCAAATAAGCAGCATATGTCCTATTGCAGGTTTTAATCTAACTGTGTTCCATATTTCAAGCCGATCCATTCAGCCGTTCTGGCGCTTTAAGTATTTAGTTCCGACGTAATTGAGCAACACACTTTTTTTCCGACACCAGCAAATATGACTATATTTCGGCCAATAAATTTAATATTGGTGATGGACTATAGTTTATATCTATAGTTCATGCAATTTTTAAGATTTTTGTTTGAAATTTGTTCATAATTTATTTATGTTAGGCCCAGGAAGGGCACTGAGTATCCCGTGGAGGGCTACGACCCAGCTACTAAGCTGCTCCTGATTTGCGTGCGGTGGGTGCGCGACGTCGCTGCGTTTGCGCAGGCCGAGCCAGAAGACCAGGGGGGGCTTCTGCGGGCCAACTGGAGGGAACTCTTCGTGCTCACTGCCACCCAGTACTCTTATTACTTCGACGAAGGTAATTTTGAATAAAAACACTCCTTCCAGAGTCCTGAAGAAGCAACACACCTTTGCTAGTTCCTTACCAGGTGGCGGCTCTTATGCGAGATATCTAAAGGGTAAAAACTGGAAGGGACTATTCGTGTTCAGAGCTCCACAGAACTTCTGTTACTTCAACGAAGATAATTTTGAGTAGTATCACTTTTTCTGGAGTCCTGAAGAAGCACCACAACTTTGCTAGTTCCTTACCAGGCAGCGGCACTCCTGTGGACCCACTAAAGGGACCTATTTGTGCTCACAACCACCCCGTATTTTTATTACTTTGAAGAAGGTAGGTAATTTGGGTGGTACCACATAGTCCTGAAGAAGCCTCACAGCTTTGCCAGTTACTTACTAGGTAGTGGCATTTTTGCGGGTAAATTTCAAGGAACTGTTCGTGCGCACAGCCTCACATTAATCTTAGGTATTACTTTCACGAAGGTGCCATTGAGTGGGTCGACCTGTCTCCAATCTTTTTCTGTTGCTCCTGACGCAGTACTCTTATTACTTCAACGAACGTATTTTTGAGTGGTTAGACCAGTTATTCCTAAACTTTTCAATATTGTTACCTCAGTGACCTATAAAGAAAACTGATTTTACCCCGCTCCTTCCTCAAGTCCCTCACCGCACGCTTGCAACATGGCGAGACGACGACCCACTCGTTCGTCGTATTATTATAGTCCGGCCGCTCCGAGAATAAGAATATTTTGTTATGTCTATAAGAATTACATGTGTCTGAAACAATGTAAAGAAAATTGTTATTACATAAATAAAGAATCCTAGTTTTTTAATGTAACAAAGCCGATTTATGTCGAAATCCGTGGATTTATGTCATGTAAGTAACAATTTTTTTATAATAAAACCGATTATGGTGCTAAAATGAAGCTAATTAGATATATATATGCAAAAACTTCGTCGTAATTAGTGTGAATACTTCGAAAAAAAGTTCAAAACAAGAACAACATTAAACATTTTGACTAACCCCCGACTACCTCGGATTTGTTATCTGTACAACATTCTACTAGTCAAGCCCTTTCATTTGATACCCATATTAAGGGAGTTGTGGAAAAAGAAATGTAGGTATTTCGCCATAATATGGTAGCAGCAGCCATCTTGGATTTGAAATTTGTCATAGTGCAAAGTCTTCTACTAGTCAAACCCTTTCGTTTGATACCCATATTGCGGTAGTAGTGAAAAAATTCTTGATTTGATTGAGTGAATCTTGGATTTGATTTTTTAAAGTGTTTTTTTTACTAGTTTACTAGTTTGATACCCATATTGAGGTAGGTTGTAAAAAATATTTTGTCCGCCATTTTGTGGAGGTGGCCATCTTGAATCGATATTAACCAAACATAGCTCAGAATATCGGCACGGATATTAACTTTCAAATAAAAAAAAACACATCGAAATCGGCCCATCCATTTGAGCTCTACGGTGCCACAGACAGACACACACTCACAGACAGACAGCCGTCGAACTCGTGGACGTCATACTTATAACAACCCTTTTTTTGATCGGGGGTTAAAAAACACAAAAATCACGCGGAGTTCCCACTCTTTGTGATTTCGAGTACCTGCGGGATACTGATAGGTAAACATGGTAGGTAATCCCCGTTTCTCCAATTACAATAGAGTACTAGATCAAGAGATAAACCGAAGGAAAATGTTGTACACCACGAAATTAAAAAATCTTGTAAAATATACCGCATATTTAATAAATCTACTGACAATGTGCTGACGGGCTCTAAAATCTACCGGTTAAATAGAAATCTACTAACCTAGGTCACACTGTACTAAAATCGATGCGGGAAAAGCTCATTCCATAGCCTGGTTAAGGGTTTATAAACTAGATGTCGCTAGCGTCGATATAGCTGCCGGTGGTGTTGTATTTAAAATTAATGAGAGGTTTTTCTACGAGAGATTTCAGAGTTACATTCCTTCAGTACATTCCACAGTGGATAATTCCAATGATTTTGTTAAAATTTTGAAGTGGTGAATAGGTAACTATTCGCCGTATTTGTTCTTGTGAGTGGTTAAGATTAAGATTAAAGAATGGTGTAGTGAAGTGTGCAAAACATGACCGGACTTGGTGTACAGTTTTGAACTCAGCACAATTGTGTTCAAATCTCCGACTCAGAATTTTAGCTTTAAATTAATATTGTGTTCATTAAAAGAACATTTACAACTTGTTAGTGAAAGACTTTTAAGAGATTGGTGATATTTATGTTATACAATGTGCGGTTGTAGTGTTTTATAAGCTGCAATAGCCGCTGTGAAAGAAAAATTCATGGAATCTCATTTCACTCGTAAGTAGACAATATTTAAACTGACGACCTGATAGAAATTGATAAAGATACATACTAGAAATCAACGTGTATTCAATCTACACAATAACAGCAGTTTCTAGTCCAAAATTTGCAAAATATGTTTAATGTAAACATAACCTACATACCAAAATAAACAAAAAAAAGTGTAACCAGGTATTTCTTACTTACCCATGAAATATACAAGTAGGTACATGATGGACAGTTTTTTTACTGCCCATTTACTAATGATAAGTACTATATTTTGCCTGCGGATTCGCATTAGTTAGTTATTGAAGTGATAACTTCATTCTCATATATGTTCATAACTTCACCACATACAGATTTTTCGTCGGCCGTAAATTGAGCTCAAACGTCACGCTTGGGAATGAAAGAAATATTCGGATGAAGACAGGACTATGCTCAGAAATGCGCAAACATTTTAGATAACCATGGCGTGCTACCAAGGTTACCATGACACATATTTAGTCTAGATAGCCATGCTTAGAAGACTTATTTATATGACAGTGCTTTGGAAGATTTAAAAAATTGGTTGACAGAATTGAGAAAATCTTTTCCCCGTTACCAATTACACACTCACGCACTATCGCTATCCTTCTGACCTACTTACAGATCACGTCCCATTCTAAGGAGTTTAAATGATGCCTTTAGTAAAAAGTATGTCTGTTGTGTGAGTAGGTATGGAGTCAATAGCTTTAAAAATAAAATATTATTTATACAATTTTTTCACCGCTAATTTAACCATTTTGTTGGAACTTTAACAAAAATAATTGTGCAACTTGAATTTTATTTATCACTACATTTCTGGTAATAATTTGGATTAATGTATTTATTCAAATTAATTATCATTTCGCAGATTTGCCACTCTGAAGAAAAGGATAAAATATTGTGTGAATAATAAGCATAATTTTTCATGAAGTGCAGAATAAATCAATATTATCCTGAATTACCACATCTAATAGTAGCCTGCATACTACCTACAACAAGGTCTTCTAATATTGAATAAACTATTTTTTACAAAAAATTAAACCGACTTCAACACCACAAATAGACACTCAAAAGCGAAAAATAATTAATATAGGTAATTATTATAACCTCTACTCACTCATCCATATGAAGTCGGTGCCAGGCTAGTTAAAAAGTTAGCAGATATACTATGTACGAGGTAGTAAGTAAGTAGGCATAGGTAAGTACTATCTATCTACTACCTATTAGATTTGGCTGGCACTGACTTCATATAGATGAGTGAGTAGAGGTTATAATAATTACCTATATTAAATTATTTTTCGCTTTTGAGTGTCTATTTGTGGTGTTGAAGTCGGTTTAATTTTTTGTAAAAATAGTTTATTTTACCCTTTTAGTGCTAAACAAGTTTTCACTAATGCATTTACACGATTTCGTGTTGAGATCTCAATACATGAATTAAACCCAAACACTGGGTAGTTCCTGTAAACCGTTAAGAAATTCCCTTGACTGTCCTTTATCTTCATCATCAGACCACTAATGACAGTCACAACCCATCTATGTAAAAAGTTCTCATCAATACAAATTCATCGAGCCCAAACACAAGGTAACTACTATGTACCGTCGAGGAGTTCCCTCGACCGTCTTCCCGTTCCCTCATCAGATCGACTCCAGACCATCTTTAAACTATACTGCTTTAAAATGCTCAAGCAAAAACTTAACTAACGCACTAGTCATCTTTACAATTTTCGAAAGTTATCCTCGATTTCTCTAGGATACCATCATCAGATCCTGGTTTTCTTATCATGGTACCACCCTTGGAATATCTCCTTTACAACAAAAAAATAATCATCAAAATCGGTTCATAAACGACGAAGTTATCCGCGAACACACATAAAAAAAAAGAAAAAAAAAGGAACATACATACGGTCGAATTGAGAAACCTCCTTTTTTGAAGTCGGTTAAAAAGTTAAATTTTTGTTCAATACCTAAGTTTCGAGTTACCCGTGCGAAGCCTGGGCGAGGTGCTACTATGGTATAAATTTGACAGGCGAACCATAATATTGAATGTAAAAAGTATAATTTGAAATAAATGTTTTATTGCCCTGTTTTTGATTATTTATTTAAGTCCCTCCTATTTTTAACCCCCGACCAAAATAGGGGTGTCATAAGTTTGACGTCGATGTCTATCTGACTGTGTGTGTGTCTGTTTGTGGCACCGTAGAGCTCAAACAGATGGGTCGATTTCAGTGCGGATTTTTATTTGTAGGTTAATATCCGTGCAGATGTTTTAGCTATGTTTAGTTAATATCGATTCAAGATGGCCACCTTCACAAAATGGCGGACAAAATATTTCTTCACATCCTACCTCAATATGGGTATTAAATGAAAGGGCTTGACTAGTAAAATACATTTAATATATATACATAAACAAATTTTGTGGTGGCGGCCATCTTGAATTAGATTTTTTTTATATATATAATTTATAGTGTATATAGTATTCTATTAGTCAAGCCCTTTCATTTGATACCCATATTGAGGTAGGTTGTAAAGAAATATTTTGTCGGCCATTTTGAGGAGGTGACCATCTTGAATCGATATGTACCAAACATAGCTAAGAACATCCGCACGGAAATTAACCTTCGAATAAAAAAAACGCATCGAAATCATCCCATCCGTGTGAGCTCTACGGTGCCACAGACAGAGACACACAGACAACACACACAGAAAGAGAGACATCGACATTAAACTTATAACACCCCTTTTTAACACCCCCGACCAAAAAAAGTGGTGTTCTAAGTTTGACGACGATGTCTGTCTGTGTGTCTTTCTGTGGCACCGTAGACCTCAAACAGATGAGCCTAAACACACAAAATGATACCTATTTTCATCACAGCACTTACACATACACTTTAAACAAAACATATAGTAAATGTATTTTTAGCGAAATACCTATAAAATAAATAAATAGCAAACACTAAAAAATTTGTTAGTCGAACCCTATTTCTGAACCGCGTATTTTTTTTAAATTTATTCTTTTGGCCATAGATACCAACCATTTCGTCACATGTTATTCTCGTGTTGCTGTGCTTACTATATAGGTATATACTAATTTTCAATTTTTAAATAATTTGTATTTTTAATTATTAAAATTATTTAGTACCTAGTCTTTAAGTATAAGTATTTCTTGTTTTAGTTTTCACTTCTGCCGTGCGGTCTTAAGCGCACATATTTTTTGTTGTATTTTTTTATGTGTGAGTGAGTTAAAGAGTTACTACATAGTTTGTAGTAGTTGTTTGTACACACAATTTAGTTGTGTCTGGGATTCAGTGGCATCCATGAAGTTCGTGTTGTCCTTGTATTAATGATGAATATAATATACTCGATCGGCTCGATATAGTATATGATTATGTACCCGATGTTTACAGATCACGTGACATCAGTGATAACGGCGAAACGGCCCAACTTGAAAGAGCAGCTGTCAAAGATAGCGTATCTCCAGAAAAGGATATCTGACTGCAAACTAGAAAAATCTGAATACGACTGGCTCAAGACTGTTCTGCTGTTTAGTTCTGGTGAGTCACTACAATCATTTCAGTCTAAATTTTCATTCGAGACTACCCGACCCGACAGGCGTACGTTTTCGTACAGCTCTATGTATTTGATAGGTAGCTGTTATGATTCACACTCATTAAAGGTTTTTTCGTGACCACTACTTACAAATTGAAAGTGTAGCAACGGGTTCTCCCATTGCCCCGGTTGTAGCTAATATTTTCATGGAGTGGTTCGAAGAAGAAGCAATTAATCCATACTAATATTATAAATGCGAAAGTAACTCTGTCTGTCTGTCTGTCTGTCTGTCTGTCTTTACCGCCTAAACCAACCAACAGATTTTGATGAAATTTGATACATAGATAGAATAGATCCCGAGAAAGGACATAGGCTACTTTTTGTTCCGAAAAAAGGGTTAAAAGGGTTAAAATAAGGGATGAATGTTTATATAGAAAACTTCGTCATTGTTGAAGAACTATGAAACTTTACGTCTAGATATTTAACACGAAACCATAAAATGTATGTTTTAGCAGTTTTGTAGTTTCGAACTGTACCTACGGGGTGGAATTGGGGTGAAACTCTGAAGTTCAATATTATTGAAGATAAAACCATGAAACTTTGTATCTAGACACTTGAAATGGAGTCGATAAACGTTTTTTCCAGCAATTTTATAATTTCTAAGTATACGGGGATACTTAAATAACCGCTTGATTTTTGCGTTTTACAAATTTGGCGGGAAAACGGGTGTCAGGTTACATAAGTGTGATTATGTAACCTGATACCCTATTTATGTTTTATTATCATCAATATGGGTATCAAATGAAAGGGCTCAACAAGCAGAATACAATATACTATAAAAAATTGAAATCCAAGATGGCGGCCGCTACAAAATGGCGGATAACGTAGGTTTTATCAATCCCATCAACATGGGTATCAAATGAAAGGGCTCAACAAGCAGAATACAACATACTATAAAAAATTGAAATCCAAGATGGCGGCCGCTACAAAATGGCGGATAACGTAGGTTTTATCAATCCCATCAATACCTATGGGTATCAAATGAAAGTGATCAACCAGTAGAATACAACGTACTATATAAAATTAAAATCCAAGATGGCGGCCTCTACACAATGGCGGATAACTTAGGTTTTATCAATCCCATCAACATGGGTATCAAATAAAAGGGCTTGACAAGAAGAATACAGTGCACTATACAACCTCAATATTTAAGATGGGCGCAGCCACTAAATGGCGTATCAGACAGAATTTTTGATAGTCGACGAGATTTCCATGGTGTCTTATCAAATGTTATGCATGATGGACGCTCGATTAAGGCAAATTAAGAACTGCGAAAATGAGTTTTTTGGAGGAGTAAACGTTTTACTTTTCGGTAATTTTTTACAACTGCCTCCTATAAAATGATCAGGAACACCTGTTTTCAATTCTAATACGAAATTATATATATGAAAGTAGCTGTCTCTGTCCGTTGCCGTCTAACGCCTAAGCCACTTAAACAGTTTGTTACAATTTGGTGCACAGATAGACTAGACTTAGGAAAGGACAACGGCGACTTTTTATCACAGAAAAAGAGTTGAAAAGAGTGGAAATGAGGAGTAAAAGTGTGCATGGAAGGATCTTTGCACTCTTTGTATGCTATTTTTAACTGACTTCAAAAAAGGAGGAGGTTATCAATCCAGTTGTATTTCCAATTGTGAATCAATTTAGATGGTTATTTTTTTGGTTGGTAGGTTCAGAGGTGGTCATATAAATTTTATCGAAATCAGTGGGGCGGTTTTTGAAATATGAACAACAAACTAAAATTTGCGTTCATGTAATCAGACGATATAGCTACTAATAGACTCTAATAAAATTTGGTGGACCGTCCCAATATGATTTTAAATTAAAGTCTGTTTTGATTAATTTTTTGAGAACATAGTTTTTTTTTGTAATTTGTCGTGTAAATTGTACATTTATTAATAAATATAAAACTTTGACTTAGACCGATTTTGATTAGGAATCGTGAATTTGTATGGTAGTAGACATACGAGTAGGTACTGCCTCAATTACTTTAGTAAATATGTGGCGCGGACGAAGTCGCGGGTAAAAGCTAGTACATAGATAAATTAATAGAGCGTTAAGACTATGTAGACCAGAATACCTAGAAACGGAGTTAAATCATTTGAAAGGCGTGTTGAACCGCAGCGGGTATAACTGGAAACAGGGATGGCGGGTGGCGAATGCATCGTCGAGGACGCGTCCGGCTTCAGTGGAGAGGGCGGATAGTTACCTGCTATACATCCAGGCGCGGATCCAGGGGGGGGTCATGGGGGTCATGACCCCCCCTCCTGGGCTAGGCCCAGTACCTACTTATCGTGTACCAACACGTACCAATCGTGTACAAAGTGTACACGTATCGTGTACCAATACTTATCGTAGACCGGCAGCGATCACCGTACGGCAAGAGGCACGCTGAATCTTGAAAGGTCATGTCTATTGAGGTCCACGCTCTGACCAAATTATGCTCAAAGCTCGATAACTTTCACCTCGAACTTCAAAATCGCTTCGAATCCCTAGATAAGTGAGTTATAAACGACAGGCTAGTGGAAACTGTTCATGCAGTTGGTAGAAAATATATACTATAAGAGCCGACGCTAAAATAGAAGCCAAAAGCTTTCCGATCATACTCTAATTCTCATGGCGGCTAGGCAAGGTAAATATGTGGTTGCAGTCTTCAGTCGACATGACGGTCTACTGACGGCTCAATAGACAGATCTCTACTCGTGTGCAACGCGACATACACTGCTTCAATACTACGAGTATTGAAGAAGCAATCAAGGAGGACAGAAACGCGGCCGTAGTGGAGGCTCTGCGTCGAGAGGTGGCGGCTTAAGCAAAAGACGATGTCAAGTCGATTACTATCGGAATCCCAACGGGTAGTGATTGGCTCAACAGACGAAATCGGACTGACTAGTATTAGAATTAAATGTTCACAACACCCTATTTTCCTTTTCTTCTCCTAAACCAAGATATATGTAACGACAAAGGTTACGGACCCCAGAGTCTGTGGAGTGGCAAAATTTAATAAATAGATAAAAAGCGATCAAGCGGAACAAAGACTCGAAAGTGTTCGCAAACAATCTGTCTCATGGTCATGGACAAAACTGACCAAACTGAAGAAAAATAGTGGTAACGTTGAAGCCCGAGATTTTGGACGAGATTGAGAGGTTCTATGAATAGTAACAGTTATACACCTTTACTCAAGGACAACCTGTCCTGACCTGACTCGTCACTTTGCCGAAGATATCCCGAAAGTCAGCCTGTACGAGACTAGGATGGCTCTCAAAACAAGATAAAAACAACAAGGCACCTGGCGACGACGGAATTACGACTGAGCTTCTGAGAGTAGGTGGACAAACGGTACTTAAAGTCCTCCAGAAGCTATTCGACTCCGTCATACTTGATGGTAATACGCCTGAAGCCTGGAGTAGAAGTGTGGTGGTGCTTTTCGTCACAGAAGGTGACATCACTTTGTTGAAGAATTACATACCCATTACATACTTCTCAGCCATGTTTATAAGTTGTTTTTGAGGATAATCACAAATCGTCTCACATGCAGGTTTGACGACTCCCAGCCACCAGAACAAACCAGTTTCCAAAATTGCGACAGCACTATAGACCATATTCGTATGGATGGCTTCGGTAGATTTTACAGAAAACCGAGGAGTATAATAATCGGCCACCATGTATAGCGTATGTAGACTATGAGAAAGCCTTCGATTCCATCAAGACCTAGGTAATGCTTTGGTCTTTCCAGTGATGCCGCATCGACTATCACTATATCGAAGTGTTGAAGTGTATTTACAGCAAATCCACAATAACTGTCCGATTACATGACCGGTACACAAAACATATCCGGCCATATAGGTAGAATCCAAACAAATATTCAACAAGATTTGACAAAGAGGTCCAGCGAAGGACCCAATTCGAATGGGCAGCGTTCGGAAAACTTCGCCACATCTTTGAGTCCAAAATACCCCAATGCTTAAAGACCAAACTCTTTAATCACTGCGTGCTACCAGTGAAGACTTATGGATATGAGACGTGGTCCTTAACTGTGGGCCTCATAATAAAGCTCAAAGTCGCACAGCGAGCTATGGAGAGATATGCTCGAGTCTCTTTTCGCGACAGAATCCGTAATGATTATATTCGCAGAACGAAAGTAGCCAACATAGCTCAAAGAGTAAGCAAGCTGAAGTGGCAATGGGCAGGCCACATCGCTTGCAGAACTGACAACCGATGGGGAAGTAAGGCTCTCGAGTCGCTACCACGAACCGAGAGACGCCGTGTTAGACGGCCTCCCACTGCTAGACAGATGACCTCCCAGCGGTTGCTGGAAACCGCTGGTCGTGGAAATCTAGGGCGGAGGCCTAAGTTCAGCAGTGGACGTCTTGCGGCTGATGATGACGATGATACCCTAATTATCGCACAGTTTTATGACTTGACTACGGTGTTACTCCCGCCCCTTCCCTCTCTGGAGGCATGTGACCCCCTGGAGCCAAAGCTGGATCCGCCCTTGTATACATCAAAGGAGTGACGGATAATATTGGACACTTGTTACGCCGAAGATATTGTATCAAGACATTTTCCGGCCACTCAGGCAGCTAAGGCAAATAGTACGCTCACCAAAGGACAGGGACCCTTTAGGTGTGCCAGGGGTGTACATTATTCCCTGTGATTGCGGCAGTAGCTATGTGGGTGAAACACGTAGAAATGTGTCCACGAGACTCGTAGAACACATACGAGCGATGACAAATTTGGACGCCAACAGCTCTACGATGGCGGAGCATGCTCTTTGTTCGGACGGGCAACACTTTATTCGTTTCGATAAGGTGGAAGTCCATGGGAGAAGTTCTTTATACCCCGTAAGGTCAGGGAGGCCATCGAAATGAGTAAGCGTCTGACATTTAATAGAGATGGCAGATGGCATGTGCCGCCCGCTTGGAAGCCTTGCCTTAATAGGATTTAGCAGTGTGTTCGTGAAAGTAGTGGGGACACAGTGAGCTCAGTGTGCTGCAACATTCCCGACGCGCAGCTCACCAGCGACGAAGAGTTCGAATGCACACCTGCGCAGCCCTCCCGCACCCCCTCACCTGCACCCCCGCAACAGCCGTTGAGCTTGCGTGCGCGCCGTGCCGCTGCCCGCAGTGCCAAACGAGCAGCGGTCGCGCGCGTGCACTCTCATTGAAAAAGGCCGGCGGACGTGGCCGAAACTTAAGTCGGACTAGACTGACAGTACATCACGTGAGTTACCCGTATATTCATTTAAAATTTGTAATAACCACGTTAGTTTTCATACTAAAAGAAACATGAAGATATAAATAAGTAATAGATTATAACGATCGACTAATCCTACTCGGGCAACGCATTCCACAGCCTCCACAGCCATTACGGTTCTTGTCACAAAAGTAGAGTTAAACCTCTTCGTTCGAGTTTTTGAAACGTCAACCACGAAACGAAGTCGCTTTTTTCAAGCTACCGACCAAAGAAAATGTAAAATGGCTGAAACACAGACTAAGTAGAGATGGTCTGATACAAAAAAGGGCTATGAGGCAGATCAGTTGCATACTCTCCAAAGTTTCCGATTAACAACCGCAAGAGAAGACTTCCCAAATGGTTTTTAATAAATTTTATCGAAATCTCGCCTTCCTTCCACTCGACACCACCAAAACGACACCATCGGTGGTGTCGTATGGAATCACTAGTCCATACGACACCACCGACTAATAGTGAGGTTACCTACATACAAAGTTGTTGATATGAAAACTCCAATTAAGTTCAAGCAGTTTCATTAATGAGGTGATGATAATCAGTGTCATTTGATAAAGTTTATATTTATCTGTCACTCAAATGGTCATCTTGACATTGTTCATTGCAATTTGCATATTGTCTTTCCGTCCGAATATTTTAATTTTTCACAATGGACATGGATACTAATACTGACGACATAAAATACATAAAAACTAATGGCGGAACAGCACATCACTAGGGTGGTGTCGTATGGACTAGTGATTCCATACTACACCACCGATGGTGTCGTTTTGGTGGTGTCGAGTGGAAGGAAGGAAATCTCGTAAATCGATTTTTGTAACACCAACAAGAATAAAATAACATTATTAATTTTATCAAAACTGTGAACTTGTGTGAGTGCATTTTTAAACTGACGAAGCTTAACAACAGGCGAGATGACAATCAAGCGTAAACATATAAATGATAAAAAAAAACTTGAAGTAGCTTATTTACTTGTATCGTATTTCAGAGAAAAGATATGTGTAAATATGTTATTCTAGCGGTTCGCCCCGGCTTTACCCGTGGTACACACATAACCTGTAGCACTTAGGGATCACGTACATACCACAACACTTGCAATTTAGTCTAGTGGTTTCTGAAATATGCGCATTAAAACAAATAAACTCTTCAGCTTTATAATATTAGTAGAGTGTGTGTGGATATTTTCTCCTGTGTTGTGGCTGTTAATAACGAGTATTCTTATCTTAGCAGAGGGTTCGCAGCGGTGTGTGGAGCGAGGCGTGGAGGCTCCGCTGCGGTCTTTGAGCGCAGCGGGTCGGCTGGGGCGTGAGCCGGCGCGGCTGGCGCGGGCGATGCTGCTACTAGCGCCGCTACGGAGCCTCGCGCGCGAACCCCTCGACATGCTGTTCCCACACCTCGCGCCCGCAGACCTTGACCGCCTCATACTACTTGCTGACAACTTCTAGACCGTATTTTATACTATAGAGTCACGAGAATAGAAAGGTTATGTGCCTGATGGTAAGCAACATCAGCCTATAATACCACAGTGACACGCAAGTAGTGAAACATTATCATCACCAAGCCTGTATTCGTCCACCGCTGGACATAGGCCTTCCCTCCAATACGCTACTCAGCCCGATCTTCGGTCATACGCTTCCAACCACCACCACCGTCGCGGAAGTGGTGGATTGGAACATGAAAAGCCCAAACCATTACCTTGCGCAACGGTTGCAACCTAGACATATAAAATGGTATCTTTATGACTTGTAATTTATCTGAAAACATGGCCTTTCAACCTATAACAACCCATAACACAATACAGCTTGGCGGTAGAGCGGCAAAGGTGTGGTAATTCCCCAGGCGGACTCTGTAAACCACTACGACAAGTAAACTTATTTCATTAAGTTAACAGGTGATACACGTGTGACATGGTTGGTCCAGTGCGACTCGAAGTTATTGGCGGCCTTTTTCAAGGAGAGTGCACACGCGAAATTGTTGCCTGTTTCGCACTAGACAACTGGAGTCGGTGTGGACCAACTATGTCACACCTATGACCTATGACCTATGATGACCTACCTGTAACGACCACATTTGTTTTTGTACCTTATAGACCAGTTTCTAGACCAGCTTTCTGTTACCAGAACCTTGAATCGGATTGATCTCGACATGGAGTCGACTCTCTCAGTCTAAAACGCGCCACACACGAGTTCCAAAATCAGAGGAAATGACGTAAAAGTAGTGGGGCGGATACGATTGGGGATTTATGATACGATGTAGGCTCCGTCCCACTAATTTTACGTCATTTCCTCTGATTTTAGGACTCGTGTGTGAAGCATTTTATCCGTTTAGAATGACAGAGACAAGGATTGTCATTCCGTGCCGGAATCGTGCTGACTACGTTGTGAGGTGTGAATGGACCCTGGAATGTTTTACATGGTCGGTGTGTCATTTTAAATTTAGGATAAAGGGCAAATTACCAACGTCGTCGTTATGCGTGTTGCTTAGGTCTGTAGATAAGATAATTAAGTGCGTTAATTTGCTAGATTTATTATCATACTCCTGTTTGCATTAATTGTTTTTGTGTACAAATTGTTTCTTAAAAATTAAGCTTATGATGACGAAAGTTATGAACATTAATTACACCTTTACTTACCAATTGAGTATGCCAAAAAAGTACATTGGACATGTTTAATAGCTGTAACTTATCGGGCACTTCACGGGTACCTCACGTTTGATACGTCCTATCGAATCCGGCTAAAGTTTCAGCCGGGACCAAAGAGTTTACATATACGACGAATAGAGTTAAATGTTCCGCAATAATCGTAAGCAGATGATGTGCATACTTTCTATGGCAACAGAGTGATGTGCCGCGACAAAAGTAATGACACTTCTACAAAAGCGACAAGGCAAGAAATATGCTACCCGTGCTTTCGGTGAAAAGTGTCTGTGACAACTCTATACCGTCTATACGTAGTATCATGTAAACTCTTTGGCCGGGACCGGTGGCCTTTATCAAGGAGAGTGCTCGCGTTTGACTACTGCCCGTTAAATCGGACTGTTACCCGTGAATTAATGAAATATGTATAACAACCACATCAGTTTACATATTAAAATAAGAAATTTTTGTATCTTAAGCTAGCCGCGCACACACAATGATATCGACAATAAAGAACGTATTGTCAATAATATCGTGTGTTTTCGGTATGTATTGCGGTACTGTTCAATAATGTTGTTGATATTCAGAAATTCTGATTTTTACAATATCGTAGCGAGGCATCGTCAATAATATTGTCGTGCACGCGGCAATATTTTAGGTGAGGATAAAATTTCGAATGAATGCAATACTCAAAGCAAAGACTTTTTTCTTTCTATATATACATTATATGAAACGTGCGCACACGAATCTAGCTGCAAAGCGGCTGAATCAGATTTTAAATCGAGAGCTTGACATCATCATCATCCACAGCCTTCTCTATCCCACTGCTGGGTATATGCCTCTCTCTTACTTTGCCATCTGCCTCGGTCCTGTGCCAGTCGAGTCCAGGTTCAACCCGCGATATCTATAATATCGTCGATCCATCTTGCTGGTGGACGTTCAACGCTCCGCATTCCCAGCCTCGGCCAACAGTGAAATTAACAAAATTGACAATAGACGCAATACTGCGTAATATGCGGGGCTATAAATTGATGAAGATTATCGACAATTTTGCATTGACAATAACATTGTGTGTGTGCGGCTAGCCTTAAGGTTTGGATGACGTCACAACCGTCGAAAGATTTTTATCTATCGATTTCAATTTGATAAAAAATTGGACAGATTTTTACTCGAGTAAGCCTACATTAATGTTTGGAATATGGTGGTTCGTGAAATGTTAATTGGTAGATAGATATTGTAGTTTTTTTGTACCTGTAATTTGATGTCATTCTAGTCCTACAAATCCTAGTCTTTTAGGTATTTTATTTTATTCTTTATATTTATTTAGTCAAGAAAATTGTGCATGCTAAATATTACCAATTCGCAATTATAATTATTATTTTTAAATTGTACAATTTTATTTACTTAAACCTTTTAGAAAGTGTGATATCGATGCTAATTTTTAAGTTATTTTTAGCTAAAGCAAAGCTTGGACATGAACACTTGAAGCGTTGGTACACGCGGAACATAATTCTAATCCTGGTAATATTAGCTCATAACAGATGATAAGAAAGTGGTTAATATGTAACGAAAGTTTGTAAGAATGTATGGATATATGTATGTTTGTTACTCCTTCATGCAAAAACTACTGAAGGGATTTGGTACACCGATATGTAATGGTCTGAAATAGCAAGGGGGGCTTTTGAAATATAAACTATAATTTACTTTCATGTATGAATAATAGGCATGACGACTCATTTTTGATTTAATGTGCCATCAAAAGGCTATAATACAATAACTGAAACATAGGTGAAAGAATGACTTTGTTATCTTAAAAACTTCCTGTGATATCACGATTTTAAAATCACAATTTTGGACTGTCCCAAAAACGCTTCATACAAAACACTACAGAAGCGTAATTATTAGTAGCGCAGAATATTAAATATTGCGTTTGCGGAAATAGAGTTTGGCGTTGAATCAACGAACAGTTCCTTTCAACTGTTTACTAAGCATGAACGGATAGACTAGTTTACAGTTCTCCAGTAAACTAATCGAAGAATGAACTATACAACTTTACGCGTAATCAACCAAGGAAACTGCTGTCGATCTGTTTACAAAGCATGAACGGGTATACTAGTTTGCACTCTGTAGTTCTCCGGTAAACTAGTCGAAAATTAAACGGTTTTTAGACTAGTTCACTGTCGACGGTAAACGGTCTCGTTTCGTCGATGCCAAAACCGTCAACGACCCACGTCTATTAGGAAACTGGTTTCATGACAAAGTCACTTGATATTGAATGGCTTATCCAGTGGTAAATACATTTTCTAATAATTTCGTACTTTTAAAATGGACTTACCCATCCAGCGTTGAATAATCATAAAGTAAGTTAAACTAAAAATATCAAAATTTAAATTTTGACATTATATCAAATAATTTTATACAATTGCAGGGCCTGTCGTCACGCCTATTCTGGCATTCCGACCAGTGCATCCAATCACTGCGTAACGTACGAACGGAACAAATAAATAAATAAATATTGGTGGACAATTCACACACAACACCATCTGACCCCAAACTACGCAAAGTTTGTACTATGGTGGCCAGATAAACATAAACAGTTTGAAATTTGGAACACAGTTAGATAGGAAGATAATATATGCTACTTTTTATTCTGATAAAATATCGGGAACGGGACCTACGCATACAACACCGCGAGACGCAGCTAGTGAGTAAATAAAAACAATCGCTTACAACTAACTTGGAAGCTTAGAATAAATGATACCCAGACACCACAATGCAAATGGGAAACCAGATAGGACACGGTAAGATACGTCTTATTCGTAAAAAAACAGCCCAATCTCTTTATTTACAAGTTGCGACTGGAATTACGTGTGGCTTATTTTATTTAGATCTACGCAATGAGTACGCTAAACTTTTTGCTTTTCTTATCCTGTATCCTCGCAAGTCTCAGGTTTGCTGGAGTCAGTCCCTAAACCTTAGTTCCTAAGTAAATTAATAAAACAACGTATAAGAGATCATTAAAACAACAGTATGTATACTTTGTCTAAAACCATTTACCACGGGTAGAACGAAACACACGATAAATGACCAGTACAGCACTTGGCACAATATATAGACCGAAGCGAACTTATATTGTGAGACCAAAATGGCCGCTATGGTTACGTACATGACTAGGCATACGTCGATTAAGATATAGGAGAGACAGGTCCATTGGTATAAGAGGACCAAGTGTTCGTTGTAGACAAGAGCTGCTGTGAACAGGACTACATGTGCCCCAAACAGCAGTGCTCCCACCACTGCGTAGATATGGATGATGACGTCAGCTGCAGCAGGATCCACTCCGCGTTCCTCGTAAGGACCCGTGCCTAGTAAGTACAGTAGCATCAGAAGACAGCTCGGCAGTACACCGATACCGGCGATTATGATCGTACCCAATTTTAACGTTACGCAATAACAACATCGCTTCGTTACTGGGAATCGGTTCATTACCGATTGAGACATGTCTAGCGGTGGACATCAATCTGTAATCAAGAAACAAGCATTGTAGGTATATTTCCGTACCATGCATACAAGAGAAATTAATCTGAAAATACTCGTATAGGGATTGTCTGTGGAGTTCCGTTTATTCTGACGTGCATTCTCTTGAGTTGAAAAAAGTACTGCATTCTTTCTTGAGACTGAAAAATACTAAATTGTACAGCTGTTTTCGGTGATTGCGGGCAAGGGCGGATCCAGTATTGGCTCCAAGTGGTGGTCACATGGTCGTGGTCAAAATACAAAACTGTGTCTACGATAAGTGCATGCGTTCGCTTTCATTAGTAGTTCACCTAGGTACTGGACCCAGCCCAGTCATGGGTTGGGCCCAGCCCAGACAGCTGGATCCACCTTTGATTGTGAGACGCAATTAACGATCAATATGGTGCAGTGCGTCACAAACCCTGCATTCCCGACTACGAAGTGCAGTACCAAATATTCTTAAGGCAATGAGAACTCTACGATACACTGTACAGACCTTGCCCTTTTACCGCCTAACTAAATCTGCTGTGGTTTTGCTATTTCTGTCTCTATCATTTCAAGCAAAAATAGAGAGAACAATATCAAAACTCAGACAGTTGGCGGTAGACCCTCGGGTTTAGATAAAAAAAGGCAGTCGACACCGATCGAATTGAAAACTTTTAACTGTTACTTAGAATTTAGTATTAAACAGCATTCATGTTTCATAAGAATACGTTCCCTACATATTTACAGTTTTTACCAAGTCGGTGACGTAAATTCACAAGATTTCAGGCATCCAAAAAGCATCTAACGCGCTCGTCCAGCTTTTTTTATAATACAGAGTGACGAGACAAACAGGGCATCTGCCTGATGGTAAGCAACATGCTTGCCACATTGCAGCGCGGAAACGCAGCTGTTGGAACATTATGAGTACAAATCGTTATCTAGCACAGCACTGCGCTCGCCACCCAGAGATGTATAAAGATGTTTTATATCTATGCCCCGTAATTTCACTAGGAACATTGCCAAATTTCAAACCTGAACACAGTAATCACGTTACTGCTTGGCGATAATTTACAAAGTCCGCTGGGGGGACGAGACACATTTTACCACTTTGGAAGACTCTCGCGCAAACTATTCAGTTTAGAAAAAAGAAGCCACACTCAGGGCTGACCACAGAGCTTCTGGCGGGAGAGCCCACCCAGAGTCAAGTCTCAGTGATAGACCCTAATCGGATCGACATATTATACCGTGGCTTTAGTGTACATCCTAAGATTGACCAACTGAATGGTGGAAAAAGTTCAAATCGCAAACTTTTTGGACATTTTGCGAAGCCGAGGGTCGTGGGTTCGATTCCCACCCAGTGCAAGTATTTGTGTGATGAATTCAAATGTTTGCACTGAGTCTGGGTGTTTCTACGTATAATAAGTATGTATTTAGAATTATATAAGTATTATATCAGCTATCTGGCCACCATATTACAAGCTTTGCTTAGTTTGGGGTCAGATCGTGTTGTGTGCGAATTGCCCACCAATATTTATTTATTTATATATTTACCATTATGAACTGGTATATCTTAGGTTTTACTTGAAAATCTTAGGATTTACCGCAGTTCGAGCATTTACAGGAACATATACATGGATCTAAAAAAAAGACAGTTACATAGTTATTTCGTGAAGTACTTTTGTAAAGAGCACCTTCAGCGCTTGGTTCCTTTCAGCTCGCCCTAGTGCCAACTGATACCGCCAATGTCGTTTATGTAGATGTAGTTCAAACGAGGTTCCTTCACCGTATTAATGTTATGTCCACATATAAACACAGCAAAACGAAGAACATGAGCATTAAACAATCCACCATATTTATAACGTTGTTATTTCAATAGGATCATAGCAAAGATAATTTAAATTACTATAAATATTATAGGTAATAGATATATTATATGTAATATTATATAGGTAAATAACAGTAAAATGAATTGAAAGACAGCTGGCATCAAGCTGACATCGAACCCAAGAACCTCTCTACTTAGTCTGTGCCAAGAACACAGAGGAAGTAAGCCTTAGATTGAATTCCTCATTCAAAGAGTAGAAAATATCATAACAGTTCAAAAATCTTCCACAATGGCGCTGGTGTTATTACATTCTCTTTGGTAGAGAAAATTACCACGAAGAAGAGTTAGCTGAGATGTGAACTAAAACTTTTTACTCCAACACACTGCGGAGCAGTTTTGTTTGAAAGAATGGTGTCTGAGTGTGATTTATTTGTGTAAGTGTAACCGGGTAGACCTTTTATCATTTAATTAACAAAACTAAAGTAAAGCCAAAGAGTTTACATATTGTACGTGTAGAGTAAGATTTTCCGTACGATTCCTTTGTGTCATCTGCAACGCTCGGAAAGGCTTTTGAAGATGAGGTGAGCTCCCGGCGCCCACGGGCCCAATGTCTCCGAGGGTTGCATATTTGCGCCATTTGAGTTGCTCAGCTGAATTAGCCGCTGCACCGGCCCTAGTATGTGTCTCTGGAAGATGTGACGGTGCCAGAGTTTCGACGCAAGTTGCGTCCCACACTAGGGGCCGACCCAACTTCCAAGGCACAACAGTCATGCCGTCAGGTCTTTTGCCATCGTCATGCGCAAGACCACTCGGTCCGAGTATGGCTGGGACATTGGCGGTGGAAAAAGCCCGGCGTATGATGTCGTTCAGGCTGGCGTGGCGATTCGCACTTGTTCTGTTCGCACCTTTGAGATGGGTCGGAAGTACCAGCCGGAAGCTCTGGAACCGAGAGACGTGCCAAAAACCTCATATGCAACGACAACTTTGTTCGAAAAAGACTTCAAACTCTTCTCATCTCACCACAAATTGCTAGATTGTCGGTTTTTTTATCGAAAACACTGCGGAGAGTGTGCATCTGATCTTTAATATAGAATACCACCTTGCCCTTGCTTCCATCGTAACACTCGTAGCTCAAAATTTCATGGTTGTCGTTCCAATGACTTGAACGAAGAGGTTTGACTCAACTTTTGTAATAAGAACGTCTAGATGTTCTTAGTGGAATGCGTTGCCTGAGTGAGTATTTTCCCGATGGTTACAATCTTGGTGTCTTAGAGAGTAAACCGGTTGCTTTTATCCACCCTATCTTCATTCCATCGTAAGCTGCATCGTCGCCATCGACATCAGGTGAGACGGTGGTCAAGTGTAGAACCATAAAATGTTAAAAAATACATCAAAGTTTTTCAGGTTTTTAAGCAAATTTATCTAAACATGGCTATAAGAACCTGATTCCACGCCGGTTAAACCATTAAAACAATTTGTAAAACAATTTGTATCATTATTATTATTGCCAACCTTAGATTATAGAAATGCTGCCAGCGTTCCTAATTTAGCTAAATGGAGCATTTTTTATTGACACAATTAGAAACAAAAGACTTTTTATAGCTAACGACAAGCATGTTTTATTCAATTTTAAAATAACTTTCATTTTATTTAAATTACTTTTGTAAATTTTGCATATAATAAATATTGAACAATATTCATATTGTAATGGAACACCCGGTAGAAACAATGTTCCTTCCGGTACTATAGCATAGAAGCAACCAAATTTTAAAAAACTGCTTCATGTTATTGATAAGATAAGATAAGATAAGATAGCATTTATTGACATATTAAAAACATACATTAGAATTAGTAACAAATTTCATTAGAAACTAATTGCTGAACATAGTATTAATATATTGTCTTATTGTTTATGGCACGATCATCTGAAAAATAAAGTTGGCAACATTGTGTGTAATTTAAAACTGGACAGCACAAATGAAAACTTCATTGAGCAGCGTAATTTATTTTAAAATGTATATAATTTTATTACTCGTAGTATTGTTATGGATTAAATTAATAATATAAATGAGAAACAAATCAGAAATTAAAGTAACATATTTTGACGTTACAACGTCTAATAAATCGATGAACGCAGGCTGCATGCACAAAAAAAAATGTCCCGTTATGTCCCATTATACTCATTGTAAACTTGCGCCGGATCTATCAATGTTTTGTTATGACATTGTCACATTAAACTATCCTCCGTAAACCAGCCGACTTTACAGACAACCAATTTTATATTAGAACATTCCAAT
Organism: Ectropis grisescens; assembly: GCA_017562165.1. Taxonomy (NCBI): domain Eukaryota; kingdom Metazoa; phylum Arthropoda; class Insecta; order Lepidoptera; family Geometridae; genus Ectropis; species Ectropis grisescens. Next base: position 6,455,207 of record CM029767.1, read on the forward strand.
TCTTCAAATTGTAACAATTAGTAGTGACAAACTCTATACATATAGGTATCCTCATATGAATAGAATTTTATATTATTGAAATTGCACCTCTCAGGAACAGACTGTGTTGTCTCCTGTTTTGCGACACCCTAACAGGGTCTTTGTACATAGTTTAAGATTTTAGTCTTGGGGTCTAATAAGATATTTATTTACACTGTGCAAATAATAAATAAACAATATCATGTCTATAATTTATTAAATGCAACATGTAGGTACGCGGTAGACTTCGTCTTCAATATACCTAGTACCTATATTATCCACTTGAGGCATGGCTCCAAAAGCGCGGGAAAAATGGCAGGAAACGGGTGGCAGGTTACGTAAGTGCATTGTTTACGCTTCGGCTTATGAAGTGCAACTGTACTAGAACACATTGAAACCAATTAATCTCAATGGCGTTTCAAGCTGATTCTACTGGTATCGTTTGTTTATAATTTTGGTACTTAATATATTTTTGGTTTTTCTTTATCACCGACTGAAAAAAGGGTATATTTTTGGCACGTTTCTTGTATGTTTGTAAATTTCTTTATTCCGATGTATCTTCAAATAGCTAGATGGAATGTAACAATTATTCAGATATCATTAGATTCGTTTCAATCACCCAAGTGTCCTTAAGTGTGATTAAAGGAGACTGTATTAAACATAAATTTAAGGGCATACCTCCCCAAATAAAAACGCAAAACAAATAAATTCCCGACAAAACTTTGACCTGTAAAATAAATTATATGGTTTCGAATTAGTTATCACCCCAAAGGAATCAGTGCGATTGAGTAGATTAATTCTTTTAGGGCGTAGCAATACAATTTCACGGACATAACACCGACTTAAATATAATTCATTTGTTTACTTCGATAGTGTTAATGACGGATAACGAATCTCTACCATCTATTCTAACTAGGCAAATAACGTTCAAATGTAGACCTATCTTGTGTAAAAAAACTTATTGAATATTATATTATGTGAAATCGTATTCTCTAGCTAATCTATTCATACTGCAGCTGGCAACAGTTGCTGTCATCTGTCTAAACTCAATCAGCTATCTTAGTCTGACAGTCTGTTAGTTCTTAGTTGTGTTTGCTATTTCGTTTAAAAAGCGTGTGTGAAAAGAATATTTTAAAATTATATTTTCAAAATTTTGGACTGTTTTGCAAATAATGTCAATGACGGACAGTGTAACTAACAAGTATTCGTAATAATTATTGACTGATAATGGAATTAACTGATAAAGAAAACAAGGTAAATGGAATTACAGATTAAAATATACTTGTGAATCTTTAGAAATATCTTCCGCGGTATTTTTGAGGCTATGCTATTACGAAACTGGCTTGTAAACGTGCTTGTAAAAAAATACTTTTGTTTTGAAATACAAAGACGACTTACTCAGTAAACCAGATGACATAACTTTATAACTTATCAACAAATATTGTGAAAATAATTCATCTACAATAAAGCCAATTTCTTCATCAAAATTTACCTGAAATGCCCACTATATAAGTCTATAAAATTTTCATAACAATTTTTTTAATTATCTAGTCATGATATAATATCCAGATTAAAACATTTTTAATTGCAAACTTTCACCATCTCATTCTCGGCAACAGAGTTATTATACACAACATTTTCTTCATTCTTTATATTATTATGAAAATAAACTGGGCAATGACTTATAAGTTTCAATACTGTAATAAATACGGACAACTGCTTGCATGTCATTTATTAAAAAATAACCAATATTAAAATATAACGTTAATAAAATTCATGAGGAGTATGAGCATAAATCATCATCCCACTATGGGATTGTATTGTGCCATTTTCCTCTGTCTGGTGCTTATGGAAACCAGGTTCGACTCGTAATGAAGATAATACCATCAACCCACCTTGCAGCTGGACATTGTGCACTCTGTTTACCTTGCCTTGGCTGCCACTCAGTCACAAATATACTCAACCTTTTAATACCACATTTGGCTATCCAGCCCGACTCCACATTTCTTAGTAACTATGTATAAGTTGTAAGCTGGTGCAAGTTTAATAGATGCGTTTGGACACAGGGTTGTAGACAATCGGGGTCTCTGACCATTTAGGATGTTTATTACCTTTTTTATTGCTAGGTGTCACGCCACCTCTTAATAAGTTATGATTGAAGATTTGACATGAATTATTTGATGTAAAAAGCTGCCTTATTGTTGAGTATTGTGATAATTAGTCTAAAGTGAAATTTGGCACCACATTTTTATATCATTTTTAAAAGATATTGATAATAATGTAAAGTGTAACTTAGTACAGCTTACCCGAGTAATCTTTTAATTTTATGCACTTTTCCCGTTCACAAACTCACTAGTCTAATGACTCTAATGTAACAACTAGGCTAAATGTTGCCGATGTACAATGTGATCTTAAACTTGAATCAAAACACCATGACAGCACAGTACTCTTATCTATGCATTAAATGACCTATAAATCAACTTATCAGTTATTATTCAATGTTCTTCATATTCTCAAATCATCCAACGCATAACTGCTTTTTAATGATCAAACTAATGCTTAAAAAGATGTTTTCATGGAGTTGAAAACAATTTCATGACACTACTTATATTTAAAAACTCATATTCTTACAAACAAATTATTCGAATATTTAATATTCTACTATTTTTAATTAATGATATACTTATAATTAATATTACTGTAATTAATATTATTTTTTATTACACATACAAAAATACAATAAAACTAGCGGACCGCCCCGGCATCACCCGTATTATATATGTATACAAAGACCATGTATATATACAATGGTGATAGGATTTTTTAAAGTAGTCCAATAGTTCCTGAGATTAGCACGAACTAACAAAAAACTCTTCATTTTTTATTATAGCTTTTGGATATTTTCCATAGTTCCATAGGGGATTGGATGCCCTCAGATATGTGTGGGTTGAAATATGTGTAAAAAATTTAAAAACTGCTGCTGAAGTAATCAAGGTATCTAGACTACTAAATACTATCTAGACACAATCGAAACTTATCTCGTCTCATCATCAGCCTGTACTTGTCCACTGCTGGACATAGGTCTTTCCCGTGATACGCCACTCAGCCCGATCCTCGGTCTTCCGTCTCCATCCGCCACCACAGCTGCCTTTCGAATATCGTCACTCCATCTAGTCTCAGGGCGTCCTACACTACGTTTACCGATTCGCGGTCTCCACTCCAGACTGTCCAGTGTCCGGCCCACTATCTCGTCTACTAATATTATAAATGGTAAAATTTGGATTTTTGCTGCTCTATTACATCGGAACGTCTGAGTGAATTAGGCTGAAATTTGGAACACAGATTATAGTTTGGAATTACACATAGGTTTTTATCACAGGGAAATAACGGATACGAACCGGGTAAAAACTAACTACCAAATTAAAGATCCCCCACAGTGTTTACGGAATACTTGAATAGTCCCGTAGTACTTGAATAACAGCAGTATTACGTTATTTTGCCAGTTATTCTGCCGCCAAGCAGTAATGTGCAAACATTACTGTGTTCCGGTTTGAAGGGCAATGTGTCCAGATAAATTACAGGGCTTAGAGAGATAATATCTTAGATCTCTGGGTGACGGGCGCAGTGTACTTAATGGACGAGTACAGTGCTAGGTAATGATTTGAACTCATTACATTCCAAGTTCCTATAGCTGCGTGTCACTGTGCTGTATGTGGCAGGCATGTTGCTTACCATTAGGCACATGTTCTGCTCGTCTCTTCACTCTATACGTTAAAAATTATACGTAATCACTATGCGGGATCTCTGTTTTGCTTATTTTTGACTAGACTCATTGATGTCATGCAAGTACTACGGGACCACTCAAGGCCTAATATATTATTTTTAAATAACAAGAGACGAGACGTCCAGGACATGTGCCTGATGGTAAGCAACATGCCTGCCACATAACAGCACAGTGACATGCAGCTATTGGAACATGAAGACTCCAAATCATTACCTAGCACTGCACTGGGCTCATCACCAAGAGATCTAAGATGTTATATCTCTACGCCCTGTAATTTCTCTGGAAACGTTGCCCTTCAAAATAACCAAAATAAAGATCCCCATGTGCTTACCTAATATTTGAATGGTCCGTAGTATTTGAACGATAGCGGTGTATGTATGCAGTCAAAAATAAGCTAAATAAATATTGGTGGACAATTCACACACAACACCATCTGACCCCAAACTAAGCAAAGCATGTAATATGGCTTATTATAATAAAGATCCCCCACATTGCTTACGTAATACTTGAAATGGTCCCGTAGTGCGTGAATAACAGCAGTGCATTGTTTCAGTACAAAAAACAGCTGCCATGGTACAAACACGTGACGGTGGAGCCCACCATGTTCCTGTATATGCTCGCGTTTATGCTCACGAGCGTGATCGAGCAAACATTCTACGTGTTCCAAGCTTGCCGCGTCGACCTCGGCTTCCCCGAAGACGTCTGCTACAATATCAGCGACTATCCTGACGTTAATAGAATAGTACAGGTCAGTAACATTATTATAAGAAAATATTAACACAAAGCTGTATCGAAAGCAGCACTGTTACCAACATTATATTCATGGCTCTAGACAGACGGACTGCATTTCACTGCAAATTGCAGTTCAGGTGCAGTTCGAATGCAGTTGACATGACTGCAATAGAATTACACGCCTATAGAGGTATTTTTTTATTGTTTTTTAAATAAACTAAACCAAACGAGCATTCCGATTACACTTCATTTGCCGTGGGTGTGCACGCGTGATGTACTTACAAAATATGATTGTACTTAGACCTGTGACAATGGCTAAATACATTTCTTTTTTCACAGCTCCCTTAATATGGGTATCAAATGAAACGGCTTGACTAGTAGAATTTTGTACAGATAACAAATCCGAGGTAGTAAATCGGTCAGAAAGCTATTTGTATTTCAGTGTATTATGCGGTACCACAGAGAGGCACCCCCACTAGATGCATCGAAACGCCGTGGAAAATACCCGGTACCTAAATACAAAAGCGTTATTTCATGGCGGCACTATAATCATATGGCGCCTTTCCTATATAATATGTTAAGAGATAAATACCGTAAAAATAATACAGATGGTGATTTATCAACTCACAATGTGTTTGAGCTTAGGAAAGTAGTTTGTGATTGGCTACAGGGATTTGATTACGATTCACTTGAAAACATTTTTCTAACCTCATTACTAATGTGTTGTAGCTGATATCTCGTGATCTTGGTTGTTTATAATACGCACCACATACAAACTTGCACGTAATCAATCACATACAAATACACACCCACTTCACGCCCACACACACCCTTACACGCGCACACTCACACGCACGCACACACACACACACACACACATACAAAACACACAAACCCACACTTAGATTTTAAATCTCTAAAAATGCAAGCACATTCACATTTACATACACATATTTATATGCACACAAACTCACATATTTCAAACAAATTCATTTTACCATACACGTTAATAAATTTTGTTTAGTTTTAGTTTTATTTTAGTCTTAAATTTATATTATTTTATAAAATGTATTATAACTGTACTTAGTTTGGGGAAGGCACTGTCTGCTGCAACACAGCTCACGCTAAAGCAGTAGACAGGGGTTTCCACTTTATCTTGTTCTACCCTAAAACATTTTGTATTTGTAGTCGTGGCTTAATCAAAATTTTTAATTGTGTTCTTGTTATCGAGTAAAAAAGTCATACCTATTTGTATTCATCTAATTCCTAGGTACTAGTCGGTCAGAAAAGGTTACGTTGACTGTCGCGTAACCTCGTCCACGTAGTGTTTTTAGTGAATCCCGGTAGTAACAGAGTTGCGTGTACCCACCAGGTGAAGGTGGCATCGTTCCATCAGTGGAACGGCATCGCGGGGCATGTGGTCCCTTTGCTTCTGGCGTTCTTCCTCGGCGCGTACAGCGACAAGCGCGGCCGCAAGGCGGTGCTACTTGCCGGCCTGATCGGGAAGCTCTACTTCTCCATCATGATCACCGTCAACACCATGTTCTGTGAGTATTTTTTAAAGAGAAAACTTCTTTTTTCACAGACAGATTTTTCGTGGCTGTGAATTGAATTCTAGCGTCACGGTCGGCAATGATAAGACATCTTCGGGTAAACTCGGATCACTCGGGACCATAGCCATTGATCATCTAGAAATGTTCACGCATTCAGTATACTTGAAAGTATAGGTATACTTTCACTTAACTTAGGTGAAACCGGAGGGCTTGACCATGAGCTTAGCCATTGAGAAATGCTGAATGCGTGAGCATTTCTAGATGATCATATAATAGGTTATTACAAAAAAGCAACCATCAAAATCGATTCACAATAGGCATATCGACTCATTTTTTATTTAATGTGCCATCAAAAGGCTACTCAATAACTGAAACATAGGTGAAAGAATTACTTTGTTATCTTAAAAACTTCCCGTGATATCACGATTTTAAAATCACAATTTTCGACTCTCCCTAAAACGCTTCTTACAAATCACTAAAGAAACGTGACGTCACACTGCCGTATTTTCTCTCGTCGCGCGTAGAGTTTGTATGGTAAGTATATTAAATATTGCGTTTAGGAAACTGGTTTCATAACAAAAGTAACTAGAAATTGAATGGGTTATCCAATAGTAAATACATTTTCTGATAATTTCGTACTTTTAAAATGGACTTGCCCTCATCTTTGAATTATCATAAAGTAAGTTAAACTAAAAAATATCAAAATTAAAATTGGTACATATTTTGATTCTATTTAAATACTATCATTATATCAAAACATTTAATATAATTTTTTATATAATTGCAGGACCAGTTGTCACGCCTATTGGCGGGGCTATCGCGTAACATACCTACATACAAACGAATTAAGAACCTCCTCTTTTTTTGAAATCGGTACGATTGAATTGCTTTTATTGTATGCGTTTAAATTTTATTCGCTGTAGGCGCTGGAACTTGCTTTTAAAGCTTAGTAAATTATGTAAAATTATCTTTGTAATAATAGATGCTTAGTAAGTACATACCAAGAACAAGAGATACTTAAGATAATAACATGATTAAGTGGCATGCGCCCCGCCGCAGAACTCGACGATTTGCCCAGGTATCTATCCTGTTTGTTTTTGATAGTACAATGGTATCTGCAAAAGTAGATGCTAGTATTTGTCCACTTGAAAACATGAAAACCTTGTATACCTAATATATTCTTATTTATTAAATTCCTCGTTTCAGTGCTGCTGTTTCGATACGTAATAAAACTGCTTCGTAATATCTATTATAACCAATTAATTTTTATCGCTGCCATCGGAGTTGAACGAGAAATAAATTAAAGAATCGCAATGGCCGCACAATGTATGGGTTGTGACGTCTACGTTTCACATACCAACACAGAGCTGCTTAAGATAAAGTAAAACGAAACCGTAACCCAGAAATGGAGATTTATACTTGATGGCGTGCTTTGTGTAATACCTTCGTTTTGAAACAAAATGGGCGATTGGCCGCATTTTTTATGAACATCATCCCTGTGGTTTAAGGCAAGCGTAATGACATTTTTTTAAATTAAATTTAGCCTGTCCACAGACTCCAAAGTGCGTGCGTGACCTTTGTCATTTGGGTTCTTTTTTAACACCCGACCAAAAAAAGGGGGGTTATAAGTTTGACGTCGATGTCTGCCTGTCTGTCTGTCAGTCTGTCTGTCTGTCTGTCTGTCTGTCTGTCTGTGTGTGTGTCTGTCTGTGGCACCGTAGAGCTCAAACGGATGGGCCGATTTCGATGCGGTATTTTATTTGAAGGTTAATATCCGTGCGGATGTTCTTAGTCATGTTTGGTTAATATCGATTCAAGATGGCCGCCTCCACAAAATGGCGGACAAAATATTTCTTCACAACCTACCTCAATATGGGTATCAAACGAAAGGGTTTGTATTCTACTAGATACATTGAACTATTCAAATTTCAAATCCAAGATGGCCGCTTCCACAAAATGGCGAAATACATTTATTTTTTCACAACTCCCTTAATATGGGTGTCAAATGAAAGGGCTTGACTAGTAGAATGTTGTATAGATAACAAATCCGAGGTAGTCGGGGGTTAGTAAAAATTTTTAATTTTGTTCTTGTTAGTACATATCTTGGATTAGGAGAAGAATAGGAAAAATATATGGGAGTAGAGAACATTTTGAACCTTATTCTATTGCTCTTTATTCCGATTTAGCCTGTTGAGCTGACCACTACCGGTTTGGACTCCTCTAGTAATCTACTTGAAGTCGTCATTTACTATTTTTTAATTCACTTCCTCTCAACTCAGAGCTAAACTTTTGCATTTATATTATAGTAGGACTTTGGGCCAGATAAAGACATTCGCTTAGATCTTAAAAAGTTAAACGTTCCATAATGATAATATAGATGATATCGTGTAGTTTCTTGATAATTTTTAATTAAACTTTTCCACATGCCACCAAAACCTTATTTTGGCACGTCCATTTCGAGTAAATACAGTTGATTCTACAATTCAGCAAAATATTTTTATTCAGTCTACCTATGCAATAAAGATCAACAAAAATGATTTTGTACCTCGAAAAACAGTAAATTTTACGGTTCGAATGTAAATGTATGTTATGAATATCTTCAAATAACAAGTACCATATAGATACCGTTGAGCCGTAGAGTTTTATGTCTGAGTGAACTGGAAATGTGACGCGTGTTATCAGCAATTGTGAAATATTCAAATCATCATATCGCTGAAAACTGTTTGTTATGCTGAATGCTCACAGTAGGCACTTAAAAGCTATGTCTTCGTCTGCGAAATATTTTTTTCAATAAAGTGTAGAATACTCATTTTAATTACCGCAAACATTACTAATTTGTAGTATCTAGAAAAATTAGAGGGCATGGGAATAAACCATTTTATATCTCGTAGTGAGCGCAGTGCAATGCTAGGCTGGAATTTACACAGGTTTAGACTCTTTTGGTGTTATTCCTACGACATTATCTAAACGTGAATTAACGTTCTAGCACTGACTCAGGTACTAACAATACATTCCGTAATATTCAGTTCTGGAACATACATTAGTCCGCGTTTTGGAATAAGGTGGTAAAGTTTCTGATATAATAGCTGCTTTGCTTTATTGACGGGTTGAGAAAATGCAGGCGTATATTTTGCTCAACCCGTCACTTCTAATTGTAAAGAAACCCATTTATAGAAAATATCGCTTTCCCAAAGGGATTATTAATTTTCGCAGTAGTAGTAGGACTCTTTGCAGAGTCCGTCTGGGGCATCACATCTTTGCCAGTTATGCTACCGTCAAGAAATATTGTGCTAACTTCACTATGTCCGATTTTGAAGTTTGTTTACAGACAAGTTACTGAATTTAGATATATTTAAATAAGAATAGGATTATACTTATGGACACAATCTGACACTTAATATTATTTAGCAAACTAAGTCATAAGAAAATTACTCATTAGCCTAGACTTTATAAATTAGGCTAGATTCTAATAAATATATTAGTCACCAAGTTAGATGGTGAATAATGATTAAATAAAAAAATGGTTTTCTGTAAAGTCGGTTGGTTTACGGACGATAGTTTAACGTGACAACGTCATAACAAAACATTGATAGATGCGGCGCAAGCGTACAATTAAGGTAACGGGACAATGTGCGCAACGGGACACTTTTTCATTCATGCAGCCGGCGTTTATCGATTTATCAGACGTTGCTACGTCAAAATCCTGCTTAGAGTGCTATGCTATACAACTTAGTGATATTTATGTTAGAATCGTAACAGTATAATAGAAGTTCTCAGACGTATATAAACAAAAGAGATACGGATAACAAACGGCAACAAAACTTCCCTAATCCTACAGTAAACCTTGCCGTTTACAACACTCCTATCTTAGCACTACTATCTAGTATCTTATTTAGGACATCGGTACATGAATATTGTTTTTAACAAACACCGTTTAATGTAACGTGTTTGTACGGGCAACAATTATTTTTAGTATCTTATTTACTGCTTTCTTATTTGGTACTTTAAACATTAAACAAGCTTAAAAAAATACTGGATTTTTTTACAAATTTGTATTCGCGTCTAGCCAAGAGAGCTCCTAGATTTCTACACTCACTGTAAGTCAGGTGTATGCTATCTATGTATGCTGTCGCTATTGCAGATATCAATACGAGATATAATCTCCAGTACAACGAATTATGGACACACACCATATGAAGCTTTTAATTTATTTTTAAAATTAATTTGCTTAATTATTTTTTTTTATAATGTTATCAAATACACTAAAATTTGCTGATATAAATATAATATAAAATTTTCTCGTAATATTAAACGTTCTGTGATAGATGGATCAAGGGTAACTTTGAAGAACTTCAACGTTACCCTTGAGTTGTGTGTTGTGCGCAGACTGGCCGGTGAACTACGTCATCTACACGGCGCTGTTGCCGTGCGCCCTCACCGGCGCCGACCTGGCCATCTTCGCCGGATGCTTCGCGTACATCGCGGACGTGACGTCACTACAAAGCCGCACGCTGCGCGTCGGTATCCTCGACGTCGTCTATCTCAGCGCTATGCCATCCGGCGTTGCCATCGGTACAACGTTAAACGTTTTTTTTTTATATAGGCTTACATTTGACCTTCCCGCATGATGTTAGTCTACGATGCGGTATAGGGGCCGTTCAAGTATTACGTTATTATTAGTAGTTATTAGACTTATTGCCCTTAGCCCCTTGTCATCAAAAATAACCAAAGCTATTGGTCTCTGAGTAGATCCGATAATGCATACAATTTTACGTACAAATTTCCTTCACAAACCTATTTAATACGTCGTTTTCCGAATGTCATGGCAACACTCGAACTATTTATCAGAAATTAAGTCTATCGCGTTGAAGTGCAAGTCTGCGACAAGTTCGTTCGTTCACATCACTCACCGCAGATAAGGCGTCCTCCGGCTGATGGAATTATCACATCTCCGGATAAAGCGCACGGCCCGCATTACACCACTCATCTTCCTTGCACAGTGTAAGCAATAGTTGTAACTGTTGTAAGAGATCGTGACTGTTGTGAAATTTGCACTCGTTACTACTTTGTCCCTGTACCTAAACTATTAACTGACGTTGGTAGTATACCTCGGAATGGGAATTCGAATCTAATGAATTGAATTATTGCGGAAAGCTAATTATATTACAAAATAAATCGGTTTTAATGGCTATTGGAGTAAAGTTCCACCTTACTTCTTATATTTTCAGAGGTTATCCTTGAAGCTACAATTACTAATTTTCTTATATTTATGGGTGATGAGCGCAGTGCAGATAATGAGTTCATCTTCCAATAACTGCGTGACGCTGTGCTGTTATAGGCAGGCGTGCTTACCATCAGGCACATGTGCTGCTCGTCTCTTCGCTCTATATTACCTATATAGGCTACAAGACCGTTTGCCGACACGACTATCGGGACTGAGATCGTGGAATCAACATCCCACATGGTGGTAACCTCATGAGCCAAGTCAAGGTACTTGCTAAGCTTGTCCATCTCGGCTTTCACGAGGTTCTCGTCATGTGGTTTGGCTATAACGACTATCACAGCCCGGCGCTGAGACTATTTTATTTATTAAAGTGAAAACTTTTTTTGACACCAAACACAGATTTTTCGTGGGCTGTGAATGAAACTCAGCGACACGCTCGGAAATGAAATAAATGTTCGAGAGAGATTGCGACCGAGTGTGCCAGAGCGAGAAAAATAGTCAGCTGCCGTCTTTCAGCTGACATTGTATTTGGTTTTTTTAATTTATTATTTATTGGCCCTGGATACTAGTCGTTCAGCCGCATCTGTCACTGTCGTGATGCTGTGTTTACTATATTCAATTTATGTGTAATCGTTGTTATTTAAATTTTTAAAATAATTCAATAATTTTGAATAGTTATTGCTTATTTTATTTTAGTTTTCACTTATGTCTTAAGCACACAATTTTATAATTATTATGTTTTGTTCCCAGGAAACGTTCTGTACTCGCGCGTGTTGAATCGCTCATTCACTGCCATGTTCGCCATCAACTCCAGCCTCATGGTGCTGGCCACACTCTACTCCTGGGTCAACCTCGACTGGCAGACGCGTCCCGAGCAAAAGTCATTAAAGGTAACGTTTACGAATACACCTACTCCTCTCCATCGATATTGCTGTTTTACATTTTGAATATCACGGATTTGCTTTGACAAAAAATTTAAATACTAGTATTAATAAATTAAAATAACATTTATATGTTATTTTGTTACTTGTCTCTCCGATATTCACAGGTAAATAAGTAAATTAAACCGTGTTATCTTATCTGGCGTAATATCTGACATTATTTAAAATACTAATAAAATTTTATGTAAGATTAAATTTACATTAAGTGTTAAAGTTTTTGACGTCTTATAAAATCGATGAACGTCTGCTATACTCACGAATAAGAGATACAAGCGAGAGCACGGAGCAAGCGATAAAAAGGTACGATCTGTCTAAGCGTTCGGCTGATGACGCACCTACATATTTATGTATATGGTCGAAGATTTCAGGTAAAATGATCGTTCGTTAACTGACGTTTTCGTTGAGCTAAATATATCTATTATATTCTACAAATATTTTAAATGCGTAGATGATTGTGGATGCTTTTGCTGGGAACATCGGAATATATGAACGGATCGGGTTGTAATTTGATACACAGTTATACATCTATAGTCTGGAAGTTTCCTCTGTGTTATAGCCAACTTTTTATCACCGGAAAGTAACGAGAACTGAAATCGCGCGGTTTAAACCGCTGCAAATGTAAATGTGTTTACAAAAAAAGTGTAGTTTGTAAACTGGTGTATTGCAGCAAGCGGGCGTCAAGAACCCGTTGACCGACTTCCTGGATATGAACAATGTGACGGCGACGCTGGCCACTCTGACGCGGCGCCGCTCGCACCGCCGCCGGCTGCTGCTCTGGATCCTCTTCATCTCCATGGCCTTCTACATCTTCCAGCGAGGTCAGTACACGGCCCCTGTTGCAACAGCCTCATATAATCACCTACAAATTGGTACCATGGCGCCAGGCTCGGTACAAAGAGCCCTAGAAGAACGTCTACCCTGTTAAATGCGTTGCCTGAGTCTTTTGCGATTGTTATTATCTAGGTGTCTTCAAATCGAGAGTGAATCGATTACTTATAGGTACGAGTAAGCACGCTTTATCGTAAACCACATTGTCGATTTACATCCGGCGAGGTGGCGGTCGAGTGTAAATCTTTAAATGTCAGAAAAAAGCCAGGTACTACGACACCTGGTCTCTTGTTTTTTATATTATAGTGTGACGAGACACCCCGAAAGAGGTGTTTGATGGTAAGCAACACGCCTGCCCATAACAGCACAGTGTCACTATGAACATGAAGAGTCGAAATCATTACCCAGCACTGCACTGTAATCGGTGTCTAGAGATGTAAAATGATTTATCTATATAAAGGTGCATGCAGTATTTAGGTGTTTCGAGTGACGATACGATTACGATTTTTTACGAAAAAGTGACGTCACAACTCTCAATCTTGAAGTATGATAATCTTTGTTCATTTTAATAATTTGATTAAACATAACATACGTTGGCCATATTTTTCCATAATCTAAACGACGTACTAAATACAATGGTATATTTTTAACCCAATAATCGTGCGAATAGGCATGACGACTCATATATTTTTTATGATTTAATGTGCCATCAATAGGCTACTCAATAACTGAAACATAAGTGAAAGAATTGCTTTGTTATCTTAAAAACTTCCCATGATATCACGATTTTAAAATTACGATTTTGGACTCTCCCAAAAAATGCTTCATTCAAAAACAGTACAGAAGCGTGACGTCACAGTGCCCTATTGTCAATGCATCGCGCGTAAAGTTTGTGTGGTGCCTATATTAAATTGCGTTTAGGAAACTGGTTTCATAACAAAAGTCACTTGAAATTGAATGGGTTATCCAATGATAATTACATTTTCTAATAATTTCGTACTTTTAAAATGGACTTGCCCATCCAGCTTTGTTTGATCATAAAGTAAGTTAAACTAAAAAATATCAAAATTAAAATTGGTACATATTTTATTCTATTTAAATACTGGCATTTTATCGAATAACTTAATATAATTGCAGGATCTGTCGTCTCGGCTATTATTTCGAATTCAAAACTCGATAACCAGAATGTGTAGATAGCAAACCCACATCTCATTAAAACTTTGAGCGCTTGCATCATCCTTCCCCGAAGAGCTCCGGAATGCAGCCGGCGCGGAATGTGACATTTTTTGCGACCCAAACAATTACCGAGACTTAGAACCTGAATTATTTATAGCTCTTCACGTTTTCAACGTATGCGGATCAAAACTCTGAATTCTTAAAGCGTCCACACACGAGTCCTAAAATCAGAGGAAATGATAAAAGTAGTGGGGCGGAGCCTACACCGAACCATAAATCATCAATCATATCCTACATTGCACCATATGATTGGTGATTTATGTTGCGATGTAAGCTCCGCCCTACTTTTACGTCATTTTCTCTGATTTTATATAATATGTTAAAGCGATATGTTAAAGCGACCTTGCGGTCTGCGATGGAAGGCATGTAATTAAAGGCACTAATGTTGTATCCACTGCGATAAACCGACCCAAGCAACGGATTCCTCATAAGGTCGCTTTAATATATTTTTTGCCTCCGCTACTTTTACGTCATTTCCTCTGGTTTTAGAACTCGTGTGTGGACGATTTTACTAACAAAATGGTATGAAACGACACGTATAGCAAATAGCACTATGTGGTTTGATTTTTGAGGATAATTTAAATTCATTTATTAATTTGACGCGTTAGGGTAATATGATGACGGTAATTATTTAGGATGCGCACGCACACCTTCTCGAATAACCGACACTCTGAAGTTAGCTAGGCAACATTTTATTAGACTTTGTAACTTTCAGGTTAATACTTCTCGCGTTGAAGAAGTTATGTATTCTATGATTGTAGTTGAAGACTTCTTAGCACGAGGAATTAATAGAAGAGGTATTATCTTCTTGCGTAGGTAAATTAAGTACACACACACACACACTTTTTTTTAATATAATGGGTTTGCACTTGACCGTCATCTCGCTATGCGTAGATGGAGTGTGCTTACTTAGAATAAATGGATTCACTCTCGACTTTTACAAATCAAGAATTTAACTTTCGGGAAAAACTCGATCGGTCAACGCATTCCACAGCACAGACGTTCTTATCGCAAAAGTGGACTCAAACCTCTTTGTTCGAGTCTTTGGAACGTCAACCATTCAACGGTGTTGCATTTTGGTTGCTACGAGCCGTGCCATAGAAAGAAAAGCAATGTGTTTTTATTTCCTCTCTTAAATATTGGGTCCTTCTCTCACAACTACACTGACCAAGTGCGAATGGCAAATGACAGACGTCATCGAAATATATCGCTCTCGGGACATGACGGTTTCTTCGCTGCTACCGCTTTTAAATACAGTGGTGAAGAAATAGGCGTATCGACTTATTTTTGATTTAATGTGCCATCAAAAGGCTACTCAATAACCGAAACATAGGTGAAAGAATTGTAAAAGTATTGATTTATGATCATTCAAAGCTGGATGGGCAAGTCTATTTTAAAAGTACGAAATTATTAGAAAATGTATTTACCATTGGATAACCCATTTAATTTCAAGTTACTTTTGTTATGAAACCAGTTTCCTAAACGCAATATTTAACATAGCTACCATACAAACTTTACGCGCGACGCATAGAAAATACGACAGTGTGACGTCACGATTTTGTAGTGATTTGTATGAAGCGTTTTTGGGAGAGTCAAAAATTGTGATTTTAAAATCGGGATATCACGGGAAGTTTTTAAGATAAAAAGTATTACTTTACCGATTTTAAAATCACAATTTTTGACTCTCCCAAAAACGCTTCATACAAATCACTACAAAATCGTGACGTCACACTGTCGTATTTTCTATGCGTCGCGCGTAAAGTTTGTATGGTAGCTATGTTAAATATCTAAAATATCTAAATACCTCTTCTATTTGCCTCGTTACTCACCCCAGCCAGGTCTTCACTTTCGTGTTGGTGTATACAGGCGCGGTCCCAGCCTCGAATTTTGGAGGGGGTCACCAGTACGCAGCCTCAGATTTGAGGGGGGGTTAAAAATTGGTGACTTCTCGGAATGTGTGTACTGTCACGCTTGATGGTGTCTGAAAAACTCATTATTGGTGTATATGTTTCAGACGAGCGTTCGGTGATGTACCTGTATACGACGGTTGTATTCCAGTGGGACCAGGCCGACTTCAGCTACTTCCGCACCTATCTTAGCGTGCTATACGTGCTGGCCGTATTGGTCGCCATCCCGCTGTTCACGCGCGCGCTGCGCTTGCGCGATACGGTACGAATAGACGTATTACTCGGACTCAACTGGTTACGTTGCGTGCTAAAGCAACGACGTGTGTTGTTCCCTCTATAAATAAGATATATAAGGTCGAATTGAGAAACCTCCCATTTAAAAGTCGTTTAAAAAGGAAGTTCTCAATTCGACTAAGTATTTTTTTCATGGTTACGTCATTTTTTTTAATAAAGAGTGACGAGACGATCAGTACATGCGTCGGATGGTAAGCAACATACCTGCCACATAACAGCACAGTACCACGCAGCTATTGGAACAAATATTCCAAATCATTACCTAGCACTGCACTGCGCTCGTCATCTAGAGGTCTAAGATGTTATATATATCTCTAAGCCCTGTAACTTCATAATTTTTGTCATAACTTTCGAATGGATGGACCGATTTTGATTTCTATTTGTTCGAGTCGAATATATGTTATCGAAATCTGTGTAACGCTTTTATAATATCTCTAAAATAAAAGCAAACATGTGTGTGCTTGAGACCGCACGGCAGAAGAGAAAACTTCAGTATCTGATTTCTGTATTATGTGGTATTATCACAGTATAAAGTAAAATTGCTACTATAACTTATGAGACTGTGGAATAATTATTAAATTATTGTAAAGAATATTAGCTTGTGAATGTAACGTGTTAGTGTTAGCGTTAGTTTGAAAGATAAGTATAGATGCGAGACATGAATAAGTATGAAAGAGTAAGGTGAATTAAATACCGTATGAAAGGGATAGGATAAGAAATTGTAAATATGTGTGAACGAATAAATAAAAGACATTAAAATGGAACGTCTTAAATAATTGAATACTAGATGTCCGCCCCGGTTTCGCCCGTGGTATATAATATAGCACTCATCGGGATCCCGTACATATCCAAAGGTGAAAGAATGACTGAAATCGGTTCAGTCATTCCTGATAATATCGCTTTCAAACAAACCTCTTCAGCTACCTGCTACGCCACCTGTCGGAAATTGGTCGTGCCAACTCAGGTTTAGAAAGAAATTTGATTAGCAAAGGTTTATATTCAATAACGCAATCTTGGACATTGGCGAAATTACGGTGACATTACCGAATGGAAGCCAAAAGAAAAAGTTGAAGTTGACGCAATCTAAGACACATGCTGTCATGTCAAAGCACGCTACGAAAACTCTCAAAAGGAATATTTCCGGTTTTTTGTTACATTCTTGATTCATGCTCCGCTTCTATTGATAGTAGCGTTATCTTCTATAGCCTATAGCCTTCCTCGATAAATGGACTATTTAATAGAAAAATAATCTTTCAATTCGGACCAGTACTTCCCGAGATCCTAGCGTTCAAACAAGCAAACAAACTCTTCAGCTTTATAATATTAGTAAAGATAGTAAACACGGCGACACAGTCGTAAAGAACAGCAGCTGACTGTTTCTTTCTCGCTCTGGCACACTCCGTGGTCCCGAGTTCACCCGAACATTTATTTCTTTTCCGAGCGTCACGATGAGCTTAATTCACGGCCCACGAAAAATCTGTGTGTGGTTGGACAACAAATAGTGATAGGTAAAACGTCCGGCGTTCACCGCTTCCTACAAACGACTAGAACGGAACGGATGAGCTCACTCTACCCAACGATAACAAGATTCCTTGTGCCCTGAAGCTTGGGAGGGCACAAGGAATCTCAATACATCTTTGGATTGAGTTCGTTGGTATAGTGTATGGCGTCGTGTCGTGGGGCACTATTTAAATAAATTCGTGAATTTCCACTTGATACACCGGTGTGTAATATAGTACCCAAAAACTAGGTTGATGACGACAACAAAAAAGTTGCGGATGGGGTTTTTGGCGGGATATATTTTTTTCGTGTTTTTATTTGGGAAGGTATACCGATAAAATTGTGTTTAATGACGTCTACTTGAACCAGTCTTTATTTTGATATGACCCACACTAAAATTAGAGTCTATTTACATAGAAAAATCGTAAAATTAAAAAAGAAACAAACAAAATTTTTGGCGGCAAAATGGTCCCGAAGTATTGAAAAAAATATATAACTTGTGCAATCGAATGCAGTTTTTTTGCTGTTTCGAGTTTGTTATTTCGTATACAACACAGGGTTAAATAACCCATAAAACCACTGTCTCCCTTGTAAATTATTAATGTAATAGCTGTTAGACTACTTGAGAAATCGCGAAAATGCGTACTCAAGTGTAAAAATTTTAGTTTACATTTTATGTACATCTCTATATATAAAAATGTTGTTGGTTTGTGTACGCTTCAAAAACTCAAAAAGTTCTGCACCGATTGAGCTGAAATTTTACAATGATATATAATCCGCATCAATGATTGTTTTTATCTAATTTTTGCATCACAATGTGCCACAGCGAAGTGTGGCAGGGTACAGCTAGTTAATTGTAAATAAACGATACCGGTAGAAGCGTCTTGAAACGCTCTTGAGAGTAAATGGCCTCAAACGGGTACAAATAAGGCGGTACTTCATAAATATGCCGAAGCATAAACACCGCACTTATGTAACCTGACACCGCCTGTTTTCCCGCCATATTTGTAAACGCGAAGAGCGGGCGGTGTATCAAGCGGATATAGAGTGTGGTATCGTGGCACAGGTGATCGTGATGGTGGGCGCGGCGGCGCACATGTGCGGCCACGTGACGTACGCGCAGGCGCGCGACGAGCGGCTGCTGTACGTGGGCGCCACGGCCGCCGCGCTAGGGCCCGTCGTGGCGCCGCTGCTGCGAGCTATGACCAGCAAGGTGCTACCACCCGCCGAACGAGGTACAACACGTCTCACACTCTTCTCTCTCTCACACACACATGTAGTAGTAGTAGTAGTAGTAGTAGCGCTCCGCTCAGGCTCTGTGGGCGGGCTGTTTCCGCAACTCGACGTATTGGTGCGCCTGTTTTGCGTGTGGGGAAGTGGGCTTCACTCCCGCCAACCCAACTCCAACAGAAAGCCTAGCAGCTTCTTGACGTTGCCGCATGCTTCACGGAGCGTCCCCGGTGTGCCCAGGAACTTCGCTCGATGCGCCGCCACTCCTGTGCACTCCATGAGCACATGAGCGGCCGTTTCTTCAGCCTCAAGGCAAGCTCTGCAAAGAGGACTGTCGGTAATACCTAGTGTGAATAGGTCACACACACATATAAAGTCAAAGATCTTTATTCGTAAATGTACAATTTGCACGTCATTTAAAAAAAAATAACAAAAGAAAGAGCATGCAATTGGTATACATTTTCAAAGTTTAAAATGAACATTGACAAGTGTCAAGCATTATATATGTACATAAGTATTATACAAATGTAATAAACGACGTCATTAAAAAAAATTAGTTATCTGTAAAGTCGGTTGGTTTACGGACGATAGTTTAACGTGACAACGTCATAACGAAACATTGATAGATGCGGGGTAAGTGTAAAATGAGCGTAACGGGACAATGAGCGTTACGGGACATAAAGGGACACTTTTTTGTGCATGCAGTCGGCGTTCATCAATTTATTACGTTGACGTTGTCACGTCAAAAAATATACCGTACTTCAACTTTACTTAATATCGAACCCGAATTCGATTGGCACAGGACCGAGGAAGATGGCATGGGAAAAGAGAGGCCTATACCCAGCAGTGGGATAGAGAAGGCTGTGGATGATGATGATGATGAACATTCAATTTTTAAAAAGTGGCTGTTTACGTACGTACCCAAGAAGCAGTCAATACCTACTTATCTTTGTCCTTCATGATAAGAAGTCTAACTTCAATTATAGAATTTATAAAATCTTCCACGCAAGAAATATTCCGCTGAAGTTAGTAATAATGTTTACTGAGGCATTGACGAGCTAACTTCAGTTATCGGTTCGTTCGTAGCAGGTATCGGTTTTTGTAAAAATAATACAAAACCTTTTTGAATGAATACTGGATAACTCACGTATGATATAGTCAGTCAGTGCGTGCCGCGCCGCTGCCCGCAGTCGCAAACGAACAGCGGTCACGCGCATGCACTCTACTTGAAAAAGACCACCGGACGCAGCCGAAACATAAATCTGACTATTTCATACGTGAGCGGGTAGCGCGGGTCGCTGTAACGTTATTTTTATTTAGCTAAAACAATTAAAAATAAAATTATATTCATCGATTTCGCTAAGTCGATTTTGTTCTACCGACACTAAGTCGATTTTGTCCCTACTTATAATAAGTATGTATTTAAAACTATATAAATATTATATCAGCTATCTGGCTGCCATCACACAAGCTTTGCTTAGTTTGGGGCCAGATGGTGTTGTGTGTGAATTGTCCACCAATATACTGCATCGGTGCAACACTACGAGTGCACGGCGATGACGAGGAAAAATCCATTGTGTTGTCGATGCAAGGCTGCATACTACGGAATAACGAATTTGAATGTGAAACTACATACATATTTATTCTTAAGTGCTATTTTAATCTCCTGCTATTGAGATTCAAGTTGCGGGCGCTATTTCCCCTGGCGATCATCGGTCCAAAGGTCATACCAAACTTGCTGAGCAGTTGGATGGATCCTACTAATCCAGGATATATCCTGCGATCCAATTTACCCTAAAACGAACCTACTAAATTTTAAAATTTGATAGGACTTAATTTTCAAGTTCAAGTTCTGTTTTATATTTTGTGTGTTTTCTAAATTGTTATTAAATATATGTAAATTAGTTTGTTCGATTTTATATTGGCTCCAATAAAACGCGGTGTAGTGTGGTCACTACACCGCGCATTAATTTAAAATGTGTAATAACCACATTAGTTTTCATACTAAAACATAAACTAAATAATTATTGGAACATCGTTTGCGGGATCAGCTAGTTGATTTGTTGGTGATGGCACGTTACAGGAGTGGCGTTCGCTTTCCTGTCGGTGATGGAGAACGCGGTGAGCATGGTGACGGCGGTGGCCTACTCGCAGCTGTACAAGGCCACGCTCGACACCTCCTACAACAACGCGATATTCTATCTTACCATAGCCACGCAGGCCATCGTCTTCCTCTCCGCGGTGTAAGTAGCCCTTGCAAGTAAAACACAAAATTATATGAACTCTTCGGGTGTGGTACGCGAACTCGCTGAATGTTTCATACGTGGTGCTGGCTAGATCGTTTACGGAAAACCAAATGCGCAGGAGTTGTGGAAAAATGAATACATGATCGTATTTTTCACAATAATGGCTACATTCATATATCACCAGAAAGCCCTTGAAACGTAGTCTACTTCTAAGTACTTACCACATTAATTCATCATGTAACGAAATCCAAAGTTTGCATTTCACGCCCGTTTTAAAAAAGTTTTGGATTTCCCGGCGCTTCAAAGTTATTACGTTTTTTCACTAATATAAGAACACAACACACACACACAATATTAACTTTAGCACATTCACCATAGTTTTTTAAGTAGACTACAATAAAATACACACCCTTTTCACATACTCTAGTTTAAAAAAAGCACGTTCTTCGGCGGCGTGCGAATACTTTGTAGGCCAAAATGGCGTCGGACAGAAATGGCGCCGTGGCATCTTTCTATTTTTTTCAGGCCAAATGAAGGTTTATTTATATTTTGCTAACAGTATATTTCACGTAATTGTAATTCCGAACAGACTAATACCAACATAATAACGTGTTATGATGCATACATGTCAAAATCCGTCATCCAGTAAGAGAGCTTCGCTTAAGCAACTATGCGTTCCGTAAAGCACGTCTGGGCCTCCTGTCCTTAAGCAACGAATGTTGACATAAAGCGCGTGACGGGTTAAAAAGACGATAAAAGGCAAATAAATATTATTTCGATTGTAAGAATATGTTTTTGTGTTGATCAAGTAAGGTTAGTAGGTAGGTGAAGTAGATTTATAAACAAAATAAATTTATCGACACGAAGAAGAATAAAAAGAAGAAGTAATACTTTCCGCGTAACCAATAAAAAACGGTTTGTGTTTTGTTCTATTTTTTTATAGAACGGGCTCATAGTAGCTGTCCTTGGATACCTTTAGTGGTAAAGGACTTCTGGGTTAGGACCCGAAAACCTAATCATAACACACAGACTTACGCTGAATAGCATACAAAGGATAGGTACATGAAAAAGCATTCGAGCTAAGCCCTGGCTAAGATATACTCATACATACATACCGAGTGCAAGCACGCTGTCAAGTGCTAACGGAGCGTACTTGTCGTTCTCTGTTTATTCTATTCTATACAGCTCATCCTCTGGTCGTAACGCCACGAGCAGCCCCGGATCTTCATTATTTTTTAGGCAGGGCAAAATCTGAAAATGCCGCCCGGGAGGGTGCATCGGTGTATCTACTCATGACCACCATGCGCAGGAGGGACACCGTTATCCCTCCTGCGCATGGTCTCTGGCATGGCATGGCCTCTGACTTCTTTCCCCTCGAGTATCTAGCTCCCCTAACTTCACATGAGGAACGAAGAATTTATGATGATAATATTGGATCGGATATTACGACGATGACTTGAAATATGTGTTATTCTGTAAAATGTATTGTTCTTTTTTTTGTGTTTAATTTTGTTTGGTGTGTCAATAAAGAGTATATCTATCTATCTATATGTGATGAGTCGCTCAATTTGGCGCCCCCCTAAGGCGCGTAGGCGTTAGTCTTCTGTTTAACTCGTTGTATAATGAAGTGTTATATTCCATTACAGGACTATGGATATCCTACTGAAAGGACAAAAATTGGAGACACTCGCCGAAATAGACACGATTGTAGAGAGAAACGAGAAATGCCAAGATTCGTGAGAAATCACTAGAAACCTTCATGGATAGAGGGGATTGTTCCCTGATACTCGACGACAGCGGACGTCCCCACAAACTTGGTAACGTCATTCACCTCGCAGCTTGCATCCATATCGAATGTATACATAAGTAAATAAGTAGTACTTTATTATTTCTAAAATGCGAAACCTTGCGGTTCTTTGTAGAACTTTGTAACCATTAAGTTCCTATTGATATTGTTTATTTTTCTAACTCGTACAAGGGTTTCGACGTTTGGAAATGTAAGTTAGCGCTCCACCGAGGAGAAGTATTGTATTTTTCTTTTTTAATTCCAAATGTTTGCTTATTAATTCTGTTTAAGTAAATTTACTATGTATAGTAAGTAATTAATAAGTTTTTAGTTTAAACACTAAATGACAAGTACCCTAACTTTGACAGTTAACAATTGAGAATTATCGTAAGTTTGGATAGTGTTGCATCTAACACAGTGATACAAACCCGCAGTAAGTTTTTTTTTTAATAAATAGTGACGAGACGAGCAGGACATGTGCCTGATGGGAAGCAATTAGCTTGCCCATAACAGAACAGTGTCACGCTGATACTGGCACTGTACTGCACTCGTCAAACAGATATATAAGTAATTTTATCTCTGTGCCCTGTAATTTCACTGGAAACATTTCACAACCCTTCGAACCGGAACACAGTACTGTTTTCACACTACTGCTTGGCGGTAGAATAACTGGCAAAGGTGGTACTTCCCCAAGTGGGACTCTGCAAAGAGTCGTAACGCTACGTAAACTATTAGCGCAGTATGTATTGGCCAATGAGGTAACAAGGATGGCAGGATTGTTTCAATATTACGGGCGTACACCCAAACAGTGGGCAAAATCAGCGAGGTTGGCCGTAACCCAAAATTTTAATAAAAAAAATTGTAAAAAATATAAAGTTATACAAGTTGAAACCTTACATCAAAACAAATTACAACGTATCGATCTTTGTTCAGAGGGTTCAGCGAAGATAGGTATGGGGGTAAAATAGATGTATAGAACTCGGGTGTTAGATGATATAGTTACACCATTAGTAGAAGCAGTAAATTAGAGGGCAGAGCAAGGAGTATCATCTTATATGGTAGAAAATTTCAAAAAGTGGTTAGCTATATGATTTAAATAACAGTTCAAAAATCTTTTACAATGGCGTTGATATAAACAAAAGGTATGTGTATGAATGTAGAAATTGTAAACGAATTGAAAAATGCCGAGTTGAAAAAAAATTGTCGACTAAAATAGTTACAATAGTTATAAAAACTAGTACTTGTGTAGTACGAGTATAAAATAATGCGGTAAATATAACCTCAAATAATTATTATGAGAAAACCTGTCGATAGACTATTTTATTTCAGATTTTATCACCCTAATTTAATGCAGTTGGATTGGACGGACACTTTTTCAAGTACACATATAAGTACTCCTTGATCTACCCTCCATACAGAAAATACAGCAGAATTGTCACAAATGTTAACTGTCAAAATCCGAACTGTACTATGCCTATGCGGAGAGCGTACGGCGTAAGTTGCTTTATTTATCGACAATAAAGAATAGTTGAAGAGTATACGTAAAGACTTAAAATTAAAATCTTAAGGTTTTTTGTGACGCCAGCGTTGGTATAGCTGAAAACTATGTCTAAGACAGCAAGCTGTCTAGCTTTATTCAATCCTAGGACAGGTTGTCCTCCCTTACTATGCGTACAGTAGCTGGGGTAAAAAAATAATTAAATATTAACCAATGGCGGGTTACGTTACTATTCTGTTGTTATCTTTACATAAGAAATGACTATATGTACCTACATTCCACAGTAGTGTAATAATTATACTGGTTTACCGAAGGAAATTAAAATATTTTTAGAAACTGCTTCAGCTTATTCGCAGTTTATATAATCTACTTGAATGATATGTTTAGACAAGGATTACATTAGCGAAATATTACGCTAAGTATAAATACGAGTATGTAAATTGTGTCAGATTAACGAAGCGGTGCTGGAACGTTAGCAAATGTGTGGAAAAAACAAACTTTACAGTACTCGCTTAGGATGTGTAACATCTTTTTTTTTTTTTTTTTTTTTTAAATTAGCCACTCCACAGACTCCGGGGCCCGTGATCTTTGTCATTACAATTATCGTTTTTACACATATCTTGGATAAGGAGAAGAAGAGGAAAATAAGAGGAGTTGGGTACATTTAAAATCTAATTCTAGTGCTCGTCTGTAGAGCCGATCACTACCGGTTGGGATTCCGCTAGTAATCGACTCGACATCGAGTGTTTGCCTTGTCATTTGCCTAAGCTGCCTCCTCCCGGCCCAGAGCCTCCACAACGGCCGCATTTCTGTCCCTGATGGCCATCTGTAGGTTAAAATCGCGGATGGTCTTCGGTGATGCAGCCCACGCTCGCCGCACGAACCGACCGATGGCGTCGTCGGTGTCGTCAGCGTAATATGTGAAGGTCCCCGTGTGCCGTGAGATTGCCACTACCGCATGGGGCACGCTCTCGTGCAGCTTCATGTTTGCCTTGGTTTTGATTACGATTACCGACTCGTATGTTAGTCCTTGAGCTTCATGGATAGTAAGGATGCGTGACCCGGTGCCTGATCCATAACCCTGGTTTGTCAGGGTCTCCTTCTCCTCTTGAGTGTGAACTAAGAAGAGGGTATTTGGTAGGGTGTTGGGTATTTGCGCTCCCTTATATCTTCTCTGTTCTAGGGACTTTATACGGGACGCTGAAGAGTACATACCGGAGTATATTTCCCTCAGTGCATATGCGACGTCCATTGGGTTTCGATGTGTGCAGAGCAACTCCTGGCTGATCTTTGTTACCAGGTTCGGGCGATGATACCTCATTTCGAAGAGATTTTCCCTGTCGATATAAGGCAACTGATTGACGTCTCCAATGAGGACAATTTCACCAGCACCAGACAGCCTTGAAGCCATCACAATGGCTCCAAAATGGTTCATGAGAGCTTCGTCCACCATGAGGCGACTGAAACTTTCTCTACCGAAACCATTTACCAGAGCAGAAGCCATGGTTCGCACTCTGGTTTTGACCAGGTTTCCGATTCGGTGCGATAGCTTTTCTCTTAGATCTTTGCTGCCTCAGTTGTTGTAGTGATGATGGCGTCCTTGTCCACGTCGAAGTGTCTAATCACCCATGTTGTTTTTCCACATCCTGAACTCCGTTGACCCACTGTATTCTCGGTACCTCCCAATTTTCCCAATCTGCTTTGACGTTTCCGTTCCCTTCGATGGTCTTGGCCATCTCTAGGATCTTATCGTCCAGCATAATCTTGGTGCATCGGGCAGTAACTACAATTGGGTCATTTGGTGGTGTCGCATAAACAGGCACTCCCGCGCGCTCTGTCTCTCTCGTTCAGTGTCACGAAGCCATTTTCTGCACTGTAAGCTGCCATATACTGTCCTGACATGGTTCCCTTGATGACCCGGGAAGTGACATTATTGTAAATGGCTGCTTCGGCCTCCTCGAGTTACGCCTTTAAAAGGCTTTCACTTCCTAGCCTATAGGACTGCATGATGTTTTCGCAGGTCTTGAGGTTGACTTGTCGTGTCGCGCTCAGTGTGGCTATGAATTCGATGAAGGCGTTGCGTGCATGGCTCCGCGGCTCCGAAGCCGTGACATAGCGGGGCGGTTCAACCTGTCCCATGTCGGCTCTCGTTCGGGCTGGTTGTTGCTGTGAAGCTGCTTTGGGGTCTTTGACGTCGAGGGGGGCGATGAATGGGATGTGATTCGGAGTACGCTCCTTGCTGCTGCGTTGAAAGCAGTCACGAACGCCGTGTTGGTGCCTCGGCTGCTAGTTAGATTGGCTGAGGCTTTTTCCGCGGCTGCCCTCTGCTGTACTCTTTCGGAGCCGGTTTGGATGGTCGAACTAGGAACAGGATGTCCCCAGCTGTCAGTTGCATTTGTTTGGTCGTGCGAAGGGGCTCTGAGGAAGCTCAGATTTTCTCCCCTGTCTTCGTATACGACAACCTCATGATGTTTAGAGGCCTCAATGCAACCCAGCCGGTCTGCGACTCTCGCTCTTGAATATTCGATTGCCATCGCATCCACGCTTATCACCCGGGGTGTTTCACCTGCATGTGTAACATCTGACATGTTATTTTTTATAATTGCTTTGGCAATGTGTTCTTATTTTCTAATTCTCTTTCTCTCTGTCATAATACAATCGCAACACTCTGTTGGCGATAGTAAAACGTGATACCAACCTCGCGCTAAGGCGATACACACACACTGACACTCACCACGCAGCTTAGTGCGTGAAGACTGCGTGTTCTGTCGTTGTATGTAATTACCTCCGTTCATAACCGCTTGCTTCACTTTCGGCGACTCACGTTTACAATTTTGGCGGGAAAACGGGTGTCAGGTTACCTAAGTGCGTTTGTTTACGCTTCGGCATATGAAGTGCCGCGTTACTTGTACCTGTTTAAGCTCATTATTCTCAAGAGCGTTTCAAGACGCTTCCGGCAGTATCGTTTGTTTATATTTTAATTATTTTTTTCATTTTTCAATACTTCGGAATCATTTTCCCGCCAAATTTATTTTTTGTTTTAAATTTAACGATTTTTCTATATGAACGAACTTTTAAAGAGGTTTATCTCAAAATAAAGACCGGTTCAAGCAGACGCCATTAAAACCATATTAATGGGTATACCTTCTCAAATAAAAATACCAAAAATAAATGTTTTTAAATAAAGAGTGACGAGACGATCAGGACATGTGCCTGATGGTAAGCAACATGCCTGACACATAACAGCACAGTGACACGCAGCTATTGGAACATGAAGAGTCCAAATCATTACCTAGCACTGCACTGCGCTCGTCACCCAGAGATCTAAGATCTTATATCTCTAAGCCCTGTAATTTCTCTGGACACATTGCCCTTCAAACCGGAACACAGTAATGTTTGCACATTACTGTTTGGCGGTAGAATAACTGGCAAAGGTGTGGTACTTCCCCAGGCGGACTCTGCCAAGAGTCCTACCACTACAAAAAACCCGCCAAAACCCCGACCGCAAAGTTAATTTTGTAAATTTTCGTCATTCGGTGTAATATAGTTCCCAAAGTGTATCAAGCGGGTATAGAAAACGGTGCGATTGAATTAAATGAGTCAGAGCCACTGTGAATCCACAAAACGCAACAACGCGCGTGAGTGCCAGCACTACGCCAGCGCACGCGCTCATTGGTCAACTCAAATTAGCGCTTCCCCAGTTTCCTGTAATAATTTCCGTCCTTTTCCAAAAAACCATAATCACAAAACTATCCAGTAACCGAGAGGAAAGATGCTACACATCAAAATAAGTCCGCTAGTGGCGCTGTGCCTACTTATATTTTTACTACGAATGTAAGTATGCAAAATCAACCTTCATGTGAGGCTATGTAATAGTGCCCAGAAGACATTGTTCAAATCAAACGTTGTTACAAATAACTAAGGAAACTACCTCAACTATTTGTTTTTATACTACAAAGTTTTTTAATGTAATGTACTTATTCAGAAACCGTGGCTGTGTTAACAGTGAAGCATTTACGAAGACCTATCTATATACATTTAGAATATATTATAGAGTTAAGTTCATAAAACGACATCAAATATAGTTGGTCAAAGTGGCTTATAGTTGCTAAGCGATACTTAAAGTAATATTAATTGTGTGATATTATACAATGCATTTGAAACTATCAAATATTTATATATTATGTAAGTTAAACTGAGGTTATAACCTCGCCAGTTTATTAACTCGAATACAATGATTTAGGCGAATATACAATGTTATTTATTGTAATGGGGTGTTGTTATTAAAATGGGTATTAAATACTAAATAAAGCATGTGTCTTTTAATTTGATACTTAAACCTGTCTCCTTTTAGCTGCCACTATGAAAAGCATGGCCTTTGAATGGGTACTAGGGTACTAGAATGTATTACGTAGTGAAAACTGGAGTAGATTTAAAAAGTTTAAGTCACCTATACATGTGCCCATAATGAAATGATATGGAGTGTTGACAATGATGGATAGGGGAGAACTATATTGTGGACAATTTCTTTAGACGCTAGAGCACTCCTCTGTAGAAGAAACGCTTACAGGATCGCGTCACCGATATTTATGTCAATGTTAATTGGGTATCTGTATTAGTATTATATCTATAGCACGTACTGCTCTGATACCAGACTGGCGTATGCAATTACGCGAATAGCTGAAAATGGAAAAATTTCATAGACAATATCTAATTATCCATGTTTTCGCGAAGTTCCTAGGGTTTTTGCATAAACGCGGTTTAGTCATAGTAAATTATTAATGACGATGTTGTTACGTGTCGTAAAATCATAAATCGAAATCGAAAAATATGATGACATTAGTTTGGTTTGTTAGGGCTTAACACGAATATTATTCAAGCAAATAAATATATAACAATGTCAAAAAGAGATACGAAAAACTATGATTCAATTATATAATTAACTAGATGTCCGCCCCGGCTTCGCCCGTGGTACATTATATATCACTCATCAGGATCCCGTACATATCCAACGCTGAAAGAATGACTGAATTCGGTTCATTAATTCCTGAGAATATCGCTTTCAAACAAAACACCTCTTCAGCTACCTGCTACGCCACCTGTCGGAAATTGGTCGTACCAACTCAGATTTAGAAAGGCAAAGCAAAAGGAGGTGTTTAGGTAATCTGTGTGCAAAGGTGAGGTATGTAATCTGTGGCAAAGGTTTATATTCAATCAAAGAGAATGTAAATACTACGTATTCAATGACGCAATCTTAGACACATGCTGTCATGTGTCATGTCAAAACACGAAACGAACGAAAAATCCCAAAAAGGAATATTTTTCCCGATTTTGCTACATTCTTGATTCATGCTCCGCTTCTGTTAATAGTAGCGTTATTTAACAAACAAACTCTTCAGCTTTATAATATTAATATAGATAATTTAAATAATAAATAACTTATGGCATTATCACTGCGTTTTGGAATGCAAAATTGTGTTAAGAATGCTAATTTTTTCTTCCTTCAAGGTAAGTATTATTAATAGGTAGTATTAATAGGTAAAATTCACAATTAAAAGTTCTGTGAATACGCATGTATAATCACTTTCTGACTCATCAGTGAAAAAGAACGTTACACTCCTATAGTAGAAATAAAACAACATATAATTTCAAGAAATTTTAATGAGTAATTTGGCATGTATTGGCCTACATTAACAGTTAAATACTAAAGAAAATTAACTTATTAAATACATTAAAACAGTTTTGGTATTATCGTGCTTATTATATAATCTCCTTAAATAGATTAACGTCGCGCACGCGGTCAGTCGGAGCTCGTATTCCCCCTTTGAGACGGATACGATCAAATTTAATTCCTTTATTAAAGTTAACCAGACAAATAGAGGTAATTTTTTTAAAAGACAATATTTCGTTTCTCACTCCACCGGTTCACCTTGAACACTGTTTAGCCTCACTCGAGCACTTACGTAGATTATTATCGATACAGTCGCCACTTAAGGTATTTTGTTTTATCTTAATATATATAAATCTCGTGTCACAATGTTTGTCCTCAATGAACTCCTAAACCACTGAACCGATTTCAATAAAACTTACACACCATGTGCAGTTTGATCCAACTTGAAAGATAGGATAGTTTTTATTCCGATTATTTGTCTTTTTATGACAATATCCGAGCGAAGCCGGAACAGACCACAGTACTGATATATGGATAGAGTAACCGCCGAAAATTACAAAACATGTCTTTTGTATAACACAGTGACGGGACGAAAGGGGGCATCAGCTTGATGCCTACGACACGCCTGCCCATAACAGCAGTGTCACGCAGCTATTGGAACATGACGAGTTCAAAGCAATACCTAGTGCTTCTCACACAGAGATATTCAGATGATTTCTCTCGATGCCTTGTAACGTCTTTGGAAACATTGCCCTTCAAACCTGAACGCTGTAATGTTTTGCACATTACTGCTTGGCGGTAGAATTACTAGCATAGTTGTACTAGTCCAGGCGGACTTTGCAAAGAGTCCTACCGCTACTCAACCTTGTCTCTTTGACTTCGTTTAACGTCGTTGAAGTCCGAATATTTTTATATCAAACATTGTTTCATGAACATGGTGCATGAAAATGCATCGAAATATGGTGGAGTGGATTCGGTCCACCGCAGAACCACAGTAAATATCCGGTACCTAATAACTTAAATAGTAGTTTTATTTCTCTGCCGATTTGATTTACTCAAAATTTTGATAAGTCTGACACACTTAGTAATTGTTTAGAATATATACAGTGTTTACTCTTTCTACAACAATGAGTCATGTGTCATTAGAAACCATTGAGTACCTATCCCGCAAGAGGTGTAACGTTTTACATCTGAATTCTGCTACAATAAGGTAATTTCGAGCAATATTAATACGCGCACGGGGAC
Organism: Ectropis grisescens; assembly: GCA_017562165.1. NCBI lineage: Eukaryota > Metazoa > Arthropoda > Insecta > Lepidoptera > Geometridae > Ectropis > Ectropis grisescens. The sequence continues at coordinate 6,486,900 of CM029767.1, forward strand.
ACAATACTAGTTGTGACCAAAACATCGACCTGTGCGTATTCGATGAGTTGTTACTGTTTCAAAAAGGTTTGTTTATACAAGTAGTCGATAAAAATTCTAGTTGTTCTATGAAATGATGCGGGAACAAGAGTAAAACTTCAATTTATTAGAAAAATGGAAAACCTCAATGCAATGCAATTCACTCATACGTAGAATTGATATGATTGTTCAGTTTTCATTTTTTGTGAGTCCCATAATCAAAGAGGTGTAGTTACGCTGGCCGGTCTATTGACCGGCTGCTAGCTATCTCATTCGCGCTTTCTGTGTTATATTCTCTTTTCCTTGTATTTACGATATTCTACGAGTAGGTTAGGGTTGGCTAAAGTTCACGTTGCGCGCAGCTGAACCAATCAGAGCGAGTTAGATGTTTGGGAGCTTGAGCAGACTTGTAATCGAACAATAGAGATGTTAACACTTATGTCAAATTAATGTTTAGTGTTAATTTTATGACAGTTTCTATAAATAGAATATCTAAAATCACATTTCTATAACTTATTATTAGTTAATAAATGTATTTTAAGTGATTTCACATGCTATATTTTTAATCTGTTTTCACGTAACTGGAAACACCAATATGACTTATACTCAATCATTAATTGCTAACATTATGGTAAATTATTACGTCACTAATCGCAAAACAAGCTGTCGAAGACTGACTATACTGTTTACTTCTCTTCATTTTTATTATAGTTTGCGATCTAAGCGACAACGATTTTGATTGTATGTACTCAAGTAAATATAAGGAAACACAAACAGAACTGGACCAATGTTTTGCGGGTAGTGACATCATCTCAGTCGCTTAGTGTTTTAGCGGGAAAATTCAAATATACTTTGTTATTGTATATTTATTATCGAAATCACTAATATTTCAATTTTTTATGGTAGACAGTGAGTCAATCTTCAAAATAAAAGTAATTCCGAAAAATGTTTGACATTCCTATTATAGCCATATAGTGCCTCTCGGGATAAGCACTCTATGTTAGAAACCTACGAACTACGATTCCCACAGAACAGCGATTCCAAGCAACAACATCAGGGAATCTCCACCATGCAACTATAAACCGAAATATATTTTATTCCTACTGCAAATTTTCTATTTCTTTACCCGTCAAATCTATTTCTACCTATCCAAGTGGGTCTTGTATACATTAAAATAGTATTTTAGACCACATTTAGAATCGAAAATAAACCTTGCCATGTGATTTTAAGCGTTTTTTAGCTTTTAGGAAACTATTGTGTTAATTATCGTTTATTCGTAATTTTTGTCGTAATTTATAATTTGGTATTGTCATTGTTCGTAGATACGAACAATTCTGACGGTTCTCCTGACTCATTTGATAGAGACAATTGAGTCGTGGGTTTGATTCCTATCCGGCACAAAAAAATGTGTGAAGGTTCTGAGTGCTGTTATGTATTAAGTATTTAAAATATCTGATTATAGCACAATATAGAACCTGAACTCGACTGAGAGAACTATGTGTGGGATAGAGAAGGCTTTGGAAGATGATGGTATATTCTATTAAGCTCAAACACGATATCTGTGCTACGAATCCGTACAGTAGAACAATGACAGAAACATAATATATAGGTTGGCTTCGGATATAAACAAAATTCAAAATAAAAGGGAAATTTATACTACACGATACAAAAAGACGCTGCGCATCAATAACTGTTACAAAGGGTACTTTCCGATAAAACCCACTTTTATAATTTTTTCGAACATTTGTAACAGCATAATAAGAGCCTCTGATTCTTACACGTAACAAGATACTACCTCTGGAACTTACCTAATTTACTTAATTAGATTCCTGCTATTGCTTTATCGTAACCGATATCTCTAAAATGATAAATTTTCTTAAAATTTTAAGGGACCTATGGCCTTGACTATCTTTTTGCGAGAGAAGGCCCCGAGTCTCAGCAGTGGGAGAGAACATTTAGGCGCTTCTTATGCTTTTATGTTTTATGAAGCAGTACGCATCAGAATAGATGGTATCTACCGCCTACCAAAATAATACAAATTAAGCAAGGATTATGCTGCTTACTGTGTTACAAAATACTATTGATTCTTATCAATATTTTCGAGAATGATACCAAAGATGTACTCACACATTTTAATTTTAGTAAATACAATTAAAAAAAATTATAACTATCTTAATAAAAGTAATTCCTCTAGTGAGGATCCTACACCAAAAGTGAAGAAAGAAAGCAAACTACTTTCGAGATCTTTGAAAAACTATAAGCGAAATTAAAGCATATTTTTAAAACTTAATTTAATTAAAGAATAGAGACAATATAAAATAGTGGAGTACGGCGTAGTGAGTCCTGGTGTACGCAAGGTGACACAGAAAGCCTCAATTACGCTTAAAAGAACGGGTATCCATCGTTACGAACAACTTTCACTAGGAGACCAACCCTGATAACTCAAAAAAGACGTTAAGACGCTTTTTCGACGTGTGAAATCTTGTAAGTTCAAGTGGCCGAAATGCGTAATAGCAGTACATCTGTGATTATACAGATGACGTATTATGCAACATTTGTGTTGTTTAAATTTTACATTATAAATTTTCACTTCCATCGGCTCTCAATTGTTTCTTAATTTTAGGGTTGATCCTATAGTAATTGTTTTCCTAATGATGAATAGACAGTTCGTTAGTACAATAGTTTCTAATAACACAGACTACTGCTTTCTTAGGCTAATTATAGTACTAGAATGGACTGGTGGAGTAAGAAACTTATTATCCGGGCAAACAGTTCAATGCCTGCATTCGAACACTTAAATCTAACTTATGGAATATAAATTCATTTTACTTCTATGTAACGGCGAATATTGATAAATGTTTAAACAGGGTTATGCAAAACTCTTGGACTGCCGGAAGGGGCTTGTTTTACTAGTTACTACAAACAAAGTTTACCATAAGAGAACAACCTTACAATTAAAAAAATAAATGCTTTTCCGTAGATAAATGGTTTGAATAAAATGTACGGAAAACATTTTATTTTCAGGTTAAAGGTTGGCTCAATGGTAAAGATCCTCCTTTCAGCTCGGTTTAGTAGTTGAGCGTAACCCTGTAGTACAAGACACCTTAGCATTACATCTTACACTATATAAAATTATTATTGCTAAAATGATATTACACAATTCAATGTGTTTCTTGATCATTAAAAAAATGTTTCAAAAATATTTAGTTCATCGCTGTAACTATGCATTATCAAGTATTTTATTGAATATATTTATTGCTGAAGCGTTTAGTGGAGTGACGAGTGAACGGAATGGTGGCGTCTTGTTCGCTCTCGACCGATGTGGCACAACTGGCAAGGTGACAGGATAGAAAAAATATCTCCACTATATACATATATAGCGTCCACCCCGTTCAGGGCCCAACCTGATGTTTGTTTTGTTTTTTTATGTATCATACCTATGTTTATTGTGGTGCTAGTTCATTAGAGTTTCACTGTCATTTTTTGATTTGTTGTTGTACCACAGTAAAGAATTTTCTATCTATCTATATTTAAAGTCATAGAAGTATTATTCCTTAGTGCAAGCTTTGCTTCTTTTGATTCAGATGGTGTTATGTGAAAACTGTGTTGGAATAAAATTCTATGTACCTACTAAGAGAGGCCAATGTATTTGCCCCAATCTCCAATAATATAGGTACACTACTGATAGCGTGAAAATGATGCCAACATTCCGGTCACTTCTTCCTTAATCAAGAAACTACATAGTATTGCTGAACTAACGATACACAGGGCCAAAGTAAATAAAATTTAGTTATTACTAATACTACCATTAATAGTAGTACCTATACAAAAAAATATCGTTACCATTATTTTTTTATAACTAAACAATTAAAAAAAACATATGAGGATTACAATGTTATACAGTAAAACTACGTGGATGTCGATTCCCTTGTAACAATTTATCTAAAAGTGATTTTTAATTCTATCTCAATTCTTTTGTAGTACAGAAAAGAGCAACAGTACACAAAAATATATTAAAAATTTAATTTTAAAAAGGTTACAACAGAACCGGCATCTTAATACTAAGCTAAATAATTAACATATTTGAGGATATGCAGGGTTTCACAGACCTCCTGTACTAAGCGTCGACAAAACCTTATTGAAGTTTAAAAGGAGAATTTATTTTAAATGTAATAATTATCGAGTGATTTGTATTTATAAAAAAGAGACACGTATAGTAATGGACAACTTTTTACTAGAAGACGTGGCCCAGTGGCTGTAATGTGCTATTCACCATCGTGAGGTCGTATGCTCGAAGGTCTTCTGCACCTTTGAGTGTTTTTCTAAGAGCAGGTGTACAAATTTGTCAACACCACTGGCTTTAAATTCTAGAGCGGCGCGGGACCGCCGGTGGCCTCTTCCAGTTGATTCTAAGCCTAAATTCTAATAGATAGTCTACATTTGTTTAACTATTTCCTAGTTTATTTCATGTTTGAGTTTCTGAGTTAATGAAGAAGGAAACTACATTATAAAACCGGCATTTCGTACGATTCTTTCGAGGTCATGCTTCATCTTCAACCCGCATCGAGCCGGCGAGAGAAGGCGCTGAACCCCAGCAGTGGGACATTTAGTGGGCTGCTTATGCTTTGCTAAGAAACCCCAAATTAAACTTTAAGATTGTAAAATGTGAGATCGGTAGATAAATATAGTAAAAGTTTGTAATAATGGTAAAACGCGACCCTTACGGCTTAATACAGGTGTTCTACGTAACCCTATTCGTCAATTCGCAGTTGCAATATAATATATGTTGGTACGTCTTAACAGAGAACCGAGCGCAAACTTACGTTTGTTGCAGTGATCGTAACAAATCTACTACTAATATCTACGGCAACTAAACGGTGCGAGAGATGAATGGTTTCAAACACAAACTAAAACTACATTTAAACACTACTACACTACTTTCTAGTCTAAAAAATTAAATTGGCCAAATGCATTTGAAACCCAAGTCGAATGATACAGACCGTACTACACGTGAGTCACCCGATTGCTAATTAAACTATGTAACCACGTTAGTACGAGTACTACTAAAAAAAATAAAAAGCGAAGAGTGATAGAGTAATCTAATAGGAAAGGCCTATCTATACTAAGTATGCAGCAGTTGGTGATAAAAAGCGGAAAATGATGATGGAAAAATCTAAGCAATACTAAAATTGTTACGATGATGTACATGAATCATTATTACCGTTAAAACGATACCAACATACCTCTACTTATTACAACAATCTTAAATTAAGTTTTTCTCCGCGAGGACCTGTCTATCTCAGTTTCAAAATTAAGATCCGTCATTCTTGAATATACGCCAAAAATTTTGTTTCATTCGAGTTTACAAATTTCACATCACAATGAACGATAATTTAAAAAGCTAACTCGCTTCATTTAAAACTTTCTTACGCTAAAAAACATTTAATAAAATTTTGGAGTGGAACACTTTACAACTACGATATATTTTATAAAGATTAACAGGAGAATATTAGGACTCGCGGAGCGGAGACAGGTCGGCACATCTCGGCGGGCCCGATAGCAGAGATTAAACTAACCAAGTTCTAATGACGCAATTAACTCCCATTCTAATTAAAAAAATCTAGCAAAACAAAGCTAACTTGGCAATTCTCCGTGATTTACTATACTAATTATACCGGCGCTAATATTAAAATGTTGTTTTGTCATTACAGCTATTATTTTGAAGCTTTATCAAGCGACACAGGCGCTTTGACGAAGCATACTACAAGCAAACGTAGAGTCGTAGCCATCACTTGTTTTCTATCCGCGGTATAACGCCTCAATGGCGCAGTACTGTCTAACATTACCTACATCGTTTTTGTTAATAAGAGTGTAGTTTAAATATTTTTAGCAGTAGACTAGAGTGATGGCGTCAACTCTATGTAGTCGTAAGCGCTCGCAACGGACTCGCCCGTGGCCGACCAACTCCTTTTCTTATAAATACCAACTAGACGTAAACGTCGCGACCTTGGAATGTATAGAGAATCTTATAATATCTAACGACCTGCTCGATAGCCCCCAGCGACTATTCTTTACCTACTTTATATTGCATCGTATGTAAGCCACAAACGGCTATCGGCGTTCTTTTACCAAAAGTCAACATTTTAGCAAACATTATTTTTGATTCCGTATTTTCATATCTGACATAAATTATAAAATAAAGATGACAACCATAGATCTCAAATTGTATTCTAGACGTGATTTCGTAAATGATAATTCGCCATTATTTTTTATGACAAATATGAAAAATTACGTGTAGTTTGCATTGAAAAACAACAATCGAATTAACATGTATGGAACGAGTTGAGAACTCGTTCGAGGTTCTCGTTCTTGTGCGTTGGACAGTCTATAATTTCATCTATCTACATGAAAAACAATTCTAACAGTGACTTAATTAGTAAGGGGCCAATTTTGAAAACTCACTTTCATAATGTGTTCACAGACACAACGATAGTTTTTGAGAATCTATTTTTTTCTATTAGAGCTACTGAACTAAGAAATCTACGTTGATAACTGACTGGTTTTTGTAGGAAACTAAGTGAAAAATAACTACGATCTTAGTGCAAGTCATGACAGTTAGAATTCAGACTTTTGTTTTATTACAGATTTCACGACAGTACTAATACAACTGCAGTGGTTGCCACACCTTTCCTCCTATTGTGTGTATTTTGGCGTGCAATAAAAATATTAAAGAATCTATTTTAGGTACATACTGTTGCCTATAGCAGCACTATCATAAAATCCATACAGTTGTCATGACTCGGACCAAGGGTGCTGTGGTGGTAAGAACGCGAGCGCCCAGAATTGGCCCCAACGTAGGCCTATAAAGCGCGGCCCAGACGGCCGCTCAATTTCAACATTTCATAATTTATTACAGATCTGTGAGTAAGGCAACATCAGTATTATAATAGACAATCCATCTTACACCGAGATATAAAAATAAATACCTATGAGCGCTCTCGAACTTGTTCGCTTTATTATTTCTTCGAGTTGGACCCATTTTTGTTGTCGCGGTTCGTTTGAATCGGTATCTGAAAACATATGACCTCTATATTAATAAGATTATGTAAAAATGTAAAAATTATGTACTTTAAAAAATATTCAGCAACAACCATATAGTACAGTTGAACATTCTTCTCCTTTTTTCGCAAATTATTACAAACTACAAAAAAGAACAGGTATTCAATACAGGATATGAATTTGAAATCGATCATAATATCATCGATATAAAACAAAAGTTGTGACCCGAGTACCGCGAAATAGTTATTTTATGTTATGTTATTGAGTCTCTGTGTGTAGCGTGAGTGGTTTAAAACTACCAATCTACTTGATCCCTAGAATCGCTAGCGTCGACGCATGTTGCGGTTCTACTTATTTTGGTTGTTAACAACGAATAGTGTTAGGTATAAAAACGTCCGGCGTTCACCGCTTCCCACAAACAACTAGAACGGAAAGAGTGAGCTCACTCTTCCGATAACGATAACATGATTTCGTGCGCCTGAAGTTTGGGAGGGCCCATCCATTAATTAATATCGATGCATACTATATACAATATGGTACATCAGGTTTTTTGTGTAAAGTACTGCCTGCCGAATTGTGATTTAGCGCAGAAAGCGCGTCTTAGGGTTATTAATATTACCGAATTCAACTAGTATTACACATTGTACGACTAGCGATATCAGACGGTACGATATCGGCTTAGCCTGCCGCCGGCGCCGGTCGGTAAGTTCAAGGAACGACCAGGCATGCCAGAACCACCACTTCTGGTCTATGTTTCATTATTGTGTTCCGGTTTGAAGGCCAATGTTACCAGAGAAATTACAGAGCTTGGGCATATAACATAGATGGTAACTGGTGCGTGATATCGGTAAATGGTGTAGTGACATCTGTAACTGATGTGTGACATCGGTGACTGGTTTGTGATATCGGTGACTGGTGTGTGACATCGGCGACTTGTGTGACATCGGTGACTGGTGTGTGACATCGGTGACTTATGTGACATCGGTGACTGGTGTGTGACATCGGTGCATTTCGTGTGATATATGTGCGTCGGTACCGTGGCGCGCTGATCCTCCATGCGCGTGGCCTGCGCGCGCATCAGGAGCGCGAAGAAGTCGTCGTCCGGCACGGTGACCGCACGCGGCGGCATCGCCGTGCGCTGCGATTCCAGACGCGACCCCTGCACAACACATTACATGTAGTTTTTATAGAGTAGTTATATGAGTGGGTTTTTTCCCGATGCTTACAATCTTGGTTCAAATTGAGAGTGAATCGGTTTCTTCTAAGTAAGCACGCTCCATCGTAGGCCGCATCGTCGCTTAACATCAAGAGAGATGGCGTTTAAGTGTAAACCTATAAAAAATGGTAGTCATTTAAAATGTATAACTCAGAAGACACCGCCTGGGGAAGTACCACATCTTTGCCAGTTATTCTACCGCCAAACAGTAATGTGAAAACATTACTGTGTTCCGGTTTGAAGGCCAATGTTGCCAGAGAAATTACAGGGCTTAGAGATATAACATCTTAGATATCTGGGTAATGAGCGCAGTGCAGTGTTAGGTAATGATTTGGACTCTTCATGTTTCAATAGCTGCGTGTCACTGTGATGTTACGTAGCAGGCCTGTTGCTTACCATCAGGCACACGACCTGCTCGTCTCGTCACTTCCTATTAAAAAAAAACTCAGATTTTTAGACCCGAAGATTTCTTTTCATTCCCGAGGGTGACGCTATAATTCGATTCACAGCCCACGAAAAAATCTGTCTGTGGCGCGCCAAAAGCGGTTTTTTCTTGTGTGCATCGCGAAACTTTGCAACTGTACTTTACTACTATGCTTGGCTATACCACACTTTTGCTAGTGTTTTACCACCAAACTGGAATGTGCAAAAATTACTGCACTCTGGTTTGAAAGGCAAAAAGAGATAAATCATCTTATATCTTCGGATGACGAGCGCCGTGCAGTGCTAGGTATTGATTTGGAGTCTTCGTGTTCAAATAACTGCGTCACAGTTGTAACTAGCATGTTGATTATTTAAACAAAAAAAGACTGCACGACAGAAATGAAAACTAAAACCCATTCACAGTCCATGGAAAATCTGTATGTGGTGCGCCCAAAGAAGTTCTCACTTCAAAAAGACAGTGACAGCGGACAATCTTTTTCGTTCTGTCACACTCGGCGGTCCCGAGTTCAGCCGAACATATATTTCATTTCCGGGCGTGACGCTCAGCTTCATTCACTGAACAAGAAAAATCTGTATGTGGTGCGCCAAGAGAAGTTTTCACTTCAAAAAACTTTATAGTATAAGTACGAGTAAACTAGCGCCATTTACTGAATCCGTACGAATTATAACACCCATTTTCACTGATGAAATATAGACTAAGCTAACCATAGAACTGTAGTTTTTGCAGACGCTAGAAAGTTGATTGACATCGGAACAGCGGAGATCTCACCATTATCATAGTATGGTAATGGTTTTGCAGCGCACGCCAGATTTTATTCCTATTTGACACCTATCGTTATATTTTGGACAATTTACATCTTTCTACATTCTTCTACATCTTTTTAAATGATAGCCTAACATATGTGCTATTCTGGTATCTAAACTATATTATTGTAAAATTTCACCAAAATCCATTGAGTAGCTTTTGAGTTAAAGAGTAACAAACATACATCCATACATTCTTACAAATTTTCTCGTTTATAATGTTACAAGAGTTTGGCTAACGAAAGTAGATACTGGATGTTTTGCAAACTTTTTACATGACAACACTTAAGTGTTCCTACCATCGCACGAATTGGGATATTTTAAGCAGACAGTACTTAGGGACACTTGATTCCAAAAAGGCATTTTTAAAACAAACTGATTCAAACTTTATATGAAATAAGTTTAAAAAGTTCGTACATGTTCTAAAATTGTATTCATCAAAAACAAGTACGTATATACGTGTTGGCGATTATTTCAAGAGCAACACTTATTCTTAAGTTGGCCTAGGAAATAGATTCATTAATTACGCTATTTAATAGAGAAAAGCTTGTGCAATTTCGTTTTTGAGAAATTAATTTTCCGCGATTATGAGAAAGATTTGGTAGAATTAGAATCAGTATATGGTATCTCTGACGCAACAAAATGGCGTGTTTTTGATGTTTCGTAGTAGCTGGCTTGTGTTTATTTTTGGCGAAATTTTCAGTTTAGGGATGCCATGCTGATATATTTTAAATTTGCCGCGCTTTGTCAGTATCAACTTTCGTAACCCTGACTCTAGCATCGCGATTTTACTCACGTAGTTCTCGTTATTTCCCTGTGATACAAAGTAGCCTATGTGTTTTTACAGACTTATATTCTGTGTTCCAAATTTCAGCCCGATCCGCCCCTCTACCGCCTAACTAAATCGGCTTTCGCTTTGCTCTTGCGGACTCTATCATTTCAAGCGGCGTTTTCGTTCGGCGGTAGACCCCCCGTTCATACCTTACGACGTGACTGAGCAACAAGCATAAAAATATCCAAACGTTGACATTTACAATTTAAGTAGGACAGTAGTTGTATCTCACGAAGCGACGCGCGCCTTCCTTGTGGTGAGCAAGTGCAAAAACACGGTAAGTATGTGTGAGATACAAGTACTTTTATTTGGAAGTAAGATTGGTCATATTAACCTGAACTCGAGCGATCATGTCCAGGAAATCGTCTTCTGGCTTGTCGGAGAGTGTGTGCTGGTGACGCAGGCCCGGGAGTGAGGCGCCTTTGCCCTTCTTTTCGGGGCGGGGGTGTCGGGGCGGGGTGTCGGGGGTCAGGGGGGGGTGTCGGGGGGGGTGCGGGACGGGGCGGGGGGGCTTCAGGAGCGGTTGGCGGCGGGCGCAGTTCCGCGCGCTGTGAGTCGATGCGCTCCGATTGCAGGTCTGTGATCATGTCGAGCATCGCCTCGCTAGACCTGCAACAACGACACATACTATTTTACTATTTTATACAAGTTATCATTAAATAGTATAGAACAAAGTCACTTCCCGCGTCTGTCCGTCCCAAATATATGCTTAGATCTTTAAAACCAACAAACAGATTTTGATGCGGGTTTTTAAATAGATAGAGTGATTCAAGAGGAAGGTTTATATGTATAATATGTGCTTATAATGTGAGTAATCTTAGGAATAGCCCACATAAACCATTTTTATTACTACTTATATTTAGTATCAGCATTGCACCCGTGCTAAGACGTATATTTATATAAATTACTCTTCTCCATCTAACCTTACAAAATCACGTTTCGCATTGCAGCCAGCTCTTTTACCGCCTAACTAAATCTACCAACCTATCTAGGGTGTTTCTATGTATAATAATTATGTATTCAAAACTATTTATATAAGTATTTTATCAGCTATCTGGTTTCCATAGTACAAGCTCTGCTTAGTTTGGAGTCAGGTGGTGATCCGTGTGAAATGTCCACCTATATTAATTTACTAGCTACCGGTCCCACTTCGCACGGGTTCAATGCTGATACTAAATATAAGTACAAATAAAATGGTTATTGTAGGTTATTCTTAAGAGATAGAAATATACTATTACAAAATTATTTTACACGTCACACGACGTTTCGTTTTACGTAGTTCGTTTTTTTTAATAGATACTTTTTGGCGCGACGGACGCACGCAATATGTTGATTGATGGAACGAAACGTGCATCATACCAAAGTTAGCGACAGCGGTTTGTTTGTCAGTGCCATCAGAATTTAACGAAATTCTCCATTCCGAATTTTGTAGACATATGTTGTCGACACAAAACCAATATTTTTTTTATGTTTTGTTATTCATATAAGCCCCTTGACGAAATTATTAATATATATAGATTTGTCTAGTCTACTAAATCGGCTTTGCTATTGATGTCTCTATAATTTCAAACGAAAAACAAAGAGAGTGCAAAAGAGAGTCAAAGCTAAGACTTTTTTAGTAGACCGTCAGATCACCCAACACCACTCAAAGATAGTGGACCGGGATCATGAACAATACAAGAATTATATTATTTACACGATTTATGATACTTGTTTCAAAAATAAAAAACAAGAGTCGTTTGTCATTTGGTAATAAAGGCACCGCCCGGTTAATGGTAATTCGTTTTCTAAATAAAAAGTTTTTTTAACGCTCGACGCAAAAACGGCGGGGTGTTATAAGTTTGACGTGCCCGTGTGTATGTGTATCTCTATGGCATCGCAGCTCCCGAACGGGTGAACCGATTAGGGCTTTATGTTAGAAAGGTGAATTATTTAATAATAAATAATTGTTCTTAGCTACGTTTCATCGAAATTGGTTTAGCTGTCTCAAAGTTATCAGCATTTTTGCTAGCTGCGGTAGGAATCTTAGGAGGCACTTACAAATATTATTGTCTTATTCTAGAACAATCTACTAGATTTGACTGCGTAATCGACATAAATATATACCGCTGCTGTATTACGGCACTTTGTCTTCACGTAGATAAGCCTATTTATAGTGAAATGTGTTTCGAGCTGCCGTGAATTTTTTATTCACTCAAACTACGTTTTTTTGTACACGGCAGAGTGACGAGATGAGTCAGTTCTTTGAAGGTAAATAATTCCCCTGCCTATGACAGCACAACGCTACGCCGTAATTTGAACATAAAATGTTTCGAATCACTATTTTGAACTTTACTGATTGATGAGTAAGAGATGGAAGACGCCATTTGGTGCACAGTAACATTTTCAAATTACTGCTCTAAACTGAGACGACATAGAGAATAACAAATAACGATACCGGGTCGATTATCAGCAGAGTCCCGACAGACAGCGATAGGCTCAACAAACGAAATCGGACTAAAAAGGACTAAAATTGGGTTTAAAATGTTCTCCTCCGCCCATTTTCCTTTTTTTCCTAATCCAATATATACTCGTAAGTTGAAAAAAAAGAATTAACAGGTCAAAAACGGTCAAAGATCCCGGAGTCTTTGGAGTGGCTAATCTATATACCCGTTATAAAAATGAATCCATATTTCCTTTGGTCATCGCATCACGCGTATGGCTGGACCGATTTTGCTAATTCTTTTTTGGTTGTTTATTTTCAGGACAAGAAATGAAAGAAAAATTAAGAAACTTGCGCGAAAAATTTGGAATTTTAGGAATACTCAGCCACCATATAAAATTATTTGTATAACCTTGATTGACGTTTGTCGTAGAATTCACAGAATGCGTGCTGTGGGAATATGATGTAAAAAAACTGAATATCGTAACCGATGCTTCGGTTGGAGTTATTTCACTACATAGTACAAAATAGAGTCTCTACGTATACTTAGATCTTTAAAACCATGGGTATGGGTATTTTTTTAATAAATAGTGTGATTCAAGATAAATGTTTATAATACGTATAATACGTGTATTATTTGATAGAAAAATACTGATAATAATTTTTGAGGTGATGTCGTAAATAAACACATATTTGAGCTTACATTGCAAACGCTGGCTGAACTCTACGAGATAGACCAAAATTATACACTGTAGTTTGTATTGTACGCTTTAAAAATGTTTATAAAAAATCCGCGATGGTACATGTCTATCTCTTAGGGATTACCTACAATAACCGTTTTTGATCCTTTACTTTTTAAGAGATTTAATGGCTTATTTATTTGACGAGATGTTTTTAAGCAAAACAGCATTAATACTAATCCAATTCAAATAGTGCGAAGCAAATGCGGGTCGCTAGTATTAAATAAAAAAAACGAATTCTAGTGTTAAAGGGAGACCCGACGCCAGCCGCCAGATACAGGGCCCGGTGCCAGAACCGTTAAACTATGAACGAAATATTGTACAATACGCAGAAAATTTACAAAACCTATTCATGAATCAAATAAATACACAACCAAAAAACCCTTTCAACCTAAATGCTAAGCTAAACAATTAGCTGCTTACACGAGTGTCTCGGCACGCACTTCATTTCATTTCATTTCATTTCAAAGAAAGATTAAGATTATTGTTTTTTTTAACCAACTTCATAAAAGAAGGATCAAGTTTTAATGTTTAATTAACCACCGATTTTTTAAATGTATTTTCTACGATTTCTCGAGAACACACGAACCGATTTTGATATTTTCTTTCGAAGCCGTCGGGGAATTTTTTTACAATCAACAAAAATAATGACAATATAGAGACATCGATGATATATCACTATATTACAAAAACAAAAAAAAAATGAACCGGATGAGTTAACTTTTTTAAAAATTTTGTTTTACAGAAAAATAATTATTTTAACAAAAATATACGGTTGATAAGAAATAAGGTATCATACCCAAAACTACGTGGTGGGTCCATGGTAGCTCGGCGATGACTGCGCACAGATTTTTCAGCGGCCGGCGCTTTTATAGCGACTCGCGACCCTCAGCGCACGCGGCTTGACACCAAAAGGAACCGCCCAAATGGAAATTGATCATAAAGGCGAGTTTCTACGCTTGTAATTTTTCACTCTTTTACACGTCTACTTTTTCGCGGCTCTACACTTCCAAATTTTGCTCACTGTTTCGTTTACAAAATTTCCTCACTTCTACACACTTCCGCTTTTACACGATTCTATGCTAACAATTTTGCTCGTTAACTTTTAAAACCCATAAAGGGTTTACGTTTTAAAAAAAACTTCGTAGAAGTAATCCTCGTCAATAAATTATGTTTACGTATTATTATACCACTTGCATAGAACGAAAAGTAGTTTGAAAATATCACGAAGTCGATTCGATGGAGAACAAAGAGAGTTGATATATCAGAATTTCAGTAATATGGCGTATGTACTAGTTTTCAGTTCTTTTGTGTATGGCGAAGTGCGCAACGCAACGCGAGACTTGCCGAGAAGCGACTGACGTGAGATTCACTGATAAGGGTCGAGTGCCCGTGCTGATAACATCTTATCTCTCCGATCACTATGGTTCCGTACCTTGCTATCGAGAGCTGTAATCGAGAAACACTTCACTGTAAAGTACTGTAGACGAAGTCTAATACGTCTCGACCAAAGTTATGAGTTACGTAGATGGTAGATATTGCCACGAAAATTTGTATGTTATGGGAAAATTGTATGGAAACTTAGAACAGCGCACCTAACAGACGTAAGATAACCATATTTTCCTAATAATATGTCTGCGTTTACGCTGATTTGAAGGATACGATAGCAATAGTATTTCTCGAGGTGGTCCATCAAGTTAAAATGAATATGCGGTTAGGACGGACGGCAAGCTTTGCTTCTAAGCCAACTATACCTACAGCAATGTAGTTTTTGCGGTGTATGGACACTAGCGCAACTGAGACGGGTCATGAAGATGGGTAGGCATCGTGGCTGTGTGGTAGAGGACGCAGCGGGAGCAAATTGCCGGTATTGTGACAGTTTATTAAATTTATACTGTGGTATTATAGTGAGCCAGTCTTTTTGCCCGCTGTGGTCTTCTAAGACCATTAACGGCTGTCTTTCGCATTGCTGCCTACAAACTGCCGTGCAGTTTGGCAGAGTTGTATTTGAAGTCTGTTATTGATATTTTTGGATGAAATAAATAAAAAATACTACCATATGTCACGGTTGAAATAAAACATTGGCGCTGTTTTCACGTTAATGCTACCATAGCCGCACAAAGGAGGGAATATTAATCAACTGGATCAGTCTGGCACTCAAAGATATGGAATAGTGCCATCGTAGGACTCATTACAAAGTAGGCTTTGACAAAATTTAGCTTTTGTTGATTATTTTAATTAATTTCGGTTTGAACAACACTGTTTTCAGAGATATCATAGGGCACAGATTTATTCATGTTGTATTTTAACCAGATCAACCATCAACACTCAATACTAGCCAGTGATTTGAATTCTTCATGTTCAAAATACTACGTTACATGTTAAGCAGTTGTCGTACCGGCGTAGTAGCTTAGTTGGTAGTAGGTCTGCCTGCGGAGCTGAGGATTGTAGGCTCTATTTCCAGCCAGGATAAATATTTAATTAAAACAAATATTTTTCTACGCATAATAAGAATGTATTTTAAATTATTTAAATATCATATTTTTTTCATCCGAGAAGAGATCGGTTAAAGCAATAAATTATCATTGGGTATCCTATTATTTCGGTGTGTGAATGAAGTGTATGTATCTATCTACTTAGTTAGGAACTAGGTCGTGTTGTGTTTTAAACGTCAACTGATATCTATTTATATCTTAAGCACAGGTTTATATTGTGAACACCGCTTTTTATTGTAATTTGTATTATTATGGAAGAGGGTTATATTGAGGCGATGCAAATGTCTAGTGTGACGAGGCCGCGATACCGTTATCTCCACGGATCTCTAAACGTGGAGGAGCCGGGGCTTTAGACGGCCCTGAAACAGATCTACCGTCCGCGGGACGCGTCACCGAGTATTAGGAGATTTATCACTGAAAAGATTATTTTTCACAATAATATTTTATTTCACTATTCATATTTTAGTATTAGGAGAATTATTTTATAACAAAGAGCGACGAGACGAACAGGAAATGTGCCTGATGATAAGCAACACGCCTGCCCCAAAAAGCAGTGTCACGCAGCTATTGGAACATGAAGAGTCCAAATAATTAATTATCTAGCATTTTATTGCGGTCATCACCCAGAGATATCATATTTTTTATCTCTACGCCCTATAATATCACTGGAAACATTGCCCTTCAAACCGGAACACAATGCTGTTTTAACATTACTGTTTGGCGGTAGAATAACTGTCACAGGTGTGGTAGTTTTCTAGGCGAACGCTGCAAAAAGTCATACCACTACGTAAAAAGTGACCCAGTATTAAGAGATTTGTCACTGAAAAGATTTATATTATTTTTCACTCTATTATTTTACAATACATTTTAGTACTGGGAGCACCCTGTGTAGTACCCGTTCCCGTTATTTTCCCGAGATAATATGTAGGTTATGTGTTCTTCTAGACTTTATTAGATTACCTGAATACAACATTTCAATTAAACAATATCTGTAAATACGAAAAACATACCTACTAGACTTGCACCCCTCTTTAACCACCTTAGGTACAGAATTCACATAAAGAAATATTAGCAATTATTTTCTTCATTACTAGAAACCTTGTTACGAAATTTCATTCGAATAACTTCAACAACGGCATAGTTTCTAACTTTAAAAAACTTTAACTTTAGGGGTAAACCGGGTGGTTTTACCCCTTTAGGGGTGCATTTTCAAAAATCCTTTCTGCATGCTCCCCCAACGTTATTATAAAAAGAACCCTTGTACAAAATTCTATGTTTCTAACCCTTATAGTTTAAGCCCTGCGTTGGTATGTCAGTCATTAAGAATTATTAATCTATGTACATAAAAATCAATGCCACTTTTCATTGTAAGTGAACTCCTTCTAAACGGCTCGACCGATTTAAATGATTTTTTTTTGTATACGATTGGGTAGGGCCCTAGAAGGTTTAGATTCACAAATCAACCCGGCAGATGGCGCTGTAGTTGGTATCTAGGTTACTATCCGAGCGAAGCCGGAATGCGCCGCTAGTATATCTATACTAATATTATAAAGCTGAAGAGTTTGTTTATTTGTTTGAACGCTAGGATCTCGGGAAGTATTGGTCCGAATTGAAAGATTATTTTTCTATTCGATAGTCCATTTATCGAGGAAGGCCATAGGCTGTAGAACACAACGCCACTATCAATAGAATCGGAGTAAGACTCAAAAATGTAACAAAAACAGGAAAAAATAATAAGAATTTTTGAAATCAATCCAGTAGTTCCCGAGATCAGCGCGTTACAGCTTTATAATACGAGTATTAAATAGTATAGTATTGATATAGATTAGGAGTGTTACCGAGTATTAGAAGATTTGCCACTCAAAAGATTATATTTCACCTACTTCAAATAGAGGAGTGAGTAGCGCTTTTAACAATGATTTCAGTTTATTTTTCACTTTTGAGTGCCTATTTGTGGTTTTGAAGTCGGTACATTTTTTGTACGAAAATAGTTTACATACCTACACATAGTATGTGGTATACGTAGTGTCTTTTTTTGTACAAATTTATTTCTATTGTATATAAATGAACGAGCTTTCTTTCCGTTCGTGCCCGCTATGTGAATATCGGTAAATACAAACAAATCATTAGTTGTCTGTAAAGTCGGTTGTTTCACGGACGATAGTTTAACGTGACAACGTCATAACAAAACAACGACAGATGCGACACAAGCGTACAATGAGCGTAACGGGACATAACGGGACACATTTTCGTGCATGCGGCCGGCGTTCATCGATTTATTAGACGTCGTCAAGTTATAACTATTAAAGACATAAATAATGAGAGGTGAATATATTATAATTAGGTATATATTAGGTATTTCACTAAGATAATAATTATAATGTAAAAGCTAACCATGCCCAAATTAATGAAATGTTTTTTTGCATACATACTAGTACCAATTTTGTATGAAAATACTTTAAAAAATAACCACTTGTTAAAGTTTTCCTATAATGCGGTGTTCAGTACTTTATCGCGTAGTTTACAAAAACTAGCACCACCTGCGTTTTCACCCGCTTAGTTTTCGACCCCGTCATTTTCCCGGGATGAAAATAAGCCCATGAGTTATTTCAGAGTGTCACTTTGTTCGTGTTTCATATTTCAACTCAAGCCGTTCCGAGTTTGTGCAACAAACATCAACATTTTCGTAATCGTATAATTCAACTGGCTTGCCATTTTAGTTAGTAGTCTATGGAGCTGTAGGAGTTGGTTACGATCTTCACCCAGTATACATACTAATTTTCGTGATGGATATGGATACGTAATATATGCATGTTCTGTGTCTGGGTGTTTCTATTTGTCGAAAGTATTTTAAATTTATCCACGGGTAACTCACTTGTGCTCAGTTGCGTTCAGCCCGAGTCTAGTCAGTAAGGTTTCCGTGAGCAACTCTTCAATTAATATAAAATGTGTTATAACCACGTCTGGTTCTTTTAAATAGCCTATATGTTATTTCAGACCATTATCTATGTCTATAGCAAATACTTCATCCAAATACTTTCAGAAGTTTTTGCGTGAAAGAGTAACAATTGTATAATATACTCGTAGAAGAAGAAGACTTTACCAGCTGACTAGTTATTATCATTGTATAAATTCAGAGCAATAGAAACTGTGTTGTCAGACATATTGCATGCCTCTAGAAGAAGATGCCATTTTGTATGGGCCAACTTTTAAAATGTTTTGTATCACCTTATTTTACCTGCAAACAGCAATAAAGATTTTTGTATTTGCATCGTATACATCCATCTATCGATCGATGAATCCATACATGCTTCTAAGCTTTCGCGTTTATACTATTAGTAGGCGTACTATATGTTTTTAGTGTGAAGTAAAAACTAAGGTGAAATAAAAATTTGTCATCGAGGTATACGAAACTAAATTTTAGTTTTTTTGTTCAAGTTTAAAACCCCCAGACCGGTTTCGATAAAATGTATATGGGACCATAGTAACAATAACTAAACTATTCTCTACCAAACAAAAACAGAACCATCAAAATTGATTCACAATTATACAAAAAAAACATACAACCGAATTGAGAACTTCCTCCTTTTTTGAAGTCGGTTAAATATACTCAAAGGTGCTGCTGGTTTCGAACCTAATGCCACAATTGTGAAAGCAACTTTCTGGCGACTAGGTATTTCTAGGACCATGGGTTTTTATAAGTTTTTTATTTGTGCATTTTATTATCTTAAAATATAAAAATCCAGTGTCATGATGTGTTCTCAGTTCCCACTCTTTACCGAGTCTAATACTACTAATAATAATACGAACTAATATTCACGAAAGTTGCCCTCTATGTGTAATTTGGTCGAACTTGAGAGATAGGACAGTATTTATTTCGTTTAATGGTCTTTATATGACAATTTCCGAGGGAAGCCGGACTTATTTTTGGTATTGGCACCTCTTTTTTTGGTCGGGGGTTAAAAACCCAGTTTATGATATTTGTTCTAAGTGAACTCTTCACTAAGTCAACCGATATTCACGAAAGTTGCCATGTATGTGTAATCAAGTCCAACTTGAGAAATTTGCTAGTTTTTATCGATTAATGAATGGTCTTTATATGACAACTAGCGATTCGTACCGGCTTCGCCTGTGGTACGTAATATATAGCCTATAACAATCAGGGCTCGCGTACATATCCATCGATGAAAGAATTTTTGAAATCGATCCAGTAGCTCCTGAGATTCGTAACGCATTCAAACAATCAAACCGCTTCAGCTTTATAATATTAGTATAAGTATTCGAGCGACGTTCGGAACGGGATACTAGTAGTATAATGTATGTCATCGACGACGTTATTATCGACAATCTAACGACGTAAGAAAACAAACTAGCTTAACCTACCGATTATAATCTCACGCGTTCTATTGTGAGCTGAGGATTATTGAAAATTTTCCGGTGACATGTATATCGCATAGGAGCCAACAAACTATGGAAGTAGGTCCCGTCGTATATCACGCGGCGCCTACCCAAGGCTAATTTCGCGTACATTGCTCTCCAGAGAAATAGGGACAAATGGAAATGATCTGGAAAATTTTGAGCAGTATCTGATTTATATTCTAATACAAGGATCTGGGACGCGCAGCTGTAGGTCTACAACCTTACCACATTGCTTACGGCATAGCTATTCTCGTCTCTTACATTTCGAATGAAATGATAAAGAGAGATATAGCAATAACATGGGGACACATTTGCATAAGCCATTGCCACTGGCTACTGCGTGATAGCGTTGCGCAGATGTAGCTCATTTTACTGTGAAATTTATGTGTATCTTGTTACAATGATATTCTATTAATATTAATGTTAAAGATGGAATTTTCGAATTTTTTGTTGCGAGAAAATAACGGGATCGGTAACTACGCAGGTTATGGCATAATTTACGGGTGGTCTAATCGGGAAAACGGCGCCTGCCGATTCCCGAAGCCTCAGGTTCAAATCCCACGCGCACCACTGTCTTTTCGAAGTCATGTGCGTAATGCCGCTAACTTAAAAATGGTGAAAGGAACCGATATATACCTAGAATCTTTCGAGGGTATGTGCCGTTCAGCAACCCGCACTGTGCCAGCGTGGTGGATTATGGCCTTCACTCTCTCCTTCCGAGAAAAGGCCCCGAGTCCCAGCAGTGGGAACATTTATTGGGCTGTCTATGCTGCTAGTTTATCTTTATATATAAAAAAATATGTTGGTTTGTGTAGGTTTCCAAACCACAAACAGTTCTGCACCGATCGAGTTGAAATTTTACAGTGAAATATAATCCGCATCAAGGATTGTTTTTATCTAATTTTGCATCACAATGTGCCACAGCGAAGCGTGGCAGGGTACAGCTAGTTAGTTATATATAAAAATGAATCTGCGTAATGTATGTACGCGTATAGCTTCCGAATGGTTGGGCCGATTTCGCTAATTATTTTTTTTTTCGTGATCAGGATAGCCAGGGCAAGGTTTGTATACAAAAAACTAAATTAAAAATCATCTACCTCTATATACGTAATACAAAAATGTCGTCAAAATATGTCTTCTAGGCATGGCCATCTAGACAAGATGGCACGGTTAGATGTGTAATGGTAACCATGGTAACACATGTAATACATAGTAGCCACGGCGAGTTTACCCGAAGATAATTGACAATAATTTGTGGAAAAAGTATGTATGAAAAAAAAGAACGCGGCTGACGTGCCTAGATATAAGATTTAAATCGGTTATTGGGAAGTGAGAAGTTGGGTCGTGCTCATTGTTAAAAATGCCACCAGTTAAACGTCAAAGCATCAGTCGGCGTACGCGTAACACAATTCGAATGTACAGTCTTCGAAATAATGAGACGGAAGAAGAGCTACATATGAAGAGCTACATTGAAGGAAAACAGGATGATAATGTTTCAAGCGATATCTACCACCTCCCAGTAAAGACCCATACCATCGATTTCAAGCCAGAGGCGGCCGAACAGACGATCAAATGCAACAATCACTTATGAACGTATAGCGTATAGATATGATCCAACAGTCGATTACGCTGGTAATAAATCGTT
This sequence comes from Ectropis grisescens, assembly GCA_017562165.1. Classification (NCBI taxonomy): domain Eukaryota; kingdom Metazoa; phylum Arthropoda; class Insecta; order Lepidoptera; family Geometridae; genus Ectropis; species Ectropis grisescens. Next base: position 6,508,994 of record CM029767.1, read on the forward strand.
TGGAACAATTGGAACAATTAATACATTACAATACAATACAAGAATACTTTTAAGAAAAGTATTTAATTACCGTAATAATACCATAGACGTTACTTTTAATTTTTTATATGACTTATGTAATATTTATAATTTCAAATTTAACAAAAAAAGGAACAAATTGAATGGTATAAAAAACAATTTATATTACCTTACTGGGATATGTAACGTTAAGTCGTTTATTTTATTTTAATATATGATCCTTATTTGGAACAGGAGCCATTGTTTATTTTTTTAAATTTGGTTAAAACAAGTCTTTGAATTTAGAAAATAGGGCGGAACAAAGTTTGAATTAATACGCGAAGCAAATACTTTTTGTGAAAATTGCGCGAACGGCGGAGTTTGGAATTTCCCACACTTATGGTTTATGTACTCGTAGGGAAGGAGTGCAACACGCTAATGTTTTTTAAAGTTATGTATAAAATACATAGAATCAATAAAAACATATTACACACTCTACCATGTACTTGACACACACGCATAACACATATGCATATAAATATAGTCTTTTGTTTATTTAAATTTTGGTCTCAGTCAAAGTCAAAGTCAAAGTACTTTATTCATAAATGTACAATTTACACGTCAATTAATAAAAAATAAAAACAAAAGAAAGAGCATACAAATTGTATACATTTTCAAAGTTTGAAACTACTACTTTACTGTATTACAATAATTATTGTACAGAAAACTGTCAAGCATTATACGAGTATAATGTCTTTATTGCAATTGTACTAACCTATGTCAAATTTATTTATTTACATTTTTATGGGAACTTTGCCATCACTCTCTAAAAATTTGCTGTAACTATAAAAAGTTTGATCGATAAGCCAGCACTTTAATCTGTTTTTGAAGTTGCCGAAACTTGGGGCCGATATAACTATTTTGGGAAGAGCGTTATAAACTTCCGGTCCCATAATGTGAGTTAACTTCTGTGACCTCGTGAGAGAGTGTGGTATAACATCCAGCTTGTCGGCGTTGCGTATGTTGCGAGAATGTCTCTCTCCTCGCGTGTTGTACGATTCTAGAGAGATTTTTGACATACACAGCCACTTGATAGATCAAGATAGCAGGTAAAGTAAGCAGTTCGACCACAGGACGACCACTATAGACTGCAGGCCCGTGAACAAAATGTATGGGTCAAATGAACCACTAGGAGACCTATGCAGGATGATAGAAAGGTATAAAATAATAAGATTGAGCACTATGCCGTCACTTGAAAGCTGTCCAACTGAGTGCAGGTGAAGATAGGGAGTTACAGATCTACATAATTTCTCTTTGTCATTTGATTTTTGTACGGCGTTGCCGAATAATGGATTAGGAAAGGTAGTGAAACTATAAAAATTGAAAATTTTAATTTTATAATTGTTATTTTTGTCGGAAAAATTCTTGATTTTCCGACGATTTCAGGATAAATTTGGTCATTTGATTATGTACGGCATTGGTTATATACAGTTTCAATACCTCTTCTAATCCATTTGTCTCTTCTATCATCCTACATAGGTCTCCTGGTGGTTCATTTGACACATACATTATGTTCACGTGCCTGCAGTCTACTAGCTTATGTCTAATTCTTGAATCTCTATTAAAACACGATATTATTTATGTATAAGTACACTAATATGTATTAAGATGTTTTTCATTAATTTGTTATAGTCAGGTCATTTTAATAGGTAACATTTGACGTTTGTCAGTTATGTCGTCATAGTGAGGTGAGCTGGTTAAAACCTCGATTAAAGTGAATGAATCGATATGGACTTGAAACCTCAATTTTGACGGAATTTTAAAAATCATTAGGCAAATCCTTACCCCATAATAATATTTTTTTTCGTAAATTTAAGGAGCAATATATGACAAGTGCATAATTTAACAAAAAAAATGCATTTATTAAGCATTATTTGAACAACAGTTAGTATTGTCATCTTCATCATTGGTGTGAGCACTCAAAGAAATTATTAATTATGTTTAATAATATTGTCTATTCTCACAGTTATTTTTTGCATTTTTGTCTGTATAGGTATATACAAGAACAAAATAAAATATTTTGATTAACCCCCGACTACCTCGGATCTCGGATTATCTGTATAACTTTCTACTAGTCAAGCCCTTTCATTTGATACCCATATTAAGGGAGTAGTGCAAAAATAAATTTATTTCGTCATTTTGTGGTAGCGGCCATCTTGGATTTAAATTGGTCATAGTTCAAAGTACTCTACAAGTCAAGCCCTTTCATTTGATACCCATATTGAGGTAGGTAGTGAAGAAATATTTTGTCCGCCATTTTGTGGAGGCGGCCATTTTGAATCCATATTAACCAAACATAGCTAAGAACATCCGCATGTTTAAAAAAAAACATCCGCATTGGTATTAACCTTCAAATAAAAAAAACCGCATCGAAATCGGCCCTTCCGTTTGAGCTCTACGGTGCCACAGACAGACAGACAGACATCGACGTCAAACTTATAACACCCCTTTTTTTGGTCGGGGGTTAAAAAGCGAAAGGCTTCACGAAAACTCAGAAATATTGCATGGAACCGTGGAACTTTGTATCTAACACTTGAAGTGGAGAAAATAAAGGGTTGTTCTAACAATTTTGTAATTTCAAACCGTACGGGGATGAAATAGAAGTTGAAATGGGGGATGAAAGTTTATATGGAAGTTCGTCAATGTTGAAAACCGTAAAATTTGTAAGTTAGACACTTAAAATGCATACTATTTTATAGTACCTATACATGTGAAAGTAACTCTGCCTGTCTGTTAAGTTTTGACGCCTAAACCACTGAACTGATTTTTATGAAATTTTAGGTACAAATATGTTTTAATATTAGTAAAAGTAAATTTGTACGGGCGTAAAACTGTTGAAGTATATATGTACTTCCTCAGTTACCTTAATACTAATTTTACGCGGAAAAAATCGCGGGTAAAATCTAGTAGTTAATAAAATAATAATGAATATAATTATATTTATTATAGTCACAACGTCAAAGTACAAGTCCGCGTGGACTATGGAGTTTGATAATATATTTGATAATATATGATTTGAACAATAGTTTTTAGCTAAGGCTACTTCCCTTCCGTGCTTACGCGGAAGATCGAGCTGCTCGATAATTCGGAAACGTACTAAACCTATTATTATAAATATTAATGTTTGGATGTTTGGTCTTTGTCGTCTGAACGAATCAGGCTGAAATTTGGAACATAGATAGATTATCGTCTGGCAGAACACATAGGCTTTATATCCCGAGCGAAACAACGGGAACGGCAACTACGCGGGTGAACCCGCGGGGCGCTGTTAGTAAATATACAAGTTACAATACCACAAACATAAAATTTATAAAATACAGACATAAAATGTATAAAACCCCGTTATTTTTGCGTCGGAAGTTAAAAATAATTCAAGAGGTTTGTCGTGTTTCGATTCAATAAATTAAATACATACTAATAATATTTTACAGCTGAAGAGGTTTTTTGTTTGAATGGGCTAATCTCCGAAAATACTGGAACGATTTCAAAAATTCTTTCACCATTGGATTTGTACGTGATCCCTGAGTGTTATAAGCTACTAGATGTCCGCCCCGGCTTCGCCCGTGGTACATTATATAGCACTCATCAGGATCCCGTACATATACAACGGTAAAATAATGACTGAAATCGGATCAGTCATTCCTCAGAATATCACTTTCAAACAAAACACCTCTTCAGCTACCCTGCTACGCTAACTGTCCGAAATTGGTCGTACCTACTCAGATTTAGAAACAAATTTGATTAGCAAAGGTATGTAATCTGTGGCAAAAGTTTATATTCAATGACGCAATCTTAGACACATGCTGTCATGTGTCATGTCAAAGCACGAAACATTCGAAAACTCTCAAAAAGGAATATTTTACCCAGATTTTGTTACATTCTTGATTCATGCTCCGTTTCTATTAATAGTAGCGTTATGTTCTATAGCCTTATAACCTTCCTCGATAAATGGACTATCCAATAGAAAAATAATCTTTCAATTCGGACCAGTACTTCCCGAGATCCTAGCGTTCAAACGAACAAACTCTTCAGCTTTATAATATTAGTATAGATATAAATGTCAATGTTTGGATGTTTGGTCTTTGTTGCTCAATCACGTAACGTCTGAACGGATCAGGCTGAAATTTGGAACATAGATAGATCATCGTCTGGAAGAACACATAGGCTTTATATCCCGGGAAAACAACGGGAACGGCAACTACACAGGTGAATCCGCGGGGCGCTGTTAGTAAATATACAAGTTACAATACCACATACAGACAGACACACAGATAGATATAAAATTTATAAAACCCCGTTATTTTGCGTCGGAAGTAAAAGATAATTCAGTAGGTATGTCGCGTTTCTATTCAATAAATGTATGCTAATATTTTACAGCTGAAGAGGTTTTTTGTTTGAACGGGCTAATCTCCGAAAATACTGGACCGATTTCAACGCAGTCACGCACATACAGATATACACAGAACACACACACCCTCTCACACACACGGTCTTTCACTCACTCACTCACACACACACACACACACACACACACACACCTCACACCCACACCCTCAAATACACCTTTCACACACCCGCAGGATGTTTTTACACCTCAAGAAGTGATTGTAATTGTGTACTTTACTTATATTACTTTAATTATATTTCTTTGCAATGTATTATTAGATGTAGAAGAATAGGAATTCTCAAAACAGGCTTTTTTTGCTTAAAGAGAATTTCTGGTTATATATAATATGTTACTTTTGTGAATTGTTACTGAAATAAAACTTTTGATTTGATTTCAAAAATTCTTTCACCGTTCGATATGCACGTGATCCCCCAGTGTTATAAGCTATTACATTATGTACCACGTGCGAAACCGGGCTAGGCTAGACAGCAATTGAACGTACGTTCTTCAAAGTCAAGTTTGAGCTTTGATTTTGGTCTTCGTATTGGCAGTAGTTATAGCGTATTTTAGGGTTTTTATCGGATACACTTCGGAGGGTGTGCAACTGATCTGCATGACTTGATAACACTTTGCCCTTTTTTTTATCGGACTGATCGTAGCTCGAAAAAGCGACATCGTTTCATGGTTGACGTTCCAAAGCCTCGAACGAAGAGGTTTGACTCTACTTGTGAAGAGAATGTCTATGCTGGGGAGTGCCTGGGACTTTCCCGATGGTTACCATCTTAGTGTTTTCAAATCGAGCGTGAATATCGGTATCTAAGCACGTTCCATCGTAGACCGCATCGTCGCTTAACATCAGGCGACATGACGGTTAGCGTTTAAAGTAAAAATTATAAATGGTTATCATCGGATCTAATGGATACGTAAATTAGACTATGAACTATAAACACAGTAAGTTACAAAGTAAAGGGATTTTATTGAGGAGTCCGCTTTAGAAAGTAAGTTACGCTACCGCTAGTGGTGCCTACAAATAAAAGTTTGTTTTAGAATGATCTCATTTATTACATAACTAGATGTCCGTCCCGGCTTCGCCCGTGGTACTTATGTAGCATGGCACTCAGGATCCCGTACATATCCAACAGTGAAATAATTTTTGAAATCGGTCCTGCATTTCCTGAGAATATCGCATTTAAACAACAACCCACTTCAGCTACCTGCTACGTCACCTGTCGAAAATAGGTCGTACCAACTCAGATTTAGAAACAAATAAGATTAGCAAAGGTTTACAATGACGCAATTCTCAGACACACACTGCCACGTCCGCACGTACGGTACGAAAGCTCTCAAAATGGAATATTTTTTCCAGTTTTTGTTACGTTCTTTATTCATGCTCCGCTCCTATTGATAATAGCGTTATGTTATGGTTATGGTTATGGTAGCGCTTCCAACAATAATAATTGCATTAATTCATATTTCGATTTTGAATGCATATTTGTGATTTTGAAGTCGGTTTTTATAAATATAGTTAGTTTTTATGAAAGTATTTTTATTACTAAAATTTCATATTTAAAAGTCTATTACTTAACGTAAATCAAAACGTAGAACAGGTTATTCCATAGCCGTGGCCTGGTCGACCACGGGGAACCGTTAAGCTAAGAAGAATCCGAGGTGGGGCCACTTGGCTAGGCTTTGTCTCTAAGCCGATGACGATACCGCCACGAAGGTTGTGCGGTTGTGTTGATGTTGGAGAGTGGGCATCGCAGCTTTGGAGTGGAGGCCGCGGGGGAGAGGATCGCCGGTATTACGGTACACCGCTCTCCCGTTGCAGTCCTGACGTAGTCGCCACCGAACGCGTTGGAGCTGCAGAGGAAGAGGAGTAGCGGTATTGCGCCCATTCACACTTGACTACAGAGGATAGGAAAATCGTTATCCTCTGTAGCCAGTCCAGAGGGTGGCCAGTAGGTGTCCAGTCTGACTGAACCCAACAGTCTCTCCCAGGTGGAACGGTATGCGTGAATGCAGTTCCTCCACGTGAAAAAATACACTTTGTTCAAGGAGTGGTTGCGGCTTGGAACCTCCACGTGGAGCACTCCCTGGGCATCACACAACAACTTGCCTCGGTGGTATCTTGTGTGATGGTGAATCCTGACCGGGGAGAAAGCATCTACTCGCGCTCCGTTCTCCTTTGTGCAGCAGTGCGTATAGAAGTTGGGGAAAGGGACTGGAAGACTTGAGAAGGCTACTCGGCTGATACTCGGTATCGGTCAAGTAAAATTCCTAAATCTTTCAGATGAGGGTTCTCCGCAAGCATTCTTGCCGACTATCCGAGAGTTCAACTTAAAGATGGCCATCAGGAACAGAAATGCGGCAGTGCTGGAGACTCGGATCTGGGCGGGTGCGACTTAGAAAATAACAAAATAGTACTAAATAGCACTAAAATTCGGTTGGACACGTTGCCTTCACCCTCTTATTTTTCTTTTCTTCTCCTGATCCAATATATATGTAAAAAAAGAACCCAAATCACTAAAGTGACGGACCTCGCATTCCGTCTACACTGGAGGGGGGGGGCGTGGCTGGGGCGTTGGATGTTTAGGACCGTCTGGCAACTGGCGTAGGGATTAGGCCTAGGCCTATGCCTTCCTGAAGTCGTGACGCGCTGCTTATTTCCGGCGAGAAACTGGAATAAAATCCGGGGTTCCCTCACGAGGTGGGTCAATGGTGGTGGTCGTGGGCAAGAGACGGCGGCAACGGCAGAGTTACGGTTGAATGCGATAGCGGTAGCTAATTTTTTAACAGTCATAACTTCTAAACTAAAAGTCTTATCCGAATAATTTGAAGTACAATTTACACATCCATAATCAACCTTAATTATCATACAATTTTATTTCATTTGCAGCATAGGATTTTGAAGTTGATTGTGCCTATAAAAATTAAAACCCAATTTAATAATAACCCTACTGGACTCTTCAAGTTTTGTGGAGTCTTACCAATGCATAAAAAGTTTGTGGTAAATACTTGGGGAACAATATTTTCGCACAGAAATTCCAATACCAATAAGTGGTAATGCTGTGACTAGAGATGTGTGAAAGGGGAGGCATTCATTACCCAGATTTAAAAACAGTTATGGTAAGAGAAAATCCGAGTATATAATACCGGACTTAATTTATAAGCTGCCAGAGCAACTAAAAAAACAGTCTTACGCAAAAAAAAACATTAAATTTAAATTAAAATAGTTTTACTTGAATAATTTTACTATTACATAATTGTTCGGAGCAACCTGTATCAAGCGCGCGGTTCGCGATCGCTGCCACTGGCAGTGGGCCGTATTGATGTAGTAAACCAGCTTTGCACACATCGATGCGCCTATAGCGGCGGTTTTGAGAGACCGTCACCATTACGCGCAAAATTCATTAAATGTGTATAATGTTTTGTAGATATTAATAATATTATATAAGTGGGTAGAGATTTACTACGATAACATGACCCGTCCCTCCAGAATTCAAAACGTTTGAAAGGATATACAACGCACCACCACGAATGTGTGCGTACTGCTACTGCAGACGAATAATTACAACTACATACTAACTCTTTCGTAAGGATGTGACTGCACACATTAAAACAGTAATTTGGAGGGGCGAGCCATGTCATCGTAGTAAATCTCTAGAATATATTTAATTTGTGTCGAGAATTAGTTGCCTAGATAAATCGACTAAACTATAATGTAACTTATGTTTTTATAATAATATATTTTAAATAATATTTGTATTTAAATAAATTAAAAAAAAATGCAAAAGGATTAATTTTTAACCGAGTTTTTGACACCTTAGGTTCCATTGTTCCAATTTAGGCAATGATCCCTATTGTTTCTATTAAATTTAATATAGCCTATAGCACTGAGTAAAGATGTAGATTTCCATTGGTAAAATATTTTTTATAAACGGGCCAGAAGTTATTGCGTGAATATTATAATATTAGTTTAGATTACGCTGCGTAATGTGTATGTTATTATTTATAAATGTTTTGACATGATAATCTATTTTTACAACACACTTGCCCATAAATGAGTTCTAATTTCATCGTAATCAGCATATGATGACACCTATAATCAAACTGTGACTTTTTAATTACAATTACTCAAAGTAAAGTTTTTTTAGGTTGAGTTGCTTTGTTCTTCAAAAAGTTTCAATACAAAAAAGATCGTGTTCAATAGAACAAATTAATTAAAGTACACATTGTTCGCTAATTTCAGGCAATTTAATAATAAAATAAATAATCTGAACTTGTACGTGTTAAAAAATAAAACATTCTCTCAACTATAACTTTTGTTTTCTTTGTAATAAAGCAAAAATTGTATTCCACATTTTGTAAGTGACTAAAAAACGCTATCCACAGGAAGCAAAAAAAAGAAACTCATTTTTTTATCTGTGGCTGATTGCCGTTGTTAGTTGCGCGCGCATAATATGACAACTGATTATTTTTTCCGCCAAAACGAAAAAAAATTCATGACTCGTTTTCACTGTTGAAATGATTTTTATTGTCATTTTATTCACATTTGTGTTGAAAAACGTCGTATGATACTATTATCTTTAGTGAAGAACCATACATCTATTACAGCAATGCAGATAAAACAACATGAAGGTCTCAGAAATACGGAACGGAATACGGAATATCGAAATACTTAAAAAAATACTGAACTTTGGGAGACGAGACATCGCACAGCAACTAGAGCTGCTAATATATCGCATTGGTCAAAATTCATTGAAATGCAAATCCGTTTTTATATTATCACTCTCACAGCGCAATATCATTTTTGTCTATCGCACCAGCCTTTTTTCGAAAGCCCATTGCTTAGCTCACATTTCATCATAAGCATTTCGCTATCGCTATAAGTATTAATCATATTGTGATGCGCCAAAATCATTAAGAATAATCTAAGTTGTGCAGAGCCATACTATGTCCTCTTTATATATACAGGCTTTGTCCTCATGGCTTTCTTTGGGGAACTGAAAAAAAACTTTAAAATCATAGCTAGCAGCCCACATTATGTTCGCACAGTTGGGACTCTTACAAAAAGAGAGACAAGTACATAACCCACCACACTGGTCAAATATAGGTTAGCAGATGAAAACGTATATATTTATTTAGTCTTAATTATTTGTGAACTGTTGTTTTAAGAACAGTAAAGAGTGCCTAAAATGAAAAACAACAAATAAAAAACCGCATGAGAAATCTCGCCAGCGTCGCACAGCTATATATTTCCAGCCGAATTTCAAACAAGTTAAAGTACAAACACGGTTCCAATTGGACCCTATTTGCTAAAGTCATTAGGAGTTTTGGAACTTGACTAGGTTCTAGACTTACCTTTTATATTCATAGTCTTCGTTCTAATTCATTATCTTTATTATTCACGCTGAGTAACACTACGCATAGCACAAGCGACTTATTACAAGTCTCTTGCGCTCTCTGTGCGTATAAATTTCAATTGATTTCAATTCAGTTTTCAGCAGTAATTTAGTCATTATCGATATGTCAATTTAACACATAAGCGCCGAAAAATAGTGGAGAGATCACATAAACTGGTGTTGGAAATAGGTTGTCCTGTTATTTTATTATGGAAACTTCATCCCCCTAACTTGTGTACGGTATGCATTCACTGATTAAGTTCCTTGACGATGAACATTAACCTAACTTAGACGATTATTATGAAAATCGTAATGATCGTAGCAATAAGGTTCCTAACGTAAGAGTAACAAGCCAACCTAGACGATTACGAAAGTCCTAATGATCGTAGCAATAACGTTTATAATATAAGGTTAACTTAACACAAGCCAACCTAGACGATTATGAAAGTCCTAATGATCGTAGCAATAAGGTTCATAATGTGTATAGGTAAGTGCATACCCGGCGTGTTTATTCCCAGCACTGGCGGAGCGTTGCAGCTTGGCGGTGGGGCGGTTCTCTTTGTCGCGGCGGGCGGCGGGGGCAGCGGCCGCGGGGGGCGCGGGGCGGGACGGCGGCGCGAGCGCGGCGCGCTGTTCCTCGTAGCGCGCCGACTGGCAGCGGCTGAGTAGCTCGAAGAACGACTCGCCCGGGCTCTCTTCAGAGTCCGCGCGCGCCGGAACCTCCTCCTCTTTCTTCTTACCGTCCGGTGTAATCTGAAAACATCACGACACACTAGATCACTTCGCTGTCTACTAAAGTACGGCCAACCTATCTGTTGAATGCAGCGATGGCACAATGATCGAAAAGTGTTGCCACCTATTAGAGCAGGGGCTGACACAGTGGAGTTGAGTGTGCATAACACGAGAACCGCATTCGGTATACGGTTTTGAACTCAGAAAAGCACGCAGATTCTGCATGTTGTTGGTGTATTGGTCCATTTCTTTTTTACAGGCCCTTAACAATGAAGCAAATGGAACACATGCTTTAGCATCATTATAATAATTGTTTTAGTCGCAATATGAAATTGTTTTTTTACGTTTAACTACGCACGCACAATTTCGCACGCTCAACTCCTTTTGGCGTCTTGGCTATATTACAAAATTAGACAACTTTGTCTGTGTCCTGTGGGCGTCGTTAGTTCCGGTTTTGGCCGTTCTACGATGAGGCGACACTATACCACTGAAATCTGTCACGGTAACGTCACGTGACGCACCGCCAACAATTACTGCCACAAACTGTACAACGACTCACCGTCGCACGTAACACCTAGCCTGGCTGTGTAATGAAGAACCACATCATCTTACCTTCCAAGTCGTAAGACGTAGATCTTGCGTGGGTACCCACTGAGATATTTATTTATTCATTTAATGAGCACACAAAACAGAATGTAATAAACACATACTATAACATAAGAGTATACTGTACAGAACTGTATTACATTTCAAACCATGTGGGCCTAGACACGATATGTGTTTAGAGGTTTAATAATAATATTACTAAATTAGAGGTAATACATAGGTAAAGAAAATTAGGCCAACAGATCTGAACTTAAAACTAACATGCTTTAAAACAGTAGATAAATAAGATATAAACATAGAACATACAACACAACAGATAAGTACATAAACACTGTGAAACCACTAACTAGCCACATTTCAAATTTAGAAGAGAGAAAACTTTACAAAACACAATAAAGGTTCCCCATTAAGATAAAATGTGTACTGTAATATGTATTGTGTTGTTACTAAAAGGCTTCGGCGGCATCTCGCCTGACGTGTAGCGACGATGTTTTAGACGATGAACAGCGCTGATATCTCATTACAATCCGTCGTTTATATTACAACACCGCCAATATGCATTCATATATTACAGGGCGAACAAAAATTAATTATACATATACAAAAAAATGTATATTGTTGTGTTATTTTTGAAGACTTCTTTTGGCGCACCACACACAGGTTTCGTAAGCTGTGAATTAAGTTCAAGCGTCACGTTCGTATATGAAAAAAATCTTCGGGTAAACTCGGGATTCGCCATCTCACAACGGCCACGCCCGCCGGTTTCGCCCGCGTAGTTTCCAAAGTGAGCAATCACATTGTGAGTTAAAAGTTTTCACTTTTATCTGCAGTTCCTATGACTGCCAATACTTTTTTTTTTTTACGACATTCTTATGCTTTTATATAAACGATGAACCGTCACTATCGAGGTGTAAAGACGTCTGGAAAATTTTGTTCTTAAATTAAATAAGACCGAAAATTAGAAGGTCCTTGTACTACAGCATTCAATAAAAGCGAAAATTAGAATTTCTTGTACTACAGCAATAAATAAAAGCGAAAATTAGAATTCCTTGCACTAGAGCAATAAATAAAAGCGAAAATTAGAATTCCTTGTACTACAACAATAAATAAAAGCGAAAATTAGAATTCCTTGTACTTACTACAGCAATAAATAAAAGCGAGAATTAGAATTCCTTATACAACAGCAATAAATAAAAGCGAAAATTAGAATTCCTTGTACTACATACAGCAATAAATAAAAGCGAAAACTATAATTCCTTATTCTACAGCAATAAATAAAAGCGAAAATTAAAATTGCTTGCACTACAGCAATAAACAAAAGCGAAAATTAGAATTCCTTGTACTACAGCAATAAATAAAAGCTAATATTAGAATTCCTTATACTATAACAATAAATAAAAGCGAGAATTAGAATTCCTCATACTACAGCAATAAATAAAAGCGAAAATTAGAATTCCTTATACTACAGCAATAAATAAAAACGAAAATTAGAATTCCTTATACTACAGCAATAAAAAAGCGAAAATTAGAATTCCTTGTACTACATACAGCAATAAATAAAAGCGAAAATTAGAATTCCTTATACCGTAGCAATAGATAAAAGCGAGAATTAGAATTCCTTATACTGCAGCAATAAATAAAAGCGAAAATTAGAATTCGTTGTACAACAGCAATAAATAAAAGCGAAAATTAGAATTCCTTATACAATAGCAATAAATAAAAGCGAGAATTAGAATTCCTTATACAACAGCAATAAATAAAAGCGAAAATTAGAATTCCTTGTACTACAGCAATAAATAAAAGCCATAATTAGAATTCCTTGTACTACAGCAATAAATAAAAGCGAAACTTAGAATTCCTTGTACTACAGCAATAAATAAAGCGAATATTAGAATTCCTTATACTATAGCAATATATAAAAGCGAGGATTAGGATTCCTTATACTACAGCAATAAATAAAATCGAAAATTAGAATTCCTTATACTATAGCAATTAATAAAAGCGAAAATTAGGATTCCTTGTACTACAGCAATAAATAAAAGCGAAAATTATAATTCCTTGTACTATAGCAATAAATAAAAGCGAAAATTAGAATTCCTTGTACTACAGCAATAAACAAAAGCGAAAATTAGAATTCCTTGTACTACAGCAATAAATAAAAGCGAGAACTAGAATTCCTTGTACTACATACAGCAATAAATAAACGCGAAAATTAAAATTCCTTGCACTACAGCAATAAATAAAAGCGAAAATTAGAATTCCTTATACTATAGCAATTAATAACAGCGAAAATTAGAATTCCTTGTACTACAGCAATAAATAAAAGCCATGATTAGAATTCCTTGTACTACAGCATTAAATAAAGGCGAGAATTAGAATTCCTTGTACTACAGCAATAAATAATAGCGAGAATTAGGATTCCTTGTACTACAGCAATCAATAAAGCTAACATTAGAATTCCTTGTACTATAGCAATAAATAAAAGCGAGAATTAGAATTCCTTATACTACAGCAATAAATAAAGCTAAAATTAGAATTCCTTGTACTTACTACAGCAATAAATAACAGCGAGAATTAGAATTCCTTATACAACAGCAATAAATAAAAGCGAAAATTAGAATTCCTTGTACTACAGCAATAAATAAAAGCCATGATTAGAATTCCTTGTACTACAGCAATAAATAATAGCGAGAATTAGGATTCCTTGTACTACAGCAATCAATAAAGCTAAAATTAGAATTCCTTGTACTACAGCAATAAATAATAGCGAGAATTAGAATTCCTTGTACTACAGCAATCAATAAAACTAAAATTAGAATTCCTTGTACTATAGCAATAAATAAAAGCGAGAATTAGAATTCCTTATACTACAGCAATAAATAAAAGCGAAAATTAGAATTCCTTGTACTTACTACAGCAATAAATAAAAGCGAGAATTAGAATTCCTTATACAACAGCAATAAATAAAAGCGAAAATTAGAATTCCTTGTACTACATACAGCAATAAATAAAAGCGAAAATTATAATTCCTTGCACTACAGCAATAAATAAAAGCGAAAATTAGAATTCCTTATACTATAGCAATTAATAACAGCGAAAATTAGAATTCCTTGTACTACAGCAATAAATAAAAGCCATGATTAGAATTCCTTGTACTACAGCAGTAAATAAAGGCGAGAATTAGAATTCCTTGTACTACAGCAATAAATAATAGCGAGAATTAGGATTCCTTGTACTACAGCAATCAATAAAGCTAAAATTAGAATTCCTTGTACTATAGCAATAAATAAAAGCGAGAATTAGAATACCTTATACTACAGCAATAAATAAAAGCGAAAATTAGAATTCCTTGTACTTACTACAGCAATAAATAAAAGCGAGAATTAGAATTCCTTATACAACAGCAATAAATAAAAGCGAAAATTAGAATTCCTTGTACTACATACAGCAATAAATAAAAGCGAAAATTATAATTCCTTATTCTACAGCAAGAAATAAAAGCGAAAATTAAAATTTCTTGCACTACAGCAATAAACAAAAGCGAAAATTAGAATTCCTTAAACTATAGCAATAAATAAAATCGAAAATTAGAATTCCTTATACTATAGCAATTAATAACAGCGAAAATTAGAATTCTTTGTACTACAGCAATAAATATAAGCGAAAATTAGAATTCCTTATACTATAGCAATAAATAAAAGCGAGAATTAGAATTCCTTATTCTACAGCAATAAATAAAAGCGAAAATTAAAATTTCTTGCACTACAGCAATAAACAAAAGCAAAAATTAGAATTCCTTATACTATAGCAATAAATAAAATCGAAAATTAGAATTCCCTGTACTTACTACAGCAATAAATAAAAGCGAGAATTAGAATTCCTTATACAACAGCAATAAATAAAAGCGAAAATTAGAATTCCTTGTACTACATACAGCAATAAATAAAAGCGAAAATTATAATTCCTTATTCTACAGCAATAAATAAAAGCGAAAATTAAAATTTCTTGCACTACAGCAATAAACAAAAGCGAAAATTAGAATTCCTTATACTACAGCAATAAATAAAAGCGAAAATTAGAATTCCTTGTACTTACTACAGCAATAAATAAAAGCGAGAATTAGAATTCCTTATACAACAGCAATAAATAAAAGCGAAAATTAGAATTCCTTGTACTACAACAATAAATAAAAGCCATAATTAGAATTCCTTGTACTACAGCAGTAAATAAAGGCGAGAATTAGAATTCCTTACACTATAGCAATAAATAAAAGCGAGAATTAGAATTCCTTATACTACAGCAATAAATAAAACAAAATATAAAGCAATAAATAAAAGCGAAAATTAGAATTCCTTGTACTACATACAGCAATAAATAAAAGCGAAAATTAGAATTCCTTATACTACATACAGCAATAAATAAAAGCGAAAATTAGAATTCCTTATACTACAGCATTAAATAAATAAATTAATAGTAAATAATTTTATTTGACATCAGTTACTGATAAGTTTGATGTGACTTACCCCTAATGGCCAGATCTCGGCACGGATTTTAGTACGACGTCGCGGCGTCGACGGCAAGGTTGTTTGCAAGCTGTGTGTGCGTTAGGGTTGAAGCTGGTGATTTGGTGGGAATTTAACGTCAAACTTTGACTCGAATTATCTCGTGATCTACCGTGCTAAGGGGAAAAGAGACCTTGGGTGATGAAGTCTACTTCAGTGTAAGAATGGACTGTTAAATATTGTTGGGGGTAAATCCACCACGTTGTATAGATAAGGGAGAAAATTAGAATTCAAGATATATAATATATCACAATATAAGATTGTTTACCTGTATAAGCGAGAGTTGTTCCATACTCTGTCGTCGCACGCGCAGCGCATTGAAGGGCGTGCGGTCTGCGGGCGGGGGCGCGGGTGCCGGGGCGGGGGCAGGGGCTGGGGCGGGGTCTTCGGCGGGGAGACCCAGCACCGCGCGCAGGTCGCTGATGTTCATTTGCGCCGTCGCCATGCCCAGCACGTCTCCCAACTACATAGGAGAATAGTTATTAGGACTAATGTCACTGGAAACAAAATCCCTTCAAACCAGAACTTCATATTGGTGGACAATTCACACACAACACCATCTGACCCCAAACTAAGCAAAGCTAGTAAAATGGCGGCTAGATAGCTGATATAATACTTATACTGTTGTAATAATGTTTGCACATTACTGTTTTTCGGCAGAATGACTGGCAAAGGTGTGGTGCTTCCTGACAAACTCTGCAAAGAGCCCTACCACTACTGACTGATGGGCGTTTTCACAAAAAAGGTAGGTAGGCCCTTCTTCACACTTCACCAAATCATTCTTGACGGCTGGTCAATCTCGAGATGATGACGGACTACCGTGAGATTTGAGTGCAATCCTCTGATATAAGTGAGGAGCACTTTAATGATCAAAGAGTGCAACCGCTGGTTTCCTTTTATGACTTTCATTTTCCATTTATGTTGAGTGAGGTTCTGTGGGAAAACGGAAGTAGAACGCAGCATACTACTGACCAATAGGCACAACACAGATCACAAATACATCTATGGAAAGCTCAGATCACTAATTGGGCCCCCTACTGTCTGCGGTCGGTCGCGACAACCGTGTCTTGGAGGGTAGCGGGATCAGTCCCGCTACCCTCCACGACTATCTTTCCGATGTAAAGTGACGGTGTGTGACAGCCCGGTGTTACAGTTATGCAGCAACTGTTTTGACCACGGATATTCGGGGGATATACCTTGATGCGAATTTAGTTCGAAACTTAGTGTCTCCGGTCTCCTCCCACCTAAATAATTACTACATAAACAAAAGTAATAATTACGACACACAACCGCATATTTTAGCATGCACACTAAGAATTATGATTGGGCTCTTTATGACAACGTACATAAAATGGGCGGAATATTTCCGTTTAAACAAATAATTTTGTCTATGTAGAAGGAGTCACTCAACGCTGACACACGTAACTAGGGATTGAAATGAGTGATTGGAAAATTTATTCGACATTTTATTTTGGACTGTATTATTGTATTTATTAAGTTTTACTAATATACAAATACGTAAATATATTTATATAAGTATAAAAATTGATACCCTGTACGACATGTATTATACTATAATAAAGAAATGTATAAAGTTGGAGTAGGAATCAGTTGGCATTTTTCAAATTAACAGTTTTACGTCAAATGTATACGAAAGTACTAGCAATGCCCCGCGGGTTTACCCGCGTAGTTTTCGTTCTCGTTCTTTTATCGAGATAAAAGTAGCCTAAGTCTATGTGTTCTTCCAAAATATAATCTTACTGTATTTCAAATTACAACTCGATCCATTCATACTTTTAAACGGAATTGAGCAAAATGCATCCTAATACTCACACGTCCAAACATTGGCATTTGTAACATTAGGTAGTAGGATTTACGATACCAATGACAAAAAAAACATTATTATTTTTTTGTTTTCTTGCTTGTACTGGGTAATCTCTGAAACAGCTGGACTAATTTTAAGGGACTTTTAATGAAAGATGAAGAAGATGATGGCTTACCTTTTGGCTTAAATAAACATCACTTTATTCCGGTTTGAAGGAGTAGGTTTCCAGAGAAATTACAGGGCATGGAGGTAAAACATTATATCTCAGACTGTCTAACACCGTAAATCCTAATGCCGTGAATTGGACTATCTGCAAGGAAGTAAGAGAGGCCTTTGCCCAGCAGTGGAACAATCTAGGCTAGTAATAATATTAACATTTTATTGTCATCAAGCAAGATACACGTTAAAAAACGCAAAAAAGTTATGCCTTAGATGATCAGCTGTCTGGTAGTGAAAATCCCGCCATAATTGGTCAAGCTGTTTGGTAGATTAGCGGAACAAACAAGATAGACAAAAAGTTTAAAAATAGTTTTTTAGGTTTAGGTACCACCGTACGTACTTTTATTTGAACTTAGTAAACAGTTGTTAATTTGATATTACATACAAACGCTCCAATTTTATTTCTTTATGATTATTATTAATAATAATCATAAAGTAAGTAAAAAGACATGGAAAAATAGGTAGTTAATTAAAAATGAAAAAAAAACCAACATTGTCCATGTAAATTACCAACAAAATTTTCGAAGAAATTTCACATCGACAAACTCCATTAACCCATATCTAACGCGCCAAAGCGAGTGAACGAATGTCAGAGTTATGCGGTCATATTAACCGTATCGAGAAGACACTGCCACGCCCTCAAGGCATATCCCCCCGATATCCGTGGTTTTGACCGATGCACTATGGGACGAAACGGTGCGTTTCATCTCATAAATCAATAACTGTTTTGTTTCTCGACGTTTTGAATTGATTTTTTTATTTGTTTTCTTGGATATCTAACACGACAACTATTACAAAATTCGGAAAGCTCGCTGGAATTGGGGCCTTTGAATTGATTTTTCAAAAACGATTCAGCCGATTTTTTAAAATTAAATGGAACTATCTCTGAGGTATTTATGACCTTTCGAACAAAAGAAAATTCAAATCGGTTTATTATTAGTAGAGCAATCGCGTAACATAGGTACATACACACAAAAAAAGCATAGGTAGATTGAATGAAAAGGAAAATCACCTCCTTTTTCGAAGTTGGTTAAAAAGTATTTAATTGCAATTAAACAATAAGTACTTTTTTGTATCCACGAATGTCATAATTTTTTTATTTTTTTTTTTAACAAGAATGGGTTCGCACTTGACCACCATCTCGCCTGATGTTAAGCGATGATGCGATCTACGATAGAGCGTGCTTACCTAGAAGAAACCGATTCACTCTCGATTTGAAGACACCAAGATTGTAACCATCGGGGAAAACCCACTCAGGCAACGCATTCCACAACCTAGACGTTCAATAAGTACAAATTACAAGAATCGACAATTTACTTTTTTCCCTCTTTCGACATATTTGCGTCTAGACTTAGATACAAAATAAACTAAACACCTCACTCAACACATATTTTCTTTTTCTTTTATTTGAAACTGTTTAGAAACAGTTTGTTTTTAGAAATAATTGTTTATATATATTAGGAATGCTCGTTTATAAAATATTTAATTCGTTTGTAATATTGTGAAAAATTATTAGTTTTAGCGTGTTATAATTTATTGTTGTAATTGGGAGTGGCCATCGGCTCCTGTCACACAGTTTTTAACTACTTCAGGAGCCTTTGGATTCAAATTTCTTGTACATGTATTTATGACAAATAAATTATTATTATTATTATAGCTTGAAAAGGCGCAGTAATGACGCAGGTTTATATTTTATTTTTTAATTATTTCTGAATAGTTAACGAATCTAAATATGATATTAACTCGACATCGGCAGCTATCGGTAACAAAGAAACCTCTACTTGAAAAAAGTTGAAAGTTTGGGAGCGATTTTATGTACCTACAACTAATTATTAACTTTTATTTACTACACTCTCGTATAGCTCCATCTTCCTAGAATATAAAGTAATCAAAACATCTTCAGTGCCATAATTTGTGTTAAAACCATTTTTGAGATGGATCGCACCGTTTGGTCCCATAGTGCGATGGCGTCACGAGACAACATGCGGGAACACGGCTAGGCCGCTTGGCGGTATGACTTAGTCTGGTGGGTGGTCACCAGCCACGGTCGAAGCCTACAACCGGTATTTAGCCACCTGATGAGCACCACGTGTGAGGTTTCTGAATGCAGGTGCCTCCGCACGGACGGAGGTGGCTCAGTCCCCAAAAATTCGTAACATAAAAATACTATACTCAAATGATGATGTCGTTGACGTATCCGTCAGTGACTCAGTGACGAACCTGGCTAATTTATATTGTGAGCTTTTAAATGGCGCAAAGTCAAATTTAGTTATGAAAGCAGTAGTATATGAGGAGTCTTACTTCTTTGGAGATAGCGAGGTGTTCCTGTGCGAAGTAGAGAGCCTTTTCATGGTTGTGTAGGGCTGCATGCGCGTTTCCAAGGGCCCAGCAGGCTCGGCCTTCCCCCCACGCGGTCGTGAAGGCGGCGCGCGGCCGCTAGGTGGCGCGCGTGGTATTGTTCGGCGGCGCGGTGCTCTCGGAGCAACGTGTACGTATTACCCAGAGAGTAACACGCCTGCGCCTCCACACCCGCTTCACCTAGCTCCTCTGCCAGGGCAAGCGTGCGCCTGAAACACGTACATAGATACTTAGTTTACCAGTCATTCTACCGCCACGCACCAATGATACGATAACACTGTGTTCCTGTTTGAAGGGCAATGTCTCCAGTGTACTGTGCATAGACAAATGACGACATCATAGACACACACATACTTCATTTTTGCCGGTTACTCTAGGTAGTCGCGTTTTCGTAATTAGACAGGAGACGAGACGTACTTGTAGTGGTGAGCCGCGTTTTCGTAGGTAGACAGGAGAGGAGATCGACGTACTTGTAGTGATGCGCCGCGTTCTCGAACTGTCCGAGGAAGATGTGCGAGTTCCCGAGGTTAGAGTTAGCGCGGCGTTCGGCCGGCTTATCGCCCGCGTCGCGCGCGATGGCCAGCCGCTCGCTGTGGTATCGGATAGCGCGCGCGAACTCGCCGAGGAGGTAGCACGTGTTCCCAAGGTTACCGCAGGCACGCCCTGCACCCGCGCGGTCCCCTAACGACCGCATCAGCTCCAAGTTCTCCCTGGAAAATAATGTCTTAAAATATAAAAATGTGTCATAATGTTTGTTCCCAGTGTACTCTTCACCAAGTTAACCGATGTTTACATAAGTTGGCGTATACATAAATAGAGGTATTTATTTATTTATTCAATGAGCACACAAAACAGAATGTAATAAACACAAACTATAACATAAGAATGTACTGTACATAACTGTATTACATTCCAAACTATGTGGGCCTAGAAATTTATTTAAATACAGTGGTTTGATGATAATAATAATATTACATTAGAGATAATACATAAAGAAAATTAGGCCAACAGATCTGAACTTAAAACTAAAAACTAACATGCTTTAAAACAGTAGATAAATAAGATATTATAACACAACAGATAAGTATATAAACATTGTGAAACAATTACTGTACAAACAAATAATAAAAAAAACTCATAATAGTATTTGCAGTAAGCACAATTAGTTATTCTTTTAGATTAATGTGTAAAATTTCTTTGATTTTCCTCTGAAATTGGAATAACTTTAAGTGAAAAATATCAATGTCCCTATTGGAGACAAAGACTTCGTTGTATTGGCGACTCATTCTGACTGTGGGATTATAATAAGATATATTATTGGTAAAACCTTACAAACTGAAGGTATTATTTATTACTGGTGTCGGTTACCGGCACCACAGAGTAGCCCGCGATGTCGGAGGTGGGCATCGTGGCTAAGGGTTGGAGGCCGAAGCGGGAGATGACCGCCGGTATTGGTGTGCGGCGCTCACCCTATCTATTACTGCCGAAAAGTGGTTTTCTATGGAACCACAGGCCTGACCTGTTGCGGATGTCAAGACGTCCAACACCCACATACCTAGTCACCGTGAGCACGATGATCTTGTCGGGCAGGTCGTAAAGTAGTGAAGCTGTTCTAGTCAGACAGGTCGTAGATAGCAGCTGCTCTCGTCAGGGAGGACATAGAGACGAATTGATCTAGTCAGGCAGGTCGCAGAGAGAAGCTGTTCTAGTGAGGCAGGTCATAGAGAGGATGTGTTTTAGCCAGACAGGCCGTAGAGAGAATCTGTGCTAGTCAGGCAGGTCGTAAGAAGGAGCGCTTCTAGTCAGGAAGGTCGTAGATATAAGCTGTTTTTATTGAAGCTGCTTTAGTCAGGCAGGTCATAGAGAGATGTTGTTCTAGTCAGGCAGGTCATAGAGAGATGTTGTTCTAGTCAGGCAGGTCATAGAGAGATATTGTTCTAGTCAGGCAGGTCATAGAGAGATGTTGTTCTAGTCAGGCAGGTCATAGAGAGATATTGTTCTAGTCAGGCAGGTCGTAGAGAGGTTGTTGTAGTCAGGCAGGTCGTAGATATGAACTGTTTTTGTCAAGCAGGTCGCAGTGAGAAGTTGGTCATTCAAGCTAGCATTTAAACATGACCTACCTAGGGTTGATGCTCGATACCGTAAAGCATAGGACATAGGCACCTGAAGAATAAGGCGTTTAACAGGACTGCCAATGCTAAGGCATGCAAAGGGTTTTTCAGATGGCTCGTTTTGACCATATTAGTCAAATAGGGAACAAACTAGCTTCGTAACCCTGCAGGCAGGAAAGCGTTTTGGTCCCTAGCTAAATCGGTCGAATCGAACTTCTGCCGCTCCTAAATGCCTCCAATGCCGAAACATACTGAGGCGCTGTCTCACGCCACAATGGAGAAGGCCAACTTGTTTGCATCTGAGTTTGCAGAAGCTTCGCCTTTGGATGTTGGTATTGCGACGCCTCGTACTCCATCCAACTGACAGTCCGACTATAATGTCGGAAATACATATTCGCCAAATAGAAGTTCATAAAACGCTACGTAATCTGGATGTGAACAAAGCCAGTAGCCAGTGGTGGTATACCTGCCCAGGTATTAATAAAGGCTTGTTCGCCTGAGTTGTCATACTGACGCGCCTATTTAGACTCTCCCTCCAAACGGGCCAAATACCGAAGTCGTGGAAGCTTGCCAACGTGCAACCTGAGACTAAGAAAGGTAGTCGTGCTGACCCTGCCAACTACAGGCCCATCTCGGTCGTGTCTGCGCCAACCTGATTGTGCGTACTAGCTACTTTTGTTTTATTTTACTTTCTACAAATAATTGTAGGTATTATTCCAATGTATTTCTGCAATCAAAAAACAAAGTAAACAACGCTTTATTTACTGTTTCGCCGTTAACTCCCTATCAATCAAGGAAGATTAAATATTGATGGATAACCATAATTGCCTTGCTATTCGTTAGTGAAATAGTAGTCGTGGAACAGTCATCACTACCTACTTTGATAAAAAAACAGCTAAAAACACAGATACACGGAAATGTGTAGATAAATATAAAACACATGCACAAACACACCAAAACCTGTATACATCGGCACACAGACTGATGCTTGTAATACTTTATGACGTTCCTCTTTCAAAGTGTAACACACGCGTGTGCATACATGTGTCTAGATATACATATACACACACGTAGACACCCTCACAGGTACATAACATGTGACGAATACAAATATTTGTTATGAAAGGATTATCCATGTTAGTAGGAATTTACACGATTTTTTTATAGAGGTCAACATGAGGGCGAAGACAGGGGCAAGAAACATAGCGGCGGCTTGCCGGCTATAATAATTACGAAACATTCGCTATTTGTTATTTGTACAAGTATCTACTTGCGTTTTGAAATACCCAGGTCTTATACAAAGCATATTTTTCTACCGTTTTTAATTGAGTTTACATGGCTTCTATAAATTGTTTTCGAAAGAACTCGTTGTGAAACTCGAGGAACAATATTGTTATATTGTTCCTCGAGTTTCTCAACAAATTTTTCCTGTTCCTTGACTTTTTACGGATTCATCAAAGTTTTTACAGGAATTTTTTTGCAATACCCATTTTTATGGCATCCTCGTGGACCTATTGTGTCGCAGTTAAGGCGAGTGGTCAATGCCCCACTCGGATAAAGTTTTACAACATTTAAGTACTCGTAATACATGGTAGCAGGAGTTTACTTTTTAACTTACCTAAATGTTATTATTTTATAAATTATTATGGAAAATGTATTTACCTTTTTTTATCTTAATTTGTAAATAACAATCGTAATTCTAATGTGCTAATAAAACCTTAAAAATATTTTTCTGCATATACATTTACACACCCTGACAGGTACATATGTCTAATAAGTAGATACCTGTGAGTGTTTGTGGTAGAGGAATATAAGTACGTGTGTCTATGTATCTATGCGTATATATTGGATACTCTATTGGGGATACTCTAGCGTATCACCCACACCTGGATTTAAGCTATCGAAAAACATGGGGAAGCACTTGCAACGTGCCAAAAGGCTCATAGGGAACGACACTCTTGCGCGAAACAGAGTCTTGAGTTCAAATCGAGAGTGAATCGGTTTCTTCTAGATAAACACGTTCCATCGTAGACCACATTGTCGCTTCACATCAGGCGAGATGGCGGCCAAGTGTAAACATATAAAAGTAGAAAAAAAATCTAGTCAGGCAAGTCGCAGCGGCAAGCTGATCTTGTTAGACAAGTCGTAGAGAGAAGCTGATCTAGTCAGACCAGTTGTAGAGAGAAGAAGATTTTTGTTTTTTGTGATTTGTGAGTGCAATTTATGAAAAAAAAATTAGATAAAATGACACTTTTTTTTATTTATTGATCTTATTTTATTGTGTGATCTCATTTTGTATGATTCCAAAGAAAATATATAACATTTATTAAGTTTATATAATCACTAAGAAAAATATTAGGATTTTGGTGCCTATGTAATGAATGTACCTTCAGTTAGTACCAATAAACCTTTGCCCAGCAGTGGGACTGTTGAGGTTAAATAAAAAAAAAAAAAAGTATATACAAACAAAATACAGTTAAAAACATCACTTCAAATTATCATTTTATAAAATAAGCATCTTTAAACAATGTAGTAATTTTCACCCAGTAGCGAGCGTTAGTGTCTGTATTTGCCTAGCGACGAACGCTGGGTTAAAAAAAATGGTCTATTCATGCAGGTCGTCTATCAATGCAGTGGCATTGATCTAGTCAGGCAGGTTGTAGAGAGGAACTGTTCTAGTCAGGCAGGTCGTAGAGAGGAACTGTTCTAGTCAGTCAGGGTCTAGAGAGGAACTGTTCTAGTCAGGCAGGTCGTAGAGAGGAATTGATCTAGTCAGGCAGGTTGTAGAGAGGAACTGTTCTAGTCAGGCAGGTCGTAGAGAGGAATTGATCTAGTCAGTCAGGGTCTAGAGAGGAACTGTTCTAGTCAGGCAGGTCGTGAGAGGAACTGTTCTAGTCAGTCAGGTCGTAGAGAGGAATTGATCTAGTCAGGCAGGTCGTAGAGAGGAACTGTTCTAGTCAGGCAGGTCGTAGAGAGGAATTGATCTAGTCAGGCAGGTTGTAGAGAGGAACTGTTCTAGTCAGGCAGGTCGTAGAGAGGAACTGTTCTAGTCAGGCAGGTCGTAGAGAGGAATTGATCTAGTCAGGCAGGTCGTAGAGAGGAATTGATCTAGTCAGGCAGGTCGTGAGAGGAATTGATCTAGTCAGGCAGGTTGTGAGAGGAACTGTTCTAGTCAGGCAGGTCGTGAGAGGAACTGTTCTAGTCAGGCAGGTCGTGAGAGGAACTGTTCTAGTCAGGCAGGTCGTGAGAGGAACTGTAGAGGTCAGGCCAAGATCGTGACTGTTCTAGTCAGGCAGGTCGTGAGAGGAATTGATCTAGTCAGGCGGGTCGTGAGAGGAATTGATCTAGTCAGTCAGGGTCTAGAGAGGAACTGTTCTAGTCAGGCAGGTCGTGAGAGGAACTGTTCTGGTCAGTCAGGTCGTAGAGAGGAATTGATCTAGTCAGGCAGGTCGTCAGAGAGAGAACTGTTCTAGTCAGGCAGGTCGTAGAGAGGAATTGATCTAGTCAGGCAGGTCGTGAGAGGAAGAACTGTTCTAGTCAGGCAGGTCGTAGAGAGGAACTGTTCTAGTCAGGCAGGTCGTGAGAGGAATTGATCTAGTCAGGCAGGTCGTAGAGAGGAATTGATCTAGTCAGGCAGGTCGTAGAGAGGAATTGATCTAGTCAGGCAGGTTGTAGAGAGGAACTGTTCTAGTCAGGCAGGTCGTAGAGAGGAACTGTTCTAGTCAGGCAGGTCGTAGAGAGGAATTGATCTAGTCAGGCAGGTTGTAGAGAGGAACTGTTCTAGTCAGGCAGGTCGTAGAGAGGAATTGATCTAGTCAGGCAGGTCGTAGAGAGGAATTGATCTAGTCAGGCAGGTCGTAGAGAGGAACTGTTCTAGTCAGGCAGGTCGTGAGAGGAATTGATCTAGTCAGGCAGGTCGTGAGAGGAATTGATCTAGTCAGGCAGGTCGTGAGAGGAGATTGATCTAGTCAGGCAGGTCGTGAGAGGAATTGAACTGTTCTAGTCAGGCAGGTCGTAGAGAGGAACTGTTCTAGTCAGGCAGGGTCGTAGAGAGGAATTGATCTAGTCAGGCAGGTTGTGTGAGAGGAACTGTTCTAGTCAGGCAGGTCGTAGAGAGGAATTGATCTAGTCAGGCAGGTCGTAGAGAGGAATTGATCTAGTCATTGATCTAGTCAGGCAGGTCGTCGTGATCTAGAGGCAGGTCGTAGAGAGAAATTGATCTAGTCAGGCAGGTCGTAGAGAGGAATTGATCTAGTCAGGCAGGTTGTAGAGAGGAGGAACTGTTCTGTTCAGGCAGGTAGGTCGTAGAGAGGAATTGATCTAGTCAGGCGGGTTGTGAGAGGAACTGTTCTAGTCAGGCAGGTCGTGAGAGAGGAATTGATCTAGTCAGGCAGGTTGTGAGAGGAACTGTTCTAGTCAGGCAGGTCGTAGAGAGGAATTGATCTAGTCAGTCAGGGTCTAGAGAGGAACTGTTCTAGTCAGGCAGGTCGTGAGAGGAATTGATCTAGTCAGGCAGGTTGTAGAGAGGAACTGTTCTAGTCAGGCAGGTCGTAGAGAGGAATTGATCTAGTCAGTCAGGGTCTAGAGAGGAACTGTTCTAGTCAGGCAGGTCGTAGAGAGGAATTGATCTAGTCAGGCAGGTTGTAGAGAGGAACTGTTCTAGTCAGGCAGGTCGTAGAGAGGAATTGATCTAGTCAGGCAGGTTGTAGAGAGGAACTGTTCTAGTCAGGCAGGTCGTAGAGAGGAATTGATCTAGTCAGTCAGGGTCTAGAGAGGAACTGTTCTAGAGAGGAACTCAGTCAGCAGGTCGTAGAGAGGAATTGATCTAGTCAGGCAGGTTGTAGAGAGGAACTGTTCTAGTCAGGCAGGTCGTAGAGAGGAATTGATCTAGTCAGGCAGGTCGTAGAGAGGAATTGATCTAGTCAGGCAGGTTGTAGAGAGGAATAAATCTAGTCAGGCAGGTTGTAGAGAGGAATAAATCTAGTCAGGCAGGTTGTAGAGAGAAACTGTTCTAGTCAGGCAGGTCGTAGAGAGGAATTGATCTAGTCAGGCAGGTCGTGAGAGGAATTGATCTAGTCAGGCAGGTCGTAGAGAGGAATTGATCTAGTCAGGCAGGTCGTAGAGAGGAGCTGTTCTAGTCAGGCAGGTCGTAGAGAGGAATTGATCTAGACAGGCAGGTCGTAGAGAGGAATTGATCTAGTCAGTCAGGTTGTAGAGAGAAACTGTTCTAGTCAGGCAGGTCGTAGAGAGGAATTGATCTAGTCAGTCAGGTTGTAGAGAGAAACTGTTCTAGTCAGGCAGGTCGTAGAGAGGAATTGATCTAGTCAGGCAGGTTGTAGAGAGGAACTGTTCTAGTCAGGCAGGTCGTAGAGAGGAATTGATCTAGTCAGTCAGGTTGTAGAGAGGAACTGTTCTAGTCAGGCAGGTCGTAGAGAGGAATTGATCTAGTCAGGCAGGTCGAAGAGAGGAATTGATCTAGTCAGGCAGGTCGAAGAGAGGAATTGATCTAGTCAGGCAGGTTGTAGAGAGGAACTGTTCTAGTCAGGCAGGTCGTAGAAAGGAGCCGCTGTAAGGTAATAAGGATTGGCTGTACACTCACTCGTAGTAAGCCAGCGCCTGCGTGAGCGCGTCGCGCGCGTCACTCGGGCAGCGGGCGGGGTCGGCGGCGCGCGCGAGTTGCTTCCCCTGCGCGTGGTACACATTCCCTAGGTTATAGAGTGCACGGCCCTCGCTGAGACGGTCGCCCAGAGCACGAGCGATCTCCAAATGCCGCCGGCAACACTGCACTGCCTCGGAGAACTTGCCCATCACCTTCAGCGTGTTGCCCAAGTTGCCCGACGCTTTCGCTTCGCCTAGCTTGTCGTTCATCGTCCTGAAACCACCATTTGCGTATTTTAAAGGCATGATTCCGAACTCGGCTGCACGCAGCACTACTGGTATGTAGTCTCTATCTTAATATATTTTATTACGCGTCACGTAGTTTGTCCGCGATGGACTTCTAAACTTCTTAACCTCATTTAATAAAATTTGCACACCGTGTGCAGTTTGATCCAACTTGAAAGATAGGATAGTTTTATTTCGAATACTGGGCATTTATATGACAATATCCGAGCGAAGGCGGAACAGGTCGCTAGTAAGTTAAGTGTTATTTATCATCTTCACTAATGAGCACCACCACCTCTTGCGAGGAAATCCAAGGAACCAAGGAATCCCTGCTAAAGCGATGAAGCCTTATTCTGCAATGGAAGCGAATGTAGCTATGTGCCTCGAGTTTCGTCACAAGCACCGTGCAACCAACCACATAAACGTTTTGTGTCAACAATTTGCAGTCCTCGAGTTTGGAAATGATTGTAGAAAGTTTAGTGACATGAAGAGATTACAGAATTTATTAACATACTGTAGGTGGCCATGTGTTTTGATATAATCTGCTACGCTCGCGCCGATATCGTATTAATACAAGCTAGACACCGTTAATTTTGGCCTGATACGCTATCATGCAATAAATGTCTATCTTTTTCCATATGCCTGGCAACGCTACTTACGTCGGCTAGAGGTTATCTGCCTGACGATGGTGAGGTCGTGCTAATCGTACATAGCCTTGTTGCCTATATAGCCACGCCGACGCGGCTTTCTTCCTGGCATTTGAGTATACGGACACCCATTATGTGGTACTTCCCCAGGTGGACTCTGCCAAGAGTCCTACCACTACTACACTACCCACGTCGACTCGAGGTAACTATTTCCCATCTTTCTTCGGACGCCTGGTAACGCTACCCGTGTCGTGTAAACATTACCTGGCGAGCGTGAGGTCATGCTTATGATACTGCATGGCTTTGTTGTAGTCGGCGAGGTAGAAGTATGCGTTGCCCAGCTGGGAGTAGATGGCGGAGAGAGTCCGCAGGTCGTCGGTGCCGGCCTGTAGTGCCGCGAGGAAGAACGCCACGCCGGCGCGGCAGTCCCCGGCCTTACATAGCCGCTCGCCTTCCAGCGCTAGCTCCAGACACATCGAGCCCCCGTCGCAGCTCTGCAATCAATCACCCAACTCATAAATGCAGGCTACACAAACCTTCGGATACCTCTCTGTAAATTGCAACTGCAAATTCAAGTATTTTAACACAAATGTAGGTTTATCACAATACAGTCAGAGTTACACTATTTTTTATAACAGCCATTGTTATAACTGTTACAAATTTATCAATTGGTTTTGCCAAAATGTATATATTCTCTTTAGAGTTTTTAGTTTGTGATTATGATAATTAGCTTATTTTTCTTTGATCGATTATTGTAAATCAAAGCCGTGGTGGGCCAGTGGCTAGAAAATGTGATTCACAACAGCATGGTGGTAAGTTGGAATTCTGCCAGCAACACAAAGTATTTTTCTAAATGAATGCCACTGTTTTTAACAATGAGGGAAAACATTCATTTCATCCATTCATTCATCATCAGCCGCAAGACGTCCACTGCTGAACATAGGCCTCCCCCCTAGATTTCCACAACGAATGGTCCTGCGCAACCTGCAACCAGCAGTTTCCAGCGACCTTTGTGAGGTCATCTGTCAATCTAGTGGGAGGCCGTCCAACACTACGTCTTCCGGTTCGTGGTCGCCACTCCGATGGAATCAAAGGCTTTCTCAATAGTCCACATACGCTATATATAGTGGCTGATTATACTCCTCGGTTTTCTGTATAATCTGCCGAAGCGTATGGATGTGGTCTATGGTACTATATGTGGCCTTTTCGGAAACCGGCTTGTTCGGGTGGCTGGAAGTCGTCATACCTGCGTGCGAGACGATTCGTGATTACCCTCTAAAACAACTGATGGGTATGTAGTTCTTCAACAAGGTGTTGTCACCTTTTTTGAAGAAGAGCACCACCACACATCTGCTTCACGCTTCTGGCGTATTACCGTCAAGTATGACGGAGTCGAACAACTTCTGGAGGACTTTAAGTACCGGTTTTCCACCCGCTTTCAGAAGCTCAGTCGTAATTCCGTCGTCGCCAGGTGCCTTGTTGTTTTTAAGTTGTTTTTCCGGGATATCTTCGGTAAAGTGTCGGGTCAGCTTGACTCTTGGGTCTTTTGCCATGCTATCGACACGTTGTGCTTGCGTAGAGGTGTATAAACTGTTCATAGAACCTCTCAATCTCCTCCAAAATCTTCGGAGGAGATTGAGAGGTTCGGGCTTCGACGACGTTACCACTATCGGTCTTCAGTTTGGTCAGCTGACTTTGCCCAAGAGACCGATTTCTTGCGAACACTTTCGAGCCTTTGTTCTGCTTGATTGCTTCTTCAATACTCGAAGTATTGAAGCAGCGTACGTCGCGTCGCACACAAGTAGAGATCTGTCTATTGAGCCGTCAGTATACCGTCATGTCAACCGAAGACTGCAACCGCTTATCTCGTCTGACCGCCATGAAATCTAGAGATTGATCGGAGAGCTTTTGGGTTCTATTTTGGCGTCGGTTCTTATATTCTGCCAACAGCATGAACGGTTTCCACTAGCCTGTCGTTTATTTCATCCGCCGTTACGCACTCATCTAAGGATTCGAAGTGATTTTGAAGTTCGAGTTGAAGGTTATCGGGATCTTCGATTTGAGCATAATTTGAGCGTCGGAGCGTGGACCTCATTAGATCGTGATCTTTCGAACTTAATGTTTAGATTCAGCGTGCCTCTTACATTACGGTGATCGCTGCCGGTCTTAGGCCTGCTGATCCCAGAGACATCGCTGAATATTTGCCGTTTAGTCGTCATAATGAAGTTGATCTCATTTTTGTGGAACCGTCTGGGCTAATCCAGGTCCACTTTCTTTGTGGCTGTTTCTTGAAAAAGGAGTTCATCATAAAGAGGCTCTCCCTTTCCAAGAAATCCGCTAGACGTTGCCCTCTTGGGTTTCGCTACCCATATCCGAAATTCCCCACTCTCAACTCATCACCGCTACGTTTGCCCAGTTTCGCGTTGAAGTCTCCCAAAACAACTGTGAAATGTGTTGGCGAGACGACATGTATGGCTTTGGAGATGTCCTCATACATGCTCTCAACCTCTTCGTCAGGATGTGTCGAGGTCAGTGCGCATACTTGTATGACCTTTAATGAGTACCGGTCGTTAATTTTAAGTACAAGGTATACAACCCTGTTCGACACACTCTCGGTCATTAGCACGTTGTTGACGAGAGACTTGCGGACGATAAACCCGACACCCCCTTGGGATTGTTGATCTCCCTCCCTCACGGTAGTAGAACAAGTTGCCGGATTCAAGGATTATCATGTCGTCGCCCTACGGACTTCGGATAACCTTATGATATCCCAGCGCAACTTGTCCACTTCATCTTCCAGCTCCACAATCTTTTCGTCAGCCCTCAGCGTCCGTGCGTTAAATGTTGCCAGGTCCAGTCGTTGGGTTTGGTGGCGGGGCGTCTGCCGGGGATTTAGTCACCACGCTTGGCAGGCGTGTTGGTGACCGCGGAGCCAGCCCTTCGCACCGATGACGCCGCTGCCCATCATCGGCCTGGTCAATTTAGGACTGGTTTTTAAATGGATATACCGCCATTGGTTCGGTCGTCAGAGCCTCGTTAGTTGACAGCAGGGTGTACCACGCGCAGGAGAGGTTGACATTTGGGGAAGCTAGATGTTTAGCGCTTCCCCCTCACACCCCTTACTTATATAATACTTAAATAGTTGTAAATAGATACTTATTATACATAGAAACA
Organism: Ectropis grisescens; assembly: GCA_017562165.1. Classification (NCBI taxonomy): domain Eukaryota; kingdom Metazoa; phylum Arthropoda; class Insecta; order Lepidoptera; family Geometridae; genus Ectropis; species Ectropis grisescens. Next base: position 6,540,957 of record CM029767.1, read on the forward strand.
CCCAAACACCATACAAATATTTAAATTCATTACACAAATATTTGCACTGGGTGGGAATCGAAACATGACAAGACACATGTTTGTTTGAAGCATATGTCACTCTATTTTCAGACATTGTATATTATTATATCATGTGATGAGTAGTGTCAATGTGTGTTGCTGGATTAAGTATAGCTTATACCTTGTTTCCTATTATAGCAATTGTTTTGTGGCTTCAAACAATTGGCTTTTGTATTAATTTTGACATTGTTTATAGGTATAATATGTATCACTAACAGGGTAACCTGTGTTGTGCCTAGAATATTGAATATGTTTTAAATATTTTATATGTTTTTTTAAACATTTAGTGACAAGCGAGCAGAACATTAGGTGATATGCCTATATCATCCAATGTTAAAAATAAATGCAGGTAATTAATTATCTGTTAAACTGATATTGTTTTTTTACTATCCATTTGTCCAGTGCGAAAGAGTTCTTGAAAGAGTTTAATGATTTTGCCACAATAGCGTCCTCAGCCCAGTACCTGTTGTAAACCATTTCAGCTGTAATCATTTATGTATTTTGTTTTCTTCATACTCTATTTTATTTAAATGAAAAGTAGACTTAGTTACCTTACCTTATAACATCTGCCAGTAAAATTAATGTCTATTTCATTAGCATATAGTGAATCATAATTTTCAATTACAAACAGACACTACAATTTCATTAATTTGTATAGATTTTATCGTTAATAGAAATGTGTCTTCTATACCATCTCACTTGATGTTTTACAACCATTTTTTACTTAGAATGGGGTGTGCTTACCCAGCAGAAATTAATTCACTCTGAAATGAATGACACTTTTCTAATATTTATATGTGCCTTCAGAGTAGGATTACAAACTGCAGAAGTTGAATAAGAAAAAGTAAAACACTAAATCTATATCATAAAATATCACGATTTGAACCTTAAAACGAATCTCCAAATAGCCTACTGCCAACTGCTCTTGGCACAAAAGTGATGTCATGATGCTCACCGCATTCCCACGTTGAATGGGAAAGGCCAACCTTTTGTAGATGACCCAATTGAACTACAAACCAAGGCATGGTAGTAAGGACATTACAATTTTATTTTTAATTTAATAAGAAATAACGAGACAAGCAGGACATGTGCCTGATGTTAAGCAACATGCCTCCCACATAACAGCACAGTGACACGCAGCTATTGGAACATGAAGAGTCCAAATCATTACCTAGCACTGAGCTCATCCCCCAGTGATAATTTAAACTTTATAAATAATCATACATAATTTAACCATTTTGCAAGAGCCACCGCAGTTTGTGATAAAACAATAGCCTTTTTTATCTCAGTCTGTGATACTGAAATATAATATGAACCTTGATGAAAATGTCACATATTTACCGAGCCAGACATCCATTATAAATACAATCTGTGTTACTTGATACACATAACTTGATATGTGAAGTTGACTGGCCCTGTGGCTTAGTCGGTAGTAAGTGTGCCAGTGAAGCCATGTGTCACGGGTTCGATTCCCACCCAGTGCAAATATTTGTTCTGTGTCTGGGTGTTTCAATGTATAATAAGTATGTTTGTCAACTACAATGTAAGCTATAACAACACTCAAGGACCTGTGCATATTAAGACTTTATAGAGTTGTTAAAAGGAAAGAAGAAAAATGTGTAGTATTAGAAAAACAAAAAGACAAATAAACAACTCTTATTTGACCACTTTTGTGTATATTACAAATGTTTTTACTCATTTAATTTGTATCTTACTGTCTACAAATGCAAGCATTCCTAATTTGTAAACAAAATAATGGATTTTTTAGAAAGTTTGGTCTGTATGAAGCCAACAGTGAAATATGTTGCATCCTTAAAAAATAGACATTATGTAAAACACATGTTTAAAACAGTTATATTTTAAATCTAATTTATACTGATGGTGCATATTAGATATTTATAAAAATATAACACTAGTACCTAAAAAAATGGCAGTTTCAAGTAGGTACATTAATTAAAAGTAACAATTAATACCAAAGTATTTGTAGAAAGTTTGTAGCAGTGGAAAAGACCATGTTTCATAATATACTACTGCCACAAATACCTATTAATGAACCAGGATAGTCTGTTTCTCATATACATCAACAATATCATAGAACATCAGTTTCATTCATATAGAAGCCCAGGCAGACAGTCCTAAGTTCTCAATACTAGGCCAACTAATAGGCCGTGAATTACGGCCGTAAAACAGATGAGTTACATATTAGTGATAGACAATGCGGATGTGACTGCTTCGGCCAGTTTCCGTATTAGGCCCTATGAAATGACTCATAAATCGTTGCACCGTACAATATTAGGTTTAAACTGACTATTTACGAATTGTTATCACAATCTAAATGACATACTTTTAAGTTTCAATTTCCATTTCCAAATGAAAATATTTTGTGTTAAAGTGTAACAAAAGAAGACAGTTTGAATACCGAACTTACTTGTGCTTCCGTTGAAAGGTTTTCTGCACTCGCGCTCACAGACATCTCGGAGTATTTTGTACTTACCACAAACTAATAATAATTGATTATACTTTTTGATAAGATTATCATACTTATTTTCCCGAAATTCTAGTTTTTAAAGCTGGGCGTGTTTCTAAACTACGAAAACAAAATTGGCGTGGAGCAGAGGTAACCAAAAGGCGACGGACTGACTGACAATCTGACAAATGACGAACTGACATAGGACATAGTGACATACCTAACAAGCTAACAACGTAACAACCAGTGCTTCCACTGTAATAATTTCCTTTCCCCACGCCTCAAATAAGATTTCCCCTTTTTTCTCTTCAAAAATTAATTTGCTATAGTTCTGGCAAAGTCAAGCTGAAGATTGAAATTTTAAAATTGCAAATAATCTCAATATTTAAGCTTTCATGCCTCATGCATCGAACACCATATAAAAATCTGAGGTGTACGAGGTTCATACTTCGTACATAGGAAATAAAGAAAATCTCTCTCAATAGCTTCGCTTGCGTAAATTTCGATTTAGTAATTTCGTTATTTAGAAGCGATTTTTACAAAAACAACATTACTGTGTAACACCTAATTATTTAGTACTGAAAAAAAAACTTAATATCTCTTTGAATAGGTACTAAACTTAGAATGATTAATTGTTTTATTCAATTATCTATTTATGGTTATTTGTTCTTATTAAACTGATATTTTGTAGTTACATTTTCTATAATTCAAGTAAAATAAAATAAAATACTTTGGAATTATGTAGTTTTTGACAAATATTGTTAATTAAGCAGTTTTTTGTACAAAAAACAAGATTTTCCTGAAGTTAAGTTGTTTTTGTAACAAAAAAACAGATGATCGTTATTCGGTGTCATAATAACTAATGTTGAAATCAGCAACCATATTTATTTAAAAAAAACCTAGCAGGTACTCTTGGATACATAATCCATAAAAAATGCTACTTATTATCTTATGTGCCACTACTGTTGTCTTCATTATCTACTTCATTAGCTAATGAGGTGGTAGCTTCTGATGTAGTAACAGCCCGAGGGATCTGCATAAAAGTTGTGACTTGCAGGGCTTGATAAATAATGTGTTAGTTTAAGCATATTGTAATATTTATGAGGATTTAATGGCAATTTTCAATCATAAATTGGTTGAAATTCTTCTGGCAGTTTTCTTTTATTGCGAATTTGTATCCTGTGCCATAGACCAGTAAAGTTATATCTGACTTGAACATAAGGAACATCTTCATTTATTTTAAACATCCTTACTTCTTTCAGCTTCATTGCAAGTTTTGAGTGACGTAAAAAAAGGACTAGTTAACAGCTGATTTTATGTTCATAAAATGAGTAGGTACCTATGGTTTACTTTATCCACAATAAATGGCGATGGATTTTTTTCTTCTGTCGTGTCGTGTCTGTCGTGTGTCTGGATTTTAGTCTTCTGGTATTTCTGCTGTATTTTTTTACTTTTTATTCCCAATCAAGCTAAAGTCCAGGGAGATAGGGAATATATATTTAATACTTTTAAACAACTTCAGTGCATGAACTAAGCAATAGAGAAAGTACACCATTACATAATTTTTGTTTTGATCAGAGCACCCATCACTTATCAGCACTAATTTATCAGAACCAATTCCATGGGTAGTAAAATATCTCAATAAAAGTGATGTGACATCATTCTGGCCTTTTTTGCCATCTGTTTTTTTTTTAATTTAAATTAGCCACTCCACAGACTCCGGGGTCCGTGATCTTTGTCATTACAATTATCGTTTTTACACATATCTTGGATAAGGAGAAGAAGAGGAAAATAGGAGGGAGTTGGGTACATTTAAAATCTAATTCTAGTGCTCGTCTGTAGAGCCGATCACTACCGGTTAGGATTCCGCTAGTAATCGACTCGACATCGAGTGTTTGCCTAATTGCCTTTTGCCATTTGCCTAAGCTGCTTCCTCCCGGCCCAGAGCCTCCACAACGGCCGCATTTCTGTCCCTGATGGCCATCTGTAGGTTAAAATCGTGGATGGTCTTCGGTGATGCAGCCCACGCTCGCCGCACGAACCGACCGATGGCGTCGTCGGTGTCGTCAGCGTAGTATGTGAAGGTCCCCGTGTGCCGTGAGATTGCCACTACCGCATGGGGCACGCTCTCGTGCAGCTTCATGTTTGCCTTGGTTTTGATAACGATTACCGACTCGTATGTTAGTCCCTGAGCTTCATGGCTGGTAAGGATGCGTGACCCGGTGCCTGATCCATAACCCTGGTTTGTCAGGGTCTCCTTCTCCTCTTGAGTGTGAACTAAGAAGAGGGTGTGTGGTAGGGTGTTGGGTATTTGCGCTCCCTTATATCTTCTCTGTTCTAGGGACTTTATGCGGGACGCTGAAGAGTACATACCGGAGTATATTTCCCTCAGTGCATATGCGACGTCCATTGGGTTTCGATGTGTGCAGAGCAACTCCTGGCTGATCTTTGTTACCAGGTTCGGGCGATGATACCTCATTTCGAAGAGATTTTCCCTGTCGATATAAGGCAACTGATTGACGTCTCCAATGAGGACAATTTCACCAACACCAGACAGCCTTGAAGCCATCACAATGGCTCCAAAATGGTTCATTAGAGCTTCGTCCACCATGAGGCGACTGAAACTTTCTCTACCGAAACCATTTACCAGAGCAGAAGCCATGGTTCGCACTCTGGTTTTGACCAGGTTTCCGATTCGGTGCGATAGCTTTTCTCTTAGATCTTTTGCTGCCTCAGTTGTTGTAGTGATGATGGCGTCCTTGTCCACGTCGAAGTGTCTAATCACCCATGTTGTTTTTCCGCATCCTGGAACTCCGTCGACCCACTGTATTCTCGGTACCTCCCAATTTTCCCAATCTGCTTTGACGTTTCCGTTCCCTTCGATGGTCTTGGCCATCTCTAGGATCTTATCGTCCAGCATAATCTTGGTGCATCGGGCAGTAACTACAATTGGGTCGTTTGGTGGTGTCGCATAAACAGGCACTCCCGCGCGCTCTGTCTCTCTCTCGTTCAATGTCACGAAGCCATTTTCTGCACTGTAAGCTGCCATATACTGTCCTGTCATGGTTCCCTTGATGACCCGGGAAGTGACATTATTGTAAATGGCTGCTACAGCCTCCTCGAGTTTCGCCTTTAAAAGGCTTTCACTTCCTAGCCTATAGGACTGCATGATGTTTTCGCAGGTCTTGAGAGAGTTTTGCCATCTGTCTCTAAGTAGCTATTCAAATCTACTTAATTTTTACCAACATTGTGGATACCAAACATAGAGCCACAGCTGGCGACTAAAAATCCATCTCCAGTACGAATATGGGGTAATGGCAGATTTTGCATGAAATCAAATGTAACACATATGCTTACTTTTATTTTCCTGTGCTTTTTGTTTTTCGAAATTAACTTGCCGCCGATAGCCAACTAATAGTGACAGATTTGATAACTTTTTTTACAAAAACTACACAACTGTAACCTTTATACTGTTTTTGCCAAATATCTCTGCACTTATGTAGTTTTTATAAAATCATTAAATTTTTGACAAGAATTTCCTCGTAGTTAACTTTTGTAAAAATTGAATAAATGTGTTTAGAAGCCTATTTTAAGTAGAACAAAAAGTTACTAGAAACAAAAAAATACGAAAATTGACAGTTACGTTGTTTTTGTAAAAATCACTCCAATTTTATTGACATAAGCAGCCCATTTAATGTTCCCACTTCTGGGACTCTGGGCTTTCTCTCATAAGGAGACAGCTAAACCAACCACACAAACAAATTATTCTTATTTATAGTAGTGGTGTATATCTTCGACAGTTTTTATGTAAGCATCAGACAGACTCGTGTAACGTCAAGATCGGTCAGATTTCATGCGTGAGCAGCTCCGAGTTGACCCTGAGTTGAGCTAAGTTTCAAATTCGGTCGATGCACGAGTACCAGGGCAGCAGAATCGCGAGGAGATATATTTATTTGCGCTCAATGCATTGATAAAGCGCGAGATGTGGCCCAGGGTGACATTTCACCTGGGCGTTACGACGATACGCTGGCCAATGGCATTGTTCCAAATATATTGTTGCACGCATGACGTCAGTCAGTGACTTTAGTACTGTTGGTCAGTATGATGCATCTCGGCTATAGCGGTGTGGTCTATTCCAAAGGTCGTACGGCACATTTATTACCTCCGTACGATCGAAATTGCTTTGCATCGTTATTGGCGCGAGATCTTTCCCGTCATCGATTTGTACTAATACATTATAAATATATTAAATATATATAGGTGGAAAATTAACACACCACACAACACCACCTGACCCCAAACTAAGCGAAGCTTGTACTATGGCGGCCAAATAGCTGATATAATACATTTATAGTTTTAAATACATACCTAGCCAGCCAGAAATGTGAATGCCAGTAGAGCCAGAAAAAATTTAGGTCGGCAGAATTATTTTGTATTGAAGCAATCAAACAGATTAAAAAACGGCTTGTGTTTGTTGTCAATTTCTTTTAAGTGCAACAGGCTCAAAAATGAAATAATCGCATCAATCCTGTGCTTAAAATCGCGCTTGAACAGAACGGGAACAACCTCTGTTTAACATACAATGATGCGCCATTGTATCTTTTATACGGTAATTTCTGTGTATTACCGTATAAAAGAATAAGAAACATCGCCATATCGAAAAAAAATTTGGAACTGATATCTGTATGGATAATACTAATTGTAGGACAAATTTCCTCAATATGTCGAAGTTTTTGTATTTGTTTACTTAGGTTGCACCCATAATTTCCCCTTTACATCTCTTTCCCTTTTTTATTCCTCTCTGGACCCTAATTTCCCCTCAAAAGGGGAATTTCCCTCATTGTGGAAACATCGTTAACAACATTTAACATAACGTTAACGGAGTATAACCAGTAACCTCACAAACAGTGTTTCCACATTGAATTTTCATTAGTCCCTAACTTTTTCTAGATTTATTTTGTCTCTAAGACTTCCTATGTAGAATTATCCTTGTGACGCATTACGGTCGATATCCGCTTGATACACTGGCCGTTTTTCGCGTTTACAAATTTGGCGGGAAAACGGGTGTCAGGTTACATAAGTGCGGTGTTTATGCTTCGGCATATGAAGTGGCGCCTGACTTTTACCCGTTTGAGCCATTTACTCTCAAGAGCGTTTCAAGACGCTTCTAGCGGTATCATTTATTTATAATTAATGGACTTAAATTGTAAGCTAACATTTTTGACACTTGAGTGAAAAATTTCGCGATTTCTCAAGTAGTCTTAACAACTATTACTTTAATAATTTATAAGGGATACAGTGGGTTTTATGGGTTAAATGTGTTGTATACGAAATAACAAACTCGAAACACCAAAAAAAACTGTATTCGATTGCATATATTATATTTTTTTATTTTTTTCCTTACGTCGGGACCATTTTCCCGCCAAAAATTTTGATTTTTGTTTTTTTTTAATTTTACGATTTTTCTATGTAAATGAACTTTAATTTGAATGTGGGTTACATCAAAATAAAGACCGGTTTAAGTAGACGCCATTAAACACAAATTTATCGTTATACCTATCCAAATAAAAACACGAAAAAAATTTTTTCCCGCCAATACCCAAAACGCAAATATAAGTTTGTTTGTTTTCGTCATCTTGGGTACTGTTGTATCAAGCGGATAAGACGATAAGTATTGTATTTCTTTTTAGTAAATTGTACTTAGCGTAATACCATGTTTGATAGACAGGCACCGGCCACTCGAGTGAAGGAAAAACTACATACTATCGAAAATCAATATGAAGATATAAATTAAAAATTCAATATACAAAAATATGAATAATTTTATCAATTTAATACATACTGTACTTAAAATAACACATATTACTTTGTTTATGTATGATGTCGTTTTGTGTACCAATATTAATGTGAGTTGGTGGTAATCAAAATTCTGTCAACACTACAGTCACGCACCCGTCTCCGTGTCCGCCGTGTCGCTAAGCTGTCAGTTAGATTCCTGTATTCTGACTATTCCAGATGCGCTATATGCTTCCGTTAATTTTAGTGTTTTTTTTTTCTGTGATTTATTACCGTCTATGTTGAGTTAGTTGTTTTTTTGGTTATACACCATGCCAAAAAAACGAAGAAGATTGTTTTGAACAGCAAACTGCGAATGTTGTGGGGTTGTAATCCGCTTGCGAGAGTAGTTACTTTGAACGTGAGTGTTACAATGGCAGACGGCTGTTGTCATCCAGTGGATCAAGCGTCTATACTTCTCTCGGCTTATATGAATCACAGTAGCTTGACTCCTTGCCTTCATATATTATATATTACGGTATATTTTGGTGACGTCAAAAAAATATGAATTGTACCTACGTGTATGGATACTCAAACATTTGTATAGAAAATGTATATTATAGCTACGTCTGACACGGCCATCAGGTTGCTAATACTGGCCAGTGGTATCATAGTTTTCGATTTTCCCCAAATATCCCTAAATCCAGGGTTTTAAAATAATCTAGGGATTATTTTAAAAAAACCAGGGATTTAGGTCAAGCTTAATATCAGTTTTTTTCCCTAAAATAGGGAAAATCCCTAAAAGTGGAAAACTGCACACTAACCACAGTTATCACAGAGCCACAGACTGCGTAGAAATTGTAGAATATGGAGAGTAGAAATAGAAAGATAAATACTGGCTACTTCCTTGGGTATTATATTTTAGAATGTGGGCTTTGTAAAATAAAACCTGCCGTATGTAGTTTATTAAATATCTCTCCACAAATCCTTACTTGATGAAAGAAACAAGACAAAATGTTTTCTTAGTACTAGTGTTGCGGATGGTTGCGGTGTAAAGTGTACGGTCTACTTACAGACTTACACTATGAAAATGCGTTTTGCCAGTACGTAGTTCGAGATCGTTGTTTACTTGTACAATATCACTTGGTGCTGTTTTTTGCAAAGCGCCATCTAGTGAAATCACTTTGTAACTTTGTGACTACCATTGCTCTGGAACCGTTTTCTAAAGTCGCGTCGTTGCGTTAGTTTAAAAACGTTTTAACAGATCGCGTACTTATATCATCTGTCATGAACCCAACACTTGGCCTAATTTAGTGACTCAATCACAGATCACCGTGAATACATGAATAGGTAAGCAAATTCAGAAGTATCTAAGGTTAGTCGACTGCAATCAAAAGCAACTGCATTCAGGCGGTCATGTGCGAACCTATAAAAGTAAAAAAAAACTTAGAAGGAAACAGTCGTCACTTCTGACTTTAGTATAATTATGCTAGTTTGTATGCACTTCACTGAATTCAGAAGAGACTAAATTCAGTCGATAAAATTAGGCAAGTAGGAAGCAGTATTTTAGTAGTGGTGGGACTCTTGGCAGAGTCCGCCTGGGGAAGTACCACACCTTTGCCAGTTATGCCAGTCATGCAGTTGCCAAGCAGCAATGTGCAAACATTACTGTGTTCCGGTTTGAAGGGCAATGTTTCCAGAGAAATTACAGGGCTTAGAGATATAACATCTTAGATCTATGGGGGACGAGCGCAGTGCAGTGCTAGGTAATGATTTGGACTCTTCGTGTTCCAATAGCTGCGTGTCACTGCATGTGCTGTTATGTGCCAGGCATGTTGCTTAACATCAGGCATATGTCCTGCTCGTCTCGTCACTTATGTAAAAAAAAAGCTTATACACGTCTCCTCAGAAAGTTTCTTAGTAAGTACCTATTCTATCTATAGTCTAAGATCTCGCTATACAACGACCTTCACCGAGCTGTTTATTGGATGAAAAGTGTTTTAAATGTAATTTAATATATCAACAAATATATTGCAAATGGGTTGCCCAAAAAATGTCAGTCCAGAATATGATTAATTAACAAGATAATAAGCCAAAATAATAAGTTATGTTCTATAGTTTTTTCTAAAATTCAATCAATTTTAAAATAGCATACAAAGAGTGCAAAGATCCTTCCATGCACACTTTTACTCCTCATTCCCACTTTTTTCAACTCTTTTTCTGTGATGAAAAGTCGCCGTTGTCCTTTTCTAAGTCTAGTCTATCAGTGCACCAAATTGTAACAAACTCTTTAAGTGGCTTAAGCGTTAGACGGTAACGGACAGAGAGAGTTACTTTCATATATATAATTTCATATTAGAATTGAAAACAGGTGTTCCTGATCATTTTATAGGAGGCAGTTGTAAAAGATTACCGAAAAGTAATACGTTTACTCCTCCAAAAAACTCATTTTCGCAGTTCTTAGTTTGCCTTAATCGAGCGTCCATCATGCATAACATTTGATAAGACACCATGGAAATCTCGTCGACTATCAAAAATTCTGTCTGATACGCCATTTAGCAACTGCGCCCATCTTAAATATTGAGGTTGTATAGTGCACTGTATTCTTCTTGTCAAGCCCTTTTATTTGATACCCTTGTTGATGGGATTGATAAAACCTAAGTTATCCGCCATTGTGTAGAGGCCGCCATCTTGGATTTTAATTTTATGTAGTACATTGTATTCTACTGGTTGAGCACTTTCATTTGATACCCATATTGATGGGATTGATAAAACCTACGTTATCCGCCATTTTGTAGCGGCCGCCATCTTGGATTTCAATTTTTTATAGTATATTGTATTCTGCTTGTTGAGCCCTTTCATTTGATACCCATGTTGATGGGATTGATAAAACTTACGTTATCCGCCATTTTGTAGCGGCCGCCATCTTGGATTTCAATTTTTTACAGTCTATTGTATTCTGCTTGTTGAGCCGTTTCATTTGATACCCATATTGATGGGATTAATAAAACATAAATTATCTGCCATTTTGTAGCGGCGGCCATCTTGAATTTATTTAAGTACATTAATTATAAATAAATGATACCGCTAGAAGCGTCTTGAAACGCTCTTGAGAGTAAATGGCTCAAACGGGTAAAAGTAAGGCAGCACTTCATTTGCCGAAACATAAACACCGCACTTATGTAACCTGACACCCGTTTTCCCGCCAAATTTGTAAAACGCGAAAAGTGGGCAGTGTATCAAGCGGTTAAATAAGTATCCCCGTATAGTTAGAAATTATAAAATTGCTGGAACAAACGTTTATCGACTCCATTTCAAGTGTCTAGATACAAAGTTTCATGGTTTTATCTTCAATAATATTGAACTTCCAGACTTTCACCCCCAATTCCACCCCGTAGGTACAGTTCGAAACTACAAAACTGCTAAAACATACATTTTATGGTTTCGTGTTAAATATCTAGACGTAAAGTTTCATAGTTCTTCAACAATGACGAAGTTTTCCATATAAACTTTCATCCCTTATTTTAACCCTTTCAACCCTTTTTTCGGAACAAAAAGTAGCCTATGTCCTTTCTCGGGATCTATTCTATCTATGTATCAAATTTCATCAAAATCTGTTGGTTGGTTTAGGCGGTAAAGACGGACAGACAGACAGACAGACAGACAGACAGACAGACAGACAGACAGACAGAGTTACTTTCGCATTTATAATATTAGTATGGATACCGATCCAGGAGTGGAAACCGCTAAAACCGAGGATTGGGCTGAGTGGCGTATGAGAGACGTCCTTATCCAACAGGCCGTGGTTGCTCTCTCTTTCTCTCTCTGTGAAAGAAGGTTCCGTGGGCTGCTTAAAGAAGTGAAAGCTTGAGAGAATGGCAGGCGGGATCGCCGCCTCAGATTTGGGGAGGGTCACCATTAGAAATAATATATATTCGCCAAAAGGAGGTTAGTAGAGTGATACGCAATCTAGATGTAAATAAAAGCCAGTGGCCCGTACGGAATTCCTGCCATAGTACTGAGGGTTTGTGCACCCGAGTTGTCTCCAGTATTAACGCGCCTGTTTAGACTCTGCAAGACTATGGAGCGTGTCTTAAACCACAGACTCCTGATGTGCCTAGAATCGGACGACCTCCTCAGGGACTGACAATACAGGTTTCGCCGGAACCAGTCTACCCTTTCTATCGAGAAACACGGGGAAGCACTTGTAGTCTCCCTGGATATCTCGAAAGCTTTCGATAGGGTTTGGCATGATGGCCTTTCTGGCTATGGTTTGTCTCCTGGGACTATTGCGTGGATATCGGACTTCTTGAGGGATCGATCGTCGTTCGTCGGATCAAATGGCTATCAATGCCGGAGTTCCTCAGGGGTCGGTACTCTCTGCCACGCTCTTCCTGCGCTCTTCCTGCTCCATACCAACGATCTGCTGAAGCCCGTTTTTTTGGGTATGCAGCGCAAGAGCCAGTGGGCAATAAACTCAGCTACTGAGAGAGAATATGATCGAGAGTTTGAACTTGGCCCTTGAGGCGGTCTCTAAATGGGGCAATGGCAAATTGGTCATGTTTAACGAAGAAAAGACATAGGCGTTCTAACTGGTTCCTACTTTTCGGAGACGTATCCGTGCCGGTTACTGACCATCTCGAGGTTTTGGACGTTTCTGTGTCATCGACGCTCAACTTTGGCACGTATAATTAGCCGCCAAAAAACTAGGTGTTCTCTCAAAGGTGCGAAGATTTCTTCGATTACGATTCGATACTCCAATTCTGAACAGTTGCTTACGTTTTACAAAGCACAGATCGCAAGCACGCAAAGCACGGATCGGCTAAGTATCAGCTGGAGACTCTGGAATCGATTGAGAGGCGTGCCAAAAGACTCATAGGCAATGACACTCTTGGGCGTAAAAGACTCCAAAGTTTTGATCATCGCCGCAAAATTGCTAGCTTATCGGTTTTTTTATCGGATACACTTCGGAGAGAGTGCAACTGATCTGCATGATCTAATACCATCTTGCCCTTTCTTCTATATGACATCTCGTATCTCAAAAAGTCGACATCGTTTCATGGTTGATGTTCCAAAAACACGAAAAGTAAGATTTAAACATTTTCTCGCCGCTCAGTCGCATTTTGTCGCTTGATTTATAAAATGATCAGTTGTGTGATATTCTTTAGGTAGGCTGCATAATGTTTGAAGAATCCCATAGGAGGGTGAGGAGGGTCCGAGCGCTCGTTAGCTATGCAAATATATCGAGAAGGGACCAGGTGGGGGGGAGGACTTCATTACGAGGACTTACCTAAATAAAATGTATATTTGCTGATCGAAAATTTCAGCAGAACAACCCAAGCTTGGAAAATGGCGACAAATTTTGTTCTGCGTTCAAAGTTAGCCAAATAAAAATACGAAAAAAAAATTCATAAAAACCGACCGCAAACTTAAGTTTCTTGCTTTTCGTCATTTGGTAGGTGTAATGTGTAATATAGTTCCCTCGGCGTATCATGTTTACACTTGACCACTATCTCGCCTGTTGTAAAGCGATGATGCGATCTACAATGGACTGTGTTTACCTAGAAGAAACCGATTCACTCTCGATTTGAAGACAAAGACAAACCTTCGTTTGAGACTTTTGAACGGGAACCATGAAACGATGTCGTTTTTGTGAGCAAGCAAGAGAGCTAGCAAGGAGAGAAACAGCGATAATCCACCACGCTGGTTCAGTGCGGGTTGGTGGATGACGCATGTCCTCGAACGAATCCAGGAACATGCCGGTTTCCTGTCGAAATTTTCCATCACCACTCATAAAAATAAGAAGGATTTCATAAAATTATACAATTTCCGATTCATTTTATATCTAACTAGATGCACGCCCCGGCTTCGCCCGTGGTATATTATATAGCACTCATCGGGATCCCGTACGTATCCAACGGTGAAAGAATGACTGAAATCAGTTCACTTATTCCTGAGAATATCGATTTCAAACAAAAAAACCTCTTCAGCTACCTGCTACGCCACCTGTCGGAAATTGGTCGTACTAACTCAGATTTAGAAAAAAAAATTAGCAAAGATTTATATTCAATGCACAGATTACTGAAATTCAATGACGCAATCTTTGACACATGCTGTCATATGTCATGTCAAAGCACGAAACGTACGAAAACTCTCAAAATTTTGTTACATTCTTGTTTCATGCTCCGCTTCAATTAATAGTAGAGTTATTTTCTATAGCCTATAGCCTTCCTCGATAAATGGACTATCCAATAGAAAAAAGAATCTTTCAATTCGGATCAGTACTTCCCGAGATCCTAGCGTTCAAACAAACAAACAAACTCTTCAGCTTTATAATACGAGTATTAATATATTAGTATAGATACTATTCAGCTTAGAAAGTATAGTTCCTGTTGTATTTTCACGCGCGTTGATCATCGTTTGTTGCGACGCGACGATCGTTGGACAGATCGCGAAGCAGTGTTCTTTTATGCCAAAGGGGCTTGTGTTGGACGACGCCTAACCGAGTAACATGCGTAGGTAATAGCAGTATTTCTATAGCAAGACATGTGACGTCTATTGATATACAACATTAGTGCCCATTAATACTAAAATTCTAACATATACTATTGTCATCTATCAGCCAGAGGCCTAGGATAGATGCGACCTGTGAGTGATTCATTCTTGCACTTTACGCACTAGGCAATCCGTCATACATAGCTGGTAGGTATAACTTACGAGTATGACACAAAAATCGAAAACTTCGTGAGGAAGATTGTGATTATCTCTCGCGAAATTCCAGTTGAATTTCACTAGAATTCGATCATAGACCTTTCCAAGGGAACTGAGAATACTTAGGGTTAGGAAGGTAACAAGACGGCTTGGAGGCACTCATGCCCAGTTTGTGAATGCTAATGATAACTTCTTTTGGCGCACTAAACATAGACTTTGAAATAAAAAATCTTCGGGAGAACTCGGGACCATAGCCATCCAGAAACGAGACCGGAAAGTACTCTACGGGGCGTTGCTACGACATCCATACATAATCTATCTAACATGCGCGGTCCGAAGGGGGGTCACAGGGACATGACCCCCCCCCCCCCAAAACTAAAAATCTAAGATAATTAAAAATATCTAATAGTATATCGACTATTTTTTAACGCGGGAAAATAACTGGAACGGGACCTACGCGGGTAAAATCGTGGGGCGCTACTAGTAAAGTATTTTTTGTTCGATTTATTGTATTTCTACTGGTGACCCCACCCAAAATCTGAGGCTGCGTACTGGTGACATCCTCCAAAATTCGAGGCTGGGACCGCGCCTGCTATCTAATCTTACTGCAGTTATCATATTTTCATAACATAATATTAGTAGGATGAACATTGGGAGTTCCTATACTAGACTTGCTACGTAAATTAATGAATCACCGTCTTCCTGGACATATGTTGTTGACTTCTAAACCACAATTAGGCAATAAAAAAGCGAAAAATAAATTAAAATCATTATTATAAGCGCTACTCACTCATCTGTTTGAAGTCGGTGCCAGTCAGGTCAAAAATTTAGTAGATTGATACTGTGCACGTGGTAAGTAGGCACAGGTAAGTAGTATCAATCCACTACCTGTTAGACTTGGCTAACACCGACTTCAAATAGATGACTGAATAGCGCTTATAATAATGATTTTCATTTATTTTTCGCTTTTTACTACCTATTTGTGGGTTTGAAGTCGGTTAATTTTTGTACGAAAATAGTTTATTATCCATAAATTAACAACAAAATGGCATTTGCACTCCTCTAATTAAACTATGTAGAGTAATATAGACCTAGGACTAGGACCCTAGGACCGCCAGAAGTCACGTATTTTCTGACGACCGAAATGTGGATGATTGAGTAGTTTTAGTATGTACTGAAAGAACACAAGACATGTATCATACTCGTTACCTTGCATGGACTGCCAATTTTGAGATATCAGGTAATAAAAAACATACAACGGAATTGAGAATCTCCTCCTTTTTAGAAGTCCGTTAAACAGATTATCTAGAGCACTCTGATTAGCAAAGTGCTCAGTGGATGGAGATGGGCCGCGATGTGGCTACAGAGGCGGAACCACGGTTATCCCTATTCGCGGTCGTGAGGGCGCAACTTTCGCTGCCGACCATCTTAGCAAAAACCCGTCGTGTAAGATGGAGGAGCAAAGAGTGACGGCCTTTCGCTCCTCCATTCACTGGAAGGCCTGGGGCGTCGGGCGCTTAGGGCCGTCTGACATATCACCTAAGGATAGGGCTTTTGGAAGAAGTGACGCACCACTGGTTTCCTGCGCGTCACTGGAGTCTAAAGCGGGGGCTTGGACACCCCCTGCTAGGTGGGCCCGCAAGGTCGGTGGCATCTGGTTCAGGCTCGTGGTGAATGCGAAGAGTGTCCCCGCGACTCTGTTCCCAGGTAATGCCGGAGAAACCTGTGAGGGTTTTAGTCGATACATATATCGATAGCACCAAGACAGTCACAATGACGTCGAGCACAACATACCCCATCATGTCCCTACATGGTGGTTATACCCAACATAAGAAAATAAATCGTTACAAATAAGAGTGCAGCTTATCTTTAGGTATCTTCAGGGTTCGCCACAAATGTTTGCTAAACCTCTTTTGTGCATTTATATACCTCTATATTTCCAACCTTAGTTTGTTTTGTGATTCCTAGTTTAGTTGTGTTAATCTCGAAAATAATTTACCAATCTGAGTTTTTTCCATCTGATAGCCTAGTTCACGAGAAAAGCTATACGACATCACCGTATAAAACTACGGCAAGCGCCTAGTCGTATCATATATCATTGCATCATGAAAAATAAGGAGAAGATGACGCGCCCTTGTTCGTGACAGCTTTACAAGTAAACATTATTTTATTGATTTCGTAGTAAGTCTCGATGTCAGATAGAGATAAGATAAGCTAACAGCGGAGTGCGACCGCGTGGGCCACAATAATATTTGTACACATAACAGCGAGACCGAGCCGACCGCACCCCCCACCCCACCCGTGCCTCTCTCATTGCCGAAATCAAACTCGACAGCTATCGATACGGGGCTCCGGCATGTCACTCACCCCCCACACGATAAAACCCTCTAGTCCCCAGAGATACGGTGCAGATTCCTGCGCTCGTCAAGACCGGCGGAGTGACTTGCAGACGCGCGGTGGTCCTCAGACCTCAGCCGATGCCGACCTCTGCGGTGTCACAGAGCATTGTAAGCCAGAGACATCGCAAGATGCTTGTTTATCGAATTATATCAATGCTGGATATTTCGAAACGGATATAAACGCAGAGGGTTTTGTGCTACAAGTATTACCAATAGGTACAAATTTTTACTTATTTCTCATTTTTAACCGACTTCAAAAAAGGAGGTTTTCCAATTCGACCGTATATATGTTTTTTGTACATACAATTTGTGCCTACTCTTAAAATTCCACATTTTTATCGGACGCATTAAAATACTTTTCAAATCCACATGGTAGTTTCTTAGACATTTTATCATTATTATTTAGCCTGTATCGATGCAATGGTGGTGACTAACTACTTGTCCTTTATTGTTTTCTGTGCTGAGCCGATGTTATCCACGCAATTAGTTCAGGGATTAGCGTGGTTGATTAAAAGATAACCTACCTACAGCTATGTAACGAGTTATATTAGTAACTCATCGAGTTATGTTAAAATTTTACAAATATGATAAATGCAAATTTGTTAGTATATATACATATATGTCACCGGAAAATTACAAGAATCATTAGTTGACCAACTCACTAGGTAGTTGACTAACTTACGGAAAATAGCAAACGGAGATTGAAATGTATTATTTAACGTACTACGTATTTTATTATCTTATAGTATCTTATTTTATCTTTGAGCAATATGCCCGTCCACGTTGTTAAATTACCAAATCAACTTTCAAAAAAAATGATTAAAGAAAATTGATCAAGTACCTAGTGAATTGATCAACTGACGATTCTTGTTATAAGGTATATTTTCCGGTAACATAATATATATTTCGTCACTCTTTCACGCAAAAACTACTGAAGGGATCTAGGCGACATTTGGGGCTATAGGTACAGAATATTAATGGGGCGCCGTGCCGCTAGTAATTTATACTTCTACGCGTCTTCTACGCGTCGCATTAATCAAGCGCTTGAAAGTAATGAGATGAGTCCATTTCATAATTAAAACAGTAATGTTTTAATATTAATGTTTTTATTATTTTAATGTTATAGTTTAAAAAATATAACATTAAATGCTCAACATCATCAACGGAATTTATCATAGAAATTTCAGTAAATACGAGTAGTTATTATTATTATATCATAGAATTTTCTGTAATTATAGTAGTAAAGTGTAGAGTAGTCTCGTCGCTTGCAGTCTCTGCGGCGGGAACCTCGGCGCGCGGGCAGCGCCCCGCTCCGCCCCGTCTCCTCCGCGCCTGTCAATATCTGTTACATTCTCGAGTGGACGCAGCCGCGCCCGCGCCGCCGTTTGTTGTCCACTTATGGGAACACACGGACCAAATCTATTGCTTTCCTGACACAGATACAAGTTTCAAACATAAAATCACTGTTTTTGTAAAGTGATGAACGTCCCTTAAGCCGAAAAAGAAGAAAAAAGACTCTACTTGACCATACATGTAAGAATTTGTACTGGAACAAAAACTTGGGGCATGCATCTATAACGAATTTATTTACGCGTTGAAGTACGTTATTACAGTTTTCCTATGGATATTCTTTTTTACGATGTGGAAAACCACGCATAACCACGGACTAAACGCGGACGGTCGCGGTCCATCGGCCTCGACCCACGAGTATAGGTAGATATAGAGGTATCCTTACCGACTAAAACCTCCTTAGGTGCCACCTTTGTCACATGTGACAGCGACGCTTTCACATTCTTTCGCGAGCCCTCCGCTGTCTGCCCGTCTTCAGGCCCACCTCAGGTTCAACGCCTCGCAATACCCATAGCATGCATGGAACATCTCAGGGATCAATCAGTAAGTGGGAGTCAGACGCCCTCGCGTCTAGACTTTTGGTCATCGCGACTGGCCTGATTTCGGTCCAGTCGCCTACCACCGTCTGGCTAGGACAGGGAGAGCGACGCATATATCAACGTACCGATATATCGGCGCTTCTTTTCTCTTGCAGCCTCACCACGTCTACCATCTTACGTAGGTAGGTGGTCACTCAAGGCCGCGGTGGGCAGGAAGAACTGCGAATTATAATCATGCTCCTGTTTAGACATATACATATGACATACCTACTCCTGTATGTTTTTCGCCTTTTGAGCACTCCACCTTGGGTCCCAAAGACCCCTGTTCTCTGTTCTACACCACGAGTGAACAAAATGAGGACTGTTACTTGGCCAGATAATAACATCATTAGAATAAAACATATCATTTTACAGTAGTCGTTCCAAAGGCTCGAACGAAGATAATTCTATTAGTGAAAGAGAGTTTAAAATCAATGCATTTATTTTTGGCTTTATCAATTACGAATAAAAACAAAAACTACAAATCTTCTCTGTTTGTAATATTTGTATAACTTCACATAAAAACATATTCTGTGTCTTGTTTTAAAACAGCTTCTTTTAACCTAACATTTATAATCTGTTCCCTGTAAAAACCCAATACCCATTATTATATTTTCACATTTTGCTATACCAAAATACAATTCGGATTGAAGCTGTTTCACATCATAGTCGACAGTGATTACCAAAGAGTTTACATATAGTTTATCTATGGTGATTATGCTGAAAGAAAACATCATGAGGACAGCGATATGTTGCAAGAAAAACTTTTTTGACGGAATTGGATTACTTGAGCCTCCATAAGAAGAAAGCTTCAAAGTCCAACTGTGGGAACATGAAGTGGTCAGTTTATGGACATTGTAAACAACAGTTGTATGCCAAACGAATATCGCCTTTATAATAAATAAGTAATAAATAAATATTGGTGGACAATTCACACACAACACCACCTGACCCCAAACTAAGCAAAGCTTGTAATATGGCGGCCAGATAGCTGACATAATACTTATATAGTTGTAAATACATACTTACTATACATAGAAACACCCAAACACTCGTTCGATTCCCACCCAGTGCAAATATTTATGTGATGAATTCAAATATTTGCACTGGGTGGGAATCGAAACCACGACCCTCGGCTTCGCAGGCAGAGTTACTACCCACTAAGCCACAAGGCCAGTCAAATGATATTATATTTATGATCAATAATAGTTTTTGTTGATTGTTTTTGCAGTTTATCTAGTCATGCAAATTAATAACTCAAAACGGTAAAAGATCAGGACTTGATCTATGTCCTTTTAATAGCGTGAACTGTTTGTAGAGTTAATTATTTATTTAACAAGAATCCACCATTTGGAATATACGTGTAAATAAAGAAATTTACAAACACACAAGATACGTGCAAAAAACATAACCCTTCTTTCAGTCGGGTAAAAACAACTAATTACGTTGCAAACGGTGGTGTTTTGTTTATTGATCGTGAACGTAAATCTCGCGTTACGAAAGGTCAGAGGCATTACAGAGCGAAAGATCGAGGAGGTCCAACGTCCTGTTTCGCGTTTGTGAGAGTGGTGTGATTGTGTGGCTGAGTGGTTGCACAAGTGAGTAATGATCGGAGGAGCATAGCTCACCTCCCAACGCGGCGGCGGGCGAAGGTCAACATTCCTGGGCCGGCGCTGCGCCCCGCCACAATAGCGCTTCGGCCTGCGCCCACTTCACCCGAGAGCTCCCATTGTCTGTCTTCAATAAAATACTTAATCAAATGGGCACCGCAATACACATCCACGTTTCAAACGTGACGATTGCGTCGATACGTACAGACGGACAACCGTTTCAACTGTTTACTTTAAAGATTCAAGGCGCTGTTATCTTATAAAGTATTATTTTCTAGCAGTGCCTCGTGGTTTTGCCCGTGTATTTATCATTGCCCTGAATTTCCCGGGATAAAAAAGCTAACTAATCTAACTGTGTTTCAAATTTCAACGCTAACTGTTCGGACGCAACACACATCCTTACATAAAAACTTTCAAATTTACAATTTAACGATTAAATTACACTACAGGAATGGCAACAGGCTAAATGTTGGTACATTTACAAAATTTTAATAAAACAAAACAACATTCTAATACCCATTAACAGTCCCATACTTCTTGTGTGATATGAAAAATCACTTTGTACGTTTGTACGAAGCGACGGAACGGAATGAATGGTCGGGCTTTTTAATTGGTTGTCGTTAGCTGAGGTCAGATAGTATATTAGTGAGGTCACTTTTAATAACAGAAAATTGCGTCTGTAAAACCTAAACGTACCTTGAACATTGCCGCAAAGTTGCTAGTTTATCTGGTGGGTATCACCCAGCGAGCAACACGGAAGGGAGTAGGCATACACAGCGTTTCCCTTTTGTCATAGGACAAGTCCGCGTGGACCTTGGAGTTTGATAATATACTGTGCCTGAGGGCGGGGCCAGATTTCTGAATGGTGCGTCATTTTTTATGTGTTAGTGATTTGGCTGTGTGAGTATGATCGGCAATGGATCGGTACGTGTAGGTTTTGTATGTTATGGTGCAGCTTCGCGCTAGTGTGCAACTTTCCCCTCCCGCAAGTAATGACAGAAAGATTTCAACAATATTTTTTAGCTAAGGCTACTTCCTTCCGTGCTTGCGCAGAAGATCGAGTTGCTCGATGCTATCACCGAATCACCAAATTGCTTAGATTGTGGAGAGGTAGAAGATGTCCATCATGTGCTGATGGAGTTTCGCAACGAAGCTTAAAGAAGATATTTGATACAGGACGACATATTTAATGTTGGAATTTGCAACACCTCTTTATCTTCACCGTTTTCCGATGAAGCTAAGATGATGATGCATCTGTATAAAAAGGTAATGGAATAGTAAATATAAACCTCAATTATATTTGTATTTAGTTACGGGAGTGACATAGTCATTGTATGACAAAACTCATTTTTAACCCCCGACCAAAAAAAGGGGTGTTATAAGCTTGACGTTGATGTCTGTCTGTCTGTCTGTCTGTCTGTCTGTCTGTCTGTCTGTCTGTCTATCTGTCTGTCTGTCTGTCTGTCTGTCTGTCTGTCTGTCTGTCTGTCTGTGTGTGTGTCTGTCTGTGGCACCGTAGAGCTCAAACGGATAAGCCGATTTCGATGCGGCTTTTTTTATTTGAAAGTTAATTACCGTGCGGGTGTTCTTAGCTATGTCTGGTTAATATCGATTCAAAATGGCCGCCTCCACAAAATGGCGGATAAAATATTTCTTCACAACCTACCTCAATATGGGTATCAAATGAAAGGGCTTAACTAGTAGAGTACTATACGCTATAACATATTTCAAACCCAAGATGGACGCCACCACAAAATGGCAAATTAAATATTTTTTTTCACCTAACTTCAATGTGGGTATCAAACGAAAGGGCTTGATTAGTAGAATACTTTGCACTATGACAAATTTCAAATCCAAGATGACCGATACCACAAAATGGCGAATTACATTTATTTTTTCACAACTCCCTTAATATGGATATCAAATGAAAGGGCTTGACTAGTAGAATGTTGTGCAGATAACAAATCTTAGGTAGTCGGGGGTTAGTCAAAATTTTTAATTTTGTTCTTGTAATTAATAGAGATTAAAAAACAAGTTGCTAGCTTATCAGTTTTTTATCGAATGTTTTTCGGAGAGTGTGTAGCTGATCTGCGTGATCCATACCCTCACACTTTGCCCATTTTCTAGGTACGAGAAAAAGCTATACATCGTTTCATGATTGACGTTCCAAAGAATCGAACGACGAGGTCTAATTCTACTTTTGTAATAGGAAGGTCTAAGATCTAGGCGGTGGAATACGTTCCCTGAGTAGGTTTTTCTCGACGTTTACCTTGGTGTCTTCAAGCCGAGAGTGGATTGGTTTCTATAACTCTTAATTTAGATTTGGGAAGGGTGCTCCATCGCAGGCCGGTAAGCCACATCGCCGCTTAACATCAGACGAGATGGTAGTGAAGAGCAAACTTATTACTGTGAGAAATTGTATCTGTGGTAATCACTGATTAAAATAAAAAGTAATGTATTTTCTCCGAGAAAAAAAAAACTGAGTTAAATTTAAAATTAAATTCAGAAACTCGACCAAATTTCATATGAATCTATCATTATGTCGTCTAAATACATGAAAACAAATTTTAGTTTTGTGTTAATATTTCAAAAACCGCCACATAGTTTTCTATAAAACTTAAATGGGACCTCTGGACTATGATCTACCGAACATACAAGAACAAAATTAAAAATTTTGATTAACCCCCGACTACCTTAGATTTGTTATCTGTAGAACATTCTACTAGTCAAGCCCTTTCATTTGATACCCATATTAAGGGAATTGTGAAAAAGGAAATGTAATTCGCCATTTTGTGATAGCGGCCATCTTGGATTTGAAATTTGTCATAGTGCAAAGTATTCTACTAATCAAGCCCTTTCATTTGATACCCATATTGAGGTAGTAGTGAAAAATATTATATAATTCGCCATTTTGTGGTGGCGGCCATCTTGGATTTGAAATTTGTTATAGCGTTTAGTACTCTACTAGTCAAGCCCTTTCATTTGATACCCATATTGAGGTAGGTTGTGAAGAAATATTTTGTCCGCCATTTTGTGGAGGCGGCCATTTTGAATCGATATTAACCAAACATAGCTAAGAACACCCGCACGGATATTAACTTTCAAATAAAAGAAACCGCATCGAAATCGGCCCATCCGTTTGAGCTCTACGGTGCCACAGACAGACACACACACACACAGACAGACAGACAGACAGACAGACAGACAGACCGACAGACAGACAGACAGACAGACATCGACGTCAAACTTATAACACCCCTTTTTTTTGTCGGGGGTTAAAAAATAAGCATCAAAATAGATTCACAATTCCCGGTGCTATTGCGTAACGTACATATAAATAAAAGTGGTCAAGTGCGAGTCGGGCTCGCCCATTAAGGCTTCCGTAGCAGCAAGAAACATAATACAAAAGTTCTTGTACTTCGTTGTTAATTTAATCAATGTTTTAACAATAGTCAATTTATGACGTATTAAAACTAGATATCATTCAAAATAATTTTCGCTGATAGTTTACATGGTAACGTACATCACACACTTTTTTTTTTTGACATTCTCTTATTTTAGAAGTTACAGGAGGGAGGAGGACACACTTTTTACCACTTTGGAAGAGTCCCTCGCGCAAACTACTCAGTTTAAAAAAAAATGTTAGAAACCTTAATATAATTTTTGATGACCTATCTATAGATACCCCACGCGTATGGTATTGATCAAAAATTTTTTTGGATTTTCAGTTCCATGTATGGGACACCCCTAAAAATTTTGTTTTTTTTTTCTATTTTTTGTATCAAAATCTTAATGCGGTTCACAGATTACATCCATATCAGATTTTACCAAGTTTCAATAGTATAGCTTTTATAGTTCCGGAGAAAAGTGGCTGTGCCATACGGACGGACAGACAGACGAATCTATATGGGTTCCGTATTTTGCCATTTGGCTACGGAACCCTAAAACAAATGTTAGTCACTTTTTATCCCGAAAAATAGATAATGGCTCTAACCACCGTCCCGGGGGTCTACCGCCTAACGTAAACTGTCTTAGCTTTGATGTCACCCTCTCTTTTCTTTTCGCTTGAATTTTTTTTTTTTACTTTTATAGGTTTACACTTGACCGCCATCTCGCCTGATGTTAAGCGACGATGCGGTCTACGATGGAGCGTGTTTACCTAGAAGAAACCGATTCACTCTCGATTTGAAGACACCAAGATTATAACTATCGGGAAAAACCCACTCAGGCAGCTCATTCCACAGCCTAGATGTTCTTATCACAAACGTAGAGTCAAACCTCTTCGTCCGTGTCTTTGGAATATCCACCATGAAACGGTGCCGCTTCTTTGAGTTACGAGAAGTACGATAGAAAAAAGGGCAAGGAGGTATTAGATCATGCAGATCAGTCGCACACTCTCCGAAGTGTATCCGATAAAAAACCGATAGGCTAGCAATCTTGCGGCGATGTTCAAGACTTTGAAGTCTTTTTCGCGCTAGAATGTCTTTGAATAGATAGAGACAGCAATAGCCAAGCTAAAGCCGATTTAGTTAGGCGGTAGAAGGGCTGGTAATCCAAAATAAGTACTAAAAGTTCACGCGATGCAAATACTGCCCGATATTTGAGTTAAGTCAGGTAGTTCAGTTCAGTTAGATAGATAAAAAATAGTTGTAACATTATAGTCCGTTCCACGAAGAGGTGAAGAAAATGTAAACAAATCAATGTCACTCTCAATATGACAGACCAGCATTTCTCAACCTTTGTTTTAGAAGATAGTTCGTTGTAAGCGTCTCTGTTTGCCCTTTTAGATTTTCGTCACATAACAAGGTTAAATATATTCCAATAAGTCCGTTTCCAACCTTTTGTCTTATTTCTAGTATTTTATAATTATACGTTTATTAAATATGTGGTGCGCATAAGTTTAAAACATTAATACAAAAATAACTTGGGTGGTTGGTTCATGGAACACAATAGTAACATATACCTAAATAGTTTTTATTAATATTAATTATTAAGTACAGCTTTGTTTTGTTATGTAGCACTTAAATTCCTTTTTCATTATGTATGTGAAATGACTGACTTTTTAGTAAACTTAATATATATTTACATAAGGGGTGGGATGTAAATATATATATATATATATATATATATGAGACGATCTTCTTAGCCTTCCATGGATTCACCGTGCGGGTGCCGGGTCCATCGTGCGGCAGAGAGAGAAAATCTGAGTAAATCCCGAGACTTGTGACTCGGGCGTACGTTTAAGGGCCCCTTTCTGACGTACATCAACACTCACCTTCACTACTCGTTTTTCTCTTCCTGCCCAGCCAAATCTGATATGAACCTACTAGCGCAGCTTTAGATACTCGTATATATATCCACATTCAGATCCGTATCAGTGGATGTACTTTTTTCACAATACAGCACATCACTAGTGTAGTTCTTACTACCTGTGTAGCTACCATTGCTATTATTTTGTCTTAATAAAAAGTAGTGTACCTATATAAGTGGTAACCTATATACTATTCCTTGCTATAATTATTGATCTACGTTTTATATTTGAACTAAAAAAGCAATCAAGTCTGAATATATAGCTAACGTGGCCCTTAAACTTGATTCTGCAACAAACAAATAAGGTAAGTAAAATGACAAAACAAATGGTGGCACACAAAATATATTGGTGGCACTATTTCTACCCGTTCTTAGAAGATTCAAATAGTTTTAATATTTAGGTGCCCCATTGAGTATTTTTTTAATAAGAGTGGTAGGTGTAATTCATTCAAAAATTAATTTCTACTGCGTTAGATGCTGTTGCAATTAATTTTAAAACGTATCGAATACTGAGTAGTGATTTCATCTATCCTAATATAAAAGTTTTACATCCAAACAAATTTGTTAATGAGCGTTCTGTTTTTACATTAAGTTTTTTTTACATTTATTATTTTAACATTAAGTTATTGCTCGGCTTAGGTGGTTTTGTCACGCCAATACGCAGATGCAGTGCCTGGTTCTAATCTCACGCGCACCTCTGCTTTTTCGAATTCATGAGCGTAATGCTTTAGCAGCATTACGCTCATGAAAGAAAACACCTTTAGCAAATTGGTATGCTCCTAAAAATTTTCGAGGTCAGAGAGGTTTGTCATCCGCCACCAACACGGAAGAATTATAGCCCCAGCAAAGAACTTTTAGTGGGTCGCTTATGTGAGCAGCGTCCCGCAAATTTACCGCTTAGATCCCTTTTCCGTAATTTTCCCTCCATAAAAATAAACTTATACCTATGCTTTCCAGATCATAATCTAACCGTGTTCCGCGTTTAAACCTGAGCCGTTGAGCTGTTACATCTTGATAGAGCAACGTACATCTAAACTTTTGCACTTATAATAAGGATAAGTAGATTTTCTTGCGAATAAATATACATTATTTAGTGGTTCATTAGGTAAACGTCTTATAATTTACGTGCAAAAATTAATGGTATGATAAATATATCAGAAACATGCGTATACTTAAGTGAAGTGAGATCAAAGTTCAGTATTATGATATTATATGCCTTGTTTGTTGACTTCAACGACTAAAGAATAGAGATCTAAATGGTCTTAAATGGTCAGTTCTAAAATCTATTTATAGTAACATAGACTAGTTTTAAATACTTAAAATATGATTTGTTTTTATAATTAATGATAATTATTGTGTGTGAATTGTCCACCAATATATTATATATATTATTATTAAAAGCAGTCAACTTGGCTGGTTTTAATATCATAATATTGAACTTGTTTTTCACTTCACATTTATGTTTTGATGGGAATCGCAGTTTGAGAAACATAGATCAAATTGCCACTGTTTAAAACTGTATCTACCACATTCTACTATTACTATTTATAACTTTCAAGATAAGTTAATAAATCGTTATTTGATCAATACAAATTCAAGTATGTTGTATTTAAGATCACAGTAAAGTCGAATCATATTTGTGAAAAATATTTTAAGACAGTTTTAGAAAAATACTAAGGTTAAACGATTTTTATGTTATGGTAGCACCTTTGTTTACATTTTCTACACCTCTTCGTGGAACGGACTATAGTTTACCCGCATTGTATTTTGTAAAAAATTGTTAGATGTTTTTAGGCTAGATCATAAATACAAAGTTGTTTGCCGTTGTTTGAAAGTTGTTTTTTTTGTTTGTTAGATTAAAAGTAGTTGTTCACCAGTTTAGCTACATTGTGTGTTATACATATTTGTAAATAAAGCTAGGTTTTTTTGTATATTTTCTTTTTGTTAGATTAAACTGATAATTTAACGTTTATATTCAATTTTATTATTGTATTAGTGGTTCAATTAAGACTCAAATGGTTAACAGAGTTTAGTAAGTTAATAATTGAAGGGTGCCTCCCTGGCTCGTTTGTTAAGATCAGGCCCTAAACAACTTTTATTTCGTATTTTTCACCTACCCGCTTGATACACTGGCCGTTTTTCGCGTTTACAAATTTGGCGGGAAAACGGGTGTCAGGTTACATAAGTGCGGTGTTTATGCTTCGGCATATGAAGTGGCGCCTTACTTTTACCCGTTTGAGCCATTTACTCTCAAGAGCGTTTCAAGACGCTTCTAGCGGTATCATTTATTTATCATTAATGTACTTAAATTGTAAACTAACATTTTTGACACTTGAGTAAAAATTTTCGCGATTTCTCAAGTAGTCTAACAACTATTACTTTAATAATTTATAAGGGAGACAGTGGGTTGTATACGAAATAACAAACTCGAAACACCAAAAAAACTGTATTCGATTGTACAAATTATATTTTTTTAATTTTTTTCCATACGTCGGGACCATTTTCCCGCCAAAAATTTTGATTTTTGTATTTTTTTTAATTTCACGATTTTTCTATGTAAATGAACTCTAATTTTAATGTGGGTTATATCAAAATAAAGACCGGTTTAAGCAGACGCCATTAAACACAAATTTATCGGTATATCTTCCCAAATAAAAACACGAAAATTTTTTTTTCCCGCCAAAACCCAAAACGCAAATATAAGTTTGTCATCAACCAAGTTTTTGGATACTATATTACACGCCGGTGTATCAAGCGGCTACTAAATACTTACGTAGAAGTCGAAGAAATAGTTTTGTTGAACTACTCGTAATTTTAAGTTTTTTAATGATAAGTTTCTTGATGAGAAATAAATTCTTTAACCAGAAGTCAGGACGTGTGTCTTTCTACGAAAAACGTAATTTTGAAATAAACTCGCGACTTTCCTTCTCCGGTTCTACTTCGATCCGCCGCGCCGTTTCGTCCGTTTAAAAGCGTCCACACACGAGTCCTAAAATCAGAGGAAATGACATAAAAGTAGTGGGGCGGATCCTACATTGCAACATTAATCACCAATCATATCCTACATGTAGATGTAGGCTCCGCCCCACTACTTTTACGTCATTTCCTCTGATTTTAGGACTCGTGTGTGGACGCTTTTAGTGTAGTAGGCTTAGAACATTTAAACGTCAAACAATGTTCGATCGGAACTGATCGGAACCAAATAGAACCGGAATAGTAAAGTCACGAGTTTATTTCGAAATTACGTTTTTCTAGAAAGAGAGAAGACGTCCAGATCATTGATACTATCGTCGCGACGTTTGTGATGTCTGGCTCAAACAAAACTCAAAGAAACAAAAATGTGTTTAATTATTGTTTTAGAATACAAAGGTATTTTATAAGACGTCACGCTTCAATGACGCAGTGATTCGACAGGATTATTCGAGTGGAGATATGACGTCACAGAATGACACAGGTAAATCGTTTGTGATGACGTAGCCGAAACCGCGGGAAGTGATTCTTCTAACATTGTAATCGTGAAAGTTGGTATGTTTCAATTATTACTCTTTCACGCAAAAATTTATCTGGATGACATTTTGTACGGAGATCGATCAAGAAAAGAAAAAGCAAGTGAAACCGCATTGCTATTCTAGCCAAGTCAAAGTTATAAATAATAAAAAAAAGTAGGATAGACATACCACAAACGCGACTTTTTTTTAAAATTTAATTAACCACTCCACAGACTCCGGGTTCCGTGATCTTTGTCATTACAATTTTCTTTTTTTACACTTTTCTTGGATAAGGAGAAGAAGAGGAAAATAGGGGGGTGTAGGGTACATTTCAAATCTAATTCTAGTGCTCGTATGTAGAGCCGATCTCTACTGGTTGGGATTCCGCTAGTAATCGACTCGAATATCGAATATACATCGCCGACTTCCATATATGAATTAACTTCATTTTACGTGTCATAATTTTCCGAATTACGTATTTACCTTCATAATTAAAGCCAGTGCTTTATGGGTGAAGGAAAACATCGTGAGTAAACAGTAATTTTCCAAAAAATACATCTTTTGAGTATCAACGACATTTGCCAACCCAGACTGGGTAAGCGTGGCGAATTCTGGCTTTTTCTTTCTCCATGTCGGAGAAAACTCCGCGTCCCAGCATTGGGCTCATTTAGTAGGTTGCTTTTGCTTTATGCTAGGTATGTATTTTTACTATCAAACGATTACATAATACATAGAAACACCCAAGACAAACATCCGCCATTTGTCACACAAAACGTTTATGTGGGAACCGAACCCATAATCTTCAGTTCATTGAGCAGACTAACTACAAACCGAGCTACAAGGCCAGTCTTATTTGTTGAAGAAAATCTCCCACGCGGGCGAGTCGCGCGGACATCGCAGCGTGCGGCGCTGCGTCATTACTTGCGTCACATCAATGAGTAGTCAAAACAGAAGCGTAGTTCAGTGAACATGACTTTTGTGAAAACCGTAAGCTGATTAGTGGATGATGAGAGAGGCGGGCGGCGCGTGCGCTGCGCTCTGGCCTCTACTTATCGAATTAACTCGCGGCGCCGCCACCGCCGCAGGGGCGCGCTGATCTCAATTTGGGGCGTTTTGTCGTCCTCGTCAATGGCTCCCATTATTTCAACACGATGAGTGCAGTCGCGTAACAATTTATTCAGTTGGAATTATCGCTTCCGTTCCTAATTACACGTTCGAGTTTGACGTCATCGTTTGATTTGTCTCGGCTGCGTTAATCCCAGCTTGTTAATGTTCCCTTGAAGTTATTATTTTGTAATGAAAAGCCCAAATCATAAAATAGTAGGTTCTGCACTGCGCTCATAATATAAGATGATTTATCTCTTAGCCTTGTAATTTATCTGAACTCATGTGTGGTACTTCCCCAGGCGTCGTCTGCTAAGAGTATCTACTATAGAGTATCTCTCTACTTAGTCTGCGAGTAATATAGCTTCAAAAGTTATAGTAACTTATTAGATAGATAGAAAATATTTTACTATTATTTTAAAGGCGAAAGTTTGTAAGTGCGTTTGTTTGTTACCGCGTATCTCTCCGAACGGATTTCAATGAAACTAAATATGTATGTGTGTAGTCAGTTAATTACTTGGATGAATAAATAAGCTGCTTTTTACTTCGTTAAAGTAAGTGGGTGCAGCTCTCTTTGTAGTGGTGGGACGCTTTACATAGTGCACCTGGGGAAGTACTCGTACCACCGTTGTCAGTTATTCTACCGGCAAGCAGTAATGTGTCCCAGTTTGAAGGGCAATATTTTTAGATAAATTACACTATAGGCGACGAGTTCAGTGTAGTGTTATAGAATGATTTGGAATCTTCATGGTCCAATAGTTACGCGACATCACTGTGCTGTTATGGACTGGCGTGTTGCTTACCATCAGGGACATGTCCAGCTAGTCTCATCAGAATATATTATTTAAAAAATAGATAGGCTGATTTTTATTACGTTAGAGTGTGTAACAGCTATAGTCCGTTCCACGAAGACGTGTAGAAAATGTAAACAAAGGTGCTACCATAACATAAAAATCGTTTAACCTTAGTATTTTTCTAAATCTGTCTTAAAATATTTTTCACAAATATGATTCGACTTTACTGTGATCTTAAATACAACATACTTGGATTTGTATTGATCAAATAACGATTTTTTAACTTATCTTGAAAGTTATAAATAGTAATAGTAGAATGTGGTAGATACGGTTTTAAACAGTGGCAATTTGATCTATGTTTTTCAAACTGCGATTCCCATCAAAACATAAATGTGAAATGAAAGACAAGTTCAATATTATGATATTAAAACCAGCCAAGTTAGACTGCTTTTAATAATTATCATTAATTATAAAACCAAATCATATTTTAAGTATTTAAAACTAGTCTATGTTATTATAAATAGATTTTAGAACTGACCATTTAAGACCATTTAGATCTCTATTCTTTAGTCGTTGAAGTCAACAAACAAGGCATATAATATCATAATACTGAACTTTGATCTCACTTCACTTAAGTATACGCATGTTTCTGATAAATCATACCATTACTTTTTGCACGTAAATTATAAGACGTTTACCTAATGAACCACTAAATAATGTATATTTATTCGCAAGAAAATCTACTAATCCTTATTATAAGTGCAAAAGTTTAGATGTACGTTGCTCTATCAAGATGGAACAGCTAAACGGCACAGGTTTAAACGCGGAACACGGTTAGATTATGATCTGGAAAGCATAGGTATAAGTTTATTTTATGGAGGAAAATTACGGAAAAGGGATCCAAGCGGGTAAATTTGCGGGACGCTGCTCACATAAGCGACCCACTAAAAGTTCTTTGCTGGGGCTATAATTCTTCCGTGTTGGTGGTGGATGACAAACCTCTCTGACCTCGAAAATTTTTAGCATGCCAGTTTGCTTAAGATGTTTTCCTTTCATGAGCGTAATGCTGCTAAAGCATTACGCTCATGAATTCGAAAAAGCAGAGGTGCGCGTGAGATTAGAACCAGGCACTGCATCTGCGTATTGGCGTGACAAAACCACCTAAGCCGAGCAATAACTTAATGTTAAAATAATAAATTTAAAAAAACTTAATGTAAAAACAGAACGCTCATTAACAAATTTGTTTGGATGTAAAAATCTTATATTAGGATAGATGAAAGCACTACTCAGTATTCGATACGTTTTAAAATTAATTGCAACAGCATCTAACGCAGTAGAAATTAATTGCATTTTTGAATGAATTACACCTACCACTCTTATTAAAAAAAATACCCAATGGGGCACTTAAATATTAAAACTATTTGAATCTTCTCAGAACGGGTAGAAATAGTGCCACCAATATATTTTGTGTGCCACCATTTGTTTTGTCATTTACTTACCTTATTTGTTTGTTACAGAATCAAGTTTAAGGGCCACGTTAGCTATATATTCAGACTTGATTGCTTTTTTAGTTTAAATATAAAACGTAGATCAATAATTATAGCAAGGAAATAGTATATAGGTTACCACTTATATAGGTACACTACTTTTTATTAAGACAAAATAATAGCAATGGTAGCTACACAGGTATTAAGAACTACACTAGTGATGTGCTGTATTGTGAAAAAAGTACATCCACGGATACGGATCTGAATGTGGATATATATACGAGTATCTAAAGCTGCGCTAGTAGGTTCATATCAGATTTGGCTGGGCAGGGAGAGAAAAGCGAGTAGTGAAGGTGATTCAACACTCACCTTCACTACGTCAGAAAAGGGCCCCTTAAACGTACGCCCGAGTCACAAGTCTCGGGATTTCTCTCTCTCTGCCGCACGATGGACCCGGCACCCGCACGGTGAATCCATGGAATGCTAAGAAGATCGTCTCATATAAATATATATAAGTATATATATATACTTATAATATAAGTATATATATATACTTATATATTTCGATACATATATATATATACTTATATATTTACATCCTACCCCTTATGTAAATATACATTAAATTTAAGTTTACTAAAAAGTCAGTCATTTCACATACATAATGAAAAAGGAATTTAAGTGCTACATAACAAAACAAAGCTGTACTTAATAATTAATATTAATAAAAACTGTTTATATGTTACTATTGTGTTCCATGAACCAACCACCCAAGTTATTTTTGTATTAATGTTTTAAACTTATGCGCACCACATATTTAATAAACGTATAATTATAAAATACTAGAAATAAGACAAAAGGTTGGAAACGGACTTATTGGAATATATTTAACCTTGTTTTGTGACGAAAATCTAAAAGGGCAAACAGAGATGCTTACAACGAACTATCTTCTAAAACAAAGGTTGAGAAATGCTGGTCTGTCATATTGAGAGTGACATTGATTTGTTTACATTTTTTTCACCTCTTCGTGGAACGGACTATAGTGAGATACTAATGTGTATCTCTTGTCGCTAGATATGAGGTACATTGCGAGTCTAGCGACTAGTGATACATACTGGAGTACCAGAGAAGCCAATCTATCGTTTTCAACACACTTGCTCATAGAGTGGCTCTAATTTCACCGCAATATATTGACACCTATAATCAAACTGTTCTATTACTTTAACTCACAAGTGAGTTATAGAGTTTTTTTATTGGTTGAGTTACTTTGTTCTCAAAAAAGATCGTGTTCGATAAAACAAATTAATTAATATAGCTATTGCTTTGTCACTTCATGCTACTTTGTATTTAAATAGATAAATCAACTTGTACGTGTTTAAAGATAAAACGTTCACTCAAATATTATTAACTTTTATTTTCTTTGTTATAAAGAAAACTTTAAATATCACTTTATGTAGGTACGTGGATATGCGGATACGCTATCCGCAGATAGACAAAAACAAGAAACTATTTTTTTGAATCTGTGGCTGGTCGCCGTTGTTAGTTGGGCGCGCATTTTTGACAACTGATTAGTTTTTCCTGCCATAACGAAACATTTTTAAGAACTCGTTTTCATTATTGAAATGAATTTTATATCATTATTTCATTTACAAGTGTGTTGGAAAACATCGTATGATACACGTGTGTATTGATGATTACCATCCTCGGCTATCTTAAGACCCTCGCAAAGGCTCGGTCACAATAGCGCCTTAGCGGTAATCACCAACATTACACACTAGTGCCATAATCTACTATTCTATCATGTTGCTTGCGCGAGTAGCTCGACTTCTTAAATAAGCTGCGGAGTAAATTACAAAAAAATAGGTGCATTAATGCATCAAAGTCAACGTTATATTTGAATGGCAAATTATTTATATTATCTGTAAATACTGCAATAAATAAACAATGTCAGAAATAAATAAAAACAAATTAACATCGGATCACTTTTCAATATCATCCATCATACACAGTTTAAAAACTATAATGAAAGTTTTAAGTAAATTTTTAATTAAAAAAAAAATATTCTTTTTACAAATTGTAAATTTTAAATAAGATTTTTTATCAACCTTTAAAAAAGGAGGAGGTTTTTAACTCGGTTGTACTATGTTTTTTTTATTTGTATTTTACGCGATAGCTTCACCAGTTGCTTTTTCTTATTTGGTAGATCATAGTCTAGAGCTCTAGAGGTGGCCCCACATAAATGTGATCGAAATAGGTTTAGGTAGCGGTTTTTGAAATATAAACAAAAAAAAACATTAATTAACTTTCATTTATCAAGACGACGTAGTCATATTTTCTTATGAAATTATGTCGATTGTCTGAAGTTAATTTTAAATTGAAGTCGGTCGTTGTTTATTTTGGAGAAAACTAACTATCCGATAAATGAAAACAAAAAAATAAAACTTTTTTGTACTTTTAATTTTTTTTAATCAGTAAGTAGACGCTTGGCGACACAAAAAAGTTATACTAGTATAATTAATAACAGAGTATTTACCGTAGATAAGTAGAGGAAGGAAGCCCCAGTATTTCGATGTAGTTTTATGCACCTTGAAACGAATAATTTTAGCCGTGAACATAGTGCATTGAATCTGCCACGAAATATTGGGGGCTCGGGCTATTATTCACGGTAAATGATTCTATATTCTATAATTCTGTAATTCTTACATAAACCATTATATTAATGAATTTGCCCTTCGTGGTGCTCTATTTACCATTTTTACTGTATTGTCTGATGATATATCATCACTGCAAGAATATTTATTTTTCACTAGCTGTGCCCGCCTCGCTTCGCTGTGGCACATTGTAATGCAAAAATTAGATAAAAACAATCCTTGATGCGGATTATATATCATTGTAAAATTTTAGTTCGATCGGTGCAGAACTTTTTGAGTTTTTGAAGCGTACACAAACCAACATAACATTTTTATATATAGAGATTTTGCTACTGCAAAATTGTACGATAACCATCCCGTGTTTCAATCCCGTGTTCCGAGTAATAAGAATCTTTCATTGTTATTTCTATTACCTATACGTACATATTTTGTGAAAATATTCAACAGGCAGACGATACGTTACAAAATTTTGAATACACCCCAAAGCATCAAAGACGTCAGCAAAATGTTAATGTGTGGGCAAAACAGATTCATTTCTTTATTTGCGACTTGAACGGAGGGCGCGGCGCGCGAAGCTTGCAGTTTCCAACGGGGCTGCCACACTACGACTGGATCTCTATCACTTTCGTTTAGCAATAATGCGGGTCTTCTTTGGGGTAATGAGTTGAATTTCGTTCCTACAGGTCCATCGAACCCTCACGCCTTTTGTTTTCGTTTTATTAAAAAACTTCGGAAATGTCTAAATTATGTTGTAGGATATGTATCTAAAATTATTTTAAAGTCAAGTCACCGTATCCAAAATATGTAACCAAGTAAGTCATAATACTATCATTTTTAATGAAAGTCTAATCGGTACAGAAATGGCAAATGTCTGTCTGTTACTTTCAACCTATTTCGACTTTTATAAAATGGTGGCAAGCAGATTAAAAAAAATGAACAAAAAACGCGAGAAGATTTGTCAAAATAAATGTCACGTCATTGATTATAATTTAGATTTGGATACATTTTAAAATTAAATAAATGAAATAATAATTACATTTTCAAATGTGTCAATAAGATATTTCGATGCATAAAGCCCAAATTAAGCAAATCTTTTTTTTAAATATCAATATGAAATATCACAAAATTTTCATAAATAACAGTGTTAAATATAGTCATTTGTTACGAGTAGACAGTTAATTGGATTGTGTATTCTACTTTTTAATAAATTAACTGCTTAAGATATGTATCTTAAGTTAGCTTTAGTTTCAGACGAACTTATATTAAACTGAATGTTGATTGAAAAATATGTAAAAACTTTCTATGCAATGCAAACTAATACAAACAAAACAATATCAATGCAAACTCTACTGTAGTAGCAAATGTTGAGCTGTACTCTGGGGTGCCTAAAATAACCACAGCCCAGGTTGGGCCCCTCGCATAAACTGAAGAGCCATGTATTAAATTATTGCAATTGTACCAACCTGCCTGTTTTTATTCTACTGAAATATTACTTTTTTCACTGTTGCTTAATATTCGATTTATATTCTATTTCTACCCAATGCAAAAATTTGTTAAGCTATTGCATAGCTTTTATCGCGGGCCTGGGGACCGAATTTTAGTGATCGTACATCTCTTTCTTATGTTCACAAGAAAGAGGGATAGAAGACCGTAACGCCGTCCTCCCCACACGGTCATTCGACTTTGAATCTTATTTGTATTAGCTTTACAGACTAAATGCTCTTAGCAGTGTTGCCAGTTTAACGGATTTCCCGTGATATTTTTTATGGTAAACAAATGTCACTCTTCAAAATAAAAGCAATTCCAAAAAATTGTTAACATCCCTATTGCTTATGTTGATAAAAATGCATGCAACTTGCAATAGCTTTACCGCGGCAGTCCCCGAGTGCTACACTTCTTTTTTGTGTCTGGTTATTGCTATGCCATAATAAATATTGGTGATGGACAATTCACACACAACACCATCTGACCCCAAACTAAGCAAATAAGTATTTTCAAGTATACCAGTAGGTATTATATCAGCTTGTAGCTTCCATAATACAAGCTTTACTTAGTTTGGGGCTGATGGTGTAGTGTAATATTTTTATTAATTATTTATAAAAAAAAAAATTAAGTTGAATTATGTCTTTTTTGTTTGAATGGAAAATTCCAATATATAATTTATAATATAGACATTTAGACAAACTGACCTGGCAATACCGATGCAACTGCAAACGGCGGTCCCTTACCCAGAGCGGTCTGCTAATGAGCGCTTCACTAGACGCAGGGAGGACGACACAGGGACTAACTACTCTTCAAACAGACCAAATTACGAATATTTTAAAACGTCACTACTTTTTGGTACTTACTCGTATGCGAAAAATACTTCAAAGTCTTGAACATCGGCACAAGATTGTTAGCTTATCGGTTTTTTACTGGATACATTTCGGAAAATGTGCAACTGATCTACATAATCTAATAAAATCTTGCTCTTTCTTTTTTCTATTGCACTGCTCGTAGCTCGAAAAGCAACATCGTTTCATAGTTCAACTGTGTCTGTGGAATGCGTTGCCTAAGTGGGGTTTTTCGCGATGGCTACAATCTTGGTGAACTTCAACTTCGAACAACTTCAAATGGAGAGTAAATCGGTTTCTTCTAGGTAAGCACACTCCATCGTAGACCGCGTCGTCGCTTAACATCAGGGGAGATGGCGGGCAAGTGTAAACCTATAATAACCACCTTGCCCTTTTTTTTATCGGAATGCTCGTAGCTCGAAAAAGCGACATCGTTTCATGGTTGATGTTCCAAAGACACGAACGAAGAGATTTGACTCTAATTTTGTGATAAGAACGTCTAGGCTGTGGAATACGTTGCCTGAGTGGGTTTTCCCCGATGATTACAATCTTTGTGTCTTCAAATCGAGAGTGAATCGGTTATTTCTAGGTAAACACGCTCCATCGTAGACCGCATTGTCGTTTAACATCAGGCGAGATGGCGGTCAAGCGTAAACCTACTAAACTTACTAACTAAATATATTTTTTTTAACTTTTATAAAGTTAAAAAAAAAAAATTATATTTTTATAATATATTTTTTTTTAACTTTTATAAAGTTAAAAAAAAATATTTAGTTGAAAAAAACATTTAACTCTATTATTTGACTTGTTGATATATTGTTTGAGTATTATATTTATTTAAATAAGATTAGATAACTATGTACCTAGATGTTAAATTCAAACACATACCTAATATTACTGAACAAAAGAGAAGAAAAGATAAAAAAGGTAAATCATTATTTTGTTTCGGACTTATATTTACGTAGATTATTTATTTTCGTTCGTTCGGAAGATTTTCGTCTTACGCTACTTTTAACCGACTTCAAAAAAGGAGGAGGTTCTCCATTCGGTTGTATGTTTTTTATGTTGCACGATAGCTCCGTGAATGAGGCGTTTTCCAGACACAAAAAGACTTGTCAAAAATAGTTATCAACATTGTCAAGTGTGGCGCCATTGTTGGTTTTTGTGAAATTTCTCTAACAAAATAA
Source organism: Ectropis grisescens (assembly GCA_017562165.1). NCBI lineage: Eukaryota > Metazoa > Arthropoda > Insecta > Lepidoptera > Geometridae > Ectropis > Ectropis grisescens. The sequence goes on from CM029767.1 coordinate 6,580,261, forward strand.
AGCAGTGGTGCCACCTACGGTGAAATTGGGAACTTTATTTGACAGGTCTTTTTACGTCTTGAAAACGCCCCATCGGAAATAAATCTAGTTTATTTATTATGTTTGGTAGATCATAGCCCATGTTACCGAAAAAAAATCATTGGTTGTCTGTAAAGTTGGTTTACGGATGTTTAACGTGACTACGTCAGCACAATACATTGATGAAATGATTGCATACAATAGAATCCAGTGGAAAAAGAAAAAAAAAAAAAACCTAATTTATAAATATTAAAATTATATTTAATTTTGATTTACCCCCTAACAACCTCCGATTCGAAATCTGTACAACATTCTACTAGTCAAGCCCTTTCATTTGCAACCCATATGGAGGGGAGTAGTGAATAAAGAAATGTATTTCGCCATTTTGTGGTGGCGGTCATCTTGGATTTGAAATTTGTCACACTGCATAGTATTCTAGTAGGCAAGCCCTTTCATTTGATACCCATATTGTAGTAGATTGTGAAGAAATATATTGCCAACCATTTTGTGGAGGCAACCACCTTGGATCAATATTAACCAAACATATTCGTACCTAAGAAAGAACCAGCGCACGGAAATAAAAATTAAAATAAAAAAAATACCGCATCGAAATAGGCCCATCCGTTTAAGCTCTTCGGTGCTACAGACAGACGCACTCACAGACACAAATATACAGACATACAGAAAGACAGACACATAGACAGACAGACAGACATACAGACAGACAGATATCGACTTCAAACTTATAACCTATCTAACTCATAATCAGCTATCTGCTATTGAAAATCCCGTAAAATCAGTAAAACCATTTCAGAAATTAGCTGGAACGTACTGACAGACTTTTTGTTTAAAAAAGTGCCATAGATATACTTTCCTGTGCATTTAGATAAAACTTGGAATTACAAACAGACATTTAAATTTTGTTCATATAGACAGATAGATGGCTCTTCGCTACTGTTGCTAATACTACCTTCACTACAGAGTTTAATCAGCCATTGGGTAATTGTAGGTGGTTCTGCAAAGAAAATGTTGACCAATCATTGTTAAAATTAAAAAAAATGTGGGAAAATAAAATGCTGCTCAGACATTACTCGGGTGCGACATGTTACGTGAATATGATTAAAACCTCTGGAATCCTGCCTGAGTGACACGAGGCTAGTTTTTCAAGCTAGGATAGTAAGCTAGCGTTGGTAAACAACATTAATCAACATTCTACTTGTTAAGCCCTTTCATTTTATACCCATAATGAGTTATTGCGCGAGTTGTGAAAAAACAAATATATTTCGCCATTTTTTGGCGGGGCCTCCTTGAATTTTTTTTTCATAGTGTAGTAGTTTTCTACTAGTCAAGCCATTTCATTTGATACCCATATTGAGGTAGGCGGTGAAGAAATATTTTGTCGGCCATCTTGAATCGATATTAACCAAACATAGCTAAGAACCACCGCACGGAAATTAACCTTTAAACAAAAAGAAACTCATTGAAATCGGTCCATCCGTTTGAGCTCTTAGACACACACTTAGACACTCTTGCCACAGACAGGCACACACAAAAACAGACGAACAAACACAGACAGACATCGACGTCAAACTTAAAATTTTGGTCGGGGTTTAAAAAGAAGTTTAGTAAAAACCACTAAAGGGATCGGGTTGAAATTTGGAAAACATAGATAGATTATACTCTGGAACAACACATACACTACTTATATTCCGAAAACACTAACACGAAACTATATGAGTGAAACCACGTGACACTACTAGTATAAATACAATCCTGTTATGTGTAGCTTTCTTAAATAAGGTGGTAAGTTATTCTCCGAAGATTTAAAATGTGTTTCTCGTATCACGTCGCAAACTCATTTCTTTTGTATTGTACAAATAGGAATAAGAAGAATGGCGGATCATAAATAGAATCCGGACACGGCGAGTGGGAGTGAGGCGCGCCTCAGCAGCTCAAGATCGGGATGCGCACGCGCCGCCCGCTTGCCCCTCTCAATAAATTGTCAATTAGCAGTGCCCCCCGGTTTTACTCGTGCATTTAGTATACCGTTATTATTTGCTCGCGATAAAAATGATGATATTCCATTAATATTTTTAAATAGCGTTTCGGGCAAGATATGATCCCTTAAATTTCGCAGCTAATAAATAAAGTAAAAATACATAGGTGGACATTTCCCTACACAACACCATCTAACCTCAAACTAACAAAGCTTGTACTATGTGAGCCAGATAACATGATTTTTAAAATACATACCTAGGTACTTTTTATGCATTGAAAACAACCAGTCACAGTACAAATATTTGTGTTCACCACACAAATATTTGCACTGGGTGGGGATCGAACTCATGACCCACGGCTTCGCAGACAGACTTACAACCAATATTTAGATCAAAAATTTTGCTATATTAAGAGTATACCTGAGTATATAAGACTTGGACAACCGCAATCGCAGTCTGAAATTTTGGAAGCGATTAGTAATGTTAACACAATATGTTCAATAACTTCATTAATTTTCATTAACTCTCTCTACTTGCGAGAGAAGGCCCCGAGTCCCAGCTGTGGGAACATTTAGTGGGCTGCTTATGCTTATGCTATGTTCAATAAATTAGACTCCATTGCATAATACACAATTTAACAAATTATGGCAGAAATTGTAAAAACAGTTTTATATTTTTATTAGCAACTCGATTGATAATACGAGTATTTGTTGTGTCTGGATGATTATTATGAAAGATTTCAGATTCTAACATGTTTGCTCTCAACGCAGTTTTACAAGGCTTAGCGTAAATATATAAAGAGTTACTTACTAGATTTTTTAGCAAAGTCTAATTATTTGGGTAGTGGTCATTATAGCCAATTTGGATTGTAGATACGACACCCTTAGAATATTTTGTGTCAGTATTTGTTTTGTATCAGTAATGTATACAAAACAATTATTCCATACATTAGATATTTTCATGTCGTTATCTGAGCGTACACCGTGGCAACTCTAAAAAAGAGCCGCTAAAGTCATAACTAATGTAACGTAACTTTCCCAAAGTTGTATATACTAATAATCTAATAAACATAACTGAAATATAACTTTGAAAAACAAAGCCACTGACTTCAAATTGTAGTATGAATTCACACAGTTCACTAATTTTTTAATATGAATATGATAAGACTACAAATTTTTTTTGTTGATATTTACTACTAACATTCAAAAGATTTCGATAAAATTTATTTGAAATCATTCGGCATAAAACTCGGAAACAAAAAGAAATATCAAAGTCGGTTCGGGCGTTCTCGAGAATTCCGGGATCATACATAAAAAAGTGTGTGTGTGATCTGATTTATTCTTCGTGCTAAGAAGTCTAACTTCAACCATACAATAATTAACATCTTCAACGCTAGCAGCGTAGCCTAAAGTTTGCCTTAGGCATATACCTACCTAACTTAAAAAAAACTCAATTGTCGAATTGACAACCTCTTATTTTTTTGAAGTCGTACATGTGCATGTGTTATTAGTATGGATTGGATTTCAGTGCGTCATAATTCATACGTTTAACGCTACCTTGCCTGTGATCAGGGTCAGCCCTGATCGTGCGCGCGCGCCGATGTCACGCGCAGGATAATCTGCGACGAGGGACGGACGTGTCACACGCCGCACCTCGGCTAATGTCGCCTGATACGACTATGATGCTCACATTTACACTGATTATATTTTTATATTTGATAATTTCTTTAGCTGCGTTCAGCACTTTTTTTCTACGTTTTATCGTGTAACCAGCCCTTCCGACTATAAACAGATGTGTGTTGAGGCTTTTGTTATGAGGATGTTCTCTTATAAGAACATCTACCATAGTAATAATCTCTCAGTCAGCACCGCAAAGATCTAAGGTTCTGTGCCGTTTCAGGCAATTTAGACAGTCTGGCAGTGACAGTGTGACCTGGACAGCAAATTGGTTCGGATGCTTTTCCAGCCTTGTTTTGTATTTGCGAATGAGAATGCCTTTATCCCTTTACTATTGGTATGCTCAGGTGTTTGTGTACTTCACTGTTTCTAGTGAAGCAGGGGAGTGTTGGTGATTTTCTTGAGAATGTAGTTTTGGGGTCTTTGGACTTCATTTTTGTTGGAGTCGCAGCAGGCTCCCCATAGCTGAATACGCATAGGTCCAGGCTGGTTTTATGACAGTTTTGTAGATTAGGAGCTTGCTGTCAAGTACCTAATAGTTTTCAACTTCTAAAGCACTTTTTCATCATCAACAGCCCACTAAATGTTCCTACTGTTGGGTCTCGAGCCTTCTCTCGCAAGGAGAGAGTTAAGGCCATAATCCACCACGCTGATCCAGTGCGGGTTGGTAGATGATACATGACTTCGAAAGATTCTAGGTACATGTCGGTTTCCTCACGATGTTTTCCTTCACCGTTTTAAGTTAGCGGCATTACGCACATGACTTCGAAAATACAGTGGTGCGTGTGAGGTTTGAACCCGGGATCTCAACTTTTTGGCAGATGACATTTTTATGGGTTCGAATTACCAACATGCTAATGTAGCGTTGGAGCTTCGCTGGAGCAGCAGAGCGTGACGTCCGTGTTAGACGCTGTTTGAATGTGCGATGTTTTGGTAGGTAGCGTCATCGCCATGCCGACTAGCAGCATATTAGTGAGGTCGCATGTCCTTCTCAGTGGTGCTGCTTAATACTAAAATGCTGAGTAATAAGTTCACACTTCTATAGCCACATAGCCAGTCTCTAAATCTAGCACAGCTATTTTTAACTTATAATCTATTGACAGACACTTTCCTAATTGCAATTTACACTGGAATCTGATTTTTAAGCTTATTGAGTCAAAGGTGATGGTTTGTCTGTCAAATTTGCCACGTCGAAAGCTGTGCACGATTTCCGACAACAAACTTGTACTTTACCCTCTGCTAAAATTAATTACAAGTACGATATATCAGACTTTACAAAAATTTTAAACTTTCTAGAAGGTTATTGACTGGAAAAATCATATACAAATTAGCAAGCCGGTAGCTAAATTAAAATTTGTTTTAATACAATAAATGCAACAATTTAAATAATCTTTTTTTTCAAAACCTCTCCAACTTTTTAGTCGACAGCTACATTAATGTAAAGTAACATCCGAGTCGGCTTTGTAATCTTTACTTAAAGCTATAACAAAAACGACATCTATCAATTCTCCCAAAAAATTAGTATGAATTAAATACATTGTTACAAGTCTTATACTCAATCCAATTGGGGCAGTATGAATCCAATTTTTAATTTTCGGATACGAATTTCAATATCTTTTCTTTGTTTTCAACAACATTGTTTAAAAGCAATCGTATAAAGTTTACAGCTTGTGGACGGCTCTAGTTTTTGTTAACTTTGTAATAGTTTCCTGAGGGGCATAAAAAAGTTATATAAAAAGTTATCGTCCAATAGCATAAAAATATCAAAGCTATGAGTAATAACTATAACTTTAATTGTTTTCTTAAGTTGTTTACAATTAGTGGGAAGAAGTCGAGACACGCGAGGTAAGGGGCGCGGGGCGCGGAACCGCCTCCGGTCCCGATCTCCTAAAACTTTTAATAACTTTGCTGCAATAAATCAAATATCGATTATGAACACAAACCAGGGCCTGAGCATTCCCACAATGCCGACTCCGCTGCCCGAATAAAATGTAGCCGACCGTTGAAAAAACTCAGCTCCTTTTCTTGCGAGCTAATTTATTCGTAAACTACTTAATACCTATTACGGTGAAGTGGTTTAATGCGAGCAGACGACGCGAAATTAAAAATAAACTCACTCTGAACCGGTGGGTGTAGTCGGCCCTGGAGCCTCGGCAGCCTTGATACCGACAGCAAAACGGGGAATACATTTTTTTCACTCATTCGTTTGTTAGTGTCTGTTTAACGTACGTACCTATGACGATCTGTCGACAGAGTCATTTTCTTTTTGTTTAATTATAATTTTGTACCAGAAATAATGTCACCACTATTCGATAGCACATAATGTTGTAGCTTAGATAAATAAATGTACATAAAATGAACACAGATAAAACTATTCACTTTGAATTAACCAAATGTTTGGGTATAACGGTAAGGTGACTTTGCTTGTTCGAATATTTGCGGAGGCAATGGTTTCCAACCATACGTTGAACAAATAGTCATAAATATGAGGTTCCATATATCTGTCGGCGCAAGCGCAGTATTTACGAGGAGCGCATAAATCGCGAGAAGTGTAAACAGCGGCCGCCCCCGCACCACCCCCGCCTCGCGCGCCCCACAGGCCTGCGTCCGCGCACTACGCCAACTCCCAGATCCAATCTACCAACAGATCTACAACCCGGCGCTTGCGCCTGCGGCCATATCTCGCTTACCTTGGTACTGATTTTGAACGTAATCCGAACGACTCAAATTCGGAATGATACCGGGCATGGTGATTAAAAAACTAATAGTCCGTCATATAGATTTAAACAATTTAATCATAATCATAATCTCTTTATTGCGATATGTAGGTAGTTTAATAGATGACAATGGTTAGGTAATGTTAAGTACAATAATATAATTATACTAGCGGCCCATTCCGGCTTCGCTCGGATAATAACCTAGATATCAGCTGCAGCGCCATCTGCCGGGGCGATCTGTAAATCTAAACCATCCAGGGCCCTACCCAAATGTATACAAAACAATCATTCAAATCGGTCGAGCCGTTTAGGAGGAGTTTACTTACAACGAAAAGTGGCATTGATTTTTATATATATAGATATACAGTAGATCCTCGATAACTCAAACCTCGGTAACTTAAAAACCTCTAAAACTTCAAAAAATAATATGTTCCCTTCCCATCAGAGCCCAAAACCTCTATAACTAAAAATACACAACCTCTATAACTTCATAAGTAATCTCTGTACTGGCCCTCAGTAACTGAAAGAAATGTTTTCACAACCTCTATAACATGACATTGTTTGTCAAAGATTCATTTGGAAAGAGTGTGGAAAACAAAAGGTTTCGGTATTTATTGCTTGTACTTGTTCACTAGTTAATTGTTAACGTAAACAATACACAAATATGTCATCTACTAACTGTTTGCTTTTTCGAAATTCTTTAAAGTTTTGCAGCGGTTAGCCTTAAGATAACGTCTTACTTGGATCATAAGTTTTTGATCATTTAGACTACAGGCCCGTGAACAAAATTAGTGGGTCATATGAAACACCAGGAGACCTATGTAGGATGATAGAAGAGCACAAAATGCTAAGATAGGGCACCATTCCGTCACTTGAAAGCTGTCCAACTGAGTGCAGGTGAAGATATGGGGTCGCAACTCTCGATAATTTCTCCTTGTCACATGATTTTTGTACGGCATTGCGAAATAATGGATTAGAAGAGGTAATTACCTATCTCTAGCATATACCTACCCTTGATAACTTAAAACCTCTATAACTTAAAATATTTTTTGTTGCCCTTGGACTTTAACTTATCGAGGTTCTACTGTATTACATATAATATATTACAACTATTTTTTCTATTATTTCACTAACAATAAATGACGAAGATATTTATAGTGCTTACAAGTTTCGAATAACGTCACGTCTATATACGATTTTAAGGGACATCACTCTGGAAGTTTGGTGATCTATTTTTTGACCGTTTTTATTTTTAATGTAATAAAAACAATTATATATGTTGTTTAAATAGTACCTACGGGGCTTAATCACGAGTAATTCGTTGTTTAAATACCTCGATGTTTCGGCAGCGTTACAACCGCCGTGATCACGAAAAGACATTAAAAAAAAAACATATGAGTCCCATATTGTTCCATAATTTACCTGAAGAACTAATTAGAATGGTATATTTTTTAATCAATGTATTCGTGTGTTTTGGTGTCGGGTGCCCGGTTAATGGTTTCACACACTCTTAACCACCCGAGAACAAAAATCAGTTCAATTGTGCACTCATCTGCTTCACTTCTTGAAACGTTATACACATTTGTTTTAAATAAAGAGTGACGAGACAAGCAAGACATGTGTCTGATGGTAAGAAATATGCCTGCCACATAACAGCACAGTGACACGCAACTATTGGAGCATGAAGAGTCCAAATCATTACCTAGCACTGCACTGCGCTCATCACCCAGAGATCTTAAATGTTATATCTCTTAGCCCTGTAATTTCTCTGAAAACATTGCTCTTCAATTGAGAACTTTTATAATTGCCTCATTTATTTATACTTTGACTTTTTATACATATGTAAGCTATCTTGGATCAATTTAACATATTAGTAAGAATTGTTCATTAGTTATTCGATTTACAGTACATGCTTGTTATATATTTATTGTGATACTCGTACACTAGTTTATTTATTTATAAATGCGGTTAAATAGTGGAGTGCCCGATATGTCGATGCAGTTTCATGCACCACGCGGTAGCACAAGTGTAAGCAGCCTACTAAATGTTCCCACTACTGGGTCTCTCGCAAGGAGATAGACAAGTCCATAATCACCACGCTGGCCTAATGTTGGCTGGCGGATGACGCACGCCTCGAAAGATTATTGGAAGATTTCGGCTTCCTCAAGATGTTTTCCTTCTCCGTTTACGCCAATGCTGATGAAGAATGATATGGTCGGTTAATCCGACTCGAGTTTTGGCCACGTCCTACCCCGGAAATTGGTAAGCGTTCGACCTTTAATAGACATGGAGGATGACATGTGTGATGCCCACTCGGAATGGATTGGATGGTAGTTGCACAAAGAATCCTGATTCTGTAATAGATTACCGTACCACCGTATTACCACCGTAACGTTGTTAGAACCGTCAAATTAATCTAAGAACCCTCTACACACGAGACCTAAAATCAGGGGAAATTACGTAAAACTAGTGGGGAGAACCCTACATCGCACCATAAATCACCAATCATATGGTGCGATGTAGGCTCCTCCCCACTACTTTTACGTCATTTCCTCTGATTTTAGGACTCGTGTATGGAGCGTTTTAAGCCCTCTAAACACGCGCCCTAAAATCAGAGGAAATTACGTAAAACTAGTGGAGAGGACGCTACATCGCACCATAAATCACCAATCATATGGTGCGATGTAGGCTCCTTCTCACTACTTTTACGTCATTTCCTCTGATTTTAGGACTCCTGTGTGGAGCGTTTTACCCACTTAAAGCGTCCACACACGAGTCCTAAAATCAGAGGAAATGACGTAAAAGTAGTGGGGAGGAGCCTACATCGAACCCTAAATCACTAATAATATCCTACATCGCACCATATGATTGGTGATTTATGTTGCGATGTAGGCTCCGCCCCACTACTTTTACGTCGTTTCCTCTGATTTTAGGACTCGTGTGTGGACGCTTTTAGTTACCATCCCCGTTATTTTCTCAGGTTAAAAAGTTTGCTAAAGAAGTCTTTGTTACGCTGTGCCTGACTATGTAAATAATATATGTATTAAGAGTTTTCATACGCTACGTATAGAGTTAGATTTTCCGCACGGTTCCTTTGTGTCAATCGTAAGCAGATGACGTGCATACTTTCTATGGCAACAGAGTGATGTGCCGCGACAAATTTTTCTATTTTTCTATTGGATAGTCCATTTATCGAGGAAGGCTATAGGCTATAATACATAACGCTACTATTAATAGAAGCGGAGCATGAATCAAGTATGTAACAAAATCGGGGAAAAAATATTCCTTTTTTAGAGTTTTCGTACGTTTCGTGCTTTGACATGACACATGACAGCATGTGTCTAAGATTGCGTCATTGAATATCACATATTAAACACCTCTTGAACCTTTGCTAATCTTTGTTTCTAAATCTGAGTTGGTTTGACCAATTTCCGACAGGTGGCGTAGCAGGTAGCTGAAGAGGTGTTTTGTTTGAAAGCGATATTGTTAAGAATTACTGAACCGATTTCAGTCATTCTTTCACCGTTGTATATGTACGGGATCCTGATGAGTGCTATATAATGTACCACGAGCGAAGCCGGGGCGGACATCTAGTATAATATAAACTCTTTGATTTTAACTGCAGACAGCTACAGTTAAACCTTAGATAATTTTCATTTTTTTTAAATAGAGTTCCTTGGTCACTATATTGAAACAATAGTGTATGGGTTAATCAACGTAAAAATACGGTGCATTGCGGGTCAGTTAGACGTAGATAAAATATCAAAACATGTCCGGTTACATCTGTGACGGAAATACAATCATAAATTAATTTAAAAGTGGTCAAGTGCGAGTCGGGCTCGCCCATGAAGGCTTCCGTAGCAGCAAGTAACGTAATACAAAAGTTCTTGTACTTCGTTGTTACTTTAATCAGTGTTTTAACAATAGTCAATTTATGACGTATTAAAATAAGACTACTTACTAGATATCATTCAAACCAATTTTCGTTGATAGTTTACATGGTAAGGTACATCCTGCACTTTTTTTTATTTTTGTCATTCTCTTCTTTTACAAGTTACAGTAGAAGTAGTCGTTTAGAAGTTTAGAGGTACATTTCGTCGAGTAGCCTTAGAACTTTTAAAAGAACAAAACGGCGGATCGACGTGGAACCAGAGTAGGAAAGTCGCGAGCTAATTTATTTCGAAATTCCTTTTTTTCGTAGAAAGAGAATAGACGTCCAGGCGAGATGGCAGTCAAACGTAAGCCTATAATAGATTAAAAAGAAACAAAAGAGTAGCGCGAAGGCGTCTCACCAAGTCGAGGATCGCAGCTGGTCGGTAGCGGGTTCGGTGATCAGCGCCGCATTTCAAAGGGAATTATTCAAAGGGGTGCGGCCTGGCCCGAGGCACAGAATGACAATTGTTTAGACAGCCCACTCATCAGGCTCGCCTCGCCACCGCCCCGCCGCCGCACCGCTCCCGCCCCTCTCATTACGTGAACATCAGCTATTCAAATTTATTCATTTTATCTATTGAACAGTGGCAAAGGGAGAATATTTAACTGCATATTGTTATGGTTTGTCGTTATGAATTTTTGACTTAAAAGATACATTGTTTTGTTAAGTTGAATTGCTAATTAAGTAAAGTCAAAGTTCTTTATTGATAAATGTACAATTTACATGTAAATTTTATAAAAAAACAAAATAAGAGCATACAAAGAGTATACATTTTTAAAGTTTAATTTGAACTTTATATTGTACGATAATAGGTATCGTACAAATAAGTGTCAAAAATTAAAATATATGTACTTATTACAATTGTAATGAACAATGTCAATTTTTTACAATTTTATTGTGAGTTTGCCACTATATAAAAACTCGCTGTATAAATATCGCTATAAAAAGTTTGATCGATATGCCAGCTTTTTAATCGGTATTTGAAGCTTTCCGAACTCGGTGCTGATTTAACTATTTTAGGAAGAGTGTTATAAACTACCGGTCCCATAATGTGAGTCAGTTTAGTAAATTTAATGAAAAAAAAAATATTTATTAATATTTCTATTTAATATGTCTATGTGTGCTAATTAAAAATGGTTTTGGTGAGGTTATTGTTTTGGCAATTTCATTGAGAGAAGTTGACATTGCCACGTTTTTTGACAGCGCCAGTAAAGTTGTATGGACAAATCCATGCATATTTTGATGTGCTGGCATTTTCTTTATTGTACAGTTTTGTTTTATTAAAAGGGGTTAGTTTCTAAAATAAATGAACATTTTTACTTTTTCTGAATTTAAACGAGAATTGGGAAATTAACAAAAAACAAAACGAAAGGTTTCCCGCTGTTTTGTTTCTGCATTTTATTTTGCTTAGGTACATCACGTTGAATATTTTTACAATATACTATGTTCCTTCTATCACTATTCGTTGCATTTAAAATAGATATTTAATATTAAACTAATTGATTAAATCTGAGACTAATCTTCGGTCTTAACCTTAATTCGACTCGACCACTAAGGGCTGCAATGCAGACTGTGTTGGAGTTGCCTGGAATTTCAATACACTACTATCATAAACGTGACCAACAATTTATAACATACTAGGGCATACATAAACATACTAGTAATGTACATTATTCTTTAATAACATATATCTAATAACATATATTTAATAATATGTATCTTCGAGTATATACGGTATCATATACAAAGATATCCAGTGTTTCAAATCCCTACGTGTATCAACGCGGTAAGTTCTATTCATTACCACGTTATATCAAAAGTACTAATCTAGAATCTCAAATCCGCAAAATGTTGCAACACAATATTTTTCGGTAAATCGTCAAAAGGGCAGAAAAAGAAGGTTGATTCCGTAATTTTATTTTCCGGGAGAGAAGGCAGCTACCGAAACAACTAATTGAATTTGCGAGACGTCGCCGCCGCCCGGCTGGCCGCGTGACCCGAGGGCCTAAGCTGTCTTAGCTATGACATTGCTCTCTTTTCTTTCAGCTTGAAATAATAGAGACAGCAATAGCAAAACCAAAGCTTAGTGGGCGGTAGAAAGGTCAGACAAAAAGGAACCAACTACACGAATACTAGTGTAATTTAAACGAGAAATTTCTTTTTTTTTTCTCCGGAGAGGTTTATCTCGCAACAGTGCCTTTCAATTAAAACATAGTAAAGTTAAAAGTTAAAATGTTAAAGGTTAAACATATCACTATTTGTCTTTAGAATAACTAAAAATGATTTGGTACGTGAATTTTACAAATTCCTATAATTTTCTTTATGATTTTTTTGTTGTGGCAGTTTGTCTCAATTGGTCTCTACTGCCTAACGAAGTTCAAACTAGCGCAGCAAGCGCAGGGCTCTAGAACCGAATATATATCCAGGTTTATTTAACAAATATTTGGCAGTTTAGAACTTTGTAGTGATGAGACTCTTTGCTGCATCCGCTTGAGGAAGACCACACCTTTTACATTTATTTTAAATGTCACAGGTTAATGTGAAATCATCACTGTCTTTCAATTTAGAAGGTTTCCAGTAAAATTATCAGGCATAGAGATAAAACATATCATATCTATATGGGTGACGAAAGCAGTGCAGTGCTAGGATTTAGACTTTTCATGTTCCAATTGCTACATATCACTGTGCTGTTACGGGTAGGCATGTTGCTTACCATCAGTCACATGTCCTGTTCGTCTCGTCACTATACTATAAAACTAAACTCGTAAAACTAAGGCTTAGAGGTCGTATCTATTGAACAATATGGCCAGTTTTAGTAACAACCTCAGACAAAGATGTAACAAAAACCTCGAGGCGGCTCGGCCCGTAGGCTCGAAGGCAAGTTTTGGGAGTTCGTTACGCGCGGAGCGTAACGAAGTGTTTGCGCCCACGGGTGCAGGTAATCCAATCGCCCCCGCTAGGGGCGGCCCTCCGTCCCCCACTAGGGGGCTGGCTAGATTTACTTGATGTTTATTTCTGTATCAAAGTCGGAGAACGTGCGTCGGGAACCGATAAGCCGTCGCTGGCGAGCTCTCCCACAACTGCCGACGACACATTTATACCTTTACAGAATGCTAATAAGTGTCCGCGTAGTTTTGGTAGCTTAATTCACGTAGTTTTGCAAGTGGAATTCTGATTGAGCAAGAGCAAGCTTGTTAGAAGAACTTAATTTGGCTGAATCTACAACCATCAAATCATTCCCTTTTATAATATGAGTAGGTAAAATTTGTTTAATTTTTTAGGACCTCGTGATTTCAAAGAGTCGAAGGAAAAGTTTGACTCCACATAAGAACCTTTGAACTAGTTTGCCTTTCCCGAGTAGATATTTTCTAATAAATAAAATTTGGGTATCATCTTTGCCATTATTGGCCATAAATTAAATCCATTACTGGCCCAGTTGGTAGGTGACGTATGACCTCGAAAGACTTTTGAAACAAGCCGTCTTTCTCACGATGTTTTCCTTCACTGTGAAAGCCAGTAGTGATGACGAACTTGTATACCTGCATTTAGAAAAATGTCAAAGGTCATTTGGGATTCGAACCTACCTCACAATTGTTAATCGCATAGTCAGGCCACTAAGGGCACCACGTCAACATGTATAAACTAGTCAAATAAAATAGAGCTGAACTAATATTTGATATATCTTAACACCAGCGCTTCGTACTAACTTTGCCCGTTGTACATGTTATAAAGCCTAAATTATAATTATTATAAACACTTGGAGATCACGTACATATCCAACGGTGAATTATTTTTTGAAACCGGTCCTGTAGCTCCAGTAATTAGCACTTTCAAACAAATAAACTCTTCAGCTTTATAACATGTAGTACCTGGGTGACCGAGCTTTGCTCGGTTAATTAGATACATACTAATTTTCACAAAAAAAATATTACATGAAAAAAGAAAGGCGGCCGGTTGGATTTGAACTAGGACCTACCATATTATGACCGCCCGCCCATCTTACCGACTGAGCTAATATATTGTCGCGCGACGTCGCGAAATTTACCGTAACATTCAAATCTTGATGTAACAGATTTTCATTGTCTAAAAACGCGCATAAAACGGCGTTTTTTTTTAAATAAAACTTGGCTGGATCGATTAGTCGTCCCCGAAACCCCCTGTGTACATAATTTTATGACAATCGTTCGAGCTGTTTCCGAGATTCAGATTCTATATACATATATTTACAAGAATTGCTCGTTTAAAGGTATAAGATAAGATTAGTATAGATTGACTTCTGTCTATTATTATTTAAATAGCGACCTGCCCGGCTTCGCACAGATGCAATGCTTATACTAAAAATACAAATAAAAATGATTATAGTGGTTTATCCCTAAGAGATATACATATACCATTGTGGACTTTTTGTACACCTTAACATTCCTTACATTATTTTGAACCATCTCGTGGGGTTCAGCCAGCGTTTGCAATGTAAGCGGAAAAATGTGTTTATTTATAACATCAAATTTTAGAAACTTTTAAACTTATAAGTATTTCCTCTACGATTGTATGCACATTTTATACATATTTTTTTTTTCTTGAATCACGCTATCTATTTAAAAAAATCCGCATCAGATCTGCTCCGATTGTTTTAAAGATCTAAGCATACATAGGGACAGACAGACGCGAGAAGCGACTTTGTTTTATACTATGCTGTTTTATACTAAGACAGTTAAATTAAATAAGACGGGTACCTGATTGTGAACAGTAAAACTGCCTTGAAGAAGATAGCGCCATACTGTATCTTGGATGTGATGTGCACAAATTGTCGCAGTACGCACTGTGCTCATCACCCGATGCGACGATTAAGTATTGTTTATTTCATTAAAAACATTGCTTTTCATACTAGAATACAGAGGTGTAGGTGTGTACCGCCTAGCAGTAATTACATTACTGCTAGGCGGTATGTGCATGTTGTTAGTGCAGTAATAACATTGTTGGTTTAATAAAAGAGTTGAACGCGTGTTGTATCGACGGAGCAGGTCGTAGCGCCGCATCCCTAGGGACGGTTTATTTATCGTGTTTAGCGACAATAACACAATCTATCGCTGCAAACTACTAGTTACACACTAACAAGTCCCCTGAGACGCTTCAGACACCGGAGCATTGTTCAAACACGGCCCGGCACCGACTATTCTGTCCCTAAAACCATTGGCACAGAGTCGATAGTTCACTGCTGTCGCTAACATGCGGGCGTTGGTATGGTGTCTAAAATGTTGCTTCTCAAATTTTTCAGCAACTGACAGTTACAATCATAACCAGATAGTTTATGAGTCAGGGCTTTCTCGCATGATGAGAGAGAGAACACCATAATTCACGCTGACTGAAGGTTGTCGCTGTGTCATGTGATAAGATAGATCAAAGACTATATACCCATTTGACTGATCGTAAGACTGCCCCTCCATAGCGTTAAACTGGCATAATTGCACTAAACTTGTTGCGAGTTCGGTCACTCAGTCTTTTGATTCCGACGAAAGAGCCAAAAAAACCGCCTTTTTAAAAATAAAATATGGGTTTCTGGGTTGATCTCAATCTCTTCCAGGCAACGAGTTTAAAGGAAATTCGACTACATACAAGGTTAGGCGAGGTCAAGAGTAGTTTTCCCTAAAACTGCTAATTAAATCCTATAATAAAACAAAGTAATTTATATACATATTCAGCTCACATTCGTCATCAAAAATGTAAGGTAAGTTACAAACATGAAACGGTTAGTACTATGTAATATGAATACCCAACTATAACCTGAGTTATATGTAAGGTGCATATGATGGCGATGATGATGTTGTGGTCAAAACATTTAGGTATGTTAGTGTCTGTAGTGTGACGTGTGTTTCGTTAACACATACATTATAATGTAAACTACTCCTACCAACACAATAAATGTCAATTATATGACTGTGATGAATCTGGAATACCGTTCGAGGGAGAAGAGGGGGTGACTTTCGAGTCGATTAGTTTTTGTCCCAGCAAATCTCAGTACATTTTCAGAAAGGAAACACAGCAAGTATTTTGGCCACATTCGGGCAGGAATCAGTGCGTGGTGGTGTAACGTAAGTTATTGTTTTTGTGATATATTTTAACTTGTAATATTTTATTTAATTTTGTACCGATGTGAAAATTTGGATATTTGGACGTTTGCTGCTTACTTTCTTAACCTACTACTTGCTTATTACATCAAAAACTCTTGAATCGGTCACATTTAAATTTAAAATACAGAAGAGTATATTCCATTAGAATTTAGTCAGCAATAACATGTTAGCCTATTTAAAAGAAAATTACGTACATAGAACAAAAAATATTTATTGCAATAGCATCAGCTCAAGCGTCCACAAATATCCCGTTTTTACAACGGTAATGTTACATTTTAGTGCCACACAATCGTCGAAATCCAATTACAGATCAAAAAAATAGGGGTCGCTCAGTAAAGCGGGCCCGGGGTGTGCGACGCGGGAGGGGTCGGGGGGTTGTAATCGCATCCCGCGGTCGGGTGCGCGGGCGCCGCGTGTAATCCCGTTGTGCTAATAGCCGCACAAAAGGCTGATCAAACGTAGCAATTTGCCGCCAAATGTCGTCGCTCGCAATATTCCCGAGTTCTAATCAACACATCATCACATTATCGAGAACTACACAGCCCAAACCAACTACACTAGCAGGTATTACCTAACTGCATTGTTTTACAGAATAAATGGCAAACAAGTAGACGGCTCGCCTGATGGTAAGTGGTAACTATTTATAGCATCTGCAATGACAGAGCCGTTATTTACGAACCGGAACCACATATTTTTTAAGCTATTACATAGCCTTTATCGCGGGCCTGGGGACCGAATTTTAGTGATCGTGCATCTCTTCTTACGTTCACAAGAAAGAGGGATGGAAGACCGTAACGCCGTCCTCCCCACTCGGTCATTTGACTTTGAATCTTATTTGTATTAGCTTTACAGACTAATTGCTCTTAGCAGTGTTGCTAACTTATCGGATTTCCCGTGATATTTTTTAAGGTAAACTGTCATTCTTCAAAATAAAAGCAATTCCGAAAAAATGTTAACATCCCTATTGCTTATGTTGATAAAAATGCATGCAACATGCTTTTATAGCAAATAGCTTTACCGCGGCAATCCCCGAGTGCCACACTTCGTTTTTTTAATTGTTCTGTGTTGTACGCTAGTAGAAAGACTTTCGAATATTCAAGTGCAAATAGTCAAGTGCAAAAAGCTGTTAATTTGGAATTATAAAATACGAAGAAGTTTGTTTATGTGCTATTACAATTTAAGTTACAAAAAAGACACTATATTTTTTTATCACTTTTTGAAAAACTTTGTTAGATGTTTAGTAAATCTTTTTTTATAAAATAAGGGGTAGGTATCTACATATATTTGTATGTAAATATGTAATTTTGTAGCGAGATGTTTTTTATATGAATAACGAAAACACAATGAGCATAAAGTTTGTTAACATTAACAATTTTACCTAAATGCAAAACACTAAAGTTAAAAAAATGGCCAAGTACGTATTGGTACTCTATATAAACTTGAAACTAAATTCGACCAATATTTTTTGACATAAAAGTTCCCCCTTGACCGATTAATTCTTCTTCATTCTTCGAACTATGTTCACCACCCGAGTTAATGGGACTCGAATTATCTGTTTACCGTAATATATACAAAATTGTTCGTGAGTTGGAAAATAAAAACGATTGCGAGAACTCAGGGTGAACAAGCCAGTAGGTATAAAGTATTATAGGCACCCCGCCGCGGGTGTCTCACCTCCCGATAATGACATATTTAACATTGAACTAAATGTACATAAATTAATTAATCACTAAAACATTATATAAATCATTGATTGAACTTATTATCACAACACTTTGATAGCGAAGAGTGTTTTATCGCTAATAGCAATCTCTTTCAGATGGTATAATTACGTTGCGCTTGATAGTTAGGCATCTCGCAGGTTATGCCTGGTTTAGTAGCAACCACGGCAACTGCTGATACGGAGACCCTGGTTTGAATCTCACGCGCGCCACTGTCATGACGCCACTTAAAAATGGTGGAGAATAACAGTTCGAGGAGATCGGCATGACGTCATCCACCTGATGACACTGGGCTCACGCGTTTATATATAAACTGGTCGATATTACTCACACAACACCATCTAGCTACAAACTAAATAAAGCTTATACTATGGGAACCAGATAGCTGATATAAAACTTATTTGGTTTATACATAGCAACACCGAAACACAGAACATGCATTTGTATTCATCACACAAATATTTGCACTGGATTGGAATCGAACCCACGACTGCTCCGCAGGCATACTTACTACCAACTAAGCCTTTAGGCCAGTCGAATTATGATTTTGACTCTCTCCTTGCGAGAGAAGGCTTTGAATCCCAGCTGTAGGCTGCTTTGGCTAATGTCATGTATTTTCAAGTTGTAGGTACATCTGTAAATAGCTGCGCCCCCGCCCCACCTGCGCACTGCCCCTCGCCCCGCCACCCCTTTGTCCGCTGAGCGCGGTCCGTCGGATCACAGCAGCTTGTGTCAATACAAACTTAATAAAACTTTGGACAAATAACATCCCAGAAACTTTAGTTAAACAAATATAAACAAACCCAACAAACATTTGTGTGTATATTTTACTTCTTATCTTTTGAACCAATTTTGACACACACATATGGCAACACATAACTACATACAATGAGGCGTTTTCCAGACGCAAAAAGACTTGTCAAAGATAGTTCTAAATATTGTCAAGTGACAAGATTGGTTTTTGTGAAATTTCTCTGACAAAATAAAACAGTGGCGCCACCTACGGTAAAATTGGGAACTGTATTTGAAAGGAATTTTTACGTCTTGAATACGCCCTATTGTAATTATAGTTTTATCGTACAATACTATTTTTACAGGAACACAGTATTTTATAAAATATTTCTTAGTTCAAAATATTTTATTTGCGAAAATGGATACAAAACGGATCTTAAATTTGAAATTATTTTCTAAATTGTTTGCTGAAACCAGAGACGTTTAGAATACCTGAAGAACGAGTTAGATAGAGGAACAGAAAAAGATGTTCTAGAGAAAGTCAGAAGAGCCCGTTTAAAAGTGACATAGAAATAGTAGTAGTGGTTGGACTCGTTGCAGAGTCCATCTGGGGAAGTACCACACCTTTCCCAGTTAATCTACCGTCAAGCAGTAATGTGCAAACATTAGTGTGTTCCGGTTTGAAGGTATAGGCCGCCATAGTACAAGCCTTGATTAATTTGGGGACAGATGGTGATGTGTGTGAATTGTCCACCAATATTTATTATTATTATTAATTAATATTTAAGGTTTTGACTTTCTCCTTGCAAGAGAAAGAAGTCCCTGCTGTGGGACTATTTATTGGGCTGCTTATGCTACGTACAGTGGAACAATATTTCAAAGCAATACATAAACTAAAAGGATCCAATCAAACAGAATTTCAGAAGTACTTTTTACAAGTCTGTTACGGAAAATGGACTCCCACGTGCAGTGTGGCGTCACAAACGCCGGAATCAAATTACCGAGGCAAGCGAGGAAGAAAACTGCGTCGTCAAGGAATCTGTAATGCAATCAGCGTCCCCTCCTGAGCACAAGCCACCTCTCGGCCTCCCGACCTCTGAGCCTCGCGGATGTCGCTTTGTATCTAGTCTTTACCCTGCTATTTCTTTTGCAACAAACGAATTTAGTTTATTATTTTAAAATAAAGAAAAAAATCAAATAGATGTGGTAGGTATCACAAGACACCAGGTAACATCGGATAATATTGAAGCAACACAATTTGCAAATAAAAAATATTCTACCGCCAATCGGTAATGTGCAAACATTACTGTGTTCCGGTTTGAAGAATAATGTTTCCAGAGAAATTACAGTTCTAAGATCTTATATTTCTTATATCTCTTCTCTATAAGATCTTATATCTCTAAGCCCTGTGACGAGCGCAGTGCAGTGCTAGGTAATGATTTGGACTTTTCATGTTCCAATAGCTGCATGTCACTGTGCTTTTATGTGTCAAGCATGTTGCTTACCATCAGGCACATGACCTGACCGTCTCGTCCCTCTTTATTAAAGAAAAAAATTGGTTGTCTGTAAAGTCGGTTGGTTTACGGACGATCGTTATAACAAAACAGTGATAGTTGCACCGCAAACGTAAAATGAGCGTAACGGGACAATGAGCCTAACGGGACATAATGGGACACTTTTTCGTGCATGCAGCCGGTGGCGGGGTTCATTGATTTATTAGATGTTGTCACGTCAATTGGCTTTAATTTATTTGGCTTAATTTTATAACTTAAGGTACGATCATTTCAACTATAAAATTGGTAACTCTGGTCACGGAGAGTTTTTTACCGACTTCCAAAAAGGAAGAGACTATCAATTCTATCCGTATATATTTTTTTATATAGGTATATTACCTGATTTCTCGAGATCCCCAGTACCGAATTTAAAATATTTTTTTATGTTCGGATGGGTGGTATGTTTCTCGAATGATCCCATGAAAATATTATCGAAATCGGTCTAGCCCAGCCTAAAAGATAGTGGATATGCCTACTTACCTGCCTACTTAGTATTTTTGGCCTGACTAGCACCGACTCAAATAGAGTGAGTAGCACTTGTAATAATGATATTATTTTATTTTTCGCTTTTGAATGCCTATTTGTGGTTTTGAAGTCACTTTAATTTTTTGATTGATTTAGTAATGTTTAATGTACGATAATAGTTTATTACGCTTCACTTCCGTTGTATACTTTTCTTACGGTTTTAGTCTCACTTTATTTCAGGTCAGTCGCGCAGTAAAATCTTTATCTCCTCCAATCCTGGCATAAGGAACTTCCTTCCAACAACCTGATAGATACAATGTATGACTAACTTATTTGTAGAAAGTATCGATGGCGCCACGATCGAAAAAATGTTCCCGCCTACATTACTATAAAATTATTAGAAAATTTACAACCTCATTGTTCTTTAGTACTCGTACTAAAGTAGCTCTGTAGTTCCACTTTTGTTTATCTACCTCTATACTAATATTATAAACCAGAAAAGTAAATTTTGTTTGAACGCGGTAATTTCAATAACTACTGGCCAAAGAGGATACATATACTATATTTAAGTACTAGACCGATTTCAAAAAATATTTTTCCGTTTGATTTGTAGATGATTCCTGACTGATATAGGCTCTATATGTACTACAGGTGAAACTGGGGCGGACCGCTAGTTAGTCACTAGAAGAACACCTAGAAGACAAAGACGGTTCAAATTCAGGAATAGCTACAGAAAGCTAATATTATATAAACTATTTGCAGTACCGTTAAGGTGTATCAAGGTGGCATAATGGGTAACATAATTTTTAGTTAATTTTACTTTAATTTTACAAAACCCTCATACATAAATATTATGTGGCGATGTATCCGTTTAATAAATAGAATAAAGCCTTTCTGAGCACTTGGTCGATCCGACGCGTGACCAAAATCCTGGCGTCTATTTCGACAACATATAAGCATTGCCATTCAGTATGTCAATACCGCCAGCATGCTGGACACGCTTCCTACTGGTAGTGGGCTTGACAATCTTGATTATCTGTAGACCTTCATTGATCTATGGATAATGCTCAGATAATGTTTAGTGTAAATAGTTACGTCAGTAGCTTAGTTTAGTATTTTAGTTTTAAACCGACTTTAACCGACTTGGGAAGTGTCCTCATATACATTTTACCGAAATCGTTGTAGAGGTTTCTGAAATATGAAAAAAAAACTTTAAAATTTGCTGTCATGTATTTAGACGACGCAACATGTGTTTCAATTCAATTTTAAATTGAAATCGATTTTTTTTCGGAGAAAACAAATCAAATATAAGTTATACATCTATTTTTTTTAACAAGAATATTATTTTCTGCCTGTTAAAAAAATAGATTTCTTGGAAAAAAATATATATATATAAATGTTAAATGTTGCTCTGCCTGTTAAAATATAGTTATAGGCTATTTATGTTGTTTCGTAATTTTCTACAATTTGACAATAGATTATCATTTTATTCACTTATCCGTGAACAGTGAACGCAGCGACTGGCCAGGGTCACCCACAAAGGTGAGTGCCCATGGATCATGGTCAACGAAGTAATGTTCATCCATCTCTAGAATTTCACAAATGATTTATTTCGAAATCAATTTCAAGATTCCACCGTGACTCGCTAAACCGATTCTGCGTAATTTGTTATCTATGTTGTTTTTGACCAGGTCTTTTGTTGTTTTATCCTACAACTAGATGTCCGCCCCGGCTCCGCCCGTGGTACATTATATAGCACTCATCAGGATCCCGTACCTACATATCCAACGGTGAAAGAATGACTGAAATCGGTTCATTAATTCCTGAGAATATCGCTTTCAAACAAAACACCTCTTCAGCTACCTGCTACGCCACCTGTCGGAAATTGGTCGTACCAACTCAGATTTAGAAACAAATTTGATTAGCAAAGGTGAGGTGTTTTTTTTTTATTTATTTAACCTCAATTGTCCCACTGCTGGGCAAAGGTCTCCCCCAATTCCCTCCACTGTATCCGGTCCTGAGCTGCCATCGTCCAATCATTTTTAAACGCTCCGAGCTCGTCCTTCCATCGCGTTGGAGGACGACCCTGGGGTCGACTGGCCGATGGCGTCCACTCCGTAGAAACTCTGGCCCACCGATCGGGGTGCATTCTAGCCACATGACCCGCCCACTCCCATTTTGAAATGGGACGCTGAAATGGGAAATGGGAGGTGTTTAATCTGTGATATTCAATGACGCAATCTTAGACACATGCTGTCATGTGTCATGTCAAAACACGAAACGTACGTAAACTCCCAAAAAGGAATATTTTTCCCGATTTTGTTACATTCTTGTTTCATGCTCCGCTTCTATTAATAGTAGCGTTATGTTCTATAGCCTATAGCTTTTCTCGATAAATGGACTATCAAATAGAAAAAGAATCTTTCAATTCGGACTAGTACTTCCCGCGATCCTAGCGTTCAAACAAACAAACAAAGTCTTCAGCTTTATAATATTAGTATAGATACTATAAAGGTGTGTTGTATCATGATTATTTGATTCGATACTTTGAACTAAATTCTGTAAACGAGAAATAAAAAACCTATCAACCGGCCGGTGAGTCAGACTTGTGCACCAAGGATTCCGTACAAACCTATCGAATTGTAGACCTATTAGTAAAAGTTATGATAGTTTTAAGTTTAAAATTATAAATAATACACTTTTTTTCTTTATCTGACGTTATAGATATTATATTACGTATTAGACGTGACTTTGGTGGGAAGCATCCCAACTAATTTAAAGAATCTGCGTTCACGGGAAGTACCCTGTAGGTTTGATTCACATTCGAATGTTGAAAGTTTGCGTCATAAATTAGTGCTTATTTTATTGCTATTCTACCACCAAGCAGTAATGTGCAAACATTTCTGTGTTCCGGTTTGAAGGGACATGTTTCCAGAGAAGTTACAGGACTTAGAGATATAACATTGTTGTATGTATTAGTATATTCTTATGTTCGTATTTATGTATTAGGATGTAAAGTTATTATGTAAGTAATTATATTAATGTATTATTTGGTATTTTCGTTTTTATAACTACTTTATCTTTAATTGTAGATGTACATAATATAAGTATCAACCACTCCTTTTTGTACTTCCCCTCCTCCATATTCTCAAATCTCTCATTCCATCCTATGGTTGCCTGGAAGAGATCGCTTTTAGTGATAAGGTCCCCAATTGCTACTTTATTTTGTTTTGTTTTAATTGTCTTTTGTTTATTACTAAATTAAGTGCAATAAAGAGTTAATCTATCTAACATCTTAGATCTCTGGGTGATGAGCGCAGTGCAGTACTAGGTAAGGATTTGGACTCTTCATGTTCCAATAGCTGCGTGTCACTGTGATATTATGTGGCATACATGTTGCTTCCCATCACATGTCCTGCTTGTCTCGTCACTCTTTATTTAAAATTACAAAACTATTGATATTAGAAATGCGATAGTTTGTACGTATGTATGTTTGTTACTATTGCAAACAAAAGCTACTAAAGTCTGAGTCTAGAATAACACTTAAGCTGCTTTTTATCACGAGAAAATAACGGGAACTACGTGAGTAAAATCGCGGTATGCTGTTAGTGTTCCATTAGATTAATGGAATGTAAAGAATTGTTTCTAATTGTTGTGCTAACCATATTTATGTAATTACTTTGTTTTCAACATTGCTACTAACTCATTTGCTACAACTCATTTACTTAAGATAAGTAATGGTCTGTTGCTTAATCACAATTTCGTGTAATTGGTTATTACAAATTTACTATGACTTTCCACAGTAAATATTGAGGTGTACAATTTTGTGTGAATAATTACGATTACCTTTATAAAAAACTTAATTTGGTAATTAATATCTCAATACGCCTAGTCTACATAATAATATAGCTAAACTTTAGCCAAGCACAGTTTTGGTCTGTATGTCTATCAGCTTATATGACGTATTAAATCGTTTAAATTTAAAATTAAATTAACAGCTCTTCGTAGACTTTAAGTAAAAGTTTAGAATACGGGAGTAATATCGGTGCCCTAAATCAAATGACGCAAAACAAGACCATTTGTAAATATTTCCCGAAACTAAAGAGTAAGTGCAATATACCTACAAGTATACAATTGTTCAATATTAAAAGAGTGGTGATATAATAACGCTAAATATGAATGTAAATAGAGAAATGACAAACATTCGCTGATGAGCGCATGCTGGCACGCGGCCGGTTTCTAACCACATCCACAGTAAGGGCCCTAAAACACCTCTGTTACTATATACTGTATATATATACACCAACTTATCTGTAGAATCTAGTGATAGCGCCATGATCGGAAAGTATTGTTACCTAATAGAAAATTAGACAAATTCTGTATCTGTGTTCTATGGGCGGTAGTTCAGATTTTGGCCGTTAAATTGGTGGTACTATAAGTGAAACATCAATCTGTTAAATTGACTAATCAAAATTCACCTCTATGTCAATGTTCTAATAGCACCAACCTGCTCTTTTCATATTGGACTGATTTACACAAAAAAACAATTCATTTCAAGGACTCGAAGAGGAGGGTTGGCTCTAATTTTGTGATAAGAATGCCTAGGCTGTGGAACACATTGCGTAAGTGTTTTTTCCCGGTGGTTACGATCTTGCTATTTTCAAGTCGAGGGTAAGTCGGTTTCCTAAAGTAATTACATTCCATTGTAATCCGCATCGACGCTTGACATCAGTCGAAATGACGGTCAAGTGAAATCTGTAATTTTATTAGTAGTTTAAAAAATGCAGCACAGATTAAACTTCATTTTAGCTGTGGCAGTTAAATCGCAACAATGCCCTATTTCTCGGGTCTGAACTATTAAATATTTTTCCATGAACATTTACATAGAATAGTCATTACCACTGGCTTTAATTATGAAGGAAAACACCACAAAGATACTAATAATTTCTAATAAAACATGCGAACATACCTATTTACATTTGGCCAGCGATCTGAACTAGGGCTTTGTCCTCTCTTTGTCATATTTAACATTTTTGTTTTGTCAGTATGAGCTTTAGTGAAAATAAAGAGGTCGTTACTGGCAGTAGTGTGAAGCGAGGGCGAGAGAGGGAGCTGAGCTGCTAATTGAATTACGCGACATGTTTTGACAGTCGCCACGCGGAGCTTAGCGCCCACTGGGGCATATCGCGGCGCTGGCTTTATTACCATATAAAAAGAAAAGTGTTCATAAGAAAAAGCTTTACCTTCTAAGTTGTAATCGTGGTAGCCCAAAGGAAAGTCTAATTTTAAACGCGTTATGTCATATCCTGTTATAGATGTAAAATTGTTTTTTTTAAGAGTGGCCTGATCTTACCATTTCTTTAAAAACCGGCCCACTTGGCTTTGCAGATAATGAAGGCCAAATTAAACGAAGCCAAAAACATAGCTAAGCAAGCTAAACGCCTTCATTGGGAAAATCGACAGTTATTGCAGAACAAGTTTTGTATGGTGCTTTTTTGAAACAATGCAAATACATAATTCAAATAAACCAGTTTAGAGCGCTGTGCAAACGTTATTTGTTGCCGATACGGCACACTATTACAGGAACCATAGTTTCTGTGTCCTGTAGATGCGGACTGAGTCGGCGGTCGCTACTTCTGGCCGCTGGTAGGTACAATTTGTTGCTTGTATTCGATTAGTACCACGATTGATGTCGATGAAGAAACATTATCTCTGCGGTTGTGTCGATTATACGTCGTCGTCGCTGACTATATTTACTGCAGGCAACATTTTGCCACCCGCGATCGTGCGATAAGGAAATTTGTTAATATGGAATATGCATGTAGTTTAAATTGGCTTGATTTTTTTTTTTCGTAGAATCCATAATGTCCCGCTATTATACCAAACCAATTATTTTATTATTTAGTTAGTTATTAATTATAAAAAATATTATTTTAAAAGTGCAGAATAGGCGCGGGTAATTCAAGTTTGCGAAACGCATCACTATTGGTCGAAACCAAATGTGACGTCACATGACATGTTTTCTGCTTTAGCGGTGTCGATATTCGTACTGAGCTAGTAGTGTTAGAGAGAAAAGTCGTGTTCTCCATCGTTTGATTAGCTATCACAACTAAAAAAATCGGTACAAAGTAACTGCAATACTTGTAGTGAACAAACACAGGTGGCCTGTGACGTCATGCAGGCGCGGGAAAGATGGCGGCGTTTAAACTGGTCAAATAATATCGATATTTTAAAAATTATTTTAAAAATCAATTTGTACATTTACAAGAGTATTTATATTTTTATTGTGTTATAATAATGTAAAAAGTGAAAAAAAAGGCATGCATATTCCCTATTATGCGTGTCTTTAACTAACGAATTTTAATATTTTTGTACCGACACTGAACCGCCAATGGGTATTTGTTGGAAGGAACTGGACATAATACATATTTGCGGTGCGCAGAAAGTGAATAATTTTAAACTGTTCTAAAGACATCAAATATTCATCGCTACCTTGTGTCACTAATACTAGACAAAAAGGTCTCCATATTTGCAATTTATATGTTGAGAAAAGTGAAAAAAATTCAACGTGCCGGCTGCGCCGCATGAAATACAAACCCCAAACTAGATAATTGTGAAGTTATTTTTATTTGGAATTGAAATTGAAAGAAATCTTGCGTCACTATTTGTTAAACACTTTTCTATGATAGACACTGTGCAATAGGTACCTACTGGATTTTCAAAGGACATTTCTGGTTCTTGTAATAACTTGTCGCGTTATCGAGAGGCGCGGCAACGTCAAAGAAATGATTACCGCTTAGAAGCACCGCCTTTGCTCAAAGACGGCTGTTAAAATAGTACCCTCAATACAAACATTTTTGATTAAAGAATTCGAAATTTAGGAACTATCTATCTATCTAAAACCTATAAATGAGCAAATCTTGTATATACTAGTACATATATGTCTATGTATTTACTCTGAATCTCAGAAATGGCTCCGACGATTTTCATGAATTTAGGATGTGGCTTTGGGGGGCGATAAAATTAGTTAGGTTAAATTTTTGGGAAACATCGCTTTATACGTGTAAACTGAACAAAACTCGGCCATTCAGCAACTGTTTAAAAAAATGAAGTTTTAGGAAAATAGGTTCTATTGAGCGTAGCCAAACGCAATTTAAAATCCTTTAAAGAGCGTATTGTCTGAGTTTCAAATCTAAACTTAAACTGGAAAGAAAATGTCAAGCCAAAACTTAATCTTCTTATAATTAATTTAGTTTTATTAAAATATTAACTACTAAATTCAATTTTATTAATAATGCAATTTCAAGTTTCTTTATATTAGACTTATAAAACATTATACGCCAAATGTTTACTAAAAATATATATTCAAATACCAAGATAATCAATTAGGTACGTAAATATTACGTAGTTCCATACAAGTATTTTTAATTACAACTTACCGAAGCATACCAAAGAGTTTGTTTAAATATTATCCTAAAATAATTGCTTTGTGAGTTGCATTATCGACCAATTGTATCAATGTTTATGTTTTGATCCGATAAGTTCATTCACCTGTCGCCGAGTTACGCAATGGGGATAGTGAATACAGTAATCACGGTGATTGCCCTCTTCGCCACAGGAGGCGAGCAGGAATAACACA
Source organism: Ectropis grisescens (assembly GCA_017562165.1). NCBI lineage: Eukaryota > Metazoa > Arthropoda > Insecta > Lepidoptera > Geometridae > Ectropis > Ectropis grisescens. Next base: position 6,608,841 of record CM029767.1, read on the forward strand.
ATAACCCAGAGATGATCTGATAGTCTGTGTAACCCCCGAGATAACGTAATCAGACCGACGGCTGTTAACCCGCTTGGGTTAACAGCCGCCGTGACGTCACCGCAGACAGTTGACCTGTCCGTGGCCATTCATCTGGAAATCCAGATAATCGGCCACTATTTACGTCTGGCCGTTTTATTTAGCGAATAAAAGACGAAGTAACTCGTAATGATATGATAATGCAGCTGGGGATATAATCAGACATTTTTTTTAGTGTTTCGTAGCCAAATGGCAAAATACGGGACCCTTAAAGATTCGTCCTGTTTGTCTGTCTGTCCGTCCGTCCTTCTGTCACAGCCACTTTTTTCCGAAACTATAAGAACTAAACTATTGAAACTTAGTAAGTAGATGTATTATTCTGTGAACCGCATTAAGGTTTTCATACAAGAATAGAAGAAAAAAAACAATAAATTTTGGGAGGGAAATAAAAGTAGTCAAGTGCGAGTCGGACTTGCCTATAAAACATAAAAGTTCTTGTAGTTCGTTGTTACTTTAATCAGTGTTTTAACAATAGTAAATTGATGACGTATAAAATAAAACTACTTACTAGACCTCATTCAAACCAATTTTCGTTGAAAGTTTACGTGGTAATGGACATCATACATTTTTTTACTTTTGTCATTCTTTTATTTTAGAAGTTACATAAGGGGGGACATTTTCCCCCTCTGGGAGAGTCTTGCGCGCAAACTATTCAGTTTCGAAAAAAAAATGTTAGAAACCACAATATCATTTTTGAAAATTGATACATAGATAAGGTTTTACTGGAATATTTTTTTTTTTTAGTTTCAGTTCTAAATAGAGTGACAAGACGAGCAGGATAATTATGTTCCTTATTGGTGGTGGTGGTGGACAATTCACACACAATGGAACAAAACACCATATGGAAAGCTACATGCCTTAAAAGCACAGTGACACGCATCTATTTGAACATGAAAGAGTCCTAATAATTACGCAGTACTGCACTGCACTCGTCACTCAGAGATATAAGAAGTTTTATCTCTATGCCCAGTAATTTCAATGGAAATAGTGCCCTTTAAACCGGAACACAGTGATGAGTTATGTTTTCACTTAACTGCTCGGCGGTAAAATAACTGGTAAATTTATAAAGTACTCTTCCAAGTGGACTCTGCAATGAGTTCTGCCACTACAAGAGTAGGTCCATTACGGTGCTCATCTAATGCGTAATCAATTAAAATGAAACAAAAAGGCTTCACATTCATCAAAATAGAGATACATTATCAAGGTTGTATTTAATTAGTCTCCTCATAGAATAATACAAATAGTTTTTGTGTATTATTTATTTTGATGTGTACAATAAAGAGTATCTATCTTTATCTCAACGAGTGAAAAGCACAGTACAATACAAGAAGCAGCTTACATCTATTGGGGTGGACCATTGCCATTGTTTATTTAATGTGCCATCAAAAGACTACTCAACAACTGAAACATAGGTGAAAGAACTACTTAATTATCTTAAAAACTCACGATTTTAAAATCACAATTTTTGACTTACCCAAAAACGCTTCATACAAAACACTACTAAAGCGTGACGTCACAGCCTGGTATTTTCTATCCATCGCGCGTAAGGTTTGTATGTTAGCTATATTAAATATTGCGTTTAGGAAACTAGTTTCATAACAAAAGTCACTTGAAATTGAATGGGTTATCCAATAGTAAATACCATTTCTAATAATTTCGTACTTTTAAAATGGACATGCCCAACAACTTCGAATGATCATAAAGTAAGTTAAACAAAAAGATATCAAAATTAAAGTTAGTACGTATTTCATTCTATTTAAATACTGTCATTATATCAAATATCTTAACATAATTTCAGGATTAGTCGTCATGCCTATTTATGCGCCCCTGCCAAGAGTTGGCTTCAAGAGCCCCAGTATTCGACAATGTTATATCGCAACGTGCTTACTTCGTCCTACTATCTATATGCAAACGTTTGGATATTTTGAATCACTCTTGAATTTGCAAAATGTTAATGTTCGTTGCCCAATCAAGTCAGGACGGCTGAACGAAGCAGCTTGAATCTTAGAATACAGATTACAGTGTGTGTACATACTCGTATTTAAGATTTTTATTCCGGGTACTCGTAGTTTTTTTTTTAAATAATTTAGAGTGACGAGACGAGCTGGACATGTGCCTGATGGTAAGCAAAATGCCAGCCACCAGCACAGTGACACGCAGCTATTGGAACATGAAGAGTCCAAATAATTACCTAGCACTGCACTGCGCTCGTCACCCAGAGATCTAAGATATTATATCTCTAAGCCCTGTAATTTCTCTGGAAACATTGCTCTTTAAACCGGAACACAGTAATGTTTGCACATTACTGCTTGTCGGTAGAATAACTGGCAAAGGTGTGGTACTTCCCCAGGAGGACTACTACTAAGAGTCCTACCACTACAAAAAGTGACGGAAATAGAAACTACGCCAGTAAAACCGTTTTTTAAAACCGTTTATAACAGCTCTTTATCGTGTGTCGGAAGCTCGCACCTCGCACTAACGAATTTAATCAATATATGTATAATAATATCGATGTTTAATTTGCAGCGAGGTGGGAAGGTAGCGTCGCTTCGATTTGAATTAGCATTGCAAATGCGGGCGCGGGGAGAGGCGGGGAGAGGACGGGCGCATCGATCCTTCCGGCGCGCTTCCGTTTCCTGCAGCACTGAAAAAACCTTTTGAAACCTTTTTGAAGAGCTCGATTAAAAATACGGATCCGGAAAGAGCCTTTCGGAAGTCAAAGCGCTGACGATACGTTCTACGGGCGCGCTAGCAATTCGAACTCCTTTCAGCCTGAATCGCGTTTTTGCTGAGTTTTACTCAGACAATTTATTATACGTACTCAAAGCTAAATTAAGTTTTGTAATGTTAAAATTTTGCTCTACTTCAAGATGTATCAATTGATATTGAGAACGCGCATTAAAATGCAATGAATGAGCTGTTATGGAAACTGCGAACTTCGATTTTATCTTACTGCGATTTAAATTACTACTGAAATAGAGTGTGTTATCAAAAGTTCTACTAAAAATATACATTAACTTTACTAACTTACTTGGCTACTTTACGGCAGACCTATCATTAGGCAGGTAGCCGAAACTGTTTGAGGCTAATTAATATAGAGGTGATATAAATATTGGTGGACATTTCCCATACGATACTATCAAGCCCCAAACTAAGCAAAGCTTGTACTGTGGAAGCCGATATGTGATGAATAATACTGATATAAATCGTAAATAAATACTTATCATGTGCATAAACAACCAGATATTGAACAAATACATTACCTGAATTCTTCACACAAATATTTGTCCTAGATGGGAAGCAAATCCAAGATACAACTGGCACACTTACTACCAACTGAGCCACAAGCTAAGTTAAATTACCGTAAGTTTCTAAACAAAACTTGGTTGTCTATAAAGTCGGTTGGTTTACGGACGATAGTTTAACGTGGCAACGTCAAAACAAAACATTGATAGATGCGGCGCAAACGTACAATGAGCGTAACGGGACATAGCGGGACATTTTTTCGTGCATGCAGCCGGCAACGGCGTTCATAGATTTATTAGATGTTGTCACGTAAAAAAATAATGCTTAAAGACTTAACTCTAGGTTAGAATCTTGGCTAAATTTAGTGACTGAATTTAGAAGCAAGTGTAGTCGACTGAATTCAGAACCAAGTTAAAAACAAGCAATCCTCGCTTGTGATGCTCAAAGAAAACTGTTTGCTAGTGTTAAGTAATGACTTGTGGGAGGAGAGGGTTGATTGGGTGGGAGGGGTGGGAGGGGTGGGAGCTATGACCGACGAGCGTCAGTGGTGACGGACAGACCGACCGGAAGCGTGAACGGACGTTCAATATTCCGTTCTCCCACTGAATAGCCGAACGACTGTGATCGACTGAATTTCAGTCCGCAAACGCTGTGAGACATTATAGGTTTTGCTTCAACAGAAATGCCGCAGCGCAAGCTGTAAGGTGCAATCTCTAAATCAAGATTGAATGAGAGCTTGACAAAGCACTAGAGTTAGGTTGAATATTTTTTCCTATTCCCCCTTTTTCCTGTGCTTCTGATAATCTAAGATATAATGTAAAAAAAATACAAATGACAAAAATGATGGAACCAAGAGTCTATGGAGTAGCTAGTTTTTGAAGTGCATAAGTAAAAAACTGTCATACCGTTCATATGGACGGCTTAGTTTAATTCTAAGTTTTTACTTCAAAGTCTATACTTAGAAGTGAAAACTTATAATTCTTAAGCTCACTTAACGCAGTTCTTTGGTAAAACTACAGATGGTGCAGTTATGAGAAAAAAATGTTAAAAAAGTGGTGAGTATGGTGACGATGACGCAAGTTCCATATTCCGGTTTTAAAAGCAATGTTTCCAGTAAGACAAGCGCAATGCAGTGCTAGGTAACGAATTTGGACTCTTCATATTTCAATAGCTGCGTTACTGTGTTGTTATGGGCATGTTGCTGGCTGGCACGTATCCTGATTGTCTTGTAACAACTCTATATCTACTAAAAAAAAACAATTTTTTTTTGTCATTCCGAAAACATGTAATTATTTGTTTAAATATGCGGCGGTTAAAAGGTTTAGGCAAGTTGGAATCCCTAAATCTAAATCAATACGTACTTAATAGCCCATTTGAATAGTTGAAGAGTAACATTTAGGATGTAGACATCAATAGGGATAATGGTAGGATTGTCGGTGTGTCAGTGTGAGCGTCGCGTGCCGGGTAATCCGCCCTCGAGGCGCATTACCCACTCGAGTCGCGGCCGGCGCCGAACGCTACAATTAGAGTTGCCAACTATACTGTTTTAAACAGTATCATACTGTTTTTCACTAAATTATACTATTTACTGTTGAACTGAAACAAAGTATACTAAATACTGTTTTAATCATCAAAATACAAACACATTAATATGTGTTTGTATTTTATTATACTTAGACGCTCACACCAATTTGTTTTTATTTAGTAAGAGGTCGCTCATTGCTCAGTGCAGTGCAGCTACAAACAAATCACACTGAGTTTCTGAACGCCGAGAAGCTCTAAAATAGGTATATAAAACAATACATAAATTGGGACCGATAGAAGTGAAACCTTATAACTAACATTTTGATAGCTTACTTTGAAAAGTGCGGGGGTGAAACCGGAGTGCATGGCCATGAACATGTCCATCTATAAATACGTCCATGGTCCCGAGTTTACCCAAAAATGTCTTGTTATTCCCGAGCGATACGTTAGAATTCAATTCACCGCCCACGAAAAATCTGCCTGTAGTGCGCTAAAAGAAGTTTTCGCACCAATAAATAAAATACTGTTAATTTTTCTAAACCACTGTTCAATATTCTTCGTAGAACTAAATACATTTTATTTTTTGTTGAAACAGTTGGCAACCCTAGAGCTACAATCGCGCTGATTGCGACGATCATTACGTGCTCCAGTCGCTCGTTGCACATGTCGCCTCACCGCTGCTAAACTTTAATACTAGATACTTACCATTTTCTCTTTAACTTCGTTTAAGAGATTTGAGTCTGAAAAGCCGTAGTAGAACGGAAGTTGCGGCTGGACTAGTAGAGAGAACCGCGTCTGCTGACAAATATCTTTCACGATATTTGTGTGACGAATACAAATATTTGTATAGGGTGTTCCTATGTCTAATATATTTGTGTGACGAATACAAATTTTTATATTGGGTGTTTCTATGTCTAATATATTTGTGTGACGAATACAAATATTTGTATTGGGTGTTCCTATGTCTAATATATTTGTGTGACGAATACAAATATTTGTATTGGGTGTTCCTATGTCTAATATATTTGTGTGACGAATACCTACAAATATTTGTATTGGGTGTTTCTATGTCTAACAAGTGTGTTTTTTTTAAGCAAGGAGTTTCGAGACGAGCAGTACATGTGCCTATGATAAGCAACATGCCTACCACATAACACAACAGTGACACGCAGCTATTGGACCATGAAGAGTTCAAATCATTACCTAACACTGCACTGCGCTCATCACCCAGAGGTCTAAGATATTGTATCGTCAAGTCCTGTAATTTCTCTGGAAACATTGCCCTTCAAACCGGAACACAGTAATGTTTGCGCATTACTGCTTGGCGGTAGAATAACTGGAAAACGTGTGATATTTCCCCCGGAAAGGACTCTGTCAAGAGTCCTACCACTTAAAAATGTATTTACAACTATATGAGTACTACCAGCGCGCTACGGATTTACCTGCATAGCTCCTGTTCCCGTTGTTTTCGCGGTATAAATAGCTGGTAGGCTATATGTTCTTTAAGATTATAATTTAACTGTGCTCCAAATTTCAGCTAGATCTGTTTAGCTGTTGCCACGTGATTGAGCAACAAATATCCAAATATTGTCATTTTATAGTAGTGGGATTAAATCAGCTGTCTGGTGTTAGCTAGGTACTTATATTAAATCTATGGGTATCAGCTCTATATAGGGTCATAGTACAAGCTTTACTTAGTTTGGGGTCAGATGGTGTAGTGTGCGAAATGTCCACTAATATTTATTATTTTACTTATTCATGTTTTCTGGCGAGCGAATAAAACGCAGGATCTATGTACCTCGCAAGTTGCGGCTGGTGTGGTTGTAAGAACGGAAACTGGTAATCTGGAGATCCTGGTTCGAATTCCACGCGCACCACTGTCTGAGGCCACAGGCAACTGGGCTAACGTGGTGGATTATGGCCTTGTCTCTCATCCAAAGTCCCAGGCCCAGGCCGTTTACTCTCTTTATACGAAAAACGTAATTTCGAAATAAGCTCGCGACTTTTCTACTCCGTTTATACTTCGTTTCGTCCGATCGAACATTGTTTGTCATTAAAATGTTCTAAGCCTAGTATAATTAGAGTAGGCTTTGAACATGTTTACGGACGAAACAACGGATCGAATAGGCCAGTTTATAGTTTATATATAGAATAGCCAAATTTCTTTTTTTTTATGAGGTTTAGAATCACTTACTCAGCATAAAATCACAAAATGCTGACAGATTCAGGTTGAGCGCGCTTCAAGCGCCATCTTGAAAAAATATTTTCGGGCAATATCTCGGAAACTATGCATTTAGGGAAAAAATTAAAAGTAGAACCGAGTAGGAAAGTCGCGTATTTATAGCGAAATTTCGTTTTCGCAGAATGAGAGTAGACATGCATAAGTGTGCAGATAATTTAGTGGGCTGCTAAAAATATTCTTATGCTAACTGTGAATATGTTTTTCAAGTAGCTCCGATGAGTTCGAAGATCATTGCTAGCATGTAAACGAACTTACGGAATCGTAGTATTTTATAAGTATGTAACATCATTATACGTTTACACAGAAGTTTTTTTAAGATTTTTTTAATCATACCTACAAGGTTACTCGTATAAGTCCAGAGACGCGGTATAATGATGATTCCGAAAACCTTTTTATTTAGGACCAACCCTTACTTACTGGTTCTTAGTAGGTACTTTACGAAAAAAGTACCTACTAAGAACCAGTAGGTATTCGTAGCGAGCGAACATAAAATGTTTAGTTACAGGAAAAATGGCGGCACACATAGCTTTTAAGACGTCTCATGCCTCGTACCGTCTTGAAATATGTGTCTGTTGACATACCTGTTATACGAAGATCGTAATTTTAAACAAATTAATTAGTTAACCATCAAATCTCCTCCGACATCCATCTTACGGACAACTGATTTATTTTTAGTAATGTTGTAATATATCATGATAAATGAGTTCCCATTAGCCGTGGTAGCGGTCGGAAGGTGTGAGAGCGTCCTGCAATCTCTACCACACGAAATCACGTCGCCCGATCGACGAATCGGCACAGACGCTACAATTTGTCTAGAAATTATACATTTTATGGTTCAATTTACGTACGTAGAAATCGTTAAGTTATATTACGATTATTAAATAAAGTTATTAAAATCAATTTTTCGATGTGGATCGACGGACTATTATAGTGTGGGGGGGGGGGATGAGGGGTACAATCAGCGGGTCACGTGGAACTGATACGATACGTGAGTCGGGTTCGGAAGTGGAAGTGCGGTGGTGGAGGGGCGGGGCGGTGCAGTGGGCGGGGCTGGCCTGCGGCCGCCCCCGGTCAGTGCCGAGCGCGCCACGCTGCCGTGCGGTCGCGCCGGCCGTTGCCCGAGCCCATGTCCATCTCGCCCCGCGCACTGCCTCCCGCGACCGCGCGCTGCAGACCACACGATGAAGGTGAGTCCGCCCGTCCACCGCCGGGGACCCACTTCCTCGAGGAGTCATACTCTACAAATATGTGTTTCGTAAATACTCTACAAATAAATGTGTTCCGTTTATACTCTACAACTATACTAATAAATGTGTTCCGTGTGTGGTGCGTCCTCCGAAGGTACTCGTCTTCTTGGACTCTCTCAGTGGAGGCGCCTCCGAAACATCCCAACGCTACACGATTTTATCACTTGCACGATTCAAAAGTCAACACAATTGTTTTTTGAGATGTATTCAAATTTTACTTATTCTGTTTCAAGGTGTGTTAATAAACAAACATCGTTTTGTAGCTCCCTAAGATCAAAATATTATCCATATTCCAGTTGTAAAAAGTAATTGTTGCCGATACTACTTAGTAGTGCACTGTACTTAATTAAAATACGCTCAACCCGTTTTTGTGTTCTACTTAGTACAAAGTGTTTAACCGCCATATTATAAAAATGAATGTAAGATTAACGCAATCAAAAAAAACTGAATATTTCACACACACAAACAGGACTTAACTGGTGTAGAAAACGGCGAAAACAAATTTGATCGCGAATTGTGTTTTAAATATTATTTTGGGATGTAGAGAGTAGTTGAATTAAACTAATCCCGTGGTTGAGTGTTTTCCGTCAAGTGCGTGTTCGATCGATTCCCTCTAGACGTCCCTACGAGTGCGAAAGGCACTTCTTCAAGTTATAAAGATATTTCAATTTCCTCACAAGGTTTTCATTATTTTAATGAAAACGACGCGGTAAGTTAAATCAAACATTTTTAATTTTCATTCCATAATCCCGGGTCTCCAGTCGCCGGCTTCAACTCCATTAACACTGTTTAACATAATTTTATACCTGTTTGATACTAGGCGTTTTTTTGGTCGACTGTTTTTTTATTGTAAATGATGTTTGTTGATTTTTTTAGCTGTGAATCTGTGTCAATTATTTATTTTAGTTTTGTTAAGTGTCGTGAATTAAGTATACTCGTATATGCATCGATAGGTATCAAGTATATATCCAAGACTAAACTTAAACGATTGCGTTCTGAGAAACAGATACTTACCTAAGTAACATAATAAAATAAATAATAATAATTGAGCAGATAATAATAAAAATCATATTTATGATACATAAGCCGCGTTCCGTGATTTAATTCCTGTAGTTTAATTAATTTTCCCATTACTCGTACTCGCGTAGTTTAGGTTTCAGTAATATTCCTGTAATAAAGCTTATACGCTATTCTATGCTATAATCGAACTATGTTTTAAATTTCAAAGTGATCCGTTCTAACGTGATTGAGCAACAAACATCATCAAAGCATAAACAATATTTGATCTAGCTTAGCTTGATCGATTTACATTTTACTAAATTGATTTAGGATATACTGAAAAACGAAACAAAAACGAAAAAAACATTTTATAAGCAATAATTTTTGGAAAAATAAAAATGTACAATAGATACATTTTTGTATGGTTCGTGGAAAAAGTAAGTAAGGCATGACGCGTACGTGTTGTCCGTGTGGTACGTAGATCCTGGGGTCGGTGAGGTTGAGTAGCGGCGGTAATGTAGGCGCAAACCGTGCGCCGGCGCCGGCGCAGTTATAGAGGCGAGAATCAATACTAACTTTACACTTTATAGAAAAACATACATTTTAAAATTGTCTGTAATACTTTACTCTGAAAAAATCCATATCATAATCTACATTGCCAACTTTCTTCGCACATTGCGGCGTGGTGACCTCATCTTTTTTGATAAAAATATAAAGTGACGAAACAAGCATGATGATGACTGATGGTAAACAATACCGATTCTAATCTGGTCTTGTTGTTCTAACATAGCGCGTAAATTTCGTGGCCCTCACTTAGTTAGATTTCAAATAACTTTTAAGCTGGAACAGACAGTTTATAAAATTACTGATAATTTTCATTCTGGGCAAGCGTGTTGTATTTTAACCCTTGTATTGCTTAGTAAGGCAAGTTAGAGAGCAAGCTAAATTAAAAAAATGGATAGAATTGAGGAAACTTTTAAGAGGTACGAGTAAGTATGTGCCAGCTTAGTAAAAATAGGAGTTTTCGAATTTATGTTTTCAAGTTGACTTTACCATTTACTTCCTAGTTTTACCCTGTGGTTTTATCCGTTTTCGTTAATTTCCCGTAATAAAAATAGCCTATGTGCTATTCCAGACTTTAAACTATCTGTGACTTATATTTAATCTGGATCCGTTTGAACGTGGTTGAGCAATAAACATCTAAATTTTCGCATTTATTAACTGACTTCTGTACCTACCTAAAGTATCCACGCTTTTAACCGCCCAGTTCCGTTTTATTAATTTACTCGTCAGACAAAGTAGCTATACCAGACTACATTCTGTATTTCAAACAAACCCCATCCGTTCAGTCGTTCCGACGTGTTTGAGCATAAAAGATTCGAAAATCCAAAATTTTGCATTCATAAAGTTAATAGGAACACTATTTTACTACCTCGATTTATCAAAGCAGTAAATGATAAGACCGATGAAATAAAAAAAAAAACTTTTATGAGCAATAAACAGAAAAGTATGATTATAGTAAATTGCTTGTAGGCTGGTGACTGAAGAGTGGAGAGCCCCCGCCGCGAGTCGGCACCTCGCTCAAATTTCCTCGTCTTTACTTCTATACCTACTTAATGAGACCAATCTTAATATATTTCTACGCAAAAATATTTCGTATTTCTCTGAGTATTTGTAAACGCAAACGTTTATTTACCGATACAAAAGCAAACAATTCATAGCTAAAATGTTTTACCAATTGCCTTCTTTTAAACGTGGTAGACTTTGATAACGAATTAGTTAACATGGAATATCTCTATTTTGTTAGATTAAGAGACAATTTATCTTATCACGAGTGCAGTGCAGTGCTAAGTAATGATTTGCACTCTTCATGTTCCAATAGCTGCGTGTCACTGTTCATTCGTGTTGTTATGTAGCAGGCATGTTGCTTATCACCAGGCACATGTTCTGGTTGTTCCGTCACTCTATAAGATGTTTGACTTCTATAGATGTCTTACTATAAAATGTTTGACTCTTTGCCTTTTTTACGTGGTAGAACCTTTGTTAACTAATCTAAATCATAATGAAAATTATACTAGGTACATACTTCAGTAAATTCTGACATAAAGTACACCTTTGAAATAACTACATATAAAAAAAACATTGTGGTCAAATTGATAACCTCCCCCCTTTTTGGAAGTCGGTTAAAAAGGCCAGTTTCAAGAAATAATTAGGCGAAAGATTTTACTATATAGCGAAATATTAGGTCCATAGTTTAACCAATTTCAAAAAAAGGAGGAGGTTCTCAAATTGGTTACATGTTTGTTTTAGTTTGGTAGCTCACCATAGTTCAGAGATGATCTCATATAAATTTTATCGAAATTGGTAGGGTGGTTTTAGAAATATGATCAAAGACTTAAAATTCAATTTTATATACTTCGTGATAGCTTATATAGGTAGTACAAATGAAAATATCTCACCAATTAGGCACAGCAAGAGCTAGAAACGACGCAAGTTTAAACCAAACATTCTACTCCCCTCGCAACAAACTTGCACTTAACTCTTTCGAAGTTAGGCAAGTTAAGCTTTGCACAAAATGAATTTATGTTAAATATTGACATTCAATATTTTTACATTAGATGTAACTATTTAAATTCTAATAGAAATATAATTTGCATCAATTGCACTTTTATTAGTTGTAGGACCACGGATATTCGCTCTTTGGACTCTTTGCAGAGTCCGCCTAGGGTAGTACTAGCTAGCTTTTACCAGTTATTCTACCGCCAAGTTGTAATGTACAATTATGACCGTGTTCCGGTTCCATCGGTATTATTTCCAGTGAAATAACAGGACATAGAGATAAAGGTCTCTTCACTCTATATTATAAAAAAAATACGTAATGACATGCATCAGAACCCGAATCGTCATTAAAAAAAAAATACCGCGTGATGCCTTTTAACTTTAAGCCTTGTTTTGTGGAAAATCAGTTTATACTTGACCGCGTCTTTCCCCGCTAATGAGCAATATCCCAATCCTCGATGAGAAACGCTAACTAAAGGGGATCCTGTTTGAAAGAGAATTTGAAGACATCTAGGTGTGTACATTTCGGAGAGTGTGCGACTGGGTTGCATGATTTGATACCACCTTGCCCTTTTTTTTATCGGAATGCTCGTAGCTCGAAAAAGCGACATCGTTTCATGGTTGATGTTCCAAAGACACGAACGAAGAGATTTGACTCTAATTTTGTGATAAGAACGTCTAGGCTGTGGAATACGTTGCCTGAGTGGGTTTCCCCGATGATTACAATCTTTGTGTCTTCAAATCGAGAGTGAATCGGTTTTTTCTAGGTAAACACGCTCCATCGTAGATCGCATTGTCGTTTAATATCAGGCGAGATGGCGGTCAAGTGTAAACCTATAAAAGTTAAAAAAAAAAAAAAAAAGGTGGGAAATTTTATTTCGGGAAATTCCAAATACTTACGAAAGAAGACTTACTTAAGCCAAAAGCGTGTATAATTTATGACCAAACGGCGGTAAATGTGAATTTTATTCATACACAAGGCCAGTTCACTTTTGTTCTTGGATTTAGTACCCAAGTTCAGCAGATAGTAGACTAAAGTCTGACGGCAGCAAAGCAGGAATATTGCAAAATGAAGGAACAATTCTGCAACGAACGCGGCTGCCACCCTGTGCTACTGTGACACTGAACTTTATGCTTCCAATCAAACTATTTAATCATTACACTTTTATGTTCACACTATCTGACACTGCGCTCGTTGCTACGCCACCTTTCGAAAATTCGTCGTACCAACTATTTGATTAGATACCAAAGGTTTATAACGACGCAGTCTTAAAAGATAGACACATGTATTCACGGTCATCAGTGCACGTCAACGCACGCAAAGAAAACTCTTAAAAAGGAATATTTTGGCCCGTTTTTGTCATTCTTCATTCAAAGTCTGCTACTAGCTTAATGTTATATAGTCTTCCTCGATAAATGAACTATCCAACAGAAATAACACCTTTCAATTCGGATTTAAATCCTAGATCCTAGCGTTCAAACAAACAAACAAACTCTTCAGCTGTACAATATTAGTATAGACGCCACAAACCTTTGTTAGCCATTCTGCCGCTAAGCAGTGATGAGCAGTCGTTACAGTGTTCCAGTTTGAAGAGCAACGAAATTATTTCAACTTTTCTAGCTCAGTGTATTAGCACTTTCTTGAGTTCACGCATGTTGCTTGCCGTCAAGAGCTCGTGCTGCTCATCTGATCACTCTGGGTTATATGACACTAATTCGAAATCTAAGCAAAACGACTAGTACCGAAGTGTACATACTTCAAAAGTATAGGGATAGGAGGAAGTACATTCTTCATCAACTCCAAATCTAGGCGGTGTTACCTGAATGAGGTTTTCCCGATGGTTACAATCTTTGTGTCTTCAAGGCGAGAGGGAATCGGTTTGTTCTAGGTAGGAGGTTTTGTACGTCGTTGAATGTACAGACACACCTAGGCAACTCGGAGACCTGATATAAAAAAACATGTATACATGTTGGTGACTAGTGTTGTTCACAGTGCGGTTTTACATTGTCGATTGTTTCAGTTGGCAGGCCTTTATAAATAGGGAATAATCACATCTTGTGAGCAAACGGTGGTAGGTACGTCACGTGGACTAGTGCCGCCAACAGAAATAAATCCTCTACATACATATAATCAAGGACTTAGATTGAAATATAAAATATAAAAATGGCGCAAATATAAAAGTCAACTCTATTTTATAATTATTATTTGATATCCATGAGTTTACGTAATAGGTACAACAATGGTTAAAGTGGAGGGAGCCAAGATCGCACGGCAGAAGTGAAAACTGAATTATCTGAATTTTGTATTGTGTCGTATTATCACAGTATCTAAAAAGAAAAGTAGATAAAATTTGCTGGTTTTAAGCATAGATGCGAAACAAGTGTAAGTAAGAAAGATTAAGCAGAATTGAATGATGTATGAAAGGTATAGAAAAAGAAATTGTAAAGAGGTGTGCGAGAATAAATAAAATACATTACAATGGGACGTTTTAAATTGAATACAGCAAACACAGCGACACAGCAGTAAAGAACAGCAGCCAACTGTATATTTCTCGCTCTGGCATACTCAGCGGTGCCGAGTTCAACCATACAAATCTTTCACTGCCAATTGTGACGCTGAACTTCATTCATAGCCTACAAAAAAATCATATGTGGTATGCCAAAAGAGGATTCCACTAAAAAAAATTACTAGCAGTGCTAGTGTGCGTTACGATCCATCTTAACGCTTAAAATAATTAAACAGAAAACGTAGAATATAATTCACCAACCTACAATGCAATGGATCCAGAATCCGTTTTTCGCACACGCTCTATTGTTAATCATATTAGCCGATTCCTTTGGTTGTCAAATTTGATTAGGTATAGTAAAGATACCTAAAATAGCATACACTTTTGATTAATTATTTGTTGCCCTCGGAAAATTACAGTTTCGTTTAAGTTTGCTAACGTTTCCTTGTCAAATTTTAACAACTTGTTCTCATGATTTAATCTGATATCAATCAACACTCGTAAACTTATCTATTTTGCAAAAAAAAAATCTGTTTTATTATGCAGACAAAGAGGCCTTTTTTTGATAATTTTAATACAAATTTATCTAATTCGACATACTACTTTTACATTATGTTGGATAAAATAACGTAAAAGTAGTATTACGTGTATATATATCTTAGATCTCTGGGTGACGAGCGCAGTGCAGTGCTAGGTAATGATTTGGACTCTTCATGCTCCAATAGCTGCGTGTCACTGTACTGTTATGTGTCAGTCATGTTGCTTACCATCAGGCACATGTCCTGGTCGTCTCGTCACTCTTTAATTAAAAAAAAAAATTAATATAGTGTAGTAGTACGAGTACCTATACTATCCTATATTAGGTATTAGGTACCTATACTATCCTATATTAATGTGCATTGTGAAGAAAGCGCACCTTTACCTCAGAATTCTGAATTAGTGCCTATACAGCGGACGGCAGTGTTTCCTTTGTCATCAAAATGTTTGGCGTAGACAGTAGAGTTCATATTTAGCAATCCCATCTGGTCTATTTATAGTCCGCATCAATTTTTAATACAATGTTGCATTGGTTGGAAACCTAAAAAAATATCAGATTCTTCAGTACTATTTTCTGAATTCTCAGAAGTAAATAATTTATTACTGATGTAAATGTGGATGGCAATTCGATTTCAACTTAACTAAATACATAATTATATTTTATTCATGTCATGGTGTCACTTTAAACGATTGCTTTATCGATACTCGAGACGTCACCGCTTTATCAAGCACTAGCGCAAACAATCAATTTACTATTTTAAAAGTTTTTATCACAAATTCTGTATTTATTCAAGAATTAGACATTAATTTAACAATAGAAATCAATATACAATTGTAAAAAATGTTTTCTGAGTCGATAACTATCAGAAAATTGACAAAATTTGGTTCGATAATTTGCAATAACAAATCTTATTTACCCGTGAAAAGTGTATTGATTCTGATTTTATCGTCTTGTAACATCACATTCATGCACAGAACATGCTACCATAATTTAATATAATCATCTGAAATCGAAGGATTACTTTAATAATACAAGAGTTTCACCGCGACGAAATCAGACATTCGGGTACTCTACTCCAGAAGACATTGTAATGACGTTACTTCATTCACTTTCTCTTTTTCTCTCGGGCGTTTTCAAATTGAAAATGATTTCTCGCTCACACGGTATGTTGATCATATTGCGTATCAAAAAAAATCGAAATCTGTTCTTTTTGCGATAAGATGAATACTATAAATTATAAAATAATTATTATTTGAACGCATATAAAGTGGAAGTTGACGTGACGAAATGTAAACAGTATGTGTCTACACAGATTCGATTCCTTCCTAGGACCTTCCTACTTTAAGTTTGCGGGATGCAAGCTTAAAGTTGTCTATGACAACTCGATAGGCGTAGAGCAAAAATAATTGATACCTGATTCAAGGCCTTGCTACTTTATTTAAGCGATGAACATGGTTGGAATGTTTCTATGTTTCATAGGAATATTTCTACATATAAATATACAAATATTTTAAAGTTGTAACAGCTTTGTGGCTAGATTGTGTCATGTGAGAAATGTCCGCCAATATTTATCGATTATTATATGGAGTTACTGGGTTCGGTGGTCTCCAGGGCCGGTTCATTAATATTGTTAAGCACATTAGGCGGGGGGTCCGGCTGACCCCGTTTATCGACGGCTCTTTTGTTACAAAAGTAGCCGGTCGGAACGTTTTTTGAAGTTTTGTATTTAATGCCGCTTGACGCGTTTTCCTTAATCGAGTGTGTGATGTATCGGCCAAGAACTGGACACCATGCATCATCCGGACACAAGAGATGAAGACAGGCCGGGGTCGCCGCGCCTGCGCCCTCCGCACCCTCCACGCCCTCCGCGCCCGCGCTCGCGCCGCTTTCATTCCATTAGTAAGGATCATGCGCAGACACCGACAGAAGTATTTACACCTTGTTCGGGCTTGGAGAAAAAAATATTTACTGTCTTTTTTTACGAGTATTTGTATTCCAGCAGCGCTCCATGGCTTAACTCACGTAGTTCCTACTTCCGTGATGAAAAGTAGCCTATGTGCTATAATAAACTATGATTTGGAATAATTTGTCTATAAATATTCAAAATTTCAATCTGATCAGTTCAGCCGTTCCGGTGTGATCCTGCAACAAATGCATTAACGTTCTAATTTGCAATATTAGTAGGAGTTTTACGAAGATATGTTTCATCATCATAATATTATATTTACAAAAGACCGATTTCCATCATTCAGCGAACATTCTGAAAGCCGAGGCCATTTCAGACGTGCGAACGCCGTCGTCACATTATGCGCGGCCCGCGTCGTCCGGTCTGTGGTAAAATTGAAAGTAGATTAAAATCGATGCATGGTAGAATTTTGACCATTTGGCGACTACTTGTTACATAGTTATACAAGTTTTTTGTGCCCCAGACACCTAAAACTCCGAACACCGCTTCTTTTACGTCAAAGATCTAAAAAACAAAAAAATGTTTAACACATTTTTTTTGTTTCGTTTCATTTCATCATATAGTGATATCGCGGATCAAATGTTGTGACTGTATAGAAATACTACGGAGAGTATACTTTCATCATCATCATAATCAACCCGTATCGAACTGCTGCTGGGTTCAGGTTTCCTCTTCCTTGCACCACTGATCCTGAATAATTCTGGCATACTTCTCGATAAGCCTGAAGTCATCAACCCACCCGGCGAGTGTTCTTAGTTTTTTTTTGAAGTGAAAGCTTCTATTGGCGCACCACACGCAGATTTTTCGTGGGCTGTGAATGAAGCTCATCGTGAAGCTCGTAAATGAAAGAAATGTTTGCGTGATCGGGATCTAACGCATTTCTAGATGGCCATGCTTAGAAGACTAATCTAGATGACCAGATTTTGTAAGTTTATTTCAGACTATCAACGACCTACGGTTTCACCCGCGTAGTTTCTAAAGTGAGCTATCAAATTCTGAGTTATAAGTTTTTACTTCTATCGGCAGTCCCTATGACTGCCAATATTTTTTCCAAAAAACAGTTCTCATTCCAAATGAACCCTATTTTAGTGAGATTTAAAGTATTTCCGTGTTCCGGTTCGGGTCTATTCGCTGTGCGCAGGCGCCGCGCTCAAGATCGTAATCAGGGCTCAAACAATAAACTATAAGCCGATTTCAATGCACACTCCGCTCACTTCTATTTATTGACAATGGGATTTGCTTGCGTCACTCGACTTATACATGTGCTTAAGCTTGGTAAAAAATTCGTCCTCCAGCCTGGCTCGTGTCTCATGTAATAGCTGTTTGATGAGTTTGATTAATCTTATAAAAATTGCATGCTTCAATCGACATATTTCTCTAATTTTTTTCGGGATTGGCCTAAACTCTAAGCTCGGTCATTTGGTTTGAGTATCGTTTGAATTAGTTGGTCAATACCATACATACCCTGTAAAATTATGAGAACCCATCTCATAAAAAACAACATTTTTTTATTAAGAAGCCCATTTAGTATATTTTGTGTGCCGATATGCCAACTAACGTTTGAGCGTTTAATTATGACTGATGCGACCCAAAAAAAAACTCACAAAATGTCGAGTTAGTTTAAAACGGTTTATAAATTTTCAGCGCGCGATGGCAAAGAAGCCGGATACAAAATGGACAAATATAATTTTAAATTTGGCGCTTCAATAACCGTTGATTTAAATTTTCTTGGTAAAAAATAAACGGTGGAGAACACTAGAGAAAACCGAAGAACCACAGAGGTCCTTCATCAGCGGGTCCTTCATCAGGGCGGATTAGCGTCGTCGCGGGAGCTCGCGATAAATCCGGCCGTCGCCGCAGCCGGCCGGCCCGGCCGTGCGAGTCGCGGAGATATATGGTGGCGGCCGCTTTGCCGCTAATGTGTTATTTGAGCGAGTGCAGAGCCCCGGAGCGCCGCCACCGGCCCCAGCTGGATTAATGTCACACATGCATCACCCGCCCGAGACCAAGGCTGCCGCCCGAGACGAGACCGCAGCACGGCGGACCAACCCTACACTATTCTCGTCAAAACACTTATACCTTCACGACTACCTACTTTAATTACAATTAAATGACGCAATTATTAAAAAAACCTTAATCTTTGTTCAACAAAACCCGACTTTAATTATTAATTTTATCATTAATTTTGCATAACTGATTTCGTTTGACTTTCATAAACATTGAAATTTTTAACATAGACTTGGTTGTTCTGAATTTTGCGTTAGCCTCAAGTTTTTGAGGAACAATTGGACTTTGATTGGGAGTACGGCACTCAATGATAACTTCCATGTAACACGTCAAAGTAAGGCTGAAACTTAGGTGACGTCACTGCAACACGTCAAAGCTGCAATTTACCCTTAATCATGTCTCACTCCAGAGATTCGATCGTGTTCAACCCTGTGGGCAGAGCCGGCTCCGACGCGAGTAGTGGGCGCGAGCACAGATAATGATGAAATATTAGTATTGGAATACAAAAATACATCGACGTTCATTCTATTTGATCTATATCTATAAAAAATTACCGACTGTCTATCTAACAGACACCTTAACCACAGTAACTTAAATGGAAACGTGACGTGATGTTAATAAATGTAAACGATACATTTTACTGAAGAACATTTATTTCAAAAACTTTTTTTTCGTGTTGTGTAGCATTTATTTCGGAAATCAACTTTTTATTTGAGTTACGCGCGGGTGAAGCAGCCGGCAAAAGCTAGTGATCAGTAATATTAATAACATACCTACACCGTCCCAACATGCACTCGCGTTGAGAACATTCATCGCTCACAAACACATGTTACGAGCAGGTGGAAAATTAAGAGATTCGATTAAAGAACGGTATCTTAATTATCTAATTAGTAGTCGCAGGTACTCATCAAAATTCTCCGAGCTAAACATATGGGAATGAATGCACCAACTTCGACTTTGTACCTACAAAAAAAAACTCCGCGAAACTCAGGTATTCGGTCGACCGCGAATAAATTAATGTTGAAATGATTTAACATCTTATTTGCGAGTCTGATATTGTAACAGTTACAACATTGTACCGGAGGGTCTACCTAACTAAAATTGTCGTAGCTTTGATATTGCTATCTCTTTTCTTTTCGCTTGAAATGATAGAGATAGCTATGGCAAAATCGACTTTATTAACTCGGGTTTAAGGAACCGGGGTCCCAGACTAAAGCCGAAATATACAATTCATCAATTAATATCAGCGACAAGAGTGTCTCTGGGACCCGAAACACCCACAATATAAAAATAGGGATGCCCGAGAAAAATATAGCTTTGATGCTGATGGGGCCATGGTTACTGCGATACTGTGGATTTCACGACACTTTTTATTTTACGAAATTACTTTCGCATATATCGACACTACTTTCGTGAAACTGATTTCAACATGCATGACACTAATTTCGTAATGTAATTCCGCCTTAAGATACATTCAGCAAATCACTAGAGTCGACACTCGGGGATGATTGATCAGCTGAACCAAATGAACCAATGAAATTATGACTTTATGATAATTGCAAAACAGCTGAAAGCTTGGTGGATCCCAGCCAGTCCAGCGTCGTAGACGGGAGCCGGGGTCTAATCGTTGAGTCTAAAATGAATACGTTGAGTGCAAACTCGTCAAAAGCTCAATCAATCAGGAAGGAACCCTATGGAAATGCGCTGTTCTATACGTCTTACTGATATTATGAATGTCAAAGTCTTTGTTGCTCAAATTATTGAAAATAACGGCAACAGGAACTAAGCGAGCACGCTGCTAATACAAAATGTTCAAATAGTAATGTGCATACATTATTGTTCCGATTTGAAGGGCAATGTTTCTAGAGAAATTACAGGGCTTTTAGATATAATGTCTTAGATCTCTGTGTGACGAGCGCAGTGCAGTGCTAGGTAATGATTTGGATGGACTCTTCATGTTCCAGTAACTGCGTGACACTGTGATGTTATGTGGCAGGTATGTTGCTTACGATCAGACACGTGTCCTGCTCGTCTCGTCACTCTCACTATATTAAATGTCACTATACATTTGTAAAAACCGTAGATTACTATATCTAACGACGCAACGTAACCTAACTTAACCTACCGTAGGATTATCTGACTCACTAGATTATAATCAGACATTGCTTACAACTTTACGATGACATATCCAATACAACTACTATTGTCACGAATAATATTATGCTGAAAACTTTCCCAAAAAACTAAACTTATTTTTATGTTGGGCCTTGCTAGATAGATCTGGCAGTTCGTATTCTTAAAGTAACCTTAAGGTAGCGATTTTAAATATTGACCTCCATATGTACACTTACATTTATGAGTATTGAACTACCATTTTATCTGTAGCACATAGAGATGGTGCCACGATCGAAAAGTATGGCAAACAAATTTAGACAACTGTATTCTTAAATACTCGCAACTTAGTAGTTCCGTTTTAGGCCGTTAAGTTGGTGGCACTGTACTGTCAGTTTATGTTCTTATGTAATTGGATGATAAAGATCTTTATCGGAGACGCGTATCGGCGGTACAGAAGCTCACCACCCTTCCCCGCTCCCCGCTCCTCGCCCCGCCCGGGCCCGCGCGCTCCAGCGTGCGCTGTTTGTTAAGCAAACAGCGCGGAGTGAGCGTAGCCGCTTTATGTCGCGATGACGCGCGTTTCATCGCAGGGGTCCGCTAGTTCCGCGGAAAACCTTTATGCCCGAGCTACACGAAGCTAGTTTTTCAAGCTAGTACTTCGTGTAGACAACGCTACGCAACGCTAGTTTTGTCTACACGATGCTAGAAATATTAGCTTGCATTAATCTTACTATACTCAACGATGCAACTTTCGAACCTGACGCCGTCACCGTTCCAGTGCCTATCCAAAGGCTATAAATAAATAGCTCGCCATTATTAAGTAATCCTTTATGAACGGTCTACTAAAAATTAACCAATAAAGTTTCCGCTTTTTGTCTTTCTAAAGTATTTTTTTTTGTAATGTGAAAATTCTTAGGAACTAACGAAATGGAATTTTATGACTATTAGTATGCGCATGAAATTTGTTTTGACAGATAATGCATTAAATAACTTATAGATCTACATTGCCATTTTCTATTACCGGTTATCTAAGAATACAAGAACGGTGAGATAAAAAATTGTGCGCTCCAGAAAATACTCGTACTAGAAAACATGACTTATACCTAATTCCATAAATGGCAAACTTGCGCAATTCCACACAAAAAATACATTTTGCTGATATACCTGTCCAATTTTCTCTAACAAACCAATCTGAAGATCTTTTTCCTGTAGTAAATACCACTATTCAAAATTGCGCAATCGTTGTCGGCTGCGATAAATAATATATTTTCGTAAAAGGATTCAAAAAAGTGTGTTATAGTTATTACACAACATAACTAGCTCACTAAATGTTCCCACTGCTGTAGCTTGGGGTCTTCTCTCACAATGGAAGATTTCATGCCGTAATCCAAGGAGTTGTCCTCGCACTTCTTGGATTTACATGCTGAATCTACCTTGATAAAAACATGAAATAAGGTTCCAAATAATAAAAAAAAAATTCCATAAAAATATTCACGGGCCCATTAAAATAGAGTACTCATTTTTACTAATCAGACAGCGCTCTGCAATGTCAACAGTTCGGTGATGACGTGCAATCGAACTACTAACACTAAAAAGTTGCAGTAGTTCGGGTAACCGAACTACTGACAGTATTCAGAAAACCAATGCTTTCAGTGTAATTATAGGGCATAGAAATAAAACATCTTATTTATATCTCAGGGTGACGAGCGCAGTGTAGAGCTAGTAGTAGCTAGTAGAGTGTAGGTTATGATTTGGATATTCCTCTCCTTTGGACTCTTCATATTCCAAAAGCTGCGTTATTCTGTTATGTTGCTTACCATCAGGCACATGTCTTTCTCGTTTCGTCCTTCTATACTACACAAAAACAGCTTCAAGTGATTCATTGTATATAATTTTATTACCTGAAAATTCGTAAAATTCCAAAAATACATGAATAAGTACTAAAAGTGCGTGGGGCGGCTCTTCAGCGTCCGCGGAGGTTTCTCTCGGCCTCGGTCAGTCCGTCCGTTCCTCACGACTGTCTCATAAATTGCAACTAACTGAAACGGTTAGTGAATGCACTCCGCGACACTATTTATAGCCGCTCTGAATCCTGTCACTAAATGGCGCATTACGGCCGTAGAATGGCACATTTTACATTGCAAGTAGAATACATGTGATTCAAATCCGACAATAATCTTTAGAAATGTTGTCAAGAACTACCGCGCCGTAACACAAAACGGCTGTTTTCGCATCATTCCGAGCTATGAACTAGAAGCTGTGCTGTTGAGAAGTTTAGCAACAAAGTATCGGATATGCATTTAATACGCAACTTCAGAGCGTACATCTTGAAACGTCCGAAGTGCAACATTGAGTGTAAGCTGCAGTCTTTCACGATAACTATATCAGCCCAGCATATTAGCCAGTATAAACCGACTGACTGGTTCGCTGCGTTTCTGCACAGTTACTGTTCTGAAACATGTGGTGACGTGAGTTTTACATGTTTTGTCACTCAAAAAGTATACATTTAACTCATGAAAGAGTTCAGTGACGATGAGAAGAATTCCATGATTTTTATTCACCCTAAAAGTGTTCAGCGCGCCTAAGAAAGTACTCAGTTCAAAAACCTTTATGTGACTGACTTCTAACTGACTACCTATAAAGTGTATCGTGAAAGTTTTCTGCTTTAGTAATAGATACACAGCAGGAGCTATATACCTACTATATATAATACTGTAGCGTGTATAGTGTGTAAGTGAAACAAGTATACGACGAAAATGCCTGTTAATCGTACTCGGCCGTGTCTCGGCAGTTCACAAACCTCGCATATATACGGCCACTCACACATAACACTAAACTCACCATTCTTTATCAGCAACTTGCATGTGTGCGTGCATTCATTAACTCAACTTGCAGCTTCAATAAACCAGGATAAAAGTGAGTCTTAAGCGAAAAATGATTGTAATTCTTCTTTATTTAGTCCGAGTCTCGTCTGAGTTGTTAGGCGATGATAAACAGTGAGGTGTGAAATACTTGCCCTGTAATAAGAAACGAAGAATCTTCATAAAGTAAGTCTGATCGTCTGCTTATCTTCATTGCAAAATAAAGCAAAAAGTCGCGTTAATCTCTAAACATTTTACGTCAATGTCAATACTATGAAAGCGGCTCCCAATTTTCTCTCTCTTCCAGAAGCTTATACGTTTTTTTCTTAGTATGTTCAACTATATCATGGAGATATTTAGTTAAACTTCTACTTCACGATTAAGGGTAAAGGATTTAAACTGGCAACGCGAAACGAACATATCATTGATGAATACAATTTTTGGAAATTACTCTACAAATATAAAAAAAAATTGGTTGTCTGTGAAGTTTACGGACGATAGTTTAACGTGACGACGTCATAACAGAACATTGATAACTAGATGCTGCGCAAGCGTACAATAATCGTAACGGGACATAACGGGACACTTTTTCGTGCATACAGCCGGCGTTCATCGATTTATTAGACGTTGTCATGTCAAAAAAAATATGAGAGAAACTGAAAAATAAACAATGGATTTCCCAAATCAAATTTATATTACATGCCACTCACTGCCGTATTTCACAGTTATCAATACGTAGGTAATTTACGCAAATTTTTATAGCGTTGTGTTTATGAATAATACCTATATATAGACTTGTTGTTTTAAGACATGTTATGCTCATTTTATATTGTTATAAAAGGGCATGACAAGAATAACAAATTAATTGTTGTATGTCTCATTAGTTTAAATGTTTACTTAAAACTTACGCGAGCCAAAGAAGTCATCAAGTTGTTTAGTAAAGCCTACCCGTCACACATTTTTAACGTTTATGTCGTCAAACTCCCAAAAAATTATGCATTTTTTAAGTATATGAGTTAAATCCTTTTCAAACTACGTAAAGAGAAATAAACTTTACTAACCTTTTATGCTATTAAACAAACGGCAAAATAAATGATTAAGTCGACAAACAGATCTAAGCAAATACAATAAGTTGATGTTTGCTTATCTCAGTTAATACTAGTCAAATTTCAATAACTTTTTTTCATCTGGTAGCTCAGCTTATGTAATGTATTATAGATTATTATAATAACGGCAAATGAACGTCGTCGAACGGCGAAAACTAAAACGAAACAGTTGCGCGTACGGAACCCGTCGCTCAGCGCGCGACCCGCCTTCACTAATCGATTGTCCTCTCAGAGGTCGTCAAATAATATCACAATAAAAAATACACAATGTTATTGTAACACCTTCACCCGTCCTGACTTTTATTCGAAAAATTAATACATTTTTTGTGGAATGTCTTTAAATGGGAGCGCGTTGATGTCTTTTGTACGATCAGAAACAGTAACGTCATCGTTCATAAAATTATTTTAAATTCTTTTGGTTTGTATCACAGTGCGGCTAACACGTGAGTTCTCACGATCCTTGTTAGTGTGGTGTGATGTGGTTAAAACTGTGTGAGGGACAGCGGCGACAGTGAAGTCAGAAGCTTGGTTAAACTATAAGATTCTGTAACATTGCTAAGATACTTGTTCATGGCGTTTCCATCCCATTCTTAATCATTATACACTTTCATACATTTTAACACCTCCATTCGATTTTTGGGATTTGTTTCAATATGGTGTTTTCAACTTTAAAACCAACTTGTAGCCTGGCCGCCTGGTAACTGTATGCCTGGCCGCGTGGTTTAGTGGGCAGTAACTCTGCCTGCGAAACCGAAGTCGTTCGGTTCGATTCCCACCCTGTGAATTTACACTAATATTTATCTAATATCATCACACAAATATTTATTTGAATTCAAATATTTGTACTGTGTTTGGGTGTTTCTATGTACAATAAGTATGTATTTACAACTATATTAGTATTATATCAGCTCTGTGACCGCCATAGCGCAAGATTTGCTTAGTTTGGGGTCAGTTGGTGTTGTGTTTGAATTGCTACCCCAATTATATCACCCAAACAACGCAGTTTGTGTGCGCAGCGTTGTAATGCAGAGATGCTCATGCGCAACCCCGTTTCGTCCCGTGCTCACGTGGTCACGCTCGATGCAGCTTTTGTAGCATCCAATTAGAAACGTTTAATAAATTGCTTCGAGTCGGAAAGTAAACACGCGTGCTCATGTGAAGCTGCCCCGCATTATCCTCCATACCGTACCTACTTTTTCCACCTTTCCAGTCTATGTTACGTTGCATACCCGTCTTCCATGATTAATTTCTTTTTTCCATCCAACAACTGCCTAGAAGGAATTGCTCTTAGCGATACGGTCGCCAATTGCTAATTTTTTCTGAGGTTTTTCTGTGTTATTATTTTTGTTATTTTAGTGCAAGAAATAGTTTATCTATCTATCATACATACATATACACATGCGCTATCTTGATGTTGCTAGTGTTTGTTTTACTCGTATCTTTGTGATTTCTATTAAACCTACAAATAAAAAATGTCTTCAGTAATTAGCTACATATCTTCTTGGATCAGCTTTCGTTCATAAAGTGATTCAATTGAACTTAACGTATAGGTATCTACCTATACGTTAAGTTCAATATCGCAACTTATGTAGACAATACACGGTTAATAAAAGTTCTTTAAAATTGAATATATAAATATGTTAGTAGACGTTAATCAATCAGCTATCTAAAAGAATGGTACGAAGTAATTATACAAAATAAAATTAATACTGTTATTTTTGAAGTTTCTAATGTGATATCGTAAATAATACTACCTAGCTTCCGTGATAAACAAGAAGTAAAAAATTAAAGTGGAAAAGAACAACAAAAACTAATCTCCGAATAACCCACCCCAAACTGCTCCCGGCGCAAAAATGCCCATGATGCTCGCCGCGGTCCCACGCTGAATGGCAATGGCCAACCTTTGCTCCCTGAGCCTGCGCCCTATTTCTGAGGCAAATAATCCGAGGCTAAGGTTTCTAATAATTAACTGAATATAAACAATTTTACAAGTTTTCAACAAGAAATGCAAATAATTTAAATTTGTAATTATTCGTGTTGATAAGTTTCTTTAAATACTCCCGTTGCCCTTCGCTGTGCCCTTCACGGCGTGGAAGTTTCTCGCACTCAACAGTCACTAAAACCTAGTTCCTTTCGTTTGAAACGAAACATCAGTACAAACGTTGGACCCACTTGAGAATGATTTTCGTATGAAAAATGATTGGCTTTTAACACATTTTCTTCTAATGAATTCACAGGTAACTTATGTGTGAAATGGTTGATCCAGTTTGCTATGTAACTTTCAGCCGCGCTTTTTTTGTATTTTTAATGGACTGCGCTGATTTATATACGACTCGGCTACCACACGACAAGTAAAACACACTCAAATATGGGCTTTATGTAATGCACATTAAGATACAGATTATATTGGCAACACAAATTAGCAAAACGCTCGCTGACAGCTGTCTGCTAATTTATGTTGCCTATGTAATCTATATCATAACAAGTATGGCACAAAGCCTATATTTGAGTGTATTTTATGTGCCGGGTGGAAACGGAGTTATTAGATAGTATAAGTGGCAGCAGACCTTTATTCTACACGCGCGTTTCGCGCTACCACTGCTCGTTTAACACATGTAAGTTACCATTACCAGTGAATTAATAAAAAAAGGGACTTTAGTTTTAATGGAATGTAAGTTACAACTCCAGCATGTTGATTATGACATTATACATCAACTCACCAAGCCAGTACCCGCCGCATATTGGCTCAAGGCTTACAGGAGTCAAATTCTTACAAAACTTTTAAACCAAATTTAATATGTAGAGAAATTTGCGATGTTTAGGCTGTCAAATAAAATAAATGAGACTATTAGACATATCATACATTCGACAGAAAATTATTGTGGTTTTATTTCTACACAGTTAACCACTTCAAAAAACACAAAATGGGTTATTAAATTATTTTTTCTTTGTTTTGGATCAACTAAATGTTTAAATAGCTATCGGAATTAGAAATATGTAATTGGACAACTAGTTTACGTGATATATGTATGTTCAAAATACTCGTAGGTATTGTAGCTGCGCAGGCGCACATTTTTGATACACATATGTTATGTTTATTATACATATTTTGGTATCTAAATCTATTTATTATTCAGATGTAACGCTACCAAAACGTCGCGATAATCTTATAACATTTGATACTTGTACGATTAATTCCTTTGTACAAGTAACATTTTTAGTATGAATGTAAGAGCGTGTTTCGAGACGAAGGCTCCGTATAGCGTCACGAGTTATCGTCGCGGCAGAGTTTGTATTGGAACAATGCGTCGCGTGTGTACAGAGGGCGGCCAGTTGTTCACACCGAGTGACATAGACGACTCTATCACTAAAACAATAGCGCGGCAACCGTGCCACGAGCGTTGCGGGAGCGGTGCGGAAGCGTAGCGGAAGCAAGGCAAAAGCGGCGCGCGCGCGGCGAAGGACAGTGACAAGTGGCGGCACCTCGAACTTGTAAACATTTAACACTTCGAGTGTGAGCCATCACTCACTCCAGCACAACAATACGCGCGCCTGATTAATGTCCCGGTGCGCTCGTCCCGGCCCGGCCCGGCCCGGACCCGGCTCCGGCGACCCTCGCTAGGAATCCGACCTATTAATACTTCATCAAACAGATGTGCTGCGGTTTATTAATGCTCTCTCGGTCCCTATCGATGTCGGACAATATCGTACCGGGAAAAAGGTGTTTATATTGTAGTGGCTTGGGAGACGCGGCCCATAACTCATCCAGTCACGGCTTTCAAGTGGAGGAAGCGACCCCAATCACAGATTTTTTTATAAAGCGTTCTATAATCAATAACCGAAAGTGTTAAACATTTAAGCAACGAGATATAATCGGGAACTTGCATTCCGTGCGTTAGCGAGAGTAAACGCAAGCGGCAACTTGTGAAAATTAGGAAAACACAGTAGTAGGTGTCTCCGCATTGTTTTTTTAAACTATTACCGTTGTTTTTTTCTTAACAAGGCACAACACTTAGAAACACAATCTGTAAATAATTCTTTCAATATAACCAAGGATAAATACTGGAAACTTATAACTTGTTTTCAAAAAACGTAAGCTTGAAACTAATCATCAAATTGATGTAAATCATCAATTTAATCCAAAACTAATGTTCCTCGTGTAGGTTATTGTTGGTATTTGCTTTCTTTGCGTTTTGTTGACAAGTTCAGTTTTTGTTGGATTTAGTGCTTCCACCTAGCTCGAACTGTTATATTTAACGTTGTTTTTTTTGCTAAATTTGTCATTGGCGTCGATGCTGCCTTGTGACGTCTGAACATCTGTGGATACTGAGACTTTACTACTTTATAAATACTTTCTTATATACATTACAAAGAAAGGAACGGCTGAGCCATTCATATAAAGCTATTCTCAAGTAATGACCTCTCTCTCATACACGATTTAATTGTCTTTAATTTGTATTGATTCTTTCAGTTAAGCAGACTCTACCGTTGTAACGAGTTATACATTCTGTATATAAAATTTCTACATAAAACTGTACTATGGTTTATGTTTCTTTGGATCAGTTGGATTTGATAAAAAACATTTTTGTGTCTAAACCTATGTTGCATCTTGTGGGAAGGTGATGAGACATGTGACCCTTATTCAACTTACTCTCAAGAACCTTCTTCCAGTGCTATGCTCCTGGTTGCAATCGATGCAGCGGCGAGCAAATGATTCATTTTCAATATGGCGGTGACTACATTTTGTAACTCTAAAAAATCGATCATTTTTACGAGTTCTCGTTCGATGAATCTCTCACAAATAAGTGCCTCGAAGCTCTCATATGAGCTTATGAAAAGCTCGTTTCGGGGATTATTTCTAGGTGATGCGTTCAGGAGAAGATTATGCGGTATGATGTCTGCGGTTAGGCCCCTAGTACTGTTGTCGGCGCGGCGCCGCGCGGCACCGCACAGCCCCGCACAGCACCGCGCGGCGTCGCGCGGCGCGCCGGCGCCGGTAACGCGGCATTTCACGGGCCATCACCGGCCGCGTATCATTCGATAATTGTGGCGCTTGTTTTTTCCCCGAACGGCGAGCGGCGAGCGGCGGCGTCGCCGGCCGCTCACAAATCTATAATAAAGTCGAACCGCAGTTTTATTACACCACCAATATGCATAATTTGTATTCGGTGGATATAAAACTGAGGTCTATGGCCGATCGATTATTTGAACTCTTCGATCGAGTGCCTTATTTATGGCGACCGAGCTTGTTTTAAATGATTAAAAATTTTACGATGTTCTCATGGTTGTCGGGGACGTGAAATATAGAGAAAGCGGACAAAATACTTTATGTGGTTCGGCGGAGAGGCCCGCCGTAGCGCCCCGGCCCGGCCGCTCTGGCCCCGCCGACCGTGACGGGTTTGCTTCTGAAATCTGAAATAAAAAAACGCAACCAAAAATGTTATCGTTTATTTCGAGTTTAAAAAAGTGCATGAATTCGGAATGTATATTTTATTTTAAGATCACTGAGGAAGTATTTTCAGTTAAGTGTAGCTTTTCTCTCGTAGCATGTTCACAAACTTGACAAAACTATCATTACATAGAAACACTACAAAAAATGTCAAGTTACCGTAATTCTTGTCCAGTGCTAAAATTACTGAAGGACACAGTTTAGACACACAGTCTAGACAGGTAGTGTGTCAAGACTGCGTTCAAGTAACAAAACTGACGAGTAGCACCGTGTGTTACACAAATAATTTGGACTCGCCTTCGACCTC
Organism: Ectropis grisescens; assembly: GCA_017562165.1. NCBI lineage: Eukaryota > Metazoa > Arthropoda > Insecta > Lepidoptera > Geometridae > Ectropis > Ectropis grisescens. The sequence goes on from CM029767.1 coordinate 6,639,592, forward strand.
CTCATTTAATTTACACGACCGTAGTTGTTGGTTGCATTGTAGCAGAGTGTTGGGTCCGCGTACGTCGTAAGATTGATATACCGCGGCCGAGGAGTAATCCCGCCGAAGAGCTCATTCCGGGGATTACGCGTGTCCGCCGTGTAATTTATCAATTGGTGACCGGCTCCCGGCGGCGCGCTTTACCGAGCTTTTTCTCGACTATTTTCTGTCATTAATCTGGCTGAGTGCGAGCCGACACACCCGACTGGCTTCTACACGCGACGTCACAACTGTCGCCGAGCAACGCTGTAGTCAGGACACTCCAAGTTCCGTTACTTACTTCAAACAATCCTGAAAGTGCTGCTCAGCACTTTTTACCCTGCGTTACGCAGGCGGCATGAACTTGCCTTAGTATTCATAGAGCGTGTCAATAACGAATGAAATGAGGTATTTTTTCATAGAACACAACCAATTCGCTAACACGGAACTAATCTTAAGCAAGCTCATTAGCATATCGCGTGACTATTTGTGGGATTAACTTTAGTGTTCGTTGTTCGTAGACTTGATGGCTTTTAATAGAGGAGAACCTGTGCGTGACCCGAGCCACTGCCTGGAGCTCGGACCGAGCATCGGCTAACCCTCACAACTCAGAACCTTACTAGTTTCAACAATTCAATAGCAATCGTAAAACCGACGTTAAAAATATGCGAGGAGAGCTCGTTTCACAACTCTCCGATTTATTGCTAATGTCATGTTTTATGCCCGCCCCGCGCTCGGTCTCGTCAAACTCCTCATACAGTACGTCAAGTTTATCTAAAAAAATAAGTGATGGCGCCACGATCCAAAAATGCTACCACCCATAACAACGTCGGACGACTTCGGTGCTCTTTATTACTTGTCCCTCACCAGTTCCGCTTTTGGCCGTTTCACAGATAAATAAATGGTGCTGTACGACGGACGTCGGACATCATACGTTGTGCGCCGTGTGTCGTCTCTAGCATTCTCCATAGAGTTATTTTAATTATTCAGCGGCGAAAGAGAGATATTGTCGAATAAACTGTCGAGAAACGACGTATTAGAGTTGTAAATGAGCCGGCTCGTAACTTTGGACGACTCTATTCGAGTTTTTCTCAATCGTAAACAAATTGGCACCGTTAAGTTAATCGATTCCGGTGACGTATGGCTGTGGTGGTGGCGGGGTGAGGGGCGGCCGGACCGTGCGGCCGGCCGGCGGGCGGCGCCGGCGCCGGCGCGTGGGAAACGCAAATTTGTTGTTTGATCAGGCGCCCGCTGCGCCGCCACCACTTGTGTCAATGTAGCGGCGCGCGGCCGCCACTCAGCTATCGGAGATCCTCAACACGTTATACTTCCGTGAAAGCAATGCAGCGCGTACCCGGTGAAGCAATAGGGCGGGGAACTGGGCGCGGCGTTGGCACTCACCGGCCTTTTACAGCGTAACTAAATCGGCTTTAGCTTTGCTGTCTCTATAATTTCGAGCGGAAAGACAAGAGAGAGCCATATCCAAGCCAATACTGTTTTAGTTAGGCGGTAGGCCCTCCGGACGGCTGAGTCATCGGCAGCGAGTGCCACATTACTGCGAACTACTTTGAGTCAATTCTGAAACCCTGACAAATAGTAGCAGCAAAAATAATAATAGCAAAACTTCTATGCTAGGACGACCTTTCATTGCATCCAATAAAGTGAATGTCCAAAACAATTATTTCTTTGAGTTGTTCTCATAGCAACGATTGGCCGTGGTAATAATGAAATTAAATTTCAAAAATAAAATAGTAATAATAAAATAGTATAAAGGTATTTGTACTTAATGAAATTAAAAAACAAAACATTTTGATTTCAACCCGATGGTTTTCGGTTATCAGCGTCGTGGAATCCTGTCATAAGTAAATTGCATGATTAATATTTCAAATTAGTTCGAAAGCTTAAAAACTATAACCAGCGATTTGTTTGTCTACAGTGATAAATGGTAGGAATTTTTGTGGAGTTTACCCGAACAAGTACTTCGGCCAGAAGGCGAGCCTTTCTGCGGACAGGTTGATATTGTCGTACCAATTCCACTTTTTGGAAATTTTCTTACAAATCAAAAAGTGGAATTATGCGGAATGAGTTCGAATAGGAATCTTTGTGTGATCAGTACTGTCCGGTGTCTGGTAGAATATTAAATTGTATTTGATCCAAAACACTTTAAAACATGATTTATTGATATTATTACCTGTCGCTAAGTGTTTGGCGCCGGTGTCGCTCGCTCAGTTTTCAACTTATATACTATTTTACAGGAAATTAATTGTCATCTGCTAATCTTACATGATACATAGCTTATGTACTAGCTTTGCTTGAGTGACTAGTAAGAAATGTCGACCATTATTTATTTATATATTAAGGGTTTAGGAAAGAAATCAAACAATCGCCCCGGAATTGGTAGGATCGCGATCGCAAAGATATTCTTCATCAAAGGAAGATTTTCGTATAACCACCATTTCTTATTTAACACCTTAATGATCGCTTCTAATGTATTGTACGGTTTGAATGACACTCGAGCACACGCGGCCGTAACGGGCACATTATATTTCGAAACAAACAAATACGCTCAAACAGTCTGGGGCCATTGTGCGGCCGCCGTCATGTTTACTAAGGTGCGCGGCCAAGAACAAAAGGTTTGTGCTGAATGACGAGAGGTGATAATGGCGGCGCGGGAGCGGGGCGGAGGCGGCGCGGGCGCGGCGGACAGGTGCGCGCGCGCGTGCCGTCTCCGGCGCCCCGCGGGGCGGCGGCGAAGTCCCGGCCGCCGGCACGGCCTCGGATCCTCGCAGCTGGACATCTCCGCCACATCACAGCCGGGCCACCGCGACATTCGCACTCACGTCTAATGAATCTTTTCACGCTTTCCTGTTAACCGACACTTCAAATCTCTTCAAGCCGACGAGTCCCTTTTGGCTCAGGTATTCGATTGACCATTGAAAAGTATTTAACTTGCTGTTTCCCAAATCAACATATCAGAATCGTTTATTGCTTAACCGTGTACAAAATATGGGCAAAGACAGTAAACATATAAAATGTAACAACAGTTTACCCGTTTCAGGGCGAGCAATACTAACAATCGAGTACATCACTACAAAATAAAACAAATTATCTTATCGCTGTTTGTATGTCCGTATATAAATATGCTTAGATCTTTAAAACTACGCAACGGTTTTTTATGTAGTTTGTTTTATTTGATAGAGTAATTCAAGCGAAAGTATTATGTATATCATACACGCATATTATATTAGAGAAACACTGATAATAATTTTAGAGATATCTAATATGATGTAAATAAACACATTTTTGCGTTTAAATTGGAAACGGTAGCTGAACCCTGCGTATTCTAGTAAATAAAGTACTACAGTATTTATTGTACACCTTAAAAACGCCTGTATATAACCATCGAGAAACCCCTACTCAGGCTACACATTCCACAGCTTAAATTAGACAAACTTATTTACGAAGCGATTTTAAGCAACACAGCATTAATCCTTATCCCGTTAAGCACCTTGTGAATTTTATACAGATCGATATGGTCCTTTACGGCACGTAAATTAAATGTTTTTTTTTGAAGTTTGTACATTGTACCCGTGCGGAGCCGGGGCGGGCTAGAGTAAAATATTACAGAGTACTTGGGGATGGAACTAACACATCACTGTTTGCTTATGGTCGTTTTGATCTCTTTAAAAGATAAAGTGATGAGCATTACGTCTCCTGACGGTAGGTGACACGACCTAGCTGCACAGCGCAGGTATTTGAACTTGATTTGGATTTAATTACAGATCTTTAAAAGAAACGAAAACTTCCAAACTATACCTACAAGTCACAACTTAAAGTTTAACCAAATAAACGTAAAGCTGAATTGAGAACCTCCTTGTTTGAAGTCTGTTAAAAAAGTCACTTCACGGCCTTGTGTTGCAATGAAGTCCATTTCGACGCAAACATTGTTCCCAATTGCGACAATTTTGACGTGACAACGTCTTATAAATTGGTTTGCCGGATGACACTTCAAGAAACTGCGTTACGCTCCGCTCACGTTATGCGCTCACAACGAGAGCGAGTGAGAGGCACGCGTCCCTTCCACTCGGACATGGTTAGCCCGCCTAAGAGCGAGAGAGACAGACATAAAAAGTGAAAGGCACGCGTCCCTTCCGTAAAATTATTTTACCACTTAAAGTCGTTGTCACGTAAAATTTTCGCCCGCATACCGACTTTACAGGCAACCAATTTTTTTAGTTCAAATTTCACACAAGCGGTGTCAAAAAAATGTGTCATCGGCACATGGTAACCCCACCGCTCATGTTAACGGTTGTGTCTTGCGCGGCATAATAGACAACCCGCGGTTCTACCGCTTCACTAAATCAACTATGGCTTACGTGTTGCTGTCTCTATAATTTCAATAGAAAAGAAAGAGACAGCAATAACAAAGCTATGACAGTTTTAGCTAGGCAGTATACTCCCCGCTGACTGAAGAGCTCGCAGAAATAGCTTAAGGGACCCAAGACAATAAACGCTATAGAAGCCGGTTAAGTGCGAGTTGAGTCCGTGTCTTCTATTTCGTATTCAAAATTAAAAAAAAAAAAAAGTTTATAGATCGACCTTCGGCGTGCGGGTCTGTTTTTTTTTGTTGTTTTTATTTATAAGTAACGGTTGCGCCTAGGGTCTCTTGGGTAAATGACGTTATCTGAATATACCAAAGGTTCCGGTAGATCACAAAAAAAAACATGTTTTAATGAAATTTTATAAGCACAATATTTTGCCTAATAGTAACGATAGGAGAGTTAAGGATCTCGATAATTATTTTAACACTATTAAAACAATTATTAAACCTACGCCATGTTGGCTGACACGTTCTAATGGAAAATGATTCAATACAGAAGTAGAGGACGCATGGATCATAGTTTTTTAAGAGAAACAATTAACTGTCAATAAAAAAAATTGTCATCGCCACTGTCTTTAACGACATAGAAAAATATCGGAAGGAAACGGGTATGCCCCTAAAACGTTTCAAAGTTATGCGTTATCTACCAACCCACACTTGGCCAGTGTGGTGGATTATTGGCTTGACTCTCTCATTGCGGGAGGAGGCCGTGTCCCAACAGTGGGTACATTTAGTTGACTGCTTATGCTGATAATCTTAATTTTTGTATAAAAAATGAATACATTATGTCTTTTTACTTTTTTGTGTTTTGTGATCGTAAATGGCAGTGAACATTTCTTTATTTTTAACCGTCTTCTAAAAAGGAGGAGGTTATTAATTCGACCACTTTAAAAAAAACAGTTTTTAAGTATTTATCTGATTGTTTGAGAACGCTTGAACCGATTTTAATGTTTGTGTTTTTAAAGTCGCCAGAACGTTATGTATCGGTATGAACGGTAAACATTCAAAGAACGCAGCTTCGCCGCTGAAGCCGGTTGTCAGTGCAATCTTCCCCTATCCCAAAATGAAAATACCCAATGAATAAGCAAAAAACATAAAATGCGTGGATTTGGAAGTTGCTTTGAATTTCGCGCGCTTGACATTTTCTCGGTCGTCTCTGGTGATCCTACATGTAATGCCCTAAACAACTGCTTAATTACCTTATATGTAGGTTATTCCATAACTACCAGTTGTGTTATCAGTACTGCTAGTGTAGTTAGTGACACTAATGGTGCTGTTAGTGCCCTCGCTAAGTCAGTATTCAAGCAGACCCACGTGAGACCTCCGCAGTCCCCGTGCTCCCCGCGCAGACGCGGCTATTACCATCTGTCCGCGCGATGCTCGTCCCACCCCCGCCCCGCACCCTCCCTCGAGCCGAAAAATATTAAAACAACTTTTAATTAGTTTAAAACGTCTGATATATTTGCTATGAATATGTAAGAGGGTCTCGGCACGGCCGTTTAATTTAGTGGAGGCTCGATGCGCGCGCGCCGCCGGCCGGTGATTAAACCGAAAACAGAGCTAGCTCGGCGTCATTAACACGGGAACGACCGGCGCCTAGACTAAAAAACTCGGAATTTATACGTCAATAAGAGTTTGTCGGCGACGGGCATTCTCGTAAAATGTGAATAGTATTTAATAGTTGGCACAAGGAGCGCCGCCCCGTTACCGCGTGAGTTCCACGCAGCGCCCGCGCCCGCGCAGCCGGCGCTTAGCTTTCTTCCACTTAATTGTTTTAATTGGTTGGGAACTTTGGTGTTTTCGACTATGAAGAGAGTTGATAACTGTATAACATACACTTTCATCTGCCGACTCCGATCCGTACTTGGAACTGTCACGTACTTACTTCTTTGTCGATTAAGTAGGAATTCGTTTTTTCGTTTCTCTGCATCTACGTAAACGCTTACATTGCCAAAAAAAACTAAATTTGAGAAATGTTTTGATATCTAGATGTTAATAGCGGCAGATACATTCGATTAGATGAGTCCTCCTCACCATGTCGGGTGGGCCCTACATCGCACCATATGATTGGTGATTTATGGTGCGATGTAGGGTCCTCCCCACTACTACTACGTAATTTCTTCTGATTTTAAGACGTGTGTAGAGGGTTTTAAGCTTCTTTGCAGCGTAAAAGCAGTAGCATCGGTTCGCAGTGAGTCTCAGTAACTCAGCACGCACCACACCGCGCCCGCACCGCGCCCGCACCGCGCTCGCGCCGCGCCCGCACCGTCCCCGCGACGTTCGCCCGAGTATCCATAATCGCCGTAGCGAAGGTGTTTTTGTTTCCAATATGCAATAAATAGGCTCTAGCGCGCCGCGGGGGGAGGCCGCGGGGGGCAACATGGCGGATAATCGTTCGTAATTAGCGTTCGCCCGCGGCTCCGCTCCGCGTTTATAGACTGTTTATTACTTAATATGTTGTGATAGGGTCCATCAGACCTCCGCAAGTAACGAGCCGCCGGCGGTTGCATCACTTTATTGGGGGTTGTAACCGGCGCTCGTCGGTACGGCACGCTGGCCCGGGCGGGTGACGACACTACTGCAACTCAATTAGTGACTATTTTACCACTTCTTTATTTTCAACCTGTCCTACTCCATTGAACTATTGAACTATTATTGATTGATACTGTTGAACATTGAACTATTATTGATTGATACTGTTGAACATTGAACTTTCCCACTACGACATTTAACCCTTTTCTCGATAGCAGGGGTTAAAAAGGTTTTACTTAAATATAACTTTGTATGAGATGAAACTAGCATAACAACGTCTCATACATACATGCCAGCTAGACATATGCCAGGATATTTTAAATGTTTCACCATGTGAGCTGTAACTTCTAGACCTGGTGATTCTGTGCAGTATATTTTGACTGGCCTCGTGGCTTAGTGGGTAGTAACTCTGCCTGCTAAGCCGAGAGTCGTGGGTTCGATGCCCACTCAGTGCAAATATTCGTGTGATGAGTTCAAATGTTTGCACTGTGTCTGGGTGTTTCTATTTATAATAAGTATGTATTTAAAACTATATAAGTATTATATCAGCTATCTGGCCGCCATAGTACAAGCTATGCTTAGTTTGGGGTCAGACGGTGTTGTGTGTGAATTGTCTACCAATACTATTTATTTATTTATTAGTATCGTCATTAGTTAGAGATGCGATGGTTCAGACAGAGCTAGCAAAAAGTCCTACCGCAATTCAATATCTACGAATTAATCAACTATTGCGCGTCGACATAAAAATATACGAGATCATATTTTACACTATCGGTGGTCGTGAAGTTTCTCCGCCGGCAGCATCGTGGCTGGCAGCACATTCAATTATTATGGGACCCGGGATTGCAGTTTTTTTTTTTAATTTGGTTAGAATAGAGTTTCACTTGTTCCCGTATTATTGTATTTAAACCGAAGAAACGGAAAAGGTTTTCAATTTGACGTGTAAGTGTATTTTTTATCTGTGAACGCGCATAACTTTTTACAGAGTAGCTCAATTTTACAGAAAGTTTACTTGCCAATGTAATTAAGCAACTCATGAGATTTTGACTGAGTTAATTTTTATTTTAGAATTGCAGCCCCCTCGGTTTTACCCGCGTAGTTTCTGTTTCCGTAATTTTCCTGGGATAAAACGCTTATGTGTTCTTCCAGACTATAATCTAACTGTGTTCCAAATTTCAGCCCGATCCTTTCTTACTTGTCTAAGATCCCGCTATACAACGACCTTCCATCCAAAGCCAATTGATTTCGACGCTTTAGGGAGTTTGCCGTTAAATCGAGGGGTGTTACGTGGAGTTTACACTGTATTTTCAAACAATAAAAAGTTTCAAACAAACTTTCATCCCTTACTTCACCCCTTTGGAGGTTGAGTTTTGAAAAATACTGTAATACATAATTCATTATTTTGACCATGCTCAATTCGTGCGAAATTTTGTGCGAATACGTTTAAGGAATAAAATTTTTCATACAAACTTCCATCCCGTTTTTTACACCCTTAGGGATTGAATTTCGTAATGAGATTTCGTAAGCACTGAGTAAAGCCAAAATAATAAGTTATGTTCTATAGTTTTTTCTAAAATTCAATCAATTTAAGTGAAATATTTAAAAAAAATTTTTTTTATTGTTAATTAATCATATTCTGGATTGAAATTTTTTAGGCAACCTATTTGCAATATATTTGTTGGCATATTAAATTACATATAAAACACTTTTCATCTAATAAACAGCTCGGTGAAGGTCGTTGTATAGCGGGATCTCCTACTATGCGTTACGACGTGATTGAGCAACAAACATCCAAAAATCTATACATTGACATTTATAATATCAGAATGATTTCATTAGATTTCATCAAGTTTGGACAACAATTATTACAATTTAGTTTTTTCTTAATTGTCAAGGTAGTCTATTTTTAGCTACATATATGTTTAAATGAAAAATAAAACTCTGCCATAACAAGGCTGCCATATCTCTCTAGTTTTCTGTGGGCTTCGTTGCACTGTTCACCGGGTTGCATTGCTATCATTCCAATCTCTTCTGTTCCATTGCAATCGCGAGGGCCTCTTGACATGCTGGTCAAGACTGAATCGTAAGGGATCTTTTAATATTTTTAAACTTTATTTTAAGCCATTACGGCGAATCACTACACTATTGGCGTCGTTATTTGTAGTGTTAGGACTCTTTACAGAATCTTTCCAGGGAAATACCACATCTTTGCCAGTTATTCAATCGCCAAGACATGATGTGCAAATATCCCTGTGTTTTGGATTGAAAGGACTTTTTCCAGGGAAATTACAGAGCATAGAGATGGATCATCTTATATCTCTGGGTGACGAGCATAGTGCAGTGCTAGGTAATGATTTGGACTCTTCATGTTCCAATAGCTGCATGTCACTGTACTATAGGCAGGCGTGTTGCTTCCCGTCAGGCACATATCAGGCTCGTCTTTTCAATCTATGCTATAAAAAAATGTACGGGGTAAATACAGCAGCATGCAAGTGGAGCAAGTCTCCGATATTTTGACACAGTTTCATGCCCCATATTAAAGTTTAAACTGACAAAACCAGGAAGTTGACACCACGTATCTAATCATTTTAACGTATAGATCTGCCTTCTTACTAAGTTTTTGAGTTGATGAGTCTGGAATAAATCGTTTTCAGTGATTCGTCGAATGTCGCCAATTGCTAATTTATTTTTAAGTTTTACTGTAATTATAGTTCATTTATCTCATCAATCACCATCGACAGCCTACTAATTTTCCCACTGCTGGGATTCGGGGCTTCTCTCGCAAGGAGATTTATCTATCACCGTGTTAAAGATGTTCTTGTCTCGTGGGGGAAGGGAACCACACCACCCAACACAGGTCGGCGCTAGGTGAATTTTACTTACATTAATTATCATGTATGTCAATGACATTCGAATATATAGTCTTGATTCTGACAAAAGCGATCACAAAACGGTAAAATTCTCCATAGATAGAGATATTCATTTAATATGGCGGACAAAAGCAAACGCACCTTTTGCCGTACATATGACAAGGAGGATAGATAGAGATATTAGAAGGGCATGCGTATTAAGTGTAATGTATGAGAATAAGGCAACATTTTTTTTGCTCCTGAAGTTTGTACTAAATATGTGGATGACTAGGAATTCGTAATCAGTAGATTCCGAAAAGCTGGAACTACTGAATACGCCGTAAACACTTAGAAATACAACCAAAAACAAAGTTTATCACAAGATAATCTTATACAGAATACAGTACCTGGTTGACCGAGCTTTGCTCGGTTTAAATGCTCTACGTTTATATAGGGCTCGAAGTAAAAGATTTTCTCAGAAAAAAAAAAACAAATAGAAAAGACTCGAGTGTAACCATCAGAATTCGAACCGGGGCCTGTTGACTCCGAGGGCGAGCACATTCCGTCTGAGCCATTTAGACTTAAATAACAGTGGCGAAATATGTTATCGTATTCTAATGACATTGTAGGAGTTTTTCATAGTCTAAAAACGCGCATAAAATGATGCTTTACAAAAATAAAACCTAGCTAGATCGATTTAATGTCCCCGAAACTCCCTGTTTAGGTACATAATTTCATGAAAATAGTTCTAGCCGTTTCCGAGATTCAGATTCTATATATATATACCTACAAGAATTGCTCGTTTAAAGGTATAAGATAAGATGTTGTTTACTATATTACGCGACTCAATTAACGCCGGGCAGTATATGTGGCCTTACGTGTGAAGATCTATGGAGTAGATCCCTAACCCAAAAGTTGATCCAGTGGTTAGAATGTTCAGATTCACAATACTGTGGTCGTGAGTTCGCATCCCGTCTGCACTACTAAGTATTTTTCCATACCAGATGTACGAGTGAGATAAAGTCCTTATACTCCGTAAGCAGACCAATAGCCAAATGGGTAAATGACGTCAGAGGCATCGTAAAGATGCGATTGGTTCAAGATAGGCATCAGTGGGTAAGGGAACGCAGGCTTATATTCTGGAACTCGGAAACTCGAATCGGCCCCGATTCACCTAAAGTGATGAAAATTTCATAATATTTTTTTAATTTGTAATTTTTTTTTTAGTAAAGTGCCTATAGTGACGAGACTGGCAAGATATGTGCCTGATGGTAAGGAATATGCCTGCCACATAAAAGCACAGTGATGCGCAGCTATTGGAACATGATTAGTCCAAATCATTACCTAGCACTGAACTGCGCTCGTCAGGCAGATATTTTTAAGATCTTATATATCTCTAAGCCCTATAATTTATCTGGAAATATTGCCCTTCAAACCGAAACACAGTAATGTTGTGGCAAAGGTGTGGTACTTCCCCAGACGGACTCTGCCAAGTGTTTGTAACGTTTGTTATTTATAGATATACATAGGTAGGTAGGTACATATATTATTGTTTTATACAGAAGGTACGTGTGTGTCTAACTTTCAATCAGTCTTTGCGTCCTTGTCAAAGTTATTCAATAGAATAAAACAATAATATTTTCACATCAGCAAAAGGCCGCGCTATCGTTTGATCTGTGTTGAGATCGCGCTGCACCGGGCCAGCCGCATCGACGGTGAGCGCAGTGCTGCCACCGCGCGGTGCGGCGCGACCCTCGGGCGGGCGCTGACGTCACGCTGCTGCCTCGGCCACGCCCCGTCCTGCCCCTCGCTACCGCCGCAACCGGCTCGCGCCGATTACGACTCTATGTAAAACTAAACAAAAGCTCTTTCTATGCAACCGGCGCGGGATAGGTTCTATTTGCTTTGGAGATTCCGACAGTTTTGTTGGATTAGTGGGGTCATACGCTCGAGCGTCGTCGACGATTACAAAATAGAAGGCTGCGTAACAATACCCGCACCCCGCACCCCACTCCCTGCTCCCCGCAATAAATCTGAGCGTGTGACGCGCCCTTGAGCTGCCCCGCGCATCTCCGCGTATAATATACGCGCAATGCGTACTCATCTACTCGTTGTAACGGTTTCGTATCACGTGCGCGTTAGAACTAGGTACTTTATTTTAGAAGGTTCTGGGGCAGTTGGCCTCATGTGGCCCCTAAAAAAAAAGCCGCGGGGCCCGAAAACGGGCGTCCCGTAGAATAGGCACCTATACAGAGACATGTCACCGTGAAATTGCAACTACCTTCAGTTTACGATATATCCAAAGCGTGATATTGTAAGCTCTAGGTATGTTAGATTAGGCTTGTTTAAAAGCTAAAATTGTTAGATTGTGAACTGAAGGTTTTTTGCCATTTTACGGTGACAGATACACTACTTTTCATGCATACATAAGCAGCCCACTAAATGTTCCCACTGCTGGGGCTCGGGACCTTCTCTCGCAAGGAGAGAGTTAAGGCCATAATCCACCACGCTGGCCAAGTGCGGGTTGGTGGATGACACATGACCCCGAAAGATTCTAGGTACATGTCGGTTTCCGATACGTTTACGTCGGTTTACGATGTTTTCCTTCACCGTTTTTAAGTTAGCGGCATTACGCACATGACCTCGAAAAGACAGTGGTGCGCGTGGTGGGATTCGAACCCGGGGTCTCCGGATCGGCAGTCGCCGTTCTCCCGACTAGACCAGCCGTAACTTTTACTATTAATTATTATTATTTTAGCCTTTATTTTGACCCATTGCATAGGAAAGGTCTCTCTCCTATCCACCTAGTTTTACCAGTCCAGAACAACATCAACTTCTCGTAATGTTTTAAAAATCTCTGTCTTTTTTCTACATAATATCTGCACTTTATGATCATCAAATGATCAGTTTCCCTTATTACAATCAAAAACGTAGTAGGTAAATATATTTGCAGATATGTTTGCCGCAATTTGATTGCGTTTTGAATTAAACACAAACATAATTTCATTACCAAGTAAGTTGAGTATGTTGATTATAAATATCAGCATAAGATATACCTATATATCTCATAACAGCATCATCATCATGTTTCAAAATGTCACATAATACAAATACGAGTCCAGAATAATTCATTTAGTCTCCACGTTCGTCAAATCCCTGACCCAAAGTGCCATTCAGACAGAATAATTTAATATTTGATGTAATGATAGTATATAAATAGAGTAAAATATGCACCAATTTTAATTTTGATATTTTTTCGTTTAACTTAGTTTATGATCATTCAAAGCTGGACGGACAAGTCCATTTTAAAAGTACGAAATTATTAGAAAAATTATTTGCCATTGGGTTATCCATTCAAATCCAAGTTACTTTTGTTATGAAACCAGTTTCCGAAACGCAACATTTAATATAGCTACCATACAAACTTTACGCGCGACGCATAGACAATACGGCACTCTGACGTCACGCTTCTGTAGTGATTTGTATGAAGCGTTTTTGGGAGAGTTCAAAATTGTGATTTTAAAATCGTGATATCACGGGAAGTTTTTAAGATAACAAAGTAATTCGTTCACCTATGTTTTAGTTATTAAGTAGCCTTTCGATGGCACTTTAAATTGTGAATACCATCTCAAAAAATACCCAATGCGTATTAAAAAAGTTTTCAGCTCAAAAACGATAAAAAAGTCGCGTAACTCTTAAATGATTCCACGAATTCGGAGAAAGTTCCGCTTGAATGAAGTAAGCAAATTGGCAATCTAGAAAATAAATCTTTCATATTCATAACAAAGGTCAAGGTCTAGAGAGGTCAAAGTTCGGAGAGTAATTCTTGAAGATCATCCCTGACCTTGTCATATTGGTATTTAACCTAACCTAACCTAACGTAAATAACGTAACATAAAAACCTCGTATTTCTTAGTCGTCGTCAACGTAGGGATCATTATCCTCAAATTACTTATTTTATCAAAGAAAATATAACGACATTACTGATGAATAGACATCTCGTGGCTCGAACCCCGCGGAGCGTTTAGTTACGCCATTACCTAGGTAATTGGGATTGCTGGAAAAACGTGACTGTTCCAATTTGTTTTGATATTTTTCCTTAATTTTCAAACAATCTGTTTATTCTAAGGTACTTACAGTACGTTTAAATACATGCTACGTGTTTTAAGGGCATTTCTTACGGGCAGAGGCTTTACTGACAATACTAAATTATAACGAAAACTACACTACACTAACACTAAGCACATCTGAATTACCCATAGACCAAAGAAAGTCTAAAGGGAATGAAGATGATCAAGTATATTACTCGTCGTAAGGATGCCCAGCAATGCGGGCGGCATTACCACGCTGAATGGCGGAATGCTGAATGGAAATACGTTTACGTTAAACGCCAGCAATTTGACCAGTTTCAACTGTTGTATATTTACCACTGTCTCGTGTTGACACGCTGGGTAAAATTGTAGATGAAGCATTGATCGGTCTTATTACTGGAACATATCGATGATATTGGATCCATACTGTATACCAAACTATAGGCTCTCACACGACGACACACTTTTTTGATAAATTCAAATCGTGAAAGATATTTTAGATTTTTATCAAAAGAACTCGGAGAGACAAAATCATGCTTAAGTGATGTTTTAAAATAAACACGAAAGACTTTGTAAATATGGGCGTATTCTTTGATGCTATTATTAATAGGCTACAGAATATTTTTTAACTTTTGTGGATATTGTAAAGAGTGAAATGTCAAAACCCTTCTCAGAACGCGAGTGTTATCTGGTAGTCAGGAGCGTGTGATATGATCGTTGGAGGCTCCGTGGCGTGATGTGTGTTCTCGGAACCGCGACTATTAGACGCGGCGAGGTGTGCCGGGATAGAGCACAATGTCTGACATTAGCATGCGTGCGGAGCGGAGAGGAGCGGCGAGCGAGGCGCAGGCGGCGGCGCCCCGTGGAGCCATTCACCGGGCAGCCCACACCTCGCCCGCTGACGTACACACATCATTTATTTCACACGACTTTTTGTTACCGTCCAATTGTACTTTTCGGTTTGAACGATTCGATTCGAACAAAAAAAGTCGGATGAGTATCTCGAGACCCTTCACGAGAATAAACAACGCATCGAACACGGAGCTGCGTAGAACTCGCGACGCAAATATTTTGAATAATTTTTTCGTTTCCGCGTGATTTGTTCCCACGGAAATCGGCCGCCGTCTTCGATACAGAAAGGGGAGTCGACGAGCGCCAATTTTCTGTCCGAAGACGATCGCGGAAGGCGGTGCGGTTGCGGGGGGACCTGCCTCGTTTGCGACGTATTGTTGTCCTTTATACCTACCTACGACGCAGCAACTGCCCGTTTTGTATTTATCAATCAAGAAATTTGACTTGAATTCGGTCGACAAGCTGAGCCAAAGCGCTCGTTCGTATTGATAGATCTAACCGATTGTCATATGATGGCAGAAAAAGAATCCCGAACTGATTTAGTTTCATTAATTTAGTAATGAGGTCCAGTCTGCTCGCCGCTCTCCCGCGTCATAAGCGTCGCTCATCGCTCGCCGCTCGCACCGCCCACACCGCATAATCTCCCAAACACATTTATCATGTCGACTCGATAAAAATGCCATCGAGGTGAGCCGAACACAATGCGCCTCAGCTGTACCTGATCCGGGGCCGAAAGTCAATTATATTCAAATATAAATCGGATTTGCAAACGTAAGCCCAGGACAATGGTGGCCGGTGCGGCCGTGCCGGCCCGGATGAGCTAACCGGCCGGCGGGAGCGTCGGTCGCTACGCACGGGAACCACAGCCATGTCGTTAGTTAGAGCCTGAGAACCTTAGGTATAGGTACTCACCGGAAAACCTGAATCCAGTGCGAACACGTCAGCTTATTAAAAAAGTTTCTAAACATCAACGAAGTATCTCGCCACTTTGAAAAAAGGCTCGCGCCCACCTGTTCCTAGTAGGTAGCGCCGCAGTGCGGTCTATTCAACGTGACACGGTGGGTTTGTGCGAGTCAATGAAGTAATAATGCGGCATCTGCCGGGCGCGGGGCTCGCACTTCATAAATCAGTTCCGCGGCGCATTGTGAAGCGCCACCGGCACCAAATCAGCTGCTCGGGCCATCGCTGGAGCTAGCCGGGCTTCGGTGGTAATCCTGGGGCTCTGACCACGGCCGCAAGCATACAGCTCGCAGCCCGCGAGACGCCTCATTACCATAACCCACAGGAGCAGAACAAACAGCCCCTGTAAACGGCGCGTTAAATGCAATCAAACGACATTATAGCGGCGCGCCCGGCCCCGACCCACAAAAACTGCAACAAAAACCGCAGCGACGCGACAATGAGGCCACCGGGGCGCCATTGTGCACGCTGTCATGCTCCCCGAGGAACTCGGCGGGAAGAGCATGATGGACGTCCGGCATTGTTCCGCGGCAGCGCCGGCCGGCCGGCAGCCTAGCCGGGCCGTGCCGGGCTAAACCAGGCCGGGATGGGTAATGTATGGAACGCGCCCCGCTAATACGCCACCAAGCTGTAATCCCGTTATAAAGCACGCTTATTCCCACTTTGGTAGCTAGGTAGTTCCAATTATGCTATCTTTGTGACGTTTGCGTCTTTATATTTTTTTCGAATTCGGTAGGGATGAGTGTCATCGATACTATTAAAACCAATTCACACAAATCGTTGCATTGGAAAACTTGTTGGCATCAGGAACAAAAGTGATGTTCTATCGTAGTAGATTCGCAAGATTTGCTACCATTTTTGTTCAGATCTACAGTTATTAAAACTTTTCTGGTTTAAACATGAAAGAAATAAAAGCTGTTCAAGTAGACAGACAGACAGATTTCTTTAGTTCAACAAACTATGTGTGATGACCTGCGTGTTGAATGCGTTTGTTAAAGTTACATGTATTATTAACATAAAAAACTTAGGATATAATATAAGTACACCAAAGTAGATAAATCAAAGTACACCACTACTTTTGCCAGCTTGAACAATTACTAATGAATATTAGAGCATATTGCGCAGAAGAAGAGGACCTAAATTCTATACAAAACAGGTATTAAGGCCGACGGAATCAGCATAACATGATTCTTGATTACTGTTGGATACAAAAATAGCGAATAAAAATGTATTTGAGTCCCTAATTATGTACCTGATAACTGGTGTGTTTTTACATATATGTTTGTTTTTGACGTGACAACGTCTTATGAATTGGTTTGCCGGGTGACACTTCAAGAAACTGCGTTACGCTCCGCTCACGTTATGCGATCACAACGAGAGCGAGTGAGAGGCACGCGTCCCTTCCACTCGGGGCATGGTTAGCCCGCCTAAGAGCGAGAGAGACAGACATAAAAAGTGAAAGGCACGCGTCCCTTCCGTAAAATTATTTTACCACTCAAAGTCGTTGTCACGTAAAACTTTCGCCCGTATACCGATTTTACAGGCAACCAATTTTTTGTTCATACAAGTAATTCATAATTTACTAGTAGGAATCCAAAATTCCCGCTTTTGTTGTAGTTAGTATACTTTCGTGAGTAAAAAAAATTGGCAGTCATAGGAACATATCGTCATAGAAAACTTATAACACAGCATTTGATAGGTTACTTTGGAAACTACGCGGGTGAAACCGGAGGGCGTAGCCATGAGCAATTGAGCATGGCCATGGTCCTGAGTTTACTCGAAGATTTATTATCATTCCCGAGCGTGACGCTAGAATTCAATTCACAGCCCACGAAAAACCTATATGTGGCGTGCCAAAAAAAGCTTTCACTTCAAAAAATATAGCTACCTACTCGGCACTAAAACAACCGTGGACAATGTTATTGATTGATTTATGATTAAACTGGCTTTGACTGCATTTAACCGGCAGTAAGAGATCATACGGTCTCCAGAAGCGCGTTTGTATCTAAAACAAAATCGATCCAATCTCCGATAAAGCTGAAATATTTGCTTCTTTCGATGAAAGTATAGATAGCTATTTAGTACGATTATTTTAAATCTTAATTTAATTTTAATACAATAACATGTTTGTATTTGACCGTCGCGTCGTCTAACATCTTTTGTAGCCCTTCAGCATAAATAGGAAATATGTAAAAGTAGGTATAAACTGTCAACTCAATATGTGCATAAAACACACACATTTGTATTCGCAAGCATGAGAAAAAAGATTTTCAAAGTTTATTATCCCCTGAATAGACACAAAAGGGTAAAGATCTCATGGGGTGCGAGTTTCGTAACATGTGTTTTCTTTGAAGAAGGCGTGTTCTACAAAACTCAGTATATTCATGAGGGGATTCCCGATAGAAACAGCGACTTGAAACATGGTGCGGGTTGCGGAGGGTGACGTGGTTGTATTCCCGTCACGTCGCCACCACGGCAGACAGACCTCAAGGTTACACTCAAAATTAAATCCAAACATACCTAACACCAAATTAAATACGAAGCAATCACCAACTCATCGAGGCTACGAAAGTCAATTTTAGTTGTATAAAAAATTAAACCGACTTCAAAACCTTATATAGGCACTCAAAAGCAAAAAACAACATGTACCATTATTATAAGTGCTACTCACTCATCTATTTGAAGTCGGTGCTAGCCAAGTCTAACAGGTAGTGTATAGATATCTACTAATTAACCATGCCTACTTACCACGAGCCTACGTAGTATCAATCTACTAGCCTGACTTGCACCGACTTCAAATAGATGAGTGAGTAGAGGCTATTATAATGATTTTATTGTATTTTTTCCTTTGAATGGCTATTCGTGGTTTTGAAGTAGGTTTATTTTATTTGCGAAAATAGTTTTAAAATAAACGTAACCTAGGTACCTGTTTTCTAGTCCGAATTCGCTTTGTATGTAGTGAGAAATTATATATTAAGAATTAATAGCTTTGGGGTGAAAGATTAGCAGGCACAGTTTATTGGATTCGGGAGCCACGCCTTTACCATCAATCATTTATCAATTATCAAAAAATGTTTGTTCTGAATATTAATTTATTTTATAGGTATCCTGAGATTGAACGCTGGTTTTATTTTTTCGGTAATAATTAACTAAACATTTTATAGCAGAACAGATGAATGTCGGTGGGTCGGTGGCGTAGGTGAGGCTACAGTGGTTGTCGGCGGGAACGCGCGTGTGCCCACCAGACGCAGACCTCTCACCCCCGCCGGCTCGTGCCCCCTCGCACACATGTCGCTGTTGTCGGCAAATACGATTTACAATTTGTTGTGTTCTTCAATTATCTCGCTTTAAGCATTGTAACTAGTTTACAGTTGTACAACGAGGGCGGGTGTAGGGGCGGGGACGGCTTCCGCCTGCCTTTGTTGACAGATTTATCGCGTTAAATCATAACTCGATATTCTGCTGAATCAAAATCGCGCGTGCGTTCGTTACGGGAACGTGTCACCGATAACTCTGCACCGGGAACCAATTAGGTAATTCTATACGAGTACAAAAACATCCACTAGCTAACATAAGTAATAGTTTCCTGTAAAAAGTATTTTAAATAAAAGTGGTCAAGTGCGAGTCGGACTCACCCATGAAGATTTCCGTAGCAGCAAGTAACATAATATAAAAGTTCTTGTAGTTCGTTGTTACTTTAATCAAAGGAAGAGTCCCCTCCAAAGTAGTAAAAAGTGTCCCCACCCCACCCCTCCAACTTCTAAAATAAGAGAATGACAAAAATAAAAAAAAGTGTATGATGTACATTATCATTTAAACTATCAACGAAAATTGGTTTGAATGAGATCCAGTAAGTAGTTTTATTTTAATACGTCATAAATTGACTATTATTAAAACACTGATAAAATAAAATAAAATCGCGCAAACTATTCAGTTTAGAAAAAAAAGTATGTCAGAAACCTCAATATAATTTTTGATGACCTATCCATAGATACCTCACACGTATGGTTTTGATCAAAAAAAAATTTTAAGTTTCAGTTCTAAGTATGGGACACCCCTAAAATTTTGTGTTTTTTCCTATATTTTGTATCAAAATCAAATGCGGTTTACAGATTACATCTACTTACCAAGTTTCAATAGTATAACTCTTATTATTTCGGAGAAAAGTGGCTGTGGCATACGGAATGTCAGACAGACAGACAGACATGACGAAACTATAAGGGTCCCGTATTTTGCTACGGAACCCTAATTAATTATTGCATTAATTAGAAAATATTGTTACAAGCTATGAGTACTATAAGACCATAGTCATGTTTCTCTGAACACCAGACAACGGATTTCAATTTGTGAAAAGTTTGCAGAAGGAAACCATAACCATATTGTTAATAACAGCACAGTGTTACGCAGATATTTGAAGTCCGAGTCTAAATCATTGTCATTGCAATTTTCTCACTCTGCGGGTTAGTGAGGTCGAGTGACAAATGACGTTATTCCGCGACATAAAATACGAAATGTCTGATGTGATGTAGTTCTGGGGAAATTCGACAGATAAAGGTGTTTTTTACTTTTTTTTTATTTAGGGGTCAAAAGCGTACACATCTCAAAATCATCGTAAAAATCACAATAGAGAGCTTAACATTTTTACAACACCTTTTATGTACATTTACAAAGTTGGAGTATTCACTAATTAAAATACTTGCCTATTTAAACGGCAAGAACATATTGCGTCACATCTTAAAAAATTAAAGCACACTCAGCAAAGCTTTGTCATCCAAAGTGCAAGACATATCTTTTTAACTTAAGGTTTTTAGGCATGCTACCTAAAATACGCAATAAAATCACGACAACATTAAAAGTTCAGAATGACTGTAATCATTTTAAATCGGTTCCAACCAAATCATTGATAAATAAGGCGTACTACATGATTGAAGAATTTTCAAATGATTCGGACATTAGTAGAAATCTAAATTGACATTGAATTGAATGAATTGGCAGCAATTTTGGGTAGGTAATTAAGACAAGCTGAAATCTTGTCATAATAACTCTCCTATTTTACCCCAAGACGCTAGCGCAGACCTGGCTGGGAGTAGCGGGGCTAAATAAAAGCAAGAATACAGGTCTGTTGTTAATCATCATCAGTAACTTCCAGGATTTTTCAGTTTGCAGCGCATTTAGTTTTAGTATGTATGTATGTTAGTCCCCCACACGATGGACCGATGATATTGTCTCGGCCGCGGGAAGTCTGTGGATGGAGGCGGCACAAGATCGGTCATTGTGGAAATCATTGGAGGAGGCCTATGTCCAGCAGTGGACGTCTGCAGGCTGCAGATGATGATCATGATGTTAGTCTAGTGGAAATATGTAGGGTAGATGCAATGATGCTAGATTAATAGTAAATGGGAAGTCACGGTTTCAGCGCGTCCCCCAATCCTCGCGCTCGAGGCTGCAGCCTAATTAGGCAAAGGGTTTTCAAGCCCTGTGGGCAGTAGTTGTCATAACGTGATGGTTGCTATGTTTCAGACGGAGCACCGCAGCTGTTGCGCGTGCGGCGAAGGCATCGCCGACCGCTACCTGCTGGAGGTGGGCGGCGCCGCCTGGCACGCCGCCTGCCTGCGCTGCTGTGTCTGCGCAGCCCGTCTCGACCGCCACCCCTCCTGCTTCCTGCGCGACCGCCAGGTCTACTGCAAGCAGGACTACGCCAAGTCAGTCTCTTTTCTGTTTCTTTTCTTTATACGATTTGGCCACCCCTCCTGCTTCCGGCGCAACCGCCAGGCCTACTGCGAGCAGGACTACGCCAAGTCAGTCTCCTTTCTGTTTCTTTTATTTATACGAGCTGGCCACACCTCCTGCTTCCTGTGTAACCGCCAGATCAACTGCAAGCAGGACTACGCCAAGTCAGTCTCCTTTCTGTTTCTTTTATTTATACCAACTGGCCACCCCTTCTGCTTCCTGCGCGACCGCCAGGTCGACTGCAAGCAGGACTACGCCAAGTCAGTCTCTTTTCTGTTTCTTTTATGTATACGAACTGGCCACACCTCCTGCGTCCTGCGCAACCGCCAGATCTACTGCAAGCAGGTTTACGCCGAGTCAGTCTCCTTTCTGATTATTTTATTTAAACCAACTGGCCACGCCTCCAGCTTCCTGCGCGACCGCCAGGTCTACTGCAAGCAGGACCACGCCAAGTCAGTCTCCTTTCTGTTTCTTTTCTTTATACGATTTGGCCACCCCTCTTGCTTCCGGCGCAACCACCAGGCATAATGCGAGCAGGACTACGCTGAAACAGTCTCCTTTCTGTTTCTTTTATTTATACCAACAGGCCACGCCTCCTGCTTCCTGCGCGACCGCCACGTCTACTGCAAGCAGGACTACGCCACGTCAGTCTCCTTTCTGTTTCTTTTATTTATACGAACTGGCCGCCCCTCCTGCTTCCTGCGCGACCGCCAGGTCTACTACAAGCAGGACTATGTCCCTAACCTAACGTCTCACTCGTTTGATACCGCCGCGAGCGGCACGGGTTACAGTCGCTAGCTTGCCCGCTACTTAGACTGCAGGTGCGTTTTGTACGTGGACACTACGATATTAGGCCAATTTGCCCTGTGTTTGATAGTTCGTGAGCTGGCCCACCACCGCGGCCGCGAGGCAACGTGTTTGGTCCCTTAATCTGATCTGTGTTCACGTCAAACTAACGACGGCGCTCGCGATTTACTTGCAATGTCAGGTAAGTCAAACCAGTTTGAACTTATCGCTTGAAACGAAAGCACGTTTTTATCATGTCATCCCATAGTTTATTAACGTTGTTCAGGCTAGAACTCCGATTTGGCAATTTATTGGCCATAAAAAAATATGGAAAGTTTTCTCAAATGTTCCTTTAAGTATGAAATTCATCCTATCGTTTTCTTTATTAATTTCATGCACATCAGTTCTAATTTTTAGCATCTCCCACTTTAGGCATGAATTTTTAGTTAAAAATAAAACAGCGTGGTCCATGTTTTCAACCCCTGAC
This sequence comes from Ectropis grisescens, assembly GCA_017562165.1. Lineage (NCBI taxonomy): Eukaryota > Metazoa > Arthropoda > Insecta > Lepidoptera > Geometridae > Ectropis > Ectropis grisescens. The sequence continues at coordinate 6,662,278 of CM029767.1, forward strand.
AACATGACCACACGTGACACGTGACACCCGCGCAAACGCCTGGCGTCTAACGTAAACAAGCGCGAGCACGCGCGTTTGTACGTGCTCGAGCACTAAATAATTATTATAGGCGCTTTGCTATGTACGTTGCGACTTGGCTCGCCAATCGCCGGCGGTAGCGCGCCTCAGCAATGACAAGGGCAGCCAACGAATTTTCTATTAATCCCACAAAATCAGCTAAAAATAACTACTATCTCCATGTACTATCTCACTGTATCATTGAAATAATGTGCTATGTACGAGTATGATTTTCATCTACGAAGGTTTGGGTTTAGTCATCCGTATGTGAGCTGCGTTTATTAGTTATTCGACTTTTAACGGTTTAACATATTTAAAAGAAAGCACCTGGTTGACCGAGCTTTGCTCGGTTTAAATGCGTTTAAATGCGTGCGTAAAATCTCTCAGAAAAAAAAAAAACAAAAAGAAAAAACCCGAATGGAACCGTCAGGATTCGAACCGGGCATGTTGTCTCCGAGGGCGACCATATTCCGTCTGAGCCATTTAGACTTAAAGAACAGTGGCGAAATAAGTTATCGTATTCTAATGGCATTCTTTCATTGTCTAAAAACGCGCATAAAATGATGTTTAAAAAAATAAACCCTAGCTAGATCGATTTATCGTCCCCGAAACCCCCTGTATACACATAATTTCATGAAAATCGATCGAGTTTCCGATCGTTTTCGAGATTCAGATTCTATATATATATACCTACAAGAATTGGTCGTTTAAAGGTATAAGATATGGTACGAGCAAAATTCTCATCAATCTTTTAATTTTTTGTTACCAAATGGTGCCGATGGTTCTCATGTTGAGAGCTTCTCAAATACCTACACGTTTTCACGTGAAAAAGTTCAATCGATCAATTGGCGTCTTTGTATAGTCGTGTGCTGCAGCAATGGATCTCGCGGTCAATTTCAATTCAATCATTCGTCTCGAACTACGCAAATTCGATCCGCGAAATTGTTTGTTAAAATCTGAGAAAAAACCAGAGATTTTAGCAACAATTTTTACTAAAGCCGAAATAATCCTCGGACGGAGAATTGGATCCCATTCTCGAACGGATCCACCTTGTGGATATTCAGATAAGTATAGTCGCATCGTAGCAGCGGGAGCGTTAAGTTCTAAATTGAAATCTAAACTAAAAATATTTGACTAAACATTTTTTAAATTTGAATCATCAAATAGCTAAGAAACATGGTAAAAAACATACGGTCGAACATAAAAACTCCTCTTTTTTAACCGACTTCAAAAATAAGGAGGATCTCTATTCGGTTGTATTTTTTTATAACGTGCATAATTGATATGTTTACGTCATAGCTTCACCGATTATGGATCGATTTTGATGTTCTTTTTGTTCATACCTTTAGAACCAATCTATACTAATATTATAAAGCTGAAGAGTTTGTTTGTTTGTTTAAGCGCAAGGATCTCGGGAAGTACTAGTCCGAATGGAAAGATTCTATTTTTATTGAATAGTCCATTTATCGAGGACGGCTATAGGCTATAGAACATAACGCTACTATTAAAAGAAGCGGAGCATGAATCAAGAATGTAACAAAATCAGGAAAATATAAACCTTTTTGAGAGTTTTCGTACGTTTCGTATTTTGACATGACACATGACAGCATGTATCTAAGATTGAGTCATTGAATATCACAGATTAAACACCTCACCTTTGCTAATCAAATTTGTTTCTAAATCTGAGTTGGTACGACCAATTTCCGACAGGTGGCGTAGCAGGTAGCGGAAGAGGTGTTATGTTTGAAAGCGATAATCTCAGGAATGACTGAACCGATTTCAGTCATTCTTTCACCGTTGGATATGTAGGTACGGGATCCTGATGAGTGTTATATAATGGACCACGGGCGAAGCCGGGGCAGGCATCTAGTCCTATATAAATTCTAGTCGCGGTTTTTGAATTATCAACAAAAATCTCAAATTGGCTTACTTGGACGACGTATTTGTACTATCTCACTGTTTTTACAACATTTTTACTCACACATTTATGAAATTTAGTCGAGTACCTACGTTTTATTTGATTGAAGTCGAATTTTGATTTCCAGAAATTATGAGTTAATTTTTTTTCATAAAGCAGTAAGGTATGTAATGTCAGCCTCGCCGGTGTTCTCGTATGTGGTGGTCGTGGCGGCCAGAACTCTCCTTCCTGGGCACGTGGTTCGACTGCTTAGTTCGATCGAACCACGTGAACTATTTTCGAGGCTTGCGTACACCAAAATCAATTTTCACGGCCGATGGCGGACAGAACCAACCGGACAACTCGGACACCTATGTATGTGCTTACACTGTGGTGTAGTGTATTGGGTGTTTGCCAATATTCTGTAAATGTAGAATTACGAAAAATCCCAACAAGGCTCAACGGTTGACAGGCCGTTTTCGGTCGTCATCGGACGCTCGTGTTTGTGTACGCGCTGTCTTTCTTTTACAAGTGTTTGATTAAATCGTCCAAGTTCCCCGGAACTCCATCCATTCCATTGTCGCCTGACCATCTTCGGCCGATGTAACGTAAGTGTACGTGAACCATTAAAGCTGCGCGCGCGCATGTTAGGTACCACGCGCGCGCCGCCGTGCCGCGCCGATAGAATATCGCAAGTCACGCCGAGCGCAGCGCGCCAGACCATGACCCGACTCCAACTATTCACAGATACCAAATTAAATTATGTATCTTTGAAAACTAAAAAAATACACACATATTTTTAGCAAGTTAAATAATATAATAGCGTGTATTGCGAATATTTCTCATATATTAAAATGAGCCTATTGTCTGTCTGTCCGTCCGTATGTCACATCCACTTTTCTCCGAAACTATACGCGCTATACTGTCAAAACTAGGTAAGTAGATGTATTCTGCGAACCGCATTAAGATTTTCATAAAAAAAAATAGAAAAAAACAATAAATTTTGGGGGTGTCCCATACTTAGAACTGAATCTCAATTTTTTTCCATCAAAACCATACGTGTGTGTTATTTATGGATAGGTCTTTAAAAATGATATTGAGGTTTCTAAATATTTTTTTTCTAAGCTGTTTAGTTTGCGCGTGAGTCTCTTCCAAAGTGGTAAAATGTGCCCCCCTGTAACTTCTAAAATAAGGGAATGACAAAAATAAAAAAAGGGTTTAATCTACATTACCATGTAAACTATCAAAGAAAATTGGTTTGAATGAGATCTAGTAAGTAGTTTTATTTTAACACGTCATAAATTCACTATTGTTTAAACACGGATTAAGTAACAACGAACTACAAGAACTTTTATGTTATGTTACTTGCTGCTACGGAAGCCTTCATGGGGAGTCCAACTCGCACTTGACTACTTTCATTACAAGACGACACCTTCATTCTTAGTGCGCGGACAAACTGGCCAAGTCAAGACAGCATGTAGTTTTCAGGTAGTATTTTATTTATCCAGAGCACTGCACCGCACCACAGACACATTTTTCGTGGGGTATAAATTGAATTCTAGCTCTAGCGGCACGCTCGGGAATGATAAGAAATTTTCCGGTGAACTCGGGACCATGGCCATTGGTCATCGAGAAATGCATCAGCATTTTGCATTGGCTATCTAGAAACGCGTCAGTATTTTCTAGATTGCCATTGTCACGGCCACGCCCTCCGGTTTCATCCGCGTAGTTTCAATCAAATTCAATTTTGTTTTCAAAATCAAATCTGATCTCTGATCTCAAATTCTGAGCTATACGTTTTCACTTTTTTACTTCTATGGGCAGTTCTATGGCAGACTGCAGGCGCGAATCCAGGGGGGTCATGACCTCATGACCCCCCCCCCGCCTAGGCTGGGTCCAGTACCTAGGTGGACCACTGAATTAAAAGCATGCATGTGCTTATCGCACAGTTTAACACAACTATGTGAACCCCGTGACCCCTTCCCCCTGGAGCCATGTGACCCCCCGCCTGGAGCAAAAACTGGATCCACCCTTGTATGACTGCCATTTATTATGGTTTATTCCGAACCTGACCCGAAAACCTGATTTACATTTGACCGCCATCTCGCCTGATGTTAAGCGACAATGCGATCTACAATAGAGCGATGTTTACTTTGAAGAGAGATACACTCTCGATTTGAAAACTCCAAGATTATCTATCGAGAAAACCCTACTCAGGCAACGCATTCCACAGCCTAGTGTTTCTTTGTTTGTGTTTTTCTGTAATGGATACCGACGACGCGGCGGGGCGGGAGCGTCTATAGACCGGTGATTTATTGTTTACCGATACTTCTCGACTCTCGATGACTCATTCAAAATTCGTATCAGTCACTCTACAGATCCAGCTATACTACAACCATCACTGTTCACTGGAAGAAAAGTATTTTATATTCAATTTAATATGTCATCAAATATATTGCAAATGGGTTGTCTAAAAAATTTCAGTCCAGATTAGGATTACTTATCAAAAACAAGAACAAAATTAAAAATTTTGATTAACCCCCGACTACCTTAGATTTGTTATCTGTACAACATTCTACTAGTCAAGCCCTTTCATTTGATACCCATATTAAGGAAGTTGTGAAAAAAGAAAGGTAATTTGCCATTTTGTGGTAGAGGCCATCTTGGATTTGAAATTTGTCATAGTGTAAAGTATTCTACTAGACAAGCCCTTTCGTTTGATACCCATATTGCGATAGTAGTGAAAAAAAAATATAATTCGCCATTTTGTGGTGGCGGCCATCTTGAATTTCAAATTTGTTATAGCGTGTAGTACTCTGCTAGTCAAGCCCTTTCATTTGATACCCATATTAAGGTAGGTTGTGAAGAAATATTTTGTCCGCCATTTTGTGGAGGCGGCCATTTTGAATCGATATTAACCAGACATAGCTAAGAACACCCGCACGGATATTAACTTTCAAATAAAAGAAACCGCATCGAAATCGGCCCAACCGTTTGAGCTCTACGGTGCCACAGACAGACACACACACAGACAGACAGACAGACAGACAGACAGACAGACAGACATCGACGTCAAACTTATAACACCCCTTTTTTTGGTCGGGGGTTAAAAAAAAAAAACATTTGTCATAAATTAAAAGAAGTTTTTACAAAACTGTAATAACTTATTATTTTAGCTTTATCATCCAATAAACTGCTCGGTGTAGGTCGTTGTATAGCGGAATTTCCTACTATCTCAACAAAGATATCGAAACATCAATCAAGAACGGGTGCAAGGTTTTACATATTCCTGTACAGTAAAGTTCTCCATAAAACAAGCGTAAGGCAAAGTTCTAGTTAAATTTTTTTGGAAGTTTCCATGACAACGTTATTTGGGTCTGGGTCAGTAAAATATTAAAAAACATGTAAGTTTATGTCCACATAAATGTTTTTTTGCATTTATTTAAACTAATATCATAAAGGTGAAAATATTTTTAAGCTATTGCATAGCTTTTATCGCGGGCCTGGGGACCGAATTTTAGTGATCGTGCATCTCTTTCTTATGTTCACCAGAAAGAGGGATGGAAGACCGTAACGCCGTCCTCCCCACTCGGTCATTCGACTTTGAATCTTATTTGTATTAGCTTTACAGACTAAATGCTCTTAGCAGTGTTGCCAACTTAACGGATTTCCCGTGATATTTTTTTATGGTAAACAAATATCACTCTGCAAAATATAAGCAATTCCGTAAAATTGCTAACATCCCTATTGCTTATGTTGATAATAATGCATGCAACATGCAATAGCTTTACCGTGGCAGTCTCCGAGTGCCCCACTTCTTCTTTGTTTGAACGCACTAATCTCAGGAACTACTAGAACGATTTCCCAAAAATTCTTTCATCGTTGGATATGTACGTGATCTATGAGTGCTATACAGTATATATTATGTACCACGGGCGAAGCCAGGGCGGCCCGTAAGCTAAAATAATAAAATGGAAGCTGTTTTAGACTACACCTACCATTGCCTCGCTCACGGCGGAGAGAAAATTAGTAAATTAGCCAGTTTTAGGCGATGCAGGTTTTCTGAGAGTGACACGATTTAAAGACTTTTTCACCCTTGTCTAAATTTAGTCGCCACTGAATTCAGTGAAGTATAATAGCATTCAGTAAGCCAGCATACTAAATTCAGAAGCAAAGAATGCTTCCCCCTAAACTTGCTTTTGAATTCAGTCGACTAAACTCGATTCTAAATTGGTTCTGAATTCAGTCACTAAATTTAGCTAAGTTTAGAGCCTTCTAAGCTCAGATCACACAAAAGGAGCAGCGACGCTCAGCACAGCGACGAGAAGTTGCATTGTAATGCGATTTAATACCTTTTAATCATTGTTAAAATACATAGTATCGCTTGAGCGATTTGAAAAGTCGCGCGCCCGCCCGCGACTCCTCATGTACTCCGACAAATTCCAAGCAGCGGCATCGCGTGATTTCTCAAGTGATAATACCCATGTGTTTTTGCAAAGTATGTACGACCCCAGTTAATGGATACAATTTCCCTCTTGATATAAATCTTGATGGCAAGTCACATGAACGACATGGTTTTATGATCAAAGTATAACCGTTGCTGGGGCTAAGAACCGATAGGAGACAGTATAATCACCAAGCAGCTGAGCTGAAGCTGTCTACAGGTATATCCTCGGAACCTTCCGCTCTTAAATAAAATAGTCAAGCGCTGCTTGTCCGTTTAATATGGTAGAGTTGCCGGCAAAATAGTTGACCCAATGAAGTTAGCTCCGCATGGCTGCGCAGAAACGTTTTTAAGGACTCTTTAGTGGAAGTGACATGCGCGAACTTTCCTCTTCCAAGTCACTTTTAGGTCGACTTGTTTGCCGGTCACTACAACAAGCATCCGAACCAAACTTCACGATGACTAAGTTCAGGCTTCAGTTTCACATGCTCTATGCCGGACGGCTCCAACCATCACCTATGTACTTAGAGTTAAGGAGCTCTCGCAGACATTTGAAATCGGATTAAATTCGGCAAGATAATAGATGTTATTACATACATACTAAAAGATAATTTTCATTAATTTGGATTACTCGTGGTAAAGTGAATCTTATATATGGATAACACAGTAGTGTTTTCGTGCGCGTGAACAATTTCTTCCAGTGTCAAGTTTGTTCCCAGTGAACTCTTCACCAAGTCAACTAACATTCACGAAAGTTTGCATTTACGTGTATTAAGTTGGTCCAACTTGAGAGATACGATATTTTTCATTTCGAAAATAGTCTTTATTTGACAACTAGCTGAACCCGCTACTTCGTTCGCGTAAGCAGATGTTACTAACTTATACATTAGTTGGAAGTATCGTACGTCAAATATTTGGATAAGTAGTCATTGAAAACCCTTTGAGTTTGAGTGAATTTGTTTTTCCACACAAAAATATATTTAATTTTATCATCTTCATTTTTCTTTTTTTAAACAAAATCAAACATACTTAGTAATGTTTCATAGTATCGAACATAGCCGCAAGTGTTAAGTTTGTAGGATTTTTATAGGATACATTATGAAAAGTCTGAAGCGAATGTTCATGATCTGATGCCTACTTAATTATCTCTTTTTATCCGCAAGTTGTTTTCTAGCTGTTACCCGCGAATTCGCCCGTGTAAAATTTTGAACGAATCCTGTGTGGAATAAATATTTAGATTTTGAGTTTTAATGATATTCAAGCAAGTTAAACCCGTAAATCTAAGCCAAGTCTTAGTGAAATGTTAATGGATGAATTTAATTGTAGGTAACACAGAAAAAAATCCAAGAAAGAAAGAATCCAAATTCGGCATCATAATCCTTTTAGCAGCAAAAACTTATTAGTACAATTTAGAATACCAGTAACGTCACCTAGTGATGAAAGAAAAAATACATACCACAATAGCAAAACATCGATTTAAATGGGGCTTTAGTGCTTTTAGATTTAAACTGGCATTAGCGCCATCTAATGAGAATATTATGTTGCTTGCTATTTTGATTGTGAACGCAAATCACCTATATTATCTACGCCAAAACGGGTGCATCAATTTTTCATTTTAGGCTTTTACCTTACCATCACATCAAGTTCCTTACGAAAATATATGCTTTTATTAATATGGAGTTAAATCAAAATATAGACTTATTAGCCCATGTGAAATTTTAGACTCTAAATGACATACGAAACACATATAGTTGTGCCGTTTTGACGTGATAGTTAATATTTGTTTCCTTAGGGCCCATGCTTCTTTTCAGGTTGATAGGTAATACATAAATGTGGTATTTCAGACTATACGTTATCTCTGTTTCAATTTTCTACCAAATTTGCTTAGTCTTTCCGACGTCACAGTAACCTTATAAGTAACCGATTTGCTATTTCTGAGTTCAAACTACGTCTGTTTCGAATTCCTTCAAAATATGTTCAGCCGGTCCAACGTTGTCCTGTAATTATTATGAATGTCACTGTTTGGATGTTTGTTATTTAATCATGGCGGAACGTATCAAGTGATCGGGTTGAAATTTGAAATAGAATTACATTATAGTCTGGCAGAACACATAGGCTAAACATTGCCTATGTATAAGTACCCTATGTATTACTTAAGCTAAACCAAGAATGTGTCTTTAATTTTAACTCAATACATTCAGCCGTTCCATTGTAATTGAGCAGGAAAAATTGAAACATTGACATAATTATATAATATTAGGAAAGCATAGGATTTAACAACAATTTAGAAAAAATTAAACGGGTCAAATGCAAATGGTACTCGCGCGAAGGGTTCTGAACCATTAGCAAATAAACGGATTTTATTGTATGGGAGCCCCTGAATAATTTATTTTATTTTAATTAATTACTTTTAAACAGAACATAAAACTCAATATTATGTGAATAGTTAAAGGGTCTACCTGTGACAGGTACGTTATTATTAGTATCGAGCAAGAAACGGTAAAAAAGCATGTTTGTTGTATGGGTGCACCTCTTAAATATTTATTTTATTTTTAGTATTTATTGTTAAAGCGGCAATAGAAATACATCATCTGCGAAAATTTCAACTGTCTAGCTATCACCGTTCTTGATATACAGCCTGGTGACAGTCGGACGGACGGACGGACGGATAGCGAAGTCTCAGTAATAGGGTCCCGTTTTTACCCTTTGTGTACAGAACCCTAACAACGGTCTGCTTCGGTCACCGAAGCTTGTTAAACACTACCTTTAAATTTTAAACAGTGTTTGGATTGAAATAATACGTTTTCTAATAAGTTACGGCTGGTCTAGTAAGTTACAGCTGACCTAGTCGGGAGAACGGCGACTGTCGATCCGGAGACCCAGGGTTCAAACCCACGCGTACCACTATCTTTTCAGAGTCATGTTCGTAATGCCGGTAATTAAAACGGTGAAGAAAACACTGTGAGGAAACCGAAATCTACCTATAATCTAAGTTCTAAGTCATATGTCATCCACCAACCGACACTGGGCCAGCGTGGTGGATTATAACCTTGTCTCTCTCCTTGCGAGAGAAGGCCCCGACGCCCAGCAGCATTTAATGGGTTGTTTAGGCTGCTACTTATTATGCTGATATGTTTTCTCGAAAATAACAAAATCTACTTCAGTGATAGGTAATTTAATTCTGTCATTCGACTAAATTTTATAAGAAGCTATGACTATGTCGTAACAGATAGATCTAATTTTATTTTAGCTGATTTTAGCTTTTTGTTGATATTTGAAAACTACCTCCTGTTTTTGATATCTAAGATCACCTCTGAAGTATTTTCTACCAAACAAAAAGGAATTATCAAAATCAACTAACAATTAGCGGAGTTATCGTGTAAAATAAACCAAATAAAAAACATGCAACCCGATTGAAAACATCCTCCTTGTTTGAAGTCGATTAAAACCGAATGATGTTTGTTTTTCCACACAAAAATATATCTTTGACAATTATTTTGTCATCCAAGACGACGCGACGCGATCACGTGGGCACTTTCTAGAATCTAGATATTCTGTGGATAGTCTGATACACAGAATACTTAGAAGTTAGTATGTACCGAACGCGCCGCGCGTGTCGTTATTATTTAATGTTTGAGTAATTTCCGAACCAACACACCGATATTGTTCAAATTTTGACGGGACAATATAAAAAATTTGTTCTTTCTAACAAAAAAAGAATTAATGAAATTAAACAACGCAAACATGAGTTACAACCAAATACACATTCTGACTTTCACCCCTCCCGCAAGAAAACCACTCAGAATTTGGGGATCAAAAGTAGCCTACAGCAATGTCTTTAGTATAAACTAAAATCATGCCAAGTTTCAGCTGAATTGAATCAGTAGTTTCGGCGTGATGCGTGATCTCTATACAGAAAGACAGACAGACAGACAGACAGACAGACAGACAGACATGAAAGAAAAAAAATGCAGTTTTGCCATCAGTATCGACTATGGAGTGCCCCAAAAAAATTTTTTTCAAAATATCTTCAATGTACAGAATTCGACCCGTTACAGTTTTATTATAAGTATAGATATCCGCGTGAAGCCCGAAGGCCGGAACGGGCCGCTAGTAATTAATATATATCACTGGTAGGACGAGTAGCAACTGGGCCGACACATGTGTTTGATCGGCCAAGCCACGACGGGTGAGGCAGTACGAACTCTTCAGAATTGAGCCTCGCTGATAACATCAGCAATCTCCGAGTCGCGGGTGCGCGGGCGCCGGCCGCCATGAATCGCGCGGTGACAGCGAACGCAAACAAACCTCGAATCGATCGGGGATTCCATTAGCGCCCGTGTCCGAGTGCCCGTGAGTAACGGCGGCCCGCGGCGCATGCGCCGAGTGCGCCGCCGGCGACCGCCTGATTGGTTTACTCGTGTCGCGCGCTTGTTTACCGAAGCTTGCGCCGGCGCCGGCGCACCTCCCCTTCGTTTCTCTTCTCCCCTGCTCCGGTAGTATCTATCAAATACACCCGACACCGGCACCTCTGTTTTGGATATAGGTCTATAATTGCCGGTCAACTCTATGATTATGAGAGTGTGTCACTGAGGTTGATTGTTGTTTCCCAAAGTACTTACAAGTAAACAGTACGCATGCGAGCGTGGAGCACTGTACGTGCTATACGCAGTATGTATTCGTGTACTCTACCAGCGTCGGGTGTCCGCGCGCCGCGAAAGGTATAATTTATAATTTTCAATCGAGCGATCGTTGCGAGTGCTCTTAATTAAAATCACTCGCCTCGTTATCTATTCCACGTCCACATAATGATCTCGGAGTCATATCCGAAACTCGCAAATCATGGACTTGCACGCGACGGCCGCTCGGCCGGCGGCGATACCCGGCTCGGTGCCGGGCCGGTCGCGCTCGTCGTCCGCCGGAGCCCGGTTCTAGCGCCGGCCCCGGTTCCGGCCCGGTTGCCGTCGCCCACGCAGCGCCGTAAATGCGCACACCATGTCGTATGTAAATGCGCCTCGTCCACTCGCGCCTTAATTAATCTCTGCCGCATAAATAACACAAACATCGGCCTGGAATAATCGAACACAGCCGCCGGCTGCGCGGCTCGTCGGCGGCCCGTCGGCAACCCGTCCGTGTCGCGTCCCCACCGCGCAACTAATATTCACTGTCTCAACATAGATCTTCACGGTTCTTCATGGTCGGTAGAAATGATGTTCACCATAGGCGTGCCTTTCATCACTAAAAATTGTATGGAACCGCGTTATTTGAAATAAAATGAGTACCATTGGATAGAGAGAAGTGAAATAAATGGGCGCGGGCACCTTCGCGGGTACGCTGTGGCCGGCGGCTAGCGCCGAAGCTCTCGGAAGAGGGCGAACTAATTAAACATAATGTATGTGGTTGATCAGTCATGAAGCGACAAGCGCGGTGCGGCGCGGGCGCAAGCGGCTCGTTAGTGCGCGCGCGCCGCTACGGGGAAAACAAACAAGTGGAATGATGCGCGGCCGGCGGCCGACGTCTCCATTACCGGGAGTGTTAAACCTCGTTAACCTGTCACCTGGCTCATTATAATGCGGAGTTAATTGATTCCGGCGACAAAATGTTAATAAGCGACGATATGCAAATAGGCCGCTCGCGCCGCCGCCGAAGATAAGGCCGAGCGAGAGCGGTCACTGAGCCGGGAGTCAGCAAGAGTCCTCCTTGTCTGCGAGGCTAACTCTATCGTCACATTGCCTTTAATAAACGGCCATTGACAGTGTAGTCGCTCTGCGACACAATCACCCCTGAATAACATGCCAGTTAGAGGTCATCGGCTAATTGAGTAGGCCTCTCAGAACAGCATAAGCAGCCCTCTAAATGTTACCACAGTTGGGACTCGGGGCCTTCTCTAGCAAAGAGAAAGTCAAGGTGGTAATCCACCACGTTTTGACACCGCAGGTTGGTGGATAACACATGATTTCGAAAGATTCTTGGTACTTTTCGGTTTCCCCACGAAGTTTTCCTTCACCGTTTTTAGTTAGCGGCATTACTCACATGACTTTGAAAGGACGGTGGTGCGCGTGGGATTTGAATCCGGCTCGCGGTTCGGTAGTCACACAAATCGTACACCGTTGGAATACGCCTGATAGGTATTTTAAACAATGCCATGTCTCGCCCTCTTCACACACGGCCGTGGCAGCCTGGTAAGTGTGCTTGTATATATATAAAAAATGATATACTGCGTTTTTGAGGGTGTGTGCGTGTGTGTACATGCATGTGTGTGCGTGTGAGGGAGAGGGTGTGTGAGTGTGTGTGTGAGAGAGAGAGGGTGTATGTGTTTGTGGGTGCTCTCGTATGTTAATTACGGATGTAGTTATCCGTTATAAGTTATAAAAATGATCCAATCTGATTTACGTAATACCCGCTTGGAATACGATTATTGAAATTTGTTCAGCACATTTGCTATATCATTGTAGTCTTGACCCAACAACCATTCTCTAATCCTTACTTTTGGTTTGAACTGCAGTAGGCGCTTAATTTTTACTTTATCATTGAGTAAGTTGTACCAAATCGGCGCCAAGTGATAAAAATTCCTCAAGCCAAGTTGACTATTATATGGAGGAACAGGACACCTGTCTCTCCTTTTTATGTTTTTCGGAAGACTGGGAACAATATCTCTGTGATACCTGCGGATGCCGTGGTAAACATAGAGTTTTCTAACTGATAACATTCCACTACATCTATACAATTCATCAGTAGGAAATCTGTCTGATTGAGTAGGATAAATAATAAACAAATCAGAAATTAAAGTTATCATGACTATATTTTTCTCGCCCTTACACTCTTCTCGTATTTACACTCGGCGGTCCCGAGATCAACCGATCGAGCCTTTCACTACCGAACCTGACATTCAGTCTCGTTCACAGCCTACGAAAAAATCTGTACGCGGTGCGCTAAAAGAAGTTTTCACTTCAATTAAGATTTTCTAACGTAGAACTTGTCATTTGTTTCTAAAGAAATGCTAAAAATGTTTTAAATACTTCGGAAGCATGCTTTACAAATGTATAGTGTATGTGTAGTATAGTGTATGTATGCACTGATTTTATTAACTTCCATAGTAGCTACCCAGGAGACGAAATTATGAAACAATAATATGAACGGTGCCGGTGTACAAAACGAAAGGACTTAATTAGTATATTTCAAGTCAAATAAACAGCGTACGTGACTTCGATTGCAAATAATGACGGCAAAACGGAATGTGAAGTCAGGTTTTAGTTTTACATTCTTTATCTTGTCAAAAAAAAACTTAAAACTTATACAAACACGATCTACGTAGGAGTTACGCGAACTGGTTATAGAAGAAATTCCGGTAGTACTCGTAGTATTTTTTTATCATTTTCACGAGTTGAGTCGGACCTCGCTCTACATTAAAACTAATAGACCTTGCTATCACAATCATCGATTTACGTTCTTTTTATTAATAATCTATCGAAAAGGCACACAAACGCTTCCTTGAAATCAACTAAAACTCAGAGACAAACAAAAAAAAATGTAAGCTCCAGTAAGATTGGTACCAACATCAAATAGTTGAGTGGGTAGCGCTTGTCTATCATCATCAACAGTCCACTAAATGTTCCCACTGCTGGGACTCGGAGCATTCTCTGGCACGGAGAGAGTTGGTTTAACATCCTTTCTTTTTTTTTTGTTTGTTTTGCTCAAATGTTATTTCTTGACTGTGAATGTTATTTTTTGACAAACGCGTTACTAACAACATTTTACTGACATGGTTATATTGGCTAATTTTAATTTAAAACGGTGTATAATTAATTCAGATTAATTAATTAAATAATTTATGTTCAAATTTTGCACGTCAGACATGACAGGATACAAATGGACCTCGAAGACAATGTAACATATACAAACAAACTACATGTATTCTTGCAAATAAATTAAAAAAAAAAAAAAAAGTTAAGGCCATAATCCACCACGCTGGCCCAGTGCGGGTTGGTGGATGACACATGACTTCGAAAGATTCTAGGTACATGTCGGTTTCCTCACGATGTTTTCCTTCACCGTTTTAAGTTAGCGGCATTACGCACATGACTTCGAAAAGACAGTGGTGCGTGTGGGGTTTGAACCCGGGGTCTCCGGATCGGCAGGCGCCGTTCTGCACCGTACGCCGTCCGCCGTTCACCGTTCAGCGCTTGTCTTTACTTATAATAAAACTGTAAAGGGTCGAATTCTGTGCATTAAAGATATTTTGAAAAAAAATTTTGGGATCACTCCATAGTCGATTCTGATGGCGAAACTGCATTTTTTTCTTTCATGTCTGTCTGTCAGCCTTTCCTTTTTTTTTACGTTTATAGGTTTAGATCGATCGATTTGATCGTCATTTCGCCTGATGTTAAGCGACGATGCGGTCTACGATGGAGCGTGTTTACCTTAGTTTCTGTATAGGGTTCACGCATCACGCCAAAGCTACTGATTCAATTCAGCTGAAATTTGGCGTGAGATTAGCTCATACTAAGGAGATTGCTATGGGCTACTTTTGATCCCAACTTCTGGACGGTTTTCTTGTGGGTGAAAGTCAGAATGTGTATTTGGCTGTAACACATGTTTGCGTTGTTTCATTTCATTAACTCTTTTTAATAATATTTACAGGACAACGTTGGAACGGCTGAACATATTTAGAAAGAATTCGAAACACACGTAGTTCGTACTCAGAAATAGCAAATCGGTTACTTATTAGGTTACTGTGACGTCGGAAAAACTAAGCTTTGGTAGATAATTTATACAGAGATAACTTATAGTCTGAAATACCACATATACAACTTATCAACCCGAAAAAAAGCATGGGCCCTGAGGAAACAGATATTAACTATCACGTCTAAACGGCAAAACGAATTGGTTTGACCTACGAAACACAGATAGTTTAGAATCTAAAATTTCACATGGTCTAAGTCTATATTTTCATTTAACTCCATAATATAAGTAGGTATATATTTTCGTAAGGAACTTGGATTGAGCTGTTTGCGAAGCGGATACTTTATAGTTCGAAATAACTCACAGGCTACTTATTGTCCCGGAAAAATACATAGTTTTTATGGAATACAAAAGTTAACTAATTCCCTAACTAACTTGCTTTAAATACCGGATTTGATCCCATTATGTTGTTCATGCTGATGTGATGGTAAAGTAAAAGCCAAAAATGAAAAATATATGCACCCGTTTTGGCGTAGATAATACAGGTGTTTTGCGTGCACAATCAAAATAACAACCAACATTAAAATATGTTCTTATTAGATGGCGTTAATGTCAGTTTAAATCTCAAAGCACTAAAGGCCATTTAAATCAATGTTTTGCTATTGTGGTATGTATTTTTTCTTTCATCACTAGGAGACGTTACTGGTATTCTAAATTGTACTAATGAGTGATTTGCTGCGAAAAGGATTTTGATGCCGAATTTGGATTCTTTCGTACTTTGATTCTTTTTCTGTGTTACAATTAAATTCATACATTAACATTTCACTAAGATTTGGCTTTGATTTACGGGGTCAACTTGCTTGAGTCACATTAAAGCTCAAAATTTTAATCATTTTGACTCCACACAGGTTTCATTCAAAATTTTACGCGGGCGAAGTCGCGGGAAACAGCTAGAGAAAAAGAGATAAGTAGGTATCAGATTATGCACAGCAGCTTCAGACTGTTCATAATGTATCCTTTAAAAACCCAAACTTAACACTTGCGGCTATGTTCGCTACTACGAAACCTTACTAAGTATGTTTGATTTTGTTTAAAAAAGGAAAAATAAAGATGATAAAATTAAATAAATTTTTGTGTGGAAAAACCAAATCACTCGGATTTTCAATGACTACTTATCCAAATATTTTGACGTACGATATATTTATGTGATTTTCATTTTCATTTTCATCTGTGGTTTTAAAGGCAGTTTTTAAGCGTACTATTTTATCAATTGTATCGTACATGCCTCCACTAATAATACTACTGTTAATAAATAGGCTTATCGACTATCAAACATCTATAAGACCATCTTCCAAGCCAGCAGTATCTGAGTAGACCACTTTAGAGTATAGCGCCAATGTAAAGGTAAGATCCTATTAGACCGTCGACCGTACATGCTGACGTGGAGCGCCAAGCGATAGAGCTCTGCATGCGGGGGCAACAGAAGGCGAAATAACAGAGGTAAGAGTGGTGTGCAGTCCGCGACTAGCGAGCTGTCTGTATTATAAAAGGTATTTATTTCGTATTTGAGTAAAGAGACGTCAGTATTTGTAGTTTGTCGGGTAGGGCTGCAGTCTGCACCCCGACGCATAAGCGGATCCGCGATTTAGAGCAACTCTCGATAGATTTAATGAACTCTGGTTCCTAAATGCTCAGCGAAATCGGTTGCGAAAAATACTATGTCACTTTATGTTTGTTGCTGTTGCGAAACATCTCTTGTATATTTTAACAATTTTACATGTTACCCCGTCCAACCTCTCCTAATATTTGCTGGATAAAAACTGAAGAAATTTTGCCGTGGTATGGTGACCACAACAATAGGATTCAGAGCTTTATCTACCAGACATGATCTTCAGAACAATTCTGGCGTTGGGTTTCTATTGGATCAAATTTGGTTACTTATTTATATCATACGTCACCACACCCACGACAACTTGTATAGAGAGCAAAAAAGCGAGCTTGATTGCTCTATATACTGTTGTAGCTATCGCGCCCGGGACCCTCGTAACAGAAGTCGAGTCGTTGAAGCGACTGAGCGTGGGTAGGTCTCGCGCGGGAAAGCAGCGTGATCCGCGGCGAGTGTAGTCGTTTGTGCGCAGGAGTTTCGGCGCCAAGTGTTCGAAGTGCTGCCGCGGCATCGCTGCCTCGGACTGGGTGCGCAAGGCGCGCGCGCAAGTGTACCACCTCGCGTGCTTCGCGTGCGACGCCTGCGGCCGCCAGCTCTCCACCGGCGAACACTTCGCGCTCCACGAGGACCGCGTGCTTTGCAAGCCGCACTACCTCGAGACCCTCGACGGTGGCTCCCTCTCCTCCGACGGTGAGTACTGCCTTATCTTCCTCTGCTTGCGACATCTGCATCACCACCACTGCTACCACTTTTGCACACGCACCTTCCTCTGCAACCCTAACGGGCTACGAAGATTCCTTCTAATCCATCGATACCAAATATATTCTTTTCAACAGAAATCAGATACCTACTTGTTAAAATTTTCATAATCCATTTTCTCTTATATCTGCTTATTTTATAATACACTCTACCTTGAGAGTTTTGGTTTTTTTGGGTATGACAATTAAGACTTGCGTTCGCGAGATCCTGCAGGGGCGGATGACGGCCACGCCACTTGGCGACATACACTATCTCAGTTACCACAGTAAAAAAAAACCAAAACTGTTGAGGTCCGCGGAGGCACGAGCTGCGAGTGACGCCTCACTGTGGTTGCAGACGGGTGCGACTCGGAGGGGTACCACAAGAGCAAAGCGAAGCGCGTTCACCACATTCACAGAAGAACAACTGCAAGTGCTACAGGCAAATTTCCAGCTGGACTCCAATCCGGACGGCCAGGACCTGGAGCGCATCGCACACGTCACAGGCCTCAGCAAGCGCGTCACGCAGGTCTGGTTCCAGAACAGCCGCGCTCGCCAGAAGAAGCACCAACACTCCGGAAAGAACAAACAGACGCCACGTTAGTATCTTACGCCGAACCGACTGAACCTCTCTGTTCCAGGAGAACTAGGAGTTCCGAGTTGTTGCCTTAGTCGAGAAGATGGATGTGAGTCAACACGAATGATGTCATAGCGTCCACAATCATACACGCGGAGAAGCAGGTGACGAGCTCCTGCATCTCCCTCGGTATCGTCTGATATGTATCTGTCTGTAGCTATTCATATCTATATTACTGACCACGATGCGAATTGTATCTACACGAGTGACGACACTGTGGAGACGTCCACGATATCATTACTCGGAATTCATAATAACCCTTAACTTCAGGTCTGTTCTGTTCATCAACGAAAACTTATAAAATGAGCTTACTTAATTGTTAGATGGATTATACTTGTGACGTCGAGAGATTTGAACAAAGAATGGTAATGTTATTTGTGTTTTTGCGAGTGTGTTGCTCAGCGACTGTGTTTCTGAGGTGCCGGGCCAGTCGCGCCCGGGCCCAGCCTGGTCGCACCCGTCCCGGCCACGCCCGGGCCCGTCCCGGCCGCGGCCGGGTCCGGCGCCGGCGTGACGCTGCCATTGTCCGCAGTGCTGGCGCGAGAGGCGGAGGCGGGGTTCGGGCGGCCTATCAACCTGCACCTCACCTACTCCTTCCAGAACAAGCCGCCCTTCGTGCCTATCGGTAAGTTCTCGCTCAATCACTCCCTGCTACTGACAGATTTACACCGCAGGGAGGAGGCGTCCTGGACTGTCGCGGCTTTTAGCAGCACCCTGACATCGACTCTTTTACTCTCTTATTAAAAATCAGAAACACTCCTCGCCCATGCAGCCCACCTGCGCGTTCTAGCCGCGCCTGCAACAAATTAATGTCGCGCGCTAATAATTTGAGCCGTGCGTGCAGCCTACCGCTACGTTGGTAACAAATTCATTGCAACATAAATTCGTTACAAACACCGCATTATTTACCATGATAATTTACGTCCAAATACCATCAGCTTTTCATAAGTCCTAAATCCTTTTCCTAACTCGATCGGCACTGTTGGCAAACTGCAGTTAACGCATTCCGTAGCGCAACAATTCGGCAGATCGCCATTTTAATCTGAGCCTGAAATTCGCTTCAAACCTTAACATCATTTGTACTCGCCTGTTTCCATTACTTTTATTTTTGCCACTTACAATGTATAAATTAATGTATTACAATGATATACACTCTTAAACTATTAAATTGCAATATAAAAGCTAAACTTTAAATCAGCTACCCGCGTTATATTGGGTATGAAGTCTGTGAACGACTTCAACTCGTCAAGTCAGGGGCAGCACCGCTCATGATCATTGCCTTCCTGGCTCAATCCAGTTATGGGAGTACTTAGGCTGGCTACACCGGGAACCCCAATTAAATACCCTTTCTAAAATCCTTCACGTTAATTATATCTTGTGTTAAAACTGCGCTTATTTTCGTTCATTTACATGTAGACATTACCATAGCTTTTACATGTATGTACTCGTAAATGGTGGAAATGGCTTCTTGATTGGAGATATAATGCGCTGTTGTTGCTTTTTCCAGATGGCACCTCGTTCACGGATTCCTCAATGGACGAGCTCTCGGAGGACTCGTCGGTGCACTGCATGCAGGGCGAAGTGTGAGCGCTCCCGTGACGTCACCAGCTGACGCGCTCGCTCGCCCCTCACCCTCCGCCTGGCCGGAGAACTAATGGACTTACGTTACTCTTAGTGGTGATCATGTGACCTCACAGAAACATCTGCTTGTTAACTACACGAGCGCCCAAAATGGAAGTGTTCTGTTCTTAAACGACGAACATGAACCTACACTGTTACAGTATACTAAGCCTGAAATACTCGTAATGCTACTTCATTTGTGGCCTAAAAGATTACTTACCTAGGGGAACAATTTCAAATTCAGAACGAACTCTAAAACCACGGCACCAGCAATGATGTCGTTGAGAGAAGTTTCTTCGAGATATTTCCTCATCGCGTCGCTTTGTAGATTCCAGACGGGCGTTCACGTCTTTTCTAAATTGTAACGAATATATTTAGTTGTTATAACTGTATATAATAATAATATATAAATTATAAGTGCGCGCCACGAGCATGGAACATGTCGGTCGTCGCGAGCTGAGATCTCCTGCGGCCGTCTTGATATAAGTGCGGAGGACTCCACACTTAGTTCAGTCCTCCGTGGATGGTCATCTCAGCTGTTGCGTCCATGTGGACGACACTGAACCATCGGTGCCAATGTAAAACTGAAGGCGAGTGATACGGACGACACATTCTATAGTCTTGTGCCATCGTCGGCATACACCACTCGCACGCCTCGACACACGTCAGAAAGAGAAAGAGAGTTCACCTGCACCCAGATATCTATTATCCGCAGAGTAGTGTTGAGAACTAGACGCAATTTTGTACAATATGCTCCTACATCTAGAGGCAACTAAGCAGTAAATAATTTACAACGGATGAACTTCAGAGTTGCGTAACCCAACTGATGTTACTACGTCACAGGGTTATGTTCCATCATATTCTCCGAGCATATCGTATGACTGATGTAGACGGCTGGCCAGGTGACGTGGAGATGGATGACGTCACTACTCGCACATCACACTAACGCCGGGCGAAGCGATCCTCTCAGGCCGCAGGTTGCCGGCGTCGCGGCGACCGTTCCATTATTATAGTATTTATTGTATAAAGCTTAATATAATTTATTTATTTATGACAGTTCTGTGATAAGGTTCATTATAAGTCGGCGCGCGCTCGCTTCTGAGGAACGGTACGCACCGAGATCCATCCGTGCGAAACACAGTACTTCTTGACTGCTTGTTCTTCGGACGGATGCTCTCTGTTTCTGACGTTCTAAATGCGAACGACGCGTACGGTTATACTTCAAGAAGCGTTTAGGGAAAGATACGAGCGGAGAGTCGAAGCTGGTCTGACAGACGGTGCGGCGGGGCCACACGGCACCGGGTGAGATACAAACTCTATCGAAGTCGAAAAGGAAGAGAAAACACTTGAACTAAAATATACTGGTGGTGGTGGATATCACTGGCAATTTTATGGTCCGGGAGCCGCGACTGCTGAAGACGTTACGAGAAACTAATGATGATTTAGCATGAATAAAGATTACGTGATGGATTGAGGGATGGTCGCGACTCCCTGGTCAACCCCTGTTAATATAGTTGGTACAATTTTGCGGTCGCCCGCGTGGTCTCTTCGGTAGTAAACTATAGCAATACAACTTCTAAACTAGTTAAGTAAGAATTCGTCGTTTTCTTGTCGTAGGGTCTGTTAGAGTGTGTTCAGATGCGGCGCCTGCGCTGACGTTTCTTACGAATTTTCTTAGTTGAAATCAACCATGACTCCAGTTGGTGAGGCACACATGCCGAGGTTGCTTGTGGTACGCAAACATTGTAACCTGGGGATGTAAGTGCCGAGTTCCGGGGAGCCGAGAAACCCTATGAGCTGTGGCAGAGTGCGGTCCACTGTTTTTTTATGAGATGCGTTAGATTTTTTTACGATTTTAACAGATGTCCGTTCAATTCGGTCGGAGACGCAGGTGTCGCGCCCAGAACACCTTAGTGATAATTATATTCCTCACTGATATCGCCAACCCCCGTGTACATAGGCCGCTCCGATGTATCAAACTTGTGTACATGTATAGTTTCGTTATTTATGAGTTAGCAGTAAGGCTCGGGAAGTGGGGCGAAGCTCTCCTTTCCGGCTGTCTCCACACCGCCGAGAGCTTCGCTCTGCGCCCCGCAAATATTTGAATATATTATGTTGATTCAAATTACTGTTTCATTTTACCCTCGCGATGTTGTTTATGAGGATTGTGTTTGTGTTGGTGATAAAGTAAGCCCAACCGATAAGACAACCGTAATATATTATGGTATTGACTCTCTTTTATTAGGAGGAGGCTCGTAGCCCCAGCTATGGGAATGAGCCACGACTGAAGCCGAGGACTCCGTGCTGAGCCCAAATGTAACTAAAGTGATAACATTTGAACTATTAGAGAACTAGAGAAAGGCTAGAGAGCAAGGCTTTTAGTGTTAGTTAAATAATCCTATCTTGTTGCGGTGATGTGTATAAGTAGATACATATTTTATTCAGTATTTCAATCTAGACCAATTTTTGAATTGTCCAATTTTTTAAAGATCCAGAGCCGCCAGACGTCACGTATTTTCTGATGGATGAAATGTGGATTGAGTAGAGTTAGTGCGTACTGAGAACACATGCTTACCCGCTAACTTGCTTAGACGGCCAATTTTGAGATATGGGGTCCAGAAGATACATTACTCACTTCACGTATTTTTGACGACTGACAAATTATATATTTTTTTATCGCAGGATCTAGAATTTAGCTCTTATTGAAATAATTTTTCTGTTGGATAGTCCATTTAATGAGGAAGGCTATAAGGCTATTTTTTTTAGCTTTCATAGGTTTACACTTGACCGCCATCTCGCCTGATGTTAAGCGATGATGCGGTCTACGATTTTCACGTTTATCTAACATTACGCTACTCAGAGTGGAAAATGAGAATGAAAAATGTAACAAAACCGGGAAAAATATTCCTTTTTGAGAGCTTTCTTCATGCGCGCTGACGTGCTCCGAAATCCGTAACAGGATGTGTCTATCTTTTAAGGTTGCGTCATTATAACCTAAGCTAACCAAATTTGTTCTATATCTAAGTTAGTACAACCAATTTTCGATAGGTGGCGTAGAAACGCGCGCAGGGTACAGCTTAATAATATATCTGTTGCAGCCGGATCGTCTAATCCGCTGTATTACATTACGGCTAGCCGTTATGAAAAATAGGGCCGTTTTGTAATGCGGCGATTCAACGATTAGCCGCATTGTCATTTCAATACGTTCTTCAATACGGCGGCCAACGTTTAGCCGCATTGTACTTACTACTGCTTAAATTGTAGGGTGGCCATACTTACAAAATAAACAATGAAAATTAATTGTATTAATCAGAAAAAGCTGACAGATTATCTCTTGCCATATTTCTTACACTTTTTTTTAAACGTCTTAAAACTTGAAAGCACCTAGCTTGATATTGGTGATGGTACACCTAAGAAATATGGTGCACTTAGACAAGGGTCTATCATTGAGATTTGACTCTAACCTTAACTTAACCTACTCGGTCCGATTTAGTCTTAGCAAGGTGGACGGTGGTAAATCAACCGCCCCAATAATATTGTGTAGTATTCCGCCGAACACCAGAATTCACAGTCATCTTAACAATTTAGTAGCACACATACTGTTTTCAACGCCATGAGTGTTGTAATGCCAGACAGCGCCATGCGTGTTAAGAATCGGAACAAAAAAATTAAGAGATTAATCTAAAGATTAATTGATAATCCATTTATCGAGGAAAGCTGTATAATGTTACCCTACTATTAATAGGAGTTGAGCATGAATGAATAATGTAGCAAAACCAGGAAAAATATTTCTTTTTGGGAATTGCCGTTGAATGACCTGCTTAAACGGTTAAAGTTACGCAAAAAATATGTAGGACGTAATTTTCCTCAAATGTTGTAATAAACGCCGACAGCATATTTTTAACCCCCGACCAAAAAAAAGGGGGTGTTAAAAGTTTGACGTCGATGAATGTCTGTCTGTTGTGTGTGTGTCGGTCTGTAGCACCGTAGAGCTTAAACGGATGGGGCGATTTGGATGCGGTTTTTTTTTATTTGAAGGAATTTCCGTGCGGTTGTTCTTAGCTATGTTAGGTTAATATCGATTCAAGATGATCACCTCCACAAAGTGGCAGACAATTTATTTCTGCACAACCTACCTCAATATGGATATCAAATAAAAGGGCTTGACTAGTAGAATGTTGAACAGATTAGAAATCCGAGGTAGTCGGGGGAAAATCAAAGTTTTTAATTTTGTTGTAATTTGAGTTGAGTCACTATAATCCTTTTAAGTAACTTAATCAATTTCTTTTCAGATAATAATGCATTATTTTTGAACGTATTTCTAGGAAACCGATGTTAATACTTATCCGAATTAATACATCATTCTTAAATAATAATAGGTTTATAATTTTGAGGAAAATTTTGTATATGTTTTTTTTTTAAATAAAGAGTGACGAGACGATCAGGACATGTGCCTGATGGTAAGCAACATGCCTGACACATAACAGCACAGTGACACGCAGCCCTGTAATTTCAAGGAATGAGAACTCTTTGCAGAGTACGCCTGGACAAGTACCACACTTTTGCCAGTTATTCTACTGACAAACAGTACAGTAGACAATTCCAGTTTGAGGGACAATGTTTACAGCGCATTGAGATTTATCAAATATAAGTAAGATTAATTATATCTCAGAGTGGAGACCGCAGTGCAGTGCCAAGTAATGACTTGGGCTGTTCATGTTACTAGTACTTATACGAGTCTCAATCGCAATCAAAACCAAGGCAAACATGAAACTGCACGAGAGCGTGTCCCATGCGGTTGTTGCAATCTCACGGCACACGGGAGCCTTCTCATACTACGCTGACGACACCAACTACGCCTTCGGCCGGTTCGTGCGGCGAGCGTTGGCTGCATCACCGAAGACTATCCGAGATTTCAACCTACAGATGGCCTACAGGGACATCAATGGGGCCGTTGTGAAAGCTCTGGGCCGGGAGGAGGCGGCATAGGCAAATGACGACGTTGAGTCGATTACTAGCGGAATCCCAACCGGTCGTGATGGGCTCAACAGACGAGCACTAGAATTAGGTTTAAAAGGTTCCCAACTCCCCCCTATTTTCCACTTCTTCTCCTAATCCAAGAAATTTGTAAAAAAAAGGAATTGAAATAACAAAGATCATAGACCCCGGAGTCTGTGGCGTGGCTAATTTAAATAATAATAAAAAAACTGTTTATGTTCCAATAGCTGCGTGATACTGTGTAGTTATGGGCAGGCGTGTTGCTTACCATCAGGTAGGCGCAAGTCGTGCTCAAGTCACTCTATACCATAACGAAAATCAATGTTCTTATATCGGCATTGATTCGCAAGACCCATTTCCTGAACTAAATGTTCAAGAGTCTAAAAGCTTTTTGATGCCGGGCAAACAACCGTGCAACCTTTAGGAACCCAAGAGAGGATAGAGGAGTGCAACAGTGTCACCGATACTACCGTATACACCGATAAGACCGTTAACAGATACAAAATTTCGTCATAGAATCAAGCATTTCGATAATTTGCATCAACTCGACAACAGAGTACAAGTAATAGAGCCGAGACGTGGCCGAGACGACGGTCACGCCGTGCCGTCAGCCAATTAGACACGGTACTGTTCACTGATGCCTCGATGCATTGACGCCTATAGAAATGTGAGAGCAAATGTACTGCAACGATTGCTCAACACTTTCAGGTTTAGTTGGACAGATACCGGAGGCTTAATAATATGAAAACATGAACAACTTACGGCACTAGATCAATAATAACAGCCGTGTACGTGATATTTTTTTTAAAACTTTTATAGGTTTTCACTTGACCGCCATCTCGCCTGATGTTAAGCGACGATCCAGTCTACGATGGAGCGTGTTTACCTATAAGAAACCGATTCACTCTCGATTTGAAGACACCAAGATTATAACTATCGGGAAAACTCCACTCAGGCTACTCATTCCACAGCCTAGACATTCTTATCACAAAAGTAGAGTCAAACCTCTTCGTCCGTTTCTTTGGAATATCCACCATGAAAAGGTACCGCTTCTTCGAGTTACGAGAAGTACGATAGAAACAAGGGCAAGATGGTATTAGATCATGCAGATCAATTGCACACTCTCCGAAGTGTATCCGATAAAAACCCGATAAGCTTGCAATTTTGCGGCGATGTTCAAGACTTTGAAGTTTTTTCACACTAGAATGTCTTCGCCTATGAGCCTTTTGGCACGCCTCTCGATCGATCGATCGATTTCAGAGCCTCAAGCTGATACTTAGCCGATCCATCCCAAAGGTGCGAACAGTACTCCATGCAAGAGCGAATCTGTGTTTTGTATAACAAAAGTAATTTGAAGTACTTTCGCATCTTTGAGAGGACACCTAGTTTTTTGGCAGTTAATTTATTTAGCCTTGAACTCGATATACGAACCAAAGTCAAGGTAACGCCCAAAAGCTCAAGATAATCAGTAACCGGCACGGATACATCTCAAAAAGTCTGTTGAAACGGAGGTCTGCGTCTTTCCTTCGTTAAACTTGGCCGGAATGATTTCGCCCCGTTCAGAGACTTCCTCAAGGGCCAAGTTCAAACGCTCGATCATACTCTCTTTCTCAATACCTTAGTGTGCTGTCCACTCGCGCTAGATATGTAACTCTCTACAACGGTGCTATCACCTGCGTACCCAAAGATACCGGGCTTCAACAGATCGTTGATATGTAGCAGAAAAACCGTCGCAGAGAGTACCAACCCTTGAGGGACTCCGGCATTGATAGATAGCCATTCTATCCGACGAACAGCCATCAATGAAAACTTGTATGGATCGATCCCTCAAGAAGTCCGATATCCAGGCAATAAACTCTGAAGACAAACCATAACTAGTTAGCTTGCTAATAGGGCCATCATGCCAAATCCTGTCGAAAGCGTTCGAGATACCCAGGGAGACTGCAAGTGCTTCCCCGTGCTTCTCGATAGCTTCACTCGAGATGTGGGTGACATACGCTAGAATATCCCCAGTGGATCGATTTCGCCGAAACCCGTATTGCCGATCGCTGAGGAGGTCGTTATATTCTAGGTGCATCAGGAGCCTGTGGTTTAAGACACGATCCATAGTCTTACAGAGTATGGACGTGACTGAGATGGGCCTGTAGTTGGTAAGGTCATCCCAACTACCTTTTTTGGGCACAGGTTGCACGTTACCAAGCTTCCACGATTTCGGCACTTGCCCAGTATGGAGAGCGAGTCTAAGCAGGCACCTCAGTACAGGAGACAACTCAGGTGCCTTCAGCACTAGAGCAGGCATTCCGTCCTGGCCACTGGGTTTGTTCACATCCAGATTGCGTAGCACTTTACGAACTTTCATTTGGCGAATATGTATTTCCGGCATCAAAGTCGGACTGCCAGGTGGAGCAGGAGGTGTCGCGCTACCAGCATCTAGACGCGAAGATTCCGCAAACTGAGATACAAACAAGTTTGCCTTCTCCATTGTGGTGTGAGCCAGTGTCCCATCAGGTTTCAGCATTAAAGGCAGTGAGGAGCGGCAGAAGTTTGATTGGACCGACTTTGCTAGGGACCAAGACGGTTTGCTGCCCGCATGGTATGAATAGTTTCATACCCTGCGGGCAGCAAAGCGTTTGTTCCCTATTCGGCTAATGTGATCAAAACGAGCCCTCTGAAGAAAAATAAGGTGTGTGCCACTTGCCTTACGCTGTCGAGCATCAACCCAGGCGAGTTGAAATGTTTTAGTACTTTTATATTGAGAACCGAACCATGGGCGAACTTTGCTGGATTATGGAACGTCAGAGTCTGGAATGAAATATTCCATATCCGTACTGCATCAGTATTGCATCAGTCTCAGCATCCACGCAGGCTAACGGATCACTAGAAGAGAAACACAATGACTGCCAAAGGTAAGATGCAAAGAAAGAGCGCATCTAGTCCCAATCTGCTGACTTGTATCACCGTAGCCACTGGCTGCCTTTGGGGCTGAGATCGGGCGGATGGCAAACGAATACAAATTTCACTAGACAGTGATCGGAGCTGCCTAACGGCAAAGATACTACCACGGAGTATCGGTCTGGATCAGTTGTCAGTAGAAAATCTAATTAATAGAGAGTATGCGACTCAACGTTTACGACAAATCAAGCTTTTTCATTTCCAGCCCAGCGTGGTCAGTATCCCGGTATGTGTACAGCCAATCCTTATGGTGGCCAGTGAGCCGAGTTGTTTCCTGATCTTCATTGTGCGACCGATGGATACATGCATGGACAATTTTGTTGATGCATGTGTCCATCAGCACCAATATAACAGATACACTTATAAAAAACTCACGAGAAACACAGTCCTCCACAGCTGGGAGCCGGGAAAAATACAATTGGTAATTAGTTTTGGCGTATATCTGGAGTGATAAATTATAAGGACAAGTCTAATATTACCATTAGGTACCGTGCAATAATTATAAATACCGTTATGTTATAATCTAACTTCGTTACACTAACCTAGCCTGCCAACAATAGCTTTTGGTAAAATAAAACAGATGGTATATCCAACTTTACGATAAAATTTACACATTTCTTAGAGATGTTGGGGGTTGGTTGGGCGCAATTGAAAATCATAAACATGTTATATTATAAAGTTTTTATTTTGGGTATAACTTGCTTTACAATCTTAAACTAGGTACTTACAGTATAACATAAAATTTCGAATGAACTTACACAATAACCTTAACGCTAAACTTACACATCGCCCGCAAACGTTTGTACGAGTATATAATATGTAGGTATGTATCTAACGGGCATATGTTGCAATATGTTGATATATTGCTAGACAAATATACAAAGATAAAAAGACGAAACTATCTCTACCTTACATTATTTCAGCAATAACAGAGCAATTGTCGAATGTAATTATCTGTAAAAATAACATTTGTACCTAAATACAAATGTGCATCTGGCTTATACGCGCGTGACGCTTCACAATAAAAATTATTAATATAATCGAAACACACTAAGTAGAAAATAAAATATTAGCATGGCTAGGTTAATTAAAAGTTCGAAATCAGGTACGGAAATTGGCATTTGTCTACTCCCTACAGGATAAGAGAAATGCCGATTTCCAAGTCTTTTTTTAGATAGGCAACGACGTGTTGAGATGAAAGGGTAATCGCAAACTGGAATGTGTCCAAGCGAATTGGAGACAAATAATATCCGGAGACTGAGGGTAGGCGGTTTAGCAGAATTCCGTGAAGCTGACGACACGGGCCGTAGCCGGGAGACGAAGCAGTAACACTAACATTCACGATAACGTCGCGGAAACGCCACTAAATGTGACAAAATGAGACAGCACCTCCAGTGCTTCCAAACATTAAGGTGGGTTAGATATATGCTAGACGAACGCAACACGAACTTAGCAAAAACTCGTCTAATGTGGACTGACTTACGAGTCTCGAACGAACGCGCTTCGAGCGTTTGGCTCGTGCTTGACTGTGCTCCACCTATTTCCAGCTTTTTGACAAAAACAAAGGGATATGCAGTACGAAAACTATGTTCGAGTGTTTATTATAGGCTTGTTGTACGACCAAACTTGATACGCGAGCAGAGCGTTTCGGCTTGCGCTCAGCTTGTTTAGCATATATCTTTACGAAGCATTCACACGACGTTGACGGAGAATGTAGTGTTGATAGTCTAGGGGCGGTTACAGCTTGTCCATGGCGCCGATGAGCAAGTCGAGCTCCTGACGCACGCCGCACAGAAGGTCGCGCATCTGACGCGTCGAGTCCAGGATGTCCACGCTCTGGGTGTACGGATTGTAGCGCACGCCGAACCCTCGTGGGATGGTCTGCGCGAACTTACTGCAACACACGCAGACATTTTTTTATTGTAAACAATGATTAGAGGAGCAGGACATGTGCCTGATGGTAATCAACATTCCTATCCGTAACAGCACAGTGACACTCAGTTATTGGAACATTAAGAGTCCAAATCATTACTTAACACTGCACTGCGCTCGTCGCCTAGTGATAAAAGATGTTTTATCTACATGCCCTGTAATTTCACTGGAGACGTTGCCCTTCAAACCGGAACACAGTAAAGTTTGGCTAATTACTTTTTTAGTCATCATACCTATTAGGTACATAATAGCAAATATGTCTGAACCGATATCAGACGGGGTGCTTCAGATTTTCGTTGTCAGAAATGGGTTCACAAGTTTTGTCGGGTCGGATGTGACTCGCCTTTGATCGAGACTCGGACTTACATCATCTTTTCCTTGGCATCTTCGAAGCTGTTGGCGACGAAGTAGACGGGCTGGTAGGTAGTGATGGGGTACTTGGTGTCGCCCGTGGTCTCGGGGTCGAACTCGCGCAGCTCTGGCTCGTCAGTGAGGCAGTACTGCAGCTCCCCAAAGGAGGACAGGAGCCCCGCACCGAACGCGCGAAGCTGGCCTTCTTGCCGACACAGCCCAAACTCCACGGTGAACCAGAAGCACTGCGGACAACACACGCTCGGTCACTCACTGAACCACTACAGCCGGAGACAGAGACAGCGACTGAACCACTGCAGCCCGAGACATAGATAGACAGACACTGCCCCTCTGCATCCCGAGACAGATACTGCACTACTGCAGCTGGATACAGAGAGAGACAGCACACTCATTTCTACTCTGAACATTGGAACTCCCATACTGCATCGCTCTGAAATATTGACAAGCTCATCCAATTCAGTTTTAAACCATTAATTGAGTCAGTTAGCTTCACAACGGAATAAAACCATATTTTATTTTTCTCTAAGAAAACTAAAACCGACTTCAATCTGAAATTATACTCAGACAGACACTCGACAAAATGTTATAATTTTTGTGAAATCTAAGGTGTTTTTTTCCAGTGAGCAAATAATGGTTTAAGTGTAGTTTTGTTCATATTTCAATAACTACCACACCTATTTTGATAAAAAAATTTATGGTACCTGTAAAGTATCTATTAAACAGAAACATCAAAATCGATTTACAATTAGCGGAGCTATCGCTTACCATCCATACAAAAAAATACAACCGAATTGAGCCTTCTCTTTTCTTTTTAGACTCTGTTAAAGACATTTCGAGTTATAAAAATTTGACTGTAGACAGCAATGTGAGACGTACCGTAGCCAGCTTCTCGATGTAGTCGTCAGGCGCGCCGAGCGAGGCAAGCCCGATCTCCTGCGAGAACTGTGCGAAGGCGGGGTCGGCGAAGAGCGGCACGTGGCCTAGCAGCTCGTGGCACACGTCGGGCTCGGGTGTGTAAAGCGGCCGCGAATGGTGGCGGATGTACTGCGTACTATGGAACACACGGAACGCCAGCCCCGCGAGGAAGTCGCGCGACGATAGCAGCCCCGCCACCGGCCGCAGGGAGAACCCCGTGCAGTCTGCGGATGAAACTCTCTTCATCAACTCTATTCACCTCTACTCAAGCTGGGGTAACGGGTCGTTTATAAAACTCCAAACCACTATTCATAGATGGCGTTCAGTATTTATGTTATAAAATCAAACTAGATGTCGCTAGTATCGCTTACGTTTTGCTAAATCGTAGTAACTAGATGTTTGTCGTACCGCAGGCTATAGTTGTGAGTATCTTATTGGGTCCGTTCTTAGGACTGTATTGTTCAGCTGGTTTCCACCGTAGCGTCCGCTTTGCGTAGTAACAAATAAATCGAGTTATTCAGTACATTCTGGGCTAATGGTGTTAGAAGTATAACAGTGAAATTTCAATAAGAGTTCATAAGAGTAATTAACTGTCATTTAAGTGACAGAATGAACGGTTGAACATGCTAGACCAAGAGTTATAGTCTATTCGTTTGTAGATGGGCTTCGCTAGTTCGATGACGCGAAAACAAAAGGCCGGAAAATCGGAAAGCGAAGGGTACGACAGCGGCTTACCTTTGAGGAAGTTGGAGACGTCTTCGAGCTGCGGAATATTATCGGCGCGGTAGCCGCAGTTCTCAACGAGTAGTGGAAACACGTGGTTGTGTTCCTTGCAGGCGTGGGTAGGGTACAGCGCCTCTAGACGGCGGAACACGGCGCCCCAGGTGGCCACTTCTTGCTCGGTGTACTGCACGCGTGGTAGTGGCTGTCCGTGCTTGTAGTGGAAGGCGATGTCTGCAAACTGCTTGCGGCGCGCGCGGTACTCTGGGTCCGTGAATCCAGGGTGCTCCGAGTCCAGCTCCGCGCCGTACGAGAGGATCTGGTTTGCGAACCGGTCCAGGTCGCGGATTCGGCGCGGGAACCACGGCACGGCAGCTGTATGACCGATACACATATTATTATGGCGGGGTCGCCAACCTCGCTTTCTGGTTTATAGTAAACACAGCATTTTATTTGCCGGAGGATCGATACCCCGAGACAAGTACGAGAACTAGTATGCCCGTTGAACAAATAGGATTTGAAAGAGTGTAATTTAGATGTATCATATTGTGAATAGCTATCAATAATACTAGGACTCCGCTCTTCTGCCAGAGATATAATTATGGTAATTGATCTCTTTGCTTAGTATTTTTTACAAAAGATTACCATTAAAACAGGAAGACAGTAACGTTTTCAAGACAAGGTTTTGAACATCACCAAAGCAAAGTTGCTTGTTTATCGGTTTTTTATCGGAGTGTGCAAGACAAGCAATCTGCATGATCTAATACCACCTTGCCCTCAAAAAAGTTACTTTGTTTCATGGCTGACATTCCAAAGTTCCAAAGACTCGAACGAAGAACTTTGACTTTACACTTGTGATAATAACGTTCAGGTTGTTTAATTAGTTGTCAGAGTGTCTATTTCCCGATAGTAACAATCTTGGTCTTGAAATCTAGAGTGAACCTCGTCTAGGTAGGCACGTTCCATGGTAGACCGCATCGTCGCTTTACATTAGACGAGATGGCGGTTTTGTGTAAACCTATAAATGTAAAAAAGTTGACAGTCATAGGGACTGCCGATAAAAGTGAAAACTTTTAACTCATAATTTGATGGCTTACTTTGGAAACTACGCGGGTGAAACCGGCGGATGTGGTCCTGTCCATGACCATCTCGAAATGCGTAAGCATTTTGAGCCCCGAGTTTACCCGAAGATTGTGATTGTGACGACCGTGACGCTTGAGTTAAATTCACAGCCCACGAAAAACCTGTATGTGGTGCTCCAAGAGAAGTTTTCACTTCCAAAAATATAAATAAAAAAATAAATATTGGTGGACAGTTCACACACAACACAAATGTTTGCACATCGCATTTCCGTGATGGTCCCAGCGGAGCAAGCAGAGGTTGTCTTACCGCGGTTGTCTTTGTAGTTCCTGGAGATGATGTTGAGGTATCCGACGGAGCGGCGCAGCTCAGCGAGGGCTGCGCCGAAGTCGCCGGCGCCATGCTCACATTCCACCATGAACTCGTAGCCAGGGCGGCGCGCCGACGACCGTGACTCGATGTGCGACAGGTTGACGCCGTGCGCCGAGAACACGCCGAGGAAACGCGCGAGTGCGCCGGCGCCATCTTCCGCGCGCGGTGAGAATAGCAGCCACGTCGAGCGCGACGAGTCGCGACCTTCCTTGATGTACGTGCCGTCCATCAGCTTCGGCTACAACGACACAACATTATCATCAAACAACCAAGCCGTAAAAAAACGGGTTTCAAAATGGAGACCGCGAATCGGTGAACGTAGTTTAGGACGCCCTGAGACTAAATGTAGTGACGATATACGAAGGACGGCTGGTGCCGGTTGGAAAGGACCGAGGATGACCTGAGTGGTATATAGGAGAGGCCTCTGTCCAGCAGTGGACGACCATAGGCTGACGATGATGATGATGATTAAGCAAGCCAAGGACAAGTGTTCCGATTTGAAGGGTAATTTTTACAGTGCAATAAAATTGCATAGATATAAAACATCTTATATCTCTTGGTAACGAGCGCAGTGAAGTGCTCGGTAATGATTTGGACTCTTAATGTTCCAACAGCTGCGTGTCACTGGCTGTTATGTGGCAGGCACGTTCTTACCATCAGGCACATGTCCTGCTCGTCTTGTCACGCTATACTACTATAAAATATATGTATATAACAAATTACCTAGATATAATATATATACACATATATATATATAAATATATATAATATATATATGTGTATAACATAGTTTTATTAATCTTTAGTTATAACTAGACTTTCATCAGCACCTACATGGTAAAATTAAATGTGCTTAGTGTAACTAGCTAGCTACCCATGTAGGTATGATTCTGTATGTAGGTTTTCAATGTACTTAATTTTACTAAAAATTTATTTATATTGCACATATTTCAAATAATGTATTAGTTGGAAAATATCAACAATCAATAAATTAAAACAAACTCTCTATAAATCAAACACGCCGTCGAGATCGCTGCCGCGCGGCAGGGTTCCCAGAACGCTGGCAGCGTTGCCCCGTTGGATGGCTAAACTTAGTTTTTGGGCGTAGTAAGTGCCAGCTCTGGGATCCCCTGAGGCGAGAACCAACCGCTTCGATAGTTGTTTGGAGAACTTTTTCATGTCGGACGACCACGGGCCCATAGTCTCCACAGCCAACGCAAAAAATCATAATGTGCGCTGAGCTGGGAGTATTTCCGTTGTTTAAGGAGCTGTGCCTGTTCGGCCGCAGCTCCAACTGTTTGAGCTGAACTACCGACATGAGACGGAGCCAGGGTGTCCACACACGTGGCGTCCCAGACTAATGCTCTACCGAGACACCACGGTACTAACGTGGCACCATCTGGCCGCTTTCCATCTGTCGACATTCCGGTTGGTTCTAGCGTTGCTGGTATTGACGCTGTGCAGAGTGCTCGTTGAAGTGTTGTGTGTATCACTACGCACAACACTTCCTTTTTTAGTAGTGAAGTAAGAAATACTCCAGGTAATTTGTTCAGATCCATAAAAATAGATAAGTTTAAGGAGGATTATCGACGATTAACCGATAAGGCTGCTATTTATTACGTTACGGTTTAAGTTACGGCTGATCTGGTAAGTTACGGCTGGTCTAGTAAATTACGGCTGGTCTAGTAAGTTACGGCTGGTCTAGTAAGTTACGGCTGGTCTAGTAAGTTACAGCTGGTCTAGTAAATTACGGCTGGTCTAGTAAGTAACAGCTGGTCTAGTAAATTACGGCTGGTCTAGTAAGTTACGGCTGGTCTAGTAAATTACGGCTGGTCTAGTAAGTTACGGCTGGTCTAGTAAGTTACGGCTGGTCTAGTAGTAAGTTACGGCTGGTCTAGAAAGTTACAGATGGTCTTAGTCGAGAGAATGGGCGACTGCAGATCCGTGAGCCTCGGGTTAAAATCCCACGCGCATCACTTTCTTTTCAAAGTTACATAATATGTGCGTAAAGCCGCTAACTTACAACACGGTAATAGAAAAAAACGTGAGGAAACCGACAATGTATCTAGAAGCTTTTGAAGTACTTAAATGTGTCATCCACCAACCCGCACTGGGCCTGCAAGGCGTGGTAATGGTAAATTATTGTCTTGACTCTTTCTTTGCGAGAGAAGGCCCTAAGTCCCTGTAGTGGGAACATTAAAATTTAGTGGGCTGCTTAAGCTAAATGTCTTTTATGTACACAAATACAGTTGTCTATGGATAATTCGGGTGTGCTTAGTTTAAGTAGTTAGGTAGGTTTGTAGTGTAGTGTAGTTCTCATTGTATTGACGTGACAACGTCTTATAAATTGGTTTGCCGGGTGACACTTCAAGAAACTGCGTTACGCTCCGCTCACGTTATGCGCTCACAACGAGAGCGAGTGAGAGGCACGCGTCCCTTCCACTCGGGCATGTTTAGCCCGCCTAAGAGCGAGAGAGACAGACATAAAAAGTGAAAGGCACGCGTCCCTTCCGTAAAATTATTTTACCACTCAAAGTCGTCAGTGTCACGTAAAACTTTCGCCCGTATACCGACTTTACAGGCTACCAATTTTTTTAGTTTTGTTAATAAAGGGTCTGCCCAGATAAAAAAATAATGTTATATTGTCATCTTGTGAAGCGTTTGTGTATTACGTAACTTACTATGTGAAATTATACTTATTCTATTTACATTTACAAATTGGCATCCCAGTGTAGAATGATTTTGTTGTATAAAATTTGGAGTAAGTATCCGAGTGTCGGTCTTTCAGATAACCGCGAACCGATAACTAATGAACTCGTAAGATTTACTGTCGACGCTGTGGCCTCTACGTGCACTGATATCGCAATAATATTTGTTTCCACTAATGGAGACACACTGATTACAAATTGATCATTTGTACCATGATTGGTATGTAAACAATACCATATATAATTCATTTATTCGCAGATTATAAACAGATTACTTGCGTTTCAGTAATATCTTGAGTTGTTCCGTGTATGTTTTTTTTTGTGACGTGACAACGTCTATTGAATCGATGGATTCCGGCTGCATGCACGAAAAAGTGTCCCGTTATGTCCCGTTACACTCATTGTTCCATTACGCTCATCCGACTTTATAAAGTCGGTTGGTTTATTGACGATAGTTAAACGTGACAACGTCATAACAAAACATTGATAGATGACTACAGACAACCAATTTTTGACGTTATGTCTAATAAAAAGAAAAGGTGTCCCGTTATATCCCGTTACGCTCATTGTACGCTTGCGCCGCTTCTATCAATGTTTTGTTATGACGTTGTCACATTAAACTATCCTTCGTAAACCAACCGACTTTACCGGCAACCAATTTTTGGCTCACCGCAAATAAAACCGCTGTAAGCGCTTTGAGTGAAACGTTCGATCGGGTGAACTCGGGACCGCCGTTTCTACCCGAGCGACTAAGATTCAGTCAGCTGCTCTTCTCTGCTATGCCGCTGTATTATATTTGAACAGAATAGAACACTAACTTCTGACCTTTTTACATTTATCCTACTATTACGATCCATATTAAACTACAGATAATATATAATTCAGATAACGTAGTTTTCACTTCTGCCGTGCAGTCTTCAGCACACACAGTTCTTTTCATAACACAGGGTAACGGGACGAGCAGTACATGTGTTTGAAGGTAAGTAACACGCCTGCTCGTAGCAGCACAAAGTCACGCAGCTATTGGAACATGAAGAGCCCCAGTCATTACCTAGCACTGCACTGCGCTCGTCTCCCAGATATACGAAGATGTATCTGTGCCCTGTAATTGCTCAGGCAACATTGTATACTGAACACAGTAATGTTTGCGTTTGTACATGGCTGGTGGTCGGCGGTAAAATAACTGGCAAAGGTAATATTAGCACTTCCTCAGGTGGACTCTGCAAAGAGTCCAACCAATACAAAATAAGATCTGTAATAAAATAAGACCAACAAATGTGCTATAATGTTAGCAATAAAATGATTGAGCATGAGGGAGATGGAGAGAGTTGCGGCTATTGGTCCTGGTATTCAGGTTAGAGCATAGTTTCGAAGTCGCCGATAACCTCGCGGGCGCCCCCCGACCCTCCTCACCCCTCCGTGGCCCGGGGATCGGAGATACGACGACGGGAGAGGGAAGACGAGATCACGTTCATATTACGTATCACTGACATCATTTCAGACTTTCGATGAAACAACGGAACAATTGAATGTTAAATGTTTGACGCCAACAGAATGGAGTGAAACTGTTAATAATGCGCATAGCATTTAGCCATTTCATCGCTGGGGTGGGATGAAAAGTTACGTGTTGCACTCGAGTGGAAATATTTTTCACCTTGTGCTCTTTTAATTCCCTCGCGAACGTTCAGGATTCTAATTTTTTAATTTAATTATTTAAATTTTAGAATCCTTGGCTCCGAGCAAGCCAAAGTCAAGCCAAGCCATCAAAATTGAGCACGCGGTTAAAAAGCAACTTTGTACTCTTGTATAACAAATACTACTCTTTTTGTAGTATGAATATTACATATATTTTTTCTTTCTAAATTGATCTTGATAGCTGATTTAAGTATTAATTAGATAGGTATTAAGTATATCAGCTTTCATAATACAAGCTTTGCTTAGTTTGGGGCAAGATGGTGTTGTGTGTGAAATGTCTACCAATTTTTTTTTTATTTTTTTTGGTATGAGATATATGCTTTACGCTTTTGTTAGTTAAGATATGCCCAATAAATGGAAATTAAGTTGAAGACCTTTTGACACTAATTAGGCTTGAATCATTGTTAATCATTATCATCATCCACAGACTTCTCTATCCCACAGCTGAGTGAGTCTCTCTCTTGCTTTGCCATCTGACTCAGTCCTGTGTCAATGGAGTCCAGGTTTGACCCGCGATATTTATAATTTCGTCGACCTATCCTGCAGGTGGACATCTAACGCTCCGCATCCGCTCCCTGCCACCATTATGTTACAATTTTGGTCCACCTATCGTCATACCGCCTAGCAATATTATTGATGATAATAATAAAAAATGTTGATGGTAATAAAAATGTTTCTAACAATGTTGCTGATACTATTTATCGATGTGGATAATAAATCCTACCAATATTATAAACTATCCCCACACAAACAGCGCCCCGCAGTATTACCCGCGTTGTTACCGCCGTTCCCGTTCTTTTTGGGGATAAAAAGTAGCCTTGGTGTTATTGTAGACTATTTTCAATCTATGTACCAAATTTCGTACTAATCCCTTCAGTAGTTTTTACGTCAATGAGTAACAAACATATTTATCCATTAGATGTCAATGTAGGGATGTCTGTTGTTCAACTACGGCGTAAAGGGTACTTAACACCGCGGGCTCTGCTAGTGAATGTATAAAGATAATCTGAATACGCATTTTTAGGGTTCCGTAAAACGTAAAAATAAAAACGGAACCCCTATAGATTCGTCATGTCTGTTTGTGCGTCCGTATGTCACAGTGACTTTTTGCCAAAACTATGAGAACTACACTGTTGAAACTTGGTAAGTAGATGTATTCTGTGAACCGCATTAAGATTTTTACAAAAAAAAAAATATTTTGGGGGTGCCCCATATTTCTAAGGAAGCACTTCCAAAGTGGTAAAATGAGTGTCCCCCTCCCCTGTTCTAACCTCTAAAATAAGAGAATGATAAAACTAAAAAAATTATAAGTATATTAAAATGCAAACTTTCAACGAAAATTTGTTTGAACTCCATCTAGTAAGTAGTTTTTTTGGTACGTCATAAATACACTGTTATTAAAACGTCTATCAAAGTTACATCGAACTACAAGAACTTATGTATTATGTTACTTGCTGCTGCAGAACCTTTCATGGGCGAGTCCAACTCGCACTTGGCCTTTTTTATTTTATTTGTAACAATTCTACACGCGTCACAATTTGACAATTAATTTTGATCAAGGCCCCTCTAAGGCACGCTGCGCCATTAGTAGCTTGAACTTGCATTGAAATATCGGTTACTCGCTTCATCATATAATCAGGGTAATTAGTGATAATTTTGTTTACAATTTGATACTAGTTCGAAGCCAATGAGTTCAGAAAATTGACTCTGTAATGATGTAATTTTTTGTACCAAGTACGGAGACTTAATAAATGACTCCAAACTTGTGTTTGTAGTATAATTTAGGTATTAGACATTTGAAACTGTGTTTTATAATGGAAAATTCGACATTTAATGCATACTTCCATACCAATATTATAAGTAAAGTTAAATATTTATGTATGACTAACAGCGCCCCGCGGTTTTACCCGCGTAGTTTCTGTTCTCGCAATTTTTATTAGCATAGGAATAATCACCCAGAAAGCCAAGAACATTAAAAAAAATGGAATTGAGAAGCATTCTCCTTTTATGAAGTCTGTTAAAAGAGGTAGGAAATTTCAAAATAGAGTTTGACAGTCATTCGCAATAAGATCGTGAATAAGTTTGTGATACAAATCACGAGATAACAGACATCAACAAGAAAACCCACTTTTATGGGGCTAATGATACGCTGCAGGTAACTGGTATGCTGGCAGGTTCTACGAGTATATCTAATACCTGTTTACCTCAACCTTATTTCCTACTTGGAACAAAAAATGCATTGCGATATATAAAATTATTAGCACCGAATTCGTACTTCCTGTTCAACGAAACTATGTATACAGGGGGTTTCAGGGACGATAAATCGATCTAGTTATCTATCTTATACCTTTAAACGAGTAATTCTTGTATATATGTATAGAATCTGAAACTCGGAAACGGCTGAAACGATTTTCATGAAATTAGGTATACAGGGGGTTTCGGGGACGGTAAATCGATCTAGCTAGGTTTAATTTTTAAAATATGCCGTTTTATGCGCGTTTTTAGACAAAGAAAAACTGTTGCATAATGGTATGCGACGGTAAATTTCGGGCCGTCGCGCGACAGTATATTAGCTCAGTCGGGAAGACGGGCGGTCATAATATGGTAGGTCCGGGTTCGATTCGAACCGGCCGCTTTTCTTTTTTCAAGTGAATTTTTTTGGAGAAAATCAGTATATATCTAAGTAACCGAGCAAAGGTCACCCAGGTACTTTAAAATACATATTAAATTTGGTCATGTGTAACAGCTATTATTTTATTGACATGTACAGTGAGTATGAAATAAGTGAGTATGACTGTTACGGTCGACCCGCTGTCAACGTTCCATTGTATCATTTAAATTTGCAAATAAAGATAAATAATTTGATCACATTCGCCGAACTTTGCAAGAATTATTAACACGCATTTAGGCTTCTGTACACTGTGAACTTTACAAAAAATAACAAGGGTATAAAAAGTTTCCTTCAAGGGTCCAAGGTTGTAGAGGTTCCCGGTGAGTCCGAGAACCTCGATCCTTTTTGGGAGTGACCGCTAGCGCTGCTTTAAGCTCCGTCTTTATGATAAATACTAAAGGTATACTGCTGCGTACTTTATACCTAAGTTATTAAAAGTACCAAACGAGGGTCTCGAGCTCGAAGAGTTTTCCGTGTGAGAGGTGAGGGTGGGACCCTCGATTTTATGTGGAAATGAATGGAAATGATGAGGCTACCTGGTCTGGAGGAGAGGAGGAGAGCACTGGCGCGGGCGGCGGGCCCGTAGCGGCGGCGGGCGGATCCATGCTGCGGCGAGCGGAGACCAGCGGAGCGGAGCGGTTGTGGAGCGGTGAGCGGACGCGGCGAGAGATGTGCGGAACGCGAGAGGTCGCGCGGAATATGGCGCGCGCGCCGCTGGGGCCGCGCTTTTATGCGGCAAGGCACGCGCCTGCGCACACGATCCCGTCCGTTCCTTTCGCCGGCGCCTGCGACGCACCGGAGGGTCTACCGCTTAAACAAAACTATCTTAGCTTTCGATATTGCTGCTTCTTTTCTTTTCGCTTGAAATTATAGAGACAGCAATAGCAAAACCAAAGGAGATTTATATAGGCGGTAGACGGTAGATTTAGTTAGGTTTGTTGACGTGAAAAGATCTTTTTGGCGCACCACACACAGATTTTGAATGGGCGGCGAATTGAGCTCAATCGTCACGCTGGGAAATTCAAGAAATCTTCTGGTAAACTCGGGATCATCCTCTTCTATACATGCGTTAGCATTTCTAGAAGGCCATGTTTAGGCATATATCTTGTCTAGATGGCCTTCTTTAGAAGACTTACTTAGACGACAATGCTTTGAAGATTTATTCCAGACTAGCAACGCCCTCCGGTTTCAAAGTGAGCTATCAAATTCTTAGTTATACATTTTCTCTCTTCTATCGGCAGTCCCTTTAATTGCAATTTTAAGCTATTGCATATAGCTTTTATCGCGGGCCTGGGGACCGAATTTTAGTGATCGTGCATCTCTTTCTTATGTTCACAAGAAACAGGGATGGAAGACCGTAACGCCGTCCTCCCCGCTCGGTCATGCGACTTTGAATCTTATTTGTATTATTTTTACAGACTAAATGCGCTTAGCAGTGTTGCCAACTTAACGGATTTCCCGTGATATATTTTATGGTAAACAAATGTCACTCTTCAAAATTCGAAAAATTGCTAACATCCCTATTATCCCCTTATGTTGATAAA
Organism: Ectropis grisescens; assembly: GCA_017562165.1. Classification (NCBI taxonomy): domain Eukaryota; kingdom Metazoa; phylum Arthropoda; class Insecta; order Lepidoptera; family Geometridae; genus Ectropis; species Ectropis grisescens. Next base: position 6,703,977 of record CM029767.1, read on the forward strand.
AATGCATGCATCATGCAATAGCTTTACCGCGGCAGTCCCCGAGTGCCACACTTCTTTTTTTTATAATTTAGTTTGACGAGCCGACCGCGACATCTGACTTATGGTAAGCAACATAATGTTTATAATGTACATGACTTAATCACGATTTTGAGGTATTTAAACAATGAGACTAGTCTTAGAATATCTTAGTTACCAAAATCCATCCAGCCGTTTGGAAGATATGTGGAAATAAAAGTTTTACAAACATAAAGATACGCGCGAAAAACATAACCCTTCTTCCATTCCGGTAAAAAGAGACATGTTTATGCTACTGGGAACAGAATTCACATCATATTTTTTTACATTGTTATCATTAAATTGGACATAATAAAATTAAGGTGGTGTCACAAACTTGGAAAAGAAATAAAAAAAAAATCTATCAAAACCATACGTATATCTATGGATAGGTGTTCAAAAATTGTATTGAAGTTCCGAACATTTTTTTTCTAAACTGAATAGTTTGCGCAAGAGTCTCTTCCAAAGTGGTAAAATCTGTATGTGAGTTTTCTTCCAAGTACTAAGTACCTTACTACCAAAGAATTTACCTAAATGGCATATAAATAAATGCATGTTAGGTATCATTTATAATATCTAACTTGCATTTATATTGGGGGATTTACGCAGGGGTTTTCTCCCCTCTCATTATTTTCTTATCCCGATCTCTGATTTGACGGACGAATATTTTACCGATACTTATCTATTTTCCATTGCATCCACATTGAATTGTTTACTGATGTGTTATCGACGACAGTTTTTTGAGACTTTCCTATTGGTCTACAACATAAAGTAAACAGCGTACTAATTAGTATCAGCGTCTATTTGCAATTCTAATGAAAACGGTATCAAAAATCAAGATCATAGCGTGCTTCACTAGTAATAATACCTACTGATATTGTTATACTGTGGCAGTATGATCGTAATATTTAAAATTTATTGGTTGTCAAAATTGCAAAATCAAGCACAGGCCCGTCGTCCGTGAGCACCGCAACGCGACCACAGAACATATACTCACGGAGAAGAATGCCAACTCCATACTTCATGAAAAAGTAGCGCCATCTATCGTTTGCCCCCTTAAAAGGCTCAAGGCGGGAAATTTTAAAATCAAAAATTTGCGTAGGCGGGAAATTTCGAAATGTATTGTTTGCGTAGGCGGAAAAATTTCAAATTTCGTTGGAATATAATAGGTAGTTTACGTACCACAAGGAACTACAGCCCAAATATAAACGAAACTTGTCTTGTTTATATTTATGGCCCGTAGCTCCATGTGGACCTGAACAAAAACATGCGTTAAGTTTTAGTAAATTTATTTCAATTCATTTATTTTTACAATTTATAAAGGTATTTGGACAATATGGCCATTAGCAAAATATAAATAATTTTAAAAGTTCCTCAAAGAATCTCTAGTTTTTAAGTATGTAAACGGCATGACTTTCTTATTTAAAATAAAAATCTTTTGTATCACATTCATAAACAAAAAAAAAAATGATATGATAATGTAAAGAACAATCAAAATGTTCCATAAGCCCATAAAATAGTTGCACATCTTACTGGGCAAAAAGAGCAAAAATTGAACTCTGACATTAAAATGTGATGTTTACACTTAATGAGACTTATCAGCCTGAGTCGCAGTCGCTTTTATATTATTTTATTCAAACTCTGCCTTCTTCGATGGTCCTCTTTCTTGTTTGAAAAGGCTCAGCATCTGAAAGTTAATTAACATCAGCATTATAGATTTCATCACCACATAGTTGAAAGTGGGCACAATGCAAGGCTTTAAGGGTCAATGTATCCAGATAAATATTACATGGCAGAGATATGTATCGCTCCTGTTATGGACAAGCATATTGCTCACTATATCACTATCCGGCACAAGCCCCGCTCATCCCATCACTCTAAACTATTATAATTAAAAAACCATGGATAGCATGTAATGAGATATTTATAGTGTTATTGAATAAGCACAATAGTTAAATGTTGAGATAATGAAACCTACACTAAATTCTAACACAATTGCATTGTTATTTTTCCTGATTAGTGTTTTATTTTTAAATTGCTTCAGTATACCAACCTCATATTTTTTTGATGCATTCTAGTAGTCACTTGCTTTATGTCAGCGGTCGCATTGTCATTTGTTTTGCGGATGGACCTGCATCATTTTCAGTTGTAGTAACCACTGCCAGTATTCAAAATGATGCGTTTTCTACTAGCAGCGGCTGTCTGCTTTGTAGATGGCCTTGCTTCAGGTTCAGTGCTGTTTAGCATCTAAAATGAAACAAATTATAAACTATTTTACCAAGCATAATAAGGACTATATACATATATTATATCATGTTATCCTTTGAATATGATTAATATATTTATTTTATCTTATGATTCACATATTTACCTTATCACAGTTTTCATCTAGTCCAGCAGATCTTATGAGTTGTTTTCTATCATAAACAACACCAAGATGCTTTTTGTACAGCTGTTCTTGAAATGGGTCTGAAAACCATTCTTCTTAAGATAGCAATACATCGCCCCTCAACTCGCAACTGAAAACATAATTAAAAATGAACCCATATGTTATGGTTTACACCGGGCGCTCTTACTATGTGATTATGAAAAAAATCGCAATTTGGCACTACATAGAACTTTTATTAACTAGGTACTAAGGTACCACATGCTTACCGTAGAGAATTCCTATTTCCAAGTCTAGGAGGCGATCTGCCACATTTTCTTTTCTCTTTCATAATGAAAACATCAGGAATACTTCGTTTAGAACAAAAACAAAGAAAGATGTAAACTTTTTACAACACAAAACCAAGAAGCCATTTTTGGTTTTTTGTGACGATTTTAGAGATGAGTATTTAAGTGATGATAAAATAATCGATAGTTCTGTTTATTGTTATTATACTATTCGATTTATCTTGAGATTTATACACGTGATAATAATGAATAATGTAATTGTTATTACACATTTTTTCAGTTGGATCCAAATGATCTAATAATTAGGAACGGACAAAGTAATAAGTTGTAGATCAGCCAGAAACTACCTGTGTAGCAAACTGTTATTAAAAATACACCTACGTGTTCAAACAGGATACAGGTTGCTACTTTACTGAATCTGGAGGTCTACTCTCTTTCTATCGAAAACGAAATTTCGACCTAATTTTCGCGACATTCTTACTCCCGTTCTTTTCGTTCCGTCGTTTAGCCCGACCGAACATTTTTGACCGTTACATGTTCTAAGCCTACTCTAATTCACGAAAGTCGCAACGAAGATTCTAATTTGACAGATCAATTTTCTTAGTTTTAACCTCAAAATCAACGACAACAAAAGTGTTACTTTTTGATTTGCGGATTTAGATTTTTTTGGGAAAATATAACATAATATGGTTGTAAAAGTTATGTTTATTGATGCTGCTGTACGTGAAGACCGTTTGGAGCGTAGAAAGAGCCGGTGTCGCCTGCGCAGTGATCTTAACATAATTCAAATTTCCGACTTAGAATTTGTAGGAAATTATATGTTTAGCCGGGAATTGTTTGACGACTTTGTTGTGCCTAGAAACCTAGAAAGTTACGGCTGGTCTAGATGGGAGACTGCGACTGTTAATCCGGAGTCCGGAGACCATGGGTTCAAAACCACGCGCACCATAGTCTTCTCGAAGTCTCATCTGCGTAATGCCGGTTGATGTCCTAAGAGAAACAATTTCCTTCTTTCCCGAAACGGAAAAAACATTGAAAATTTTGATCGCTTTACCATCTGTACAGTACAGCAATCCTTTAGCAGCCTTAGAAGACTAAAAACATGGCTAAGAAGCACCATAGCAGAAGATCGCCTTATGGTCCATGGGCCATGATAAGTGTACACAGAGCTATAATGAATAAAAACCTAAATAATTTTAATGATAAAGTGGTTGAAAGTTTTTTAAAAATCCCTGAAAGTTATGTGTTAATTGAATGTTATTTTTGAATAAATAATTATTGCTTTGTTTAAAAGTTTGATTTAGTTGTTATGCTGTCGAGGGCTTGTGAAGTTTTATACATTGATACTAGAACTAATACTTGTTGCAATTGTCATCGAGGCAAAGACTTCCAAATGTAACACTTCATGCCGTCAACTCCATAATATTGACCCATTGCCTTCCTCTTAGCTAGCTGGCGACACCCTTGAATACCCCTAACTTAAAATGGTGAAGGTCAATGTGAAGAAACCGACATTTACCTAAAATCATTTGAAGTCATGTGTCATCCACCAATCCAAACTGGGCTAGCGTGGTGGATTATGGCCTTCTCTCGCAAGGGCTCTACCATTGAAGTAGAAGGCCTCGAGTCCTAGCTGTGGAAACATTTAGTGGGTTGTTTATGCCTGGGAAAATGCCTGCATCACAGAATCGAGTCTGCTTCTAACTTTAAGTATGATAAACCCACCGGAAAAAGAGGGATTTTATAAATGTATGTGCCAAGCTCTCTTTAGTGTCATAACAATCAAAGTAAGCCAATTTTGATGTACCTCATTGTGTGCAATGATAATGCAATAACCCTTTCGGACCCCTTTCGGGTATAGGCCTCCTCCCATATGATAATGCAATATAATGATTTATTTCAATTTTCATTGTAGTTTTTCATGACCATTTTACTAAAATCATTCCAGCTATTTCAAAATAAGCTTTTGTAGATATCTACAAATCAAAAGTGAAGTGTTTTCTTCTGGGTTAGCACGCTCCACCATAGACTATCGTCGTTTAACATCAGTCAAATGCTCAAATGGTGGTCAACTGTAAATCTATTATTATTAAGCCTTTATAGCTGGAATTAATTTTACAATAATTTAAATTTCACACTTAGATTTAAAAAACACAGGCCAATTCCAGCTGCTTTCAATCTTCTCTGAAAAAACTTACTGCAACTGTAAACCTATAATAGTATACAAATATGTAACTTGTAGAGTTATCTTATCCAAATATCATAAAAATCCATCCAGCCATTTGGAAATTAGTGTTAGGGGTTTTTGTTTACTTTAAAATAACATTTTATCTAGGAAATTAAATAAAATACCATTTTATCTAGAAAGTATATTAAAATTTATAAAGTACATCTTCTAGAATATTCTTTGAAACCCCACACATGTAGAGTAGTGCCGCCAGGAAATTCAGTGTTCCGTCTCTCTCTCTCAACTACTTCTAGTCGGACAGCCCGCAGCACACAGCCTTCTGCAATGGATTGTGGGTCTGTAAAGAACAATGAATATTCTAATTTAAATCATCATTATGACAAGTTACTAACAAACTTTGTATCTGAGTATTGGTTTTGACCAAGTAGGTTTAACACTCTAATTCAATTTTGTAGGTACATAATATATCTCTTAGGCTGGTCGTACACGGCATCTTGAAGCAGTCAGCATCGACTGCTTCATGCTATAACTGCATAGTGCACTACATACTAGGTACTATGTATCATTATGACAAGTTACTAACAAACTTTGTATCTGAGTATTGGTTTTGACCAAGTAGGTTTAACACTCTAATTAAATTTTGTAGGTACATAATATATCTCTTAGGCTGGTCGTACACGGCATCTTAAAGCAGTCAGCATCGACTGCTTCATGCTATAACTGCATAGTGCACTACATACTACTAGGTACTATGTGTGTACACACACAAACCACTCAAACAGTTGCTTCTGCTTCGGATAGTTAACAGCACTGTGAAATTTCATCTTGCAGTCGGACTGCAAGAGTGGTCCGTGTTTGTTGATCAGTAGGTAACAGCTCAAGCTGCCGGTGCTGAATGTAATAGAATATTTGTACGTTAGAAATTATGCATAATTATAATAGTGGCTCAGCCCAATGGCTTCATCCATGTTGTAATGAAAATATGCATGTATCATTCACACAAAGCTTGCACTCGAACCACCTATTTATAACTCGGAAAGTCTGGAAATCTGGGTCCGGTTTGCCATTCACCAAATCCATCTCCCATCACTTTTATACAGCAATTTTTATGCATAAACACATGTTTATATTAAGAAAAATAACGAAAACTGCACGAAATACTTGCAAGGCCTTTTTTGTTTTAATTTGTTTGTATGTAATGTAAAAATGTAATAATGTTTTGAATTAGAACTTTCGATTTCGATAGTATCTCGTATCGTAGTGTTGCCACCTTTATTTTTCAAAATCCGTACCATAAACTTGAACAATAGTGTGAATTCAAGACTAGGGCTTCCAATATTATGGATAAAATATGTTAATTAGGTAAATGATTACCAATTTTGGTGGTCCAGTTAAGTACATCGATTGATTCATTGGTACATTTATGATTTTTATTTCAAGTATGTATATTATTATATAACATATTAGGTTAATGTGTATTTTTATTATATTTCAATTAGTATGTGTAAGTTTATTTATGTTGTAAATATGTAGTATGTTATTATTTATTTTCTGTTGTGAGTACTCATAATGGTGTTGATAAATGAAATGTATTAATTAAACGGGCCATGTTACTATCTTTTGTTTCTAATCCGTGCACGGTTGCCTGGAAGAGATCGCTCTAAGCGATAAGGCCGCCAATCGAAATGTATTTTTTTATATTTAATTTGAAGTGGGCCACATTGAGAGGCTAATACCACAGGATAAACTAGATATATAAAGAAAATACATTGAAGAATTTCAAGTTCGTTCAACTTTTCTGCTTGTTTTTTTACACCAAAAAAATAATTTAAAAATATAATCATACTGTTATTTATTTAAGTAATTCATAAGATTCCTTTCAAAAGGTCATATGCGTACGATTTCGACTTCTCGATTGTACATGAGGTAAAAAGCCGTATAAGTACGACTTAAATTGTACGAAGGGCAACACTAGATTTAATGTCCTCGACAAAACGTCAATGCCAATATGAGTTTTAAGTATTAAGCGGATATGTTTGACTGTCACAAGTTGTAGTGCAAACGAGTGCTTGCTGTATAACTCCTATATTTAGCCGCATAATAAGGTCTATTCTAGTGCCTCGATTCTAATTGCGTAAATAATATGATTTGCACTCGTTTCATTGAACCAATTGCTATAATTTTAAAACAAATAGATCAGATATCGTATTTTTAGTTAAATTTAAAAATACGGCATAACGGATCATAAATATGATGTTAAAGAAAAACCGTAAATTACCGCAATGGCAATGAAAATAACCTCTACTTAGTCTGTGGAACCTTTTGTTTTTCATTCAATTACATCGTTCACGATGAGACTCTATGGATTTGAAAGTCCGTAGCCCGATCCGCAAGAGAAATAGAGTAAGGTTACAGGCAATATTTCGTTTTCGTTTACGGCCGTTTGCGAAGTGCGGATGCGGAGAAAGAGAGTAGACGCCCTGATTTACAAGTTTAGTTTAAATTCAGGACCGAGATTCACAACGCAATCTGATTGATCTCGACACGGCATCAAACCTCTCTGTCTTTGGCCTATCCGTTTGGAATCACAGAGACAAGGATTGTCATCCCGTGCCCGAATCGTTTGGGTTGCGTTGCGAATACACCGCCCAGGGCATAAAAAGAGCTACTAAATTAATCATTGACTCAAAATCGATACTATTAGTTACTAAAAATCGTATATCGTAATAAATAAAATCTTTATTTTTCACAGGTTACTTATCTCTAAAATGGAGCGTTAGAAAGAGACGCAAATATATGTTGCCACTCCTCGTTTGGGACCCCCACGTGTATGTACTTTTATCCCACCTGGCCCTAGAAGAGTCGACCACCCCTGAACGCGACTGATCAGGCCTGCCGAACGGCGCGCTATATATATGGTAGATATTAAAACATAGTGTATAACTGATACTTTTTATCAAGTCAAACTCTGCGAATGCATCTATAACTTTTTAGTGACTTTCGTTGAGTACAAAAGTTTAGTAACTAAACTAATGAATTTTTCATTAGTTTAGTCATAAACTTGAAAAAACGTTTTGAAAAGGGGTAACTTTGGGATTTTTTTCTATCATGTAAAATTCATTAAATCGTGTTATTGAATGCGAATTGCACTGGATTAGATCCTTAACTAATACATATATTTTTTTCAGAGTTTAATACACTATTTTAAAGGTCTTAAAGTTGTTTTAAAATTTCAATATTACGGCCCACACGCCCTTAAAAGTAAATCGGTGAAGAAAAAACATGGTGAGGAAACCGACATGTCATCCACCAACCCGCGCTGGGTCAGCGTGGGGATTATGGCCTTAACTCTCTCTTTGGGAGAGAAGGCCAGAGTCCCAGCTATGGGAAAATTTAGTGGGCCGTTGATGATGATGAACATGATCCGCCGCACCGTTCGACCCCTTAACTAAAACAAAAACACATACACAGGAAGTAGAAAGGTCTACTCGGTTCATTTCAAGCTTTAGCGAAGTTTATTTGATACGTAGATATTATTATATTATGTACTAGCTGAACCCGCTACTTCGTTCGCGTAAGCAGATGTTACTAACTTATACATTAGTTGGAAGTATCGTACGTCAAATATTTGGATAAGTAGTCATTGAAAACCCTTTGAGTTTGAGTGAATTTGTTTTTCCACACAAAAATATATTTAATTTTATCATCTTTATTTTTATTTTCTTAAACAATATCAAACATACTTAGTAATGTTTCATAGTATCGAACATAGCCGCAAGTGTTAAGTTTGTAGGATTTTTATAGGATACATTATGAAAAGTCTGAAGCGAATGTTCATGATCTGATACCTACTTATCTCTTTTTATCCGCAAGCTGTTTTCTAGCTGTTACCCGCAAATTCGCCCGCGTAAATTTTTGAACGAAGCCTGTGTGGAATAAAATGATTAAGATTTTGAGTTTTAATGATATTCAAGCAAGTTGAACCCGTAAATCTAAGCCAAGTCTTAGTGAAATGTTAATGTATGAATTTAATTGTAGGTAACACAGAAAAAAATCCAAGAACGAAATAATCCAAATTCGGCATCATAATCCTTTTAGCAGCAAAAACTTATTAGTACAATTTAAAATACCAGTAACGTCACCTAGTGATGAAAGAAAAAATACATACCACAATGGCAAAACATCGATTTAAATGGCCTTTAGTGCTTTTAGATTTAAACTGGCATTAGCGCCGTCTAATGAGAATATTATGTTGCTTGCTATTTTGATTGTGAACGCAAATCACCTATATTATCTACGCCAAAACGGGTGCATCAATTTTTCATTTTAGGCTTTTACCTTACCATCACATCAAGTTCGTTACGAAAATATATGCTTATATTAATATGGAGTTAAATGAAAATATAGACTTATTAGCCCATGTGAAATTTTAGACTCTAAACTATATGTGTTTCGTATGTCAACCATATGGGTTGACATACGAACACATAAATAATACATAGGGTACTTATACATAGGCAATGTTTAGCCTATGTGTTCTGCCAGACTATAATCTAATTCTATTTCAAATTTCAACCCGATCACTTGATACGTTCCGCCATGATTAAGTAACAAACATCCAAACAGTGACATTCATAATAATTACAGGACAACGTTGGACCAGCTGAACATATTTTGAAGAATTCAGAACAGACGTAGTTTGAACTCAGAAATAGCAAATCGGTTACTTATAAGGTTACTGTGACGTCGGAAGACTAAGCAAATTTGGTGAAAATTGAAACAGAGATAACGTATAGTCTGAAATACACATTTATGTTACCTATCAACCTGAAAAGAAGCATGGGCCCTAAGAAAACATTATCACGTCACAACGGCACAAATATGTGTTTCGTATGTCAACCCATATGGTTGACATACGAAACACATATAGTTGTGCCGTTTTGACGTGATAGTTAATATTTGTTTCCTTAGGGCCCATGCTTCTTTCAGGTTGATAGGTAATACATAAATGTGGTATTTCAGACTATACGTTATCTCTGTTTCAATTTTCACCAAATTTGCTTAGTCTTTCCGACGTCACAGTAACCTTATAAGTAACCGATTTGCTATTTCTGAGTTCAAACTACGTCTGTTTCGAATTCTTCAAAATATGTTCAGCTGGTCCAACGTTGTCCTGTAATTATTATGAATGTCACTGTTTGGATGTTTGTTACTTAATCATGGCGGAACGTATCAAGTGATCGGGTTGAAATTTGAAATAGAATTAGATTATAGTTCACAGAACACATAGGCTAAACATTGCCTATGTATAAGTACCCTATGTATTACTTAAGCTAAACCAAGAATGTGTCTTTAATTTTAACTCGATACATTCAGCCGTTCCAACGTAATTGAGCAGTAAAATTTGAAACATTGACATAATTATATAATATTAGGAAAGCATAGGATTTAACAACAATTTAGAAAAATAAAACGGGTCAAATGCAAATGGTACTCGCGCGCGAAGGGTTCTGAACCATTAGCAAATAAACGGATTTTATTGTATGGGAGCCCCTGAATAATTTATTTTATTTTAATTAATTACTTTTAAAGAGAACATAAAACTAAATATTATGTGAATAGTTAAAGGGTCTACCTGTAACAGGTACGTTATTATTAGTATCGAGCAAGAAACGGTAAAAACGCATGTTTGTTGTATGGGTGCACCTCTTAAATATTTATTTTATTTTTAGTATTTATTGTTAAAGCGGCAATAGAAATACATCATCTGCGAAAATTTCAACTGTCTAGCTATCACCGTTCTTGAGATACAGCCTGGTGACAGTCGGACGGACGGACGGACGGATAGCGAAGTCTCAGTAATAGGGTCCCGTTTTTACTCTTTGTGTACAGAACCCTAACAACGGTCTGCTTCGGTCACCGAAGCTTGTTGAACACTACCTTTAAATTTTAAACAGTGTTTGGATTGAAATAATACGTTTTCTAATAAGTTACGGCTGGTCTAGTAAGTTACAGCTGACCTAGTCGGGAGAACGGCGACTGTCGATCCGGAGACCCAGGGTTCAAACCCACGCGTACCACTATCTTTTCAGAGTCATGTTCGTAATGCCGGTAATTAAAACGGTGAAGAAAACACTGCGAGGAAACCGAAATCTACCTATAATCTAAGTTCTAAGTCATATGTCATCCACCAACCGACACTGGGCCAGCGTGATGGATTATAACCTTGTCTCTCTCCTTGCGAGAGAAGGCCCCGACGCCCAGCAGTGGGAACATTTAATGGGTTGTTTAGGCTGCTACTTATTATGCTGATATGTTTTCTCCAAAATAACAAAAATCTACTTCAGTGATAGGTAATTTAATTCTGTCATTCGACTAAATTTTATAAGAAGCTATGACTATGTCGTAACAGATAGATCTAATTTTATTTTAGCTGATTTTAGCTTTTTGTTGATATTTGAAAAACTACCTCCCTGTTTTCGATATCTAAGATCACCTCTGAAGTATTTTCTACCAAACAAAAAAGGAATTATCAAAATCAACTAACAATTAGCGAAGTTATCGTGTAAAATAAAACCAAATAAAAAAACATGCAACCCGATTGAAAACATCCTCCTTGTTTGAAGTCGATTAAAACCGAATGATGTTTGTTTTTCCACACAAAAATATATCTTTGACAATTATTTTGTCATCCAAGACGACGCGACGCGATCACGTGGGCACTTTCTAGAATCTAGATATTCTGTGGATAGTCTGATACACAGAATACTTAGAAGTTAGTATGTACCGAACGCGCCGCGCGTGTCGTTATTATTTAATGTTTGTGTAATTTCCGAACCACCAGACCGATACTATTCAAATTTTGACGGGACAATATAAAAAATATGTTCTTTCTAACAAAAAAAGAATTAATGAAATTAAACAACGCAAACATGAGTTACAACCAAATACACATTCTGACTTTCACCCCCTCCCGTAAGAAAACCACTCAGAATTTGGGGATCAAAAGTAGCCTACAGCAATGTCCTTAGTATAAACTAAAATCATGCCAAGTTTCAGCTGAATTGAATCAGTAGTTTCGGCGTGATGCGTGATCTCTATACAGAAAGACAGACAGACAGACAGACAGACAGACAGACAGACAGACAGACATGAAAGAAAAAAAATGCAGTTTCGCCATCAGTATCGACTATGGAGTGCCCCAAAAAAAATTTTTCAAAATATCTTCAATGTACAGAATTCGACCCGTTACAGTTTTATTATAAGTATAGATTTATACGATGTTGTAAATAAACTGTAGATTAATTAATCCACAATTTTGTAAACATAACATTCTCGCTCGTCATTGTGACTACTTTGTAGAGGTAGTTAATGAAGTCTTATTTTTGAAGAGGGTAAAACTGATGATTCTACAACCCCATTCAACGCTATGAGTGTTCCAAGCTTCATGCCGAAGATTGTCTGTAAAAATTGCTTTCCGCGATAAGTTCACCAATTGTTACTTAGTTCACTAGTCATACTGTTTTCCTAAATTGTAAGTATTATTTTAATGATAAATCTATATATATGCTTTTCTTTTTTTCAAGTACCTTTTTTTGGAAAAAATCTGTATGTATCTAATTAACCGAGCAAAGCTCGGTCACCCAGATACTTTTAATAATGTGAACGGTCAACAGTAATATCTGTGTACGTAGTTTCAGTAAATAATTCTCATTTCTGTTTATTTTCCGTGCTCGACCCGCTTAGGATTAAACGTCTAATATTTCGTCATTTTTCTTAGGACTGGATTTGCATCATTTGTGGATCAATTAATCTATCAAACATAATTGAGTTTAAGATGTAAAATGAATAGGTAGGTAACATATTTTTTTGGTGACGCCTTGTTGTTGTTCGAGGCAGGTAGGTGATCGTAACACAGCTCACTTAGATATTTATTTATTACTATCAGTCTAGAATGTCCCATTGGCTCTCTCTGGTTCACTACTGGATCTCATTCTTTTAAATAGCCCAATCTCCAGGTTTGATAGGAACATCTTATAGTAAGATCGTAATTCGTCAAGCCACCTTCGTCTAGGTCGTTTAGATTTTAGGCCCGAAACTATGATGGCTTTTGCTCAGGGATATTCCGGCATTGGTGATTTTGGTTTTGCAACGTAGTATAGTATTTTTAGTCCTGTCTGTTAGTCAGACACCAAGAACATTACGCTACATCGCACGCTGCTAAACCCCGAGTGTGATTTTGTTTATCTTACATGTCATACTTATATAATAAATGTAGGCTAAGAAAAATTGTTGAAGTTATACTTTTATAGTCAAAATTATGATGTAAAAGTTTATATTACTTATGTAAACAAATTTATCTTATAATAAACATACAACTTTTAGATTAAACGCAATCTCGATTTGAGTGAGTTGTGTTATTTGTTTTGCAGCTGTCGACATCGCCAGAGCGTTTTGCATTATCTTTGCGTGAGAGAATTGACAGAGATGTTATTTATTCGTCTTGCCAGCGACAACGAATTAGCTTTTCGAAAATACTGTATAAATAATTACATGGTCACTAAAAATAGGTACTAATTATCCGTCTTTATTTCACAAGTATAAAATAACAAACATATGCGTAGTGCTCAGAAGTAGTAGGTAAGTGAAGTCACGTTTATCTACGATTTTTATGTAGAAGTTACGTCACAGCCCCCCACTCTAGAAGTTTCATGATCTCTTTGTTTGTCGATTTTTAATGATTTGGTAAAGTAAAAAATAAGTGTTCCATAATTTTCCTTAAGCTATCTGACGGACTATTAGAATGGTTTATTTTCAACCTTGCCATCATCCCAATTATATTTTACAATGCAAAAAAGTTAAGATAAGGTTTTGTAACGATAAACCTAATGCGTACAAAAGCGCGGGAAAAGCTCTAGTTTCGTTGTAAACAACTCTTGAGCATAATAATATGCTAAGGATTTCATGTTGAAACTAGCTGGACCGCGATGTACGGCTTACCTATAGTCATAGAATAGATAATATAGATAGAACGGACCACGGACACTCCCCACCCCCCGCCAATTTCAAGCTTCCTCACCCCTCAGGCCGCTTCAAGCAGTCAACGAAGGGCTGGTATCGAACATCTAATTCCTAACGAAATATCATCATGGTGGGTTGCTGTACTGTTTACGGCTGTCCGTAAACTAAACGGAACAAGAAAAACTTTTTTAAATTTTCTAAGCATAAAATAACGTAAGTTTTAATAAGTTTTACCATAGCTCACAAACCAATACAGTGTGGCCAACCTAGTGAATATATACTAAAACTGGTAATAGTTTATTGAAATAGCTCTGTAAGCATGCAAATTTTCGTTTTATGACAATTACCTACTGCTCTAGAAAAGCGAAAAAAAGTAATGGTGTATCATAATTTTCAGTAATTACATACATAATTACTTCGTCAAATCTACTCTAAAAAGCAATTCATATATTAAACGAAACAAGGATAAGAGATCTTTTAATTTTACTTCAACTCTTGGTTTATGGCTTTTATTGTGGTTTAGTCTATTATATTATAGTTTTTATATCAAGTATTAGTAAATATAATATATAATCTTTTTTGAAGAAAAAACGAACGACGCGTAATCTTTTAAAATTAAAAGAAGCTATACTAAGATTGAATCGTTTTTTGAAAAGTTCCCAATTGACAAAGTCACAAGAGTGTTGCCAATTTAATTGGTTTTTTACTAAGATTGCTATAGTTCAGGTTTCTTGGTGAGTGATCATTTCTTAGCGTTCAACCGACTCAAAAAAAAGAAAGAGATTCTATATTATATTAGATTATATGTACCTTTATGAGCGTCCATGAATAGGTACGTCCGTCAATAGTGAACACTGAATTTACGGTTTCATCTAATAGTAGGCTTTTCAATTTATTTTATGCAGATTAGCATCGGTCTATGGACAATTCAGTTATGCTTTAGTTAGATGGTGCAGTTTTGATATTTAAAGTTTGTTACACAGACCCTGTCAACCTGATGATGATTACATCGGATTGCATTTTTAATTTAAATACAGGTAATTAATATTGGTTAACTTTAAAACAAACGCCTACAAAACTACACTGATAAAAA